>CM076678.1:5679728-6342228 GCA_038501925.1 Xenopus petersii | reverse complement strand
ATAGATATATAGATGATAGATAGATAAATAGATAGATAGATAGATAGATAGATGATAGACAGATAGATAGATAGATAGATAGATAGATAGATAGATAGATAGATGGATTGATAATGGATGAATGGATGGATAGTTAGACAATGATAATGAATGGATGGATTGATGAATGGATAGATAGATGGATAGATAGATGATAAATAGATACTGTAGATATGGATGGATATGGATAGATAGATTGATGGATAGATAGTTTCTATTCTATAGTGTCTCGTATGATAATTTAGCAAAAGAAAGAAGAACATAAGTAAAAACAGACAGATACATAAATAGATCTTTTATAAGTCTCTCTAAATAAACTGAGCTTTCCTCTAAACGTGCCATCATTTGACAGAGAATGTGTGTGTGCAGAAGAGCAAAACTTTGTTTCTTTTACCTTGGCTGGAAGGAGCACATAATCCATTCAGTTTTGATTAATATAGATAGACTGGATGAAACACCTTGCATCATTTTAATGCTTCTAGAAACCCATCTTCTGAAGCATGCAAGGCTCACAATGAATTCATTCCAGAAAGGTGTTATGAGAATATGATTAAAATGAAAGAAAGAGAAAAAAAAACTGCATTTCTATCTTATTAGGTCTTCCTTTAGATGGATGAATGAAAATAAAAATTTGCCTTGATTTCAGGGAGAGTTAATGTTCTGTATTCTTTCATTAACATTTTCAGACTGAGTCAGACTTTCAGAGAGATTAACAGCCCATGTTTGGCTATGAATTAAATGGCTTTTTTTTTTCTATGTAAAAGTGTATTATTTTCTCATATTCAGCCTCCTGCCTGATATTGAGTATTTGTATAAAGCAGTAGTAAGTCTTCTACTTTCTCTACTAAACTGGAAGTTGGTTACATGTTCAGAACTTTCTAGAGCAGTGGTTTTCAAACTGTTCCAGTTCAAGCCCCATTTAATGGTCCAACTTTTGGCCTCACCCCATTAAAGGTCCAACCTTTTGAGTGTATTAGTCACTCAGTCATAGTTTCACCCCAGATCTCACACTAACTGACCTTCACGCTGGGCTTTTAGGTGTATCTAGGAGAACAAATGGCAGTTCTGCATAATTGTCACCCTAAAAGGTCATTAGGCTGAGCCTGGAGGGGGGGGGGCACTGGAAAACATATTTTTTTCAAAATGCATCAGTTCATAGTACAGGTATAGGATCCCTTATCCGGAAACCCAATATCCAGAAAGCTCAGAATTACAGAATGGCTGTCTCTCATATACTCTATTTTATCCAAATAATCCACATTTTTAAAAATGATTTCCTTTTTCTCTGTAATAATAAAACAGTAGCTTGTACTTGATCCCAACTAATTAATCCTTATTGGAAGCAAAACCAGCCTATTGGGTTCATTTAATGTCTAAATTAATTTCTAGTAGACTTAAGGCATGAAGACCCAAATTACAGAAAGATCCATTATCTGGAAACCCCCAGGTCCAGAGCATTCTGGATAACAGGTCCCATACCTGTACTGATTCAGCAGAATTCTGCACTGAAATTTGTTTTTCAATAGAGCAAACAGACTTTTTTATATTTATTTTTGAAATCTGGCATGGGGCTAGACATGTTGTCAGTTTCCTAGATGCCATCATTCATGTGACTTATTATGGTTTATTCTTAAAGGGATACTGTCATGGGAAAACACGTATTTTTCAAAAAACACCAGTTAATAGTGTTGCTCCAGCAGAATTCTGCAATTGAAATCCATTTTTTAAAAGAGTAAACTGATTTTGTTAAATTTAATTTTAAAATCTGATATGGGACTAGACAAATTGTCAGTTTCCCAGGAGCCCCCAGTCATGTGACTTGTGCTCTGATAAACTTCATTCACTCTTTACTGCTCTACTGCAAGTTGGAGTGATATCACCCCCTCCCTTCCCCCCCCCCAACAACAGAACAATGGGAAGGTAACCAGATAGCAGCTCCCTAACACAAGATAACAGCTGCCTGGTAGATCTAAGAACAACACTCAATAGTAAAATCCAGGTCCCACTGAGACACATTCAGTTACATTGAGTAGGAGAAACAACAGCCTGCCAGAAAGTAGTTCCATCCTAAAGTGCTGGCTCTTTCTGAAAGCACATGAGCAAAATGACCTGAGATGCACCTACACACCAATATTACAACTAAAAAATACACTTGTTGCTTCAGGATTTAAATTTTACATGGTAGAATTAATTATTTGTAGTGTAAACAGTGTAATTTAGAAATAAAAACTACACCATTAAAACCTTGACAGAATCCCTTTAGGAAACCACTGCTTTAGAGAGACCCAACATTTAACTACAGATCCCATTTTAAAAGGTAAGATGGTGATGTTTTTTGTTTTTTAGGTTCAAACTAATAATTGTATTATGTATACTGTTTATATAAATATTGTTATGGTGCCAGCTGTGATTTCTTTTTTCTACTGTATTTTGCAGAAACCCAGCAGTTTTTTAAGCTTTTCATTTTTCAGATCTGATATTTTTTTCTGGCTTCGAGTTTTTATTTCCCGGGAGCTGCTGAAGCAAAGCTGCTAGTCAGGCGCAGAGCTTGTTGAAATACTGTATCTCTCTGGATGCTGAATTTAAGACTGCAGCAGAAACATGTTTATAATCAACTGTCGGGTGATTACAAAGGCAACGCGTATTTTACGTCCGTTTCCATCCATTCCCGGCATGTATATCATTGTTTTTGTGTGCCATTTCACACCGCTTGAGCTGATCCCTCCACTAACAATACAGATGGCCTTTTAGAAAGAGAACCATTTGTCTTCAGCATAAAATAATTGGTTTTAACAACTGGAATAGTGGGTAATTCATCAGCTTCATACTCACTCGGTAATACACCCCTGAAAAGTACAGCTCTGCGTTTGAAAGAGGTTCCTAAACCTCACAAAACATAATTGTGCATAGGAACAGGAGCCGCACTTGAATTATCTGTTCAGAATGACCTTGAGTTATCGAAGCACTTCTGCTATGGTGATGAATGCCTACTGCAATCCCTTGAGCTTCTCAGGGTCTGTCCATATGTATGCAAAAAGAAAGCAGTCAATCACGTATTGGGGAATACCACAAGTCCGAGATGTTAAGCAAGGGAGCCTCATAAAAACAGTACTTTAATGGCATGTGCAACTCATATAGCAAACATAAATAATCTAAACATTCTAGCAAAGATCTACTTCCATGGTGACCTTAGTCAATGAACTTATCTTCTGCCAGTTTGTCTATCCAGTGGACAAAGATAAGGATTGAAAAACTTTTAAAACCTCCAAAACCACTAACCTCACAATCAACATGACAACTTAGGGTGGCCAGAAATTATGTCTATAATATGCTATGTTTGCCTCCACGGCTTAACTGAGGTGGAGGTGGATGGAGCTGTAGTTGAAGGCCCTATTATTTAATATTAGCACCTTAAGGTCCTAGGTGCAAAGATCATAAGGATGGACCCAAACTATAGAATTATTGAAATTCTGCAAAGTAGATACATTTTGCTTAGCACAAAGAGCGGACATTTGTTGGGCACCACAAGGGACAACCTTGTTTATATCTGGACATACCGGTGTGGTTTAAAAGGTTTTCAGCTATTTTTGACTTTTGTGGGACAATATGAAAAAGTTACAGTTTTGGTAACTTTTCTGCAACTTTTCCCATTCTTGCTTTTTCAGTTCAGATTTTTTAATACATTTCATTACATTTGTGGTTTTAGAGAATGTGAGTTTAGCATGGCTTCAAAAACATCTTAAACGAAGCTGAAAAAAGAAGCCTCTTACAGAAAAAATATGATTCTTGAAAAAAATACTTCTAATTTTAATACCTTATCCCCCATCATTCCATGTGACAAATAAACATTTCATCTCATTCTCTCGGAACACTGTGACACACTGTCGATAGGTTGCATGAAAATGAAAACGTCCGAAGATCCAGTAAGAAGCAAGAGTTACTATCCCATTTTATCGCTGTGTAATTGTTAAGTTTTTCCTTGCATAAAAGATTATATAGGCTGGTTTTACAGCGATGGAGAAGCCACACAGACTATAACATTAGATTAACTGTTTTAAGTATAAAAACTTCAAAGAAACATGTTGCCTTCCAGCTTAACGTGCTCTTTCTCTGTTTATTCCCGAAAGAAGATTATTTCCTGCTAAGGGCAAATGCCGGGGTGAGAGGATTAGGTGTAGAATAACAGTATACATTTACGAAGGTATAAATTAAGTAGGGATACTGTCATGGGAAAAAACATTTTTTTCAAAATGAATCCGTTAATAGTGCTGCTCCAACAGAATTCTGCACTGAAATCCATTTCTCAAAAGAGCAAACAGATTTTTTTATATTCAATTTTGAAATCTGACATGGGGCTAGACATATTGTCAATTTCCCAGCTTCCCCAAGTCATGTGACTTGTGCTCTGATAAACTTCAATCACTCTTTACTGCTGTACTGCAAGTTGGAGTGATATCACCCCCTTCCTTTTCCCCCCAGCAGCCAAACAAAAGAACAATGGGAAGATAACATAAGATAACAGCTCCCTAACACAAGATAACAGCTGCCTGGTAGATCTAAGAACAACACTCAATAGTAAAAACCCATGTCCCACTGAGGCACATTCAGTTACATTGAGAAGGAAAAACAGCAGCCTGCCAGAAAGCATTTCTCTCCTAAAGTGCAGGCACAAGTCACATGACCAGGGGCAGCTGGGAAATTGACAAAATGTCTAGCCCCATGTCAGATTTCAAAATTGAATATAAAAAAATCTGTTTGCTCTTTTGAGAAATGGATTTCAGTGCAGAATTCTGCTGGAGTAGCACTATTAACTGATGTGTTTTGAAAAAAACATGTTTTCTGATGACAGGATCCCTTTAAGATACAAAAAGATAGTAAATCCTTAAAAAATAGCATGGCTGTAACTTTGAGGAGAAAAGCTTAAACCTAAAAACATTCAAGGACTATAGTATTTACTATTGTTCAATTTTTTTCTTTTTTCACAAACCAACTTCTTCTCTAAAAATTTGTGGTTGTTTTTATTTCTCTAAAATGCTTAAAATTTGACATTTATAAAGTGTGAAAACCACGAAGAACTCTAGTAGAAAACTTCGGCAAGTAAAAGCAGGTCTTACAGAAATCATTGGCAGACCCTTTTTTTTTTAGCCATTTGAACTTTCTTAGGTTTTCTGATTTTTTTTTTCACTACTAAGAGGAAGATTTATCAATATTTTAAATTAAAGCTCACCACAGAAAAATTCACCTAATTTCTATGGGATTATAGAAGTGTATTATTGATCAATGGGTGAAAGTTATTGTCAGAAAAATTTAAATTTGCGGGCATGTGGAGGTCATGTAGAAGTCCATTTTAGATGAACCTTGACATCGTGATCTGCTCTGATAATTAGAAAAGGTCAGGGTTTTCGTACGCTCAGGGCCAAACCCGTTCCCCTAATCTGCTGAGCCCTAAAAATAATGCTGAGCGGTGCATGCTGGCGTTCACGCATGCACATGGGGGGCCCCAGAAGTTTGGAACCCAGTGGGCCCCCCAGCTCTAGTCCTAGACCCTGTGTACGCTATTCCGAAAAAGTCAAGTTTTAACAGCGAAATTTGATAAAATATAGTTTTCAGAGTGTCAATCGTACAATATGAATTGACACTCGATTTTGTCACAATGTTTTCCCACTCCAATTTTTTCGAGAAAAATTATTGACAAATGAGTTAAATTTGCGGAAGGTGGTCGACTTCATTTTCATAAAAAATTGAGATTAATATGAGTTTTAGCAAATCAGCCCCTATCTGTACAGATTATATACAAATAGTGACGAATACCATAGCCCATACTGAATCACCTAGAACTTTAAAAATATTCAAAAATAACTTCATCTTGGAAACAAGAGCACAAAAAGTGAGTAGTGTGTAGAGCTTGTAATCAGATGCCCAAGGCTTGCTGGGATTCAGACTGATCCAATATACAATCTGAGGCTAACCTTATAGTGAATGCAGACAGCGGGATTGTAGGAATGATATTTAATGTATTTCATACTGGCAGCTTTTCTGGAGGAAATTTATGATACATTAAGTGGCATGAGAGATTTGTCTCCATTAGATCCCATAATCCACATGAAAGAACTCTTCAACAGTCTTGGTGTATGAAGAACGATCCTCACGTGTAGATATTAACACAAAGAAAAGGTCAGAGCAGAAATGATCTTCAGGAAACATCATGTGTCATGTTTCCAGGCCTGCAAGTATAATGTGCACATACTGATTTTATGTCATGCAAGTCAACATTCCCAGATTGATTATGCTCAGACACATTGTATTGGAAGAAATTCAGTAAAGCTGGGGTTGGGTTCTGCATCATCGCCTCTTCATTCACAGGTCTCCAAACAGGGCCTCACTCAAGCATTCCTTCATGAAGCAAAGAGAGAAATGCTTTCTGAAAGACATTAACTACTTGTGGTTTACATGGATTGATTTCTCGTTATGGTGTTTTATATTTATCAACGAATTATATGAAAATAGAATAGGGTGAGCGATTGGTCAACATGGCGAGTTTTCTGGGTGAGGCTGGGGATAAGGCACATTCTTCATCAAAATAAGGAAAAGTCCTATAAAAGAGTAGAATAGCCAAACACAGTTGTATACAATTTTTCTGATGCTCCTCTTCAATGACTTCTAATATCCTTATCATTTACAGTAGGGGGTACATTATCCTTTATAACACATGATTTATACTCAGAGTTCCCTGTATAACTCAGCCTGTAGCCTTGTGCCTTTATATGGTCACAGAACCCCTCAGTGATTTCTAATTTCCTTATCATTTACAGTAGGGGGTACATTATCCCTTATAATACATGAGTGATACTCAGAGTTCCCTGTCTGCAGCCTTGTGCCTTTATATGGTCACAGAACCCCTTAGTGACTTCTAATATCCTTATCATTTACAGTAGGGGGTATATTATCCCTTATAATACATGAGTGATACTCAGAGTTCCCTGTATAACTCAGCCTGCCGCCTTGTGTCTTTATATGGTCACAGAACAACCCCTCAGTGACTTCTAGTATCCTTATCATTTACAGTAGGGGGTACATTATCCCTTATAATACATGAGTGATACTCAGAGTTCCCTGTATAACAGCCTGCAGCCTTGTGTCTTTATATGGTCACAGAACAACCCATCAGTGACTTCTAATATCCTTATCATTTACAGTAGGGGGTACATTATCCCTTATAATACATGAGTGATACTCAGAGTTCCCTGTATAACTCAGCCTGCAGCCTTGTGCCTTTATATGGTCACAGAACAACCCCTCAGTGACTTCTAATATCCTTATCATTTACAGTAGGGGGTACATTATCCCTTATAATACATGAGTGATACTCAGAGTTCCCTGTATAACTCAGCCTGCAGCCTTGTGCCTTTATATGGTCACAGAACAACCCATCAGTGACTTCTAATATCCTTATCATTTACAGTAGGGGGTACATTATCCCTTATAATACATGAGTGATACTCAGAGTTCCCTGTATAACTCAGCCTGCAGCCTTGTGCCTTTATATGGTCACAGAACAACCCCTCAGTGACTTCTAATTTCCAGTATCATTTACAGTAGGAGGTACATTATCCCTTATAATACATGAGTGATACTGACCTGATCAAGTCTTTGGTCAATGAAATATCCCCCCCCCAATACACACACTATGTTAAATTATAAAGAGGCAATGGATATTATAGAGTCTAAAGGATAAAATAGCACATTTAATTGCAGGGGAAATAAGAGAAACAAAGTTGGGAATGGATTAGTTTTGTGGAGTCAGTTTAAGGATTAGGAAATTAGATGATACTCAGTAGAATGACTTCAAGATAATTAATAATGTGTACGTGTAAAGATTATGAGAGTCAAGGTTTTGGAGTCTTCTGCATATAAAAGCAGGTGAGACCAGATTATTTGTTTACCCAAGGAATATTCGTAATTAGAGAAATGAAGGACATTGATGATGGGGCTTTGGAAAACCTGACTATGAAAAAAATACAAATACCTCTAAGAAAAAAAATAGAAAACCTCTAGAAGCCCAAATTCCAATAGGACCTCGACATCTTTTACCTGGTAAATTTTTGAATACAAGTTTTTCTTGGTTTTTACTCTTAATAAATCTTAAATTGTTCGACATTTATGGAAATACAGAAAAAACACACATTGTTAGAGATTCATGAAAAAAAACCCCACAAATTTGAATGTTAGTGTGTGCATTGGTTCTCTGTAGATTCAAGGTCTTCATCCTACGTGCTGCTCCATCTCTATCTCTATCTCTTGTGGATATCAGCTGGTAACAACCCTGATAATGTACCTAGAGGCTATTCGTAAACTGGCTAACTATATCTTGCCATCTTGTTATGATAGAAAATTTAAAGTGGTGATCTAAACTTTACTCTGGGCACATTTATCAAGGGTCAAATTTTGAATTCATGTTTTTTAAAACTCCCATAAACTCCAATAAACTCCAAATTCGAAATTTATTAATAAAATAGATTTTTTTTCAGCTCGGACGAATTGCATTGACCCGAAAACTTGAATCGAATTAGATTCAAATTAGAGAAACTCGATTTGAATTAAAAAAACTCAAATCGAATTAAAATATCTCAAATATCAGGAAGGGTGCAAACATCACCAAATTGATCCCTGGACCCCTCCCATTAACTAATACAGTAATTCAACAGGTGGTTGTGAATAGTCCAATTCGAGGGCCAGAGTATGATACATTTCGAAATTCGATTTTGAAAAACTCGAACTCGAATCTAATTTGGATAATTCAGAATTTGAATTTGAGAGTTTTGCCCAAAAAAAAAAAAAAATTCTAATTAGAATTTTCACTTCGACCCTTAATAAATCTGCCCCTTAATCATGGAAGTAAGCTCTTCAATTCTTTTATTTCCTAGTACAGGTATGGGACCTGTTATTCAGAATGCTCGGGAACTGGGGTTTTCCGGATAACGGATCTTTCTGTAATTTGGATCTTCATATCGTAAGTCTACAAAGAAATCATATAAACATTAAATAAACCCAATAGGCTGGTTTTGCCTCCAATAAGGATTAATTATATCTTAGTTGGGATCAAGTACAAGCTACTGTTTTATTATTACACAGAAAAAGGAAATCATTTTTAAAAATTTGGATAAAATGGAGTCTATGGGAGACAGCCATTCCGTAATTTGGAGCTTTCTGGATATCGGGGTTTCCGGATAAGGGATCCTATACCTGTATTACAACACAGCCAAATTATAAATGATTTCCAGGTAAAAGAAAAATGCAAAATATCTACTGTATAACAACCTTTTTTTGTAATGACGCTGCCCCTTTGTATTCTGTTTATTGACCTCATCAATTTGGCGCTCGCGTAAATTTTGATGCTGGCGTTAAGGTCAATGGGCATCCAAATAACCTTGACGCACAACGGTTTTGACGCGAGAGACTTTTTTTTTCAACGAGCGTCCAAAATTTTTGACGCCATTCATTTTTCGCCACAGTTTTGCTAATTTATTATTGTGGAAATTCGCCGCTAATTTGTGCCTGACGAATTTATTCACCCATCACTAACAACAATGTCTTTTTCTTTGTTGTAATGCTCCACAAAAGAGATCACACAAACAAACAAACAAACAAAAAAAAATAAAAAAGATTATTCTGCTAGAAAGATAATTAAACCAAAGCTGTCAGCCCCCACGGGCACCGTTTGCCCATTCCGAACAAAATCCGTGAGTTGAGGTGAAATGGATTTGACAATGTTTCAAACCAGATACAACAATCTGCTCTTGGATTTCTCTCTATCGTTGTGGCAAAACAACGCCACGCTTTGCTCTTGGAAACTAGGAAAGCTTTTTATAAAATCAATAATAGAACCCAGAGTACTCAATCACACTCAATATGAAACTGCCAAAACAATTTTATCTACTGATCCATCCAATAAATGTAACCTAAAATTGTTTAATTTAGCTGGTATTGTGTATTTATTCCCAGCCGCAAGGTCCATGGATAACAGATAATATACACGGCAGACAGATCAAAAGATTATTAGTGTCAGTGTTCCATTGGGGAGTCGCCTAGCTCAGACTAAATTATATACAGGTAATCACATATGTTTACTGCATGTGGAATGAAAATGAAGGTGCCGAGGCGATTCTGAAACTGGGCACGTGCACCGGGGCAGATTAAACTCTTCACTGGCAGAAGGGACATTGATAGATTGCACTTTTCCTTTTCTCTGTTCCAACTGAATTTACAGTCGTTGATCACACAGGGAGGGGTGGCCCCGACTCAGTATATGACCCTGAAGCAGCAATGAATTCTTTTGATAGACCTGTGGACACAGAAATGCAGAAATTCAAATCACATTGAGCATTTTTAAATTAAGATATTTTAAGACTTTTTGAGTTCAAGCCCCAACTTTTTGATTTAGAAGTATGATGTGACCCCCTTTAGCTTATAACAAACTTGCCAATACAGAAAAATTGTATATATATCTTAAATATAGTTTGCCAAATCCCTATTCAACCCAGACAGAAAGGGAAGGAGATATAGGGTCATGGGAGGTTGCTCAATTGTAATCCCTTAGGGGCAGATTTATTAACATCTCAATTTCCATATTTTCTATTTGTTTTCAAATAAAAAAAAACGGAAAATCTGAAACCTTAAAAAAGTCACTTAAAAATATGAAAAAACTTAAATCACAGGGTACCCTTCATTTTGCCAAATTTTGACTTAAACTTGAAAACCCAATGTGAAAAATAGTTTCAAATTTAAAAATACAACTCCTGTTGATGTTTACAGGAACTTGCCAGTTTTTAGATACCAATTTTTCCATTTGTTGAGTTTTTTGCCCCAAATAAAAACTCAAATTCAAATTTGCTTCTTTTTTCCCGAATAAAAATCAAATGTTGGTAAAAGCTCAAATTCAAATGCTAATAATTTAAAGCTTGAAAAACCTGATCACTTAAAAATGTGTAAAATCAACTGCGATGCAGTGAAATCATATTTCACTAACCTTCATTTTGAATGAATCTGTTAAATTTTGAATTGGATGCAGATTTATGAAAGTGTGAAATTAGAGATCACCACTGCCCCTATATCTTGAAAACTCAACTGAAAAATAGCTTGACATTTAAAACTACAGCTCCCATTAACTTTTACATGAAATCACCAGATTAATCGTGTAGATTCAAGTTTTGGAAATTCAGATTTCGAAAAAAAATCTAATAAGTAATAACCCATTTTGAATATTGAAATCAGTCCCTTAGGGGGTTATTTATCAAAATCTGTATTTTTTTGCTAAATAAAAAAAGTCAGACCAAACTAGAATCCACAATTTTCCCTTATTTATCATTAAAAAAACACCAAAAATCAGATCGGGAAAAACCACTATTTTTTCGGATTGTTGCATGAAAAATGCAACTTTTTCGGATTGTCGTATGAAAAATTCGATTTTTTTTTGTGAAATTGGCTGAAAAGCATGAAATGTTCGGGATACCGTACAAAACGCATTGGAGACCATAATATCTTCAAATTGCAAATAGGACTTCTACAGGACATCAACAGGTTGAATATGAAATATTTTTGGATTTTGACTTTTTGCAGTCTCAGGGTATAATAATTATAGTAAAAAAGAACAATTTTTTTTCTCGAGTTTTTAGAATTTCGAACTTTAATAAATAACCCCCCTTTGAGTTGCAACCATTACAATTATGGGGCAGATTCAATTCAGTGAGAAAAACGTATCTCCTGGTTTGAAACTCATGGACAAGATTAAATTCAAGGAGAAAAAACTTTTCACCAAAATTAGTTTCAGTGCTTTCCCATTGACTTCAATAGGGTTTTCATGTGATAAACCTTGAGATGTGTTTTTCTGAATTGAATTGCACGTTAAATTTAATTTCATCCATGAATTTTCATGGGATAAACCTTTTTCTTACTGAATTGAATCTGGCTCTTTATATTTTATCCAGTGCTACAAGGCTGATGGGTAATAAGTCCAGGTGCATATCTGTAAGAAACAAATGCATGTTACTTTCACATTTCAACAACGTCATCTGTGTTATCATACCATCCTCATGTGCCACCACAATGTATTTTAAAGTTCCCTCTATCTAAAATTCCTTTCTGCATTTTGAAATTAATTTGGCTCTTATGGGGTTATTTATCAAAGTCCGAATTTATCCAATTATTTATGTTAAAAAAGTCTGACCAACTCCGAATTGGACTTTATTTACATAGAAAAAGATAGCTAAAATCGGTTAGGGCAAATAATCCGGAAAAAAATTATTTCATCCCCCCCAAAAGTCTGATTTCCTGGCAAAAAGTCAGATTTTCCCACCAAAATTTGACTTTAGGCGCCAACATTAAAAAAAATCAGATTTTTGGCCAAAACTCAGTGTGGACCATGATATTGAAATGGGACCTATGCCATTGACTTCTACAGGACACCAAAAGCTTGGAGATGGCATATTTTAGGATTCTGACTTATTTCAGCCTAGGGGTATAATAAATTCCAAAAAGATCAGATTTTTGTCAAAGAAATCCAAATTTTTTAGGGATTTTTGTATTCCGAGTTTAATAAATAACCCCCTTAATATCAGGCCCACCATCAACGGGGTCAATGGTTGGAGTTCTTTAAGGGTCCCCATCGAAGTATTAAAAACATGATTTGACGCAAAGCTGATATTTTGAGTCACAAATGGACATCTTCCATTCACCACAAATAAACATCTCTTATGCAAATGTATATATTATTCGTGACATCTATGACACCGCGCTGTGCATAAGTGCTTCTTTGAAATCCATAAACGGTAGCAATTTGATGCCCCGTGTGACACAGAGTGACATTGCAAAGAATCTGGCATTTTTAAAATATATTTTGCATTTATCACGATTGTCATTTGCCATTAATTTCAATTCCCTTTATGCATCTGCTCAAAAAATAATTAGGATTTTATGCTGCAGTAAATATGCTTGTTCATCCATTAGGGCAAAGCAGAAGATTAATTGCATTACAATAGGAATCAGCATTGCAGAATTTAGAGCACCGGTTGTAATGGCAGAAATGCTGCCCACAATACTTTACTCTGATAAGCTTCAAAAGCAGGCGTAAATGGGAAAATAATTGAATCTCTGACAAGTAGCGCCATTCCTGGATCTATTTATATGAGCTAAAGCATCGTCCGTTGTTCAAACAATGGAGTCACGCTCCAAACATATTGTTTCTAAAGACTAAGGACACGCATTCTAACAATAATCCTGTCGATATTGTTTGCATATAGGCAGTTGGAACCTTTACGCCTGATGGGGAAGTGTAAAATGGACTCCTGTAAGAATTCTATTGCTAATTAACCAGGAGAGAAAATAAAATGGGAATGACAGAAGATAGGTCCTTATTATTATCCACCCAAGTTTCAAGAATGGTGGCATATGGGGTTTCCTTCCATTTTCTTACTACAACATGAGTAGCACACATACAGGAGAGCACTTTTTAGAAGGCAATCATGGAACATTGGCAATGTTCAAAACCTCTAGTCAATGTAGCGTGACCAGTGGCAGTTCTTGGGAAAAGTACGCAGCAAATGAGAAGTTGTCCTTGATCCAAAATCCATTGTAAATTCATAATGGATCCTTGTCATAATGCTGTTGCTAATTAACCATGAGAGAAAGTACTGTTGAAATTAGGCAGCACCATGAATAGCCAACATATCATGGTCCATCTCCAAAGTTCAGGTATTGTGAAATGGGCCATTTGTGGACCAACTGTGCCATTTGCTGTTAAAAGTATATAACAATTATGAATTGGGCTAAATCTAAATCTAAATCTCACTGTAGAGTGCATATTAGACCCCTGTAAGGATTCTCCTGCAGGAGAAAAAATACAGCGGAAATGACAGAAGATAAGTCCTTATTATCATCTGTGAAGCAGTCAAATGCGGCAGCACACTTCATTCAATATTCTATTTTAAAAACGTCCATCTTTATTGATAAATCTGCCCAAGTACAATGATGTTGGCATACCGTATGGTGTGGTTGCACGTATCCTCATCCCAATACATGGAAGAACCCTTTCTTATAAGCATGGTCCATTGGCCAATATTCAGAACATGTAATCAATGTGGAGTGACCACTTGTGGGGTGGTCTTGGTAAAATACAAGCAAATAAGCACATGCCCTACATCTTTTTACATCAAGTAAAAAGTCATTATTTTCCAGGCTGTATTTGTAAAATAGAACCAGAGTTATCCAAGATTTTGGTTATCTCTAAAGCCTCCTCCTAATCTGCCAGGAAACCTAAGGACGGTTGGTCACTTAACATTAGTGATGGATGACTTTGTCCCATTTCGCTTTGTCAAAAAACTTAGCGAATTTCCGCGAAATTCGCGAAACGACGAAAGATTTGAAACCCACTGAAGTCAATGGGCATCAAAATTATTTTGACGTGCCTCAATTTCTTCGCCCGCAACAATTTTTATAGATGCGCCTATTTTGTACAAATGCATTAAAGTCAATGGGTGTCTGAATAATTTTGATGCACAAAATTTTTGCAAAATATTGTATATTACACTCGACTTATCTAAGTAAGAACTAACAGACCTTCCAAAAAAACAAACATTTTCGATGTACCTAATCTAATTAGGGGAGTATGTAGACTGGTTAAGGGTTTAAGGTATCAAATTATCAAAATTCATGCTTTCCTAGAGCAGAATGAATTGGCCAATAAATATTGTAAGGTACCAATTACTCTTTTTTTGGGATATACATATGGGATCAAGCACCAAAGTGAAGCAGAGCGAATAAGCTATTTCTCTAGTGGTTCTGTTCCTTCTGAAAGTTAGAACACCGATTTTTTACGGCTTGACAAGCTTCAGTCCAGATAATGGTAAAAGCACCTTATTTTCCTTTCTGCAGTGGTTTTTCTCAAAATACAACTTATGTTACAAAATACAATAATACCACTGGCTGTTAGAGAATTACATGTTTTACCTAACCCACAAGAAAAGACGGCATCGATTTCAACATCTCATTGATCCGTGTGAACTTATAAAGCAGACTTGGGAAATTCTATGTCTAAACACTAATCCTAAAATACCGGGTATTATGGAAGCCACTCTTTTAATAAACACAGATATATGTGGTTTTCCTTTCAGTGATAGAATGTATGAAATATAGGATTAGAGGGGTTTAAATGAAAATTAATTTTGTCGATTTCATTCCTTTAAAAATGTTCAAAGGAAAGCAAGAAACAACAAACAATCAAGGAAATATAAATCTATGAGGAATAAGAATGGATCTTTACCTTTCTGCTTGGAGATACATTTCCTGGATAACTAGTGATCATAGGGGTCATTTACTAGGGGTTCTGTCCAGGGTCTTTCTAATGACTTGTCACATATTTCCTGTTTGGAAGAACCTTTGTAGACTCAATAGTGCTTTGCAGAATCATTAGCCATAAAATATCACTGGTATCTAGTCCCACCAGAGTAGGCGGCACATGTCATCACAGAAGCTACCAATCCAGTTCATCATGTTGGAAGCTTTATCGCTTTGTGTAGCACAAATGATATGGATTAAATTACATGGTTGCTTCCATGCTTGGTGCTTGGTGTAAATTTATGAAAAGAAGTGAAGTATTGTAGATGGTTTTGTACATCAGAAGTTGAAACACATCTGAGAAACTTGACGAGTGGGTCATGAAGGGACAACAATTTATAGAATTTTGCAGTTGGGACAGAGAAGTTCATTATATAATCTAGATACGTTTTCTTACATGAGAATAAGATCCAAATGTAGGTGATATGCCTGAGATTTTCTGAATTTGGGTGCCCCATGGGATAGTAGGGCTCATAAAAGTATATTAATTGGTCTGATCATGATGAACTGGTGGTGGCACAATGCTCCAAAAGGCTTAAGTACTGTCTCCATTCATAGTGGAATTGTGAGTCATTTTGGGCAGCAGTGACTTAAGGGTCATTTATTAGTGAATCATTCAGTTATAGAAACCTGTCAGTATCCCTTTAACTTTGTCTAAATTCACAGAAAAGAAGATAATTGGCAGCTCTTCCTCGGAATGAGTTAATGAACTAGAGGCAAAGCGGCCCTGTAAAACTCTGACTTCTGTATGACTTGCACGGAGCTCTATTTATTAATAAATTATTCTTTTGTTCTGTTACTGATTGAATATTTAAAAGCCTATTCAGTCAATAGTGCTCTAGCGTTTATTATTCATTAAAGATAAATAAAATGAAATCATCTCCAGGCTGAAATGCCTTGCAGCCAAATTTGGAAAATAATTTCCACCTGTCTGTTCAATCAGGGTCTTTTATTCTCAGATTTTTTAAAAAAATAATTACATCTACGTGCAACATTAACATTGCTCGAGCGCTGTGACTTTAGGCATGGAATAGCAACGGCTCCATGAGAGAAATAGATATCCATGCAGGACCACTGAGCAAGAGGAAACCTCATAATAGTTAGTACTACTGCCTCTCGGCCCCAAAGTTCTTGAGCTCTGCTGCATCAAAGTCACTAGCTGCTGGATGTTGATATGTTCTGTTTGTGTGGCTTTCATGCAAGTTGTTTGGTTTTCTGCCATAGCCTTAAAATATGCTTGTAGGTTAATTGTCCTAATGATCAATAATTTGAGCAACAGTTTTCAATAGTTTGGCAACATTGTCCAATATTTATGTACAGGGGTCCCCGATCTTTTTTAACGGTGAGCAAAATTCAAGTGTAAAAATATTTGGAGAGCAATGTACAAATAAAAAAGTTCCTAGGGGTGCCAAATATGGGATGTGACTGGCTATTGGTAGCCATTATGTGGACTAGGTGCCTACAGGAGGCTCTGTTTGGCCATCATCCTGGCTTTTGTACAACCAAAACTTGCCATTAAGCCTGGAATTCAAAAATAAGCACCTGCTTTAAATTTCACTGGGAGCAACATCCAATGGGTTGGTGAGTAACATGTTACTCATGAACCACTGGTTGGGGATTAGTGACTGGATTTAATGACTGGATTCAATGTGTATCATTTTCACAGTGAAACTCACTAGCAAAACACATTTTGTTCATTACTATTTGGGATCACTGTTTATGTGAATGTTTCTCTATCTTATAATAGTGAAATGTTTAGTACACTGTGGAGCAATGCCTTACATCTTCCAGATATTGACACTAAATGCCCTGCAGCATTAGCTCATCAGACTTTTACATTTGACTGATCAGACTGAAGATCTTTGAATTAGCCAATGCAGACATATGGTTTGTTAAGTAGGGTAATGTTGGCCCCATCTGGGCAAAACTGATAAAGTGTCCAAAAACATCAACCTGTGTATATCCATATTAAATGGAATTCATGATAGCTGTACATGTTGCACACTTCTTTAGAAAGCCAACTACACCCATTAGCTGAATTTTAAACTTGACCAATCATCAAAGATTTTTGGGTCAATACAGTCATGGGTTTTGGCAAGAAAACTACGGGTCTATTTACTAAAATTTGGGTTTCCTTTTTTTTCACAAATATTATTTTTCTCAAAAAATTGTATTGGTCCAGTCTTGATGAAAAATATCAACCTCTGCATTAAACTCAATACTAGATTGCTGGATCTTTTAGATTCTGGAGAAAACCAATGACATCCACAGCAATCATCTCTGGAAAACAAATGGGCAATGCCAAATCCTTGGATCAAGGCCTTCTTAACTGACCAACTATATATCCCTATTTATAGTTAGCTTAAGAAATACTATGTCAATAACTATTTCACCATTACGTCCAGTTGCCTTGTTTTGGAAGACAAGAACAAGCCCCAAAAAAACACCAATATGACAAAGAAACGTTTTAAGACATACAGAAAATATCAGTTATTCATTTCAATTCTATCACTAACTTCTAACACTATCAATAAAACATAAAATACAAGACAATAGTGTCACCATAAGGTATGAATCATTTAGGATTCTTGATTCATCCGAAAAACCTTTGGACCTGATACTAAAGCTCCCTCAGATCACTAAAAGACTATGGACCAGACACTATTCTGAATAAGTTAAAAAAAATTCTTCAAATTGAAGTTCAGAACTATATTTTGAGATATATACAGTAATACAACAATCTCAACTTCAAACAATACATTGACAGATCAACAGTTATTTTCATACTTCTTTCCAAGCTGCCAAGACAAGACAACCTTTCGACATCAAATCTTGGTATTTTTCTGCCCTGCTGATCATTCATGTTGGACCCAAGAGGCTTGGCTCAAGTTCTGAAAGATCTTGTAATGATATAAGAAAAATACTAATTATGAGACTATTGTTGCTCAAATAATATCTTATATTAATGCTGCTGGATTACAGTTATCAACATACAGTATTCCAACATATTATCCACCATGCTTGGACATCTAGCCCAAAGAAGAATTACAAGAATGTATTACAATGAAGAAATTATACAAATACAGAGAAGCCCATTCTCACCGCACAGTCCAAGGCAAAGTGTACTCTTTATCCACCCCTGGGTTATGATGTCAAATGATTGGAATTTTTTAATTAACACTTTCAATAGGACTTATTTACTACACTGATGCTCTATTCTCAGTGTTATCAGTGCAAATTGCTAAGCTTTTTTTAACATCTATGCAGAATTTTTACCCAGAATTTTAGTCTAATTTTCTAATGTAACTGCCACAATATTTGTACCTTGCAACCCTAAATCACCATCTTTTAATGATAGTCCTATGCTGGGCCTGACCTTAAAACAAGATGATTTTTTTCCATATAAGTCCTATTAATGGGATTTTAACTTTCTTTTGTGTGATTTATGGAATTCATTAACCAGACTGTAGGTGCATAAAAGTATACCTAATTAGAATACATGCGAAGGCCCATTTATCAAAAGTTGAATTTAGTGGTATTAGAGGTTTTTGAAACCACAATTACGCTAATTTTCTCTAAAACCACGAATGCCATAAAAGTTATTAAAATATACATTTATTAGTATGAAAGGAAAAAAATGCTAAAGGGTGTGCTAAAATATATGAAAACCCTTGAAAACATCAAGGGTAATTTGGACAATTACTAGGAAAAATCCAATTACTTACAATTGAATTTTGTTTTTTTTCTACCAATCTCTTTAAATTCATGGTTTTCCTATTTTTTTTAAAAAAGCTCTAAAAAATTGAGATTTATAAAGTGCACACACCACAAAAATTGCCAATACAAAGCTTCACCAGGTAAAAGTTATCAAGGTCCTATAGAAGTCAGTGGGAGTTGTGCTGATCCCATTGGACCATTTTAAATCAATTCAAACTTTTAGGATTTTTTGCTAGGAATGTCTGTCTGAAAAACTCAAATTTTTTAGAGGTTTTCATTCTTTTCTGTTAGTACTTTTTTATTTGGATCTTTTAATCCATGACATTTGTAGTTTTAGAGTTTGTGAATTTAGTCATGATTTCAAAATCCTCTAAAACCTAATCCTCTAAAATTCAACCTTACATTTTTAGTCATTTTAGAGAAATAAAAAATAAAAAGATATGAATTGTGAACAAAATAGAAATCTGAATTAGTAAATAGGCCCCATAGAGTGTATAGTAGATATGGTGGTATGGAGATGAAGGTATTAGTAAACTAAGTAAATTTGCATCTTGCCCAAGGGTATGAATCGGATGGTTTAGTACAGAGGGTCCCAGGTTTTGTAATGGCCCAAAGGGCATCTAAAAAATAGGGTGTGGGTAAGGCTAGTCAAAGTGAGATTTGTCCTACAGAATTTCAGCCTGAAGGTGAATTATGATAATATTGGGATGAAGAAGTTAGAAATATTTTTAGAAATGTGACATAGGTTTCAGTGCTGCGCAATATGTTGGTGCTCTAAAAATACATGTCAATAATAATAATATTAATACTAATAATAATAGCTTTAATATTATTTTTGTAATATCTGTAATGGTATTATGGATAAATGGACCTTGATTGAATATTTGACTGGGGCAAACTGAATACAAAAGTAATCCACAACAAGGGTTGAATCAATTTAGACTTTTTTTGTCCTACCCTACAAGCTGATACTACTCCCCAGTCCTTCCCAACCACCCAACATCAACAACCATTTTCTTATTACTGCCTTAAAGCATATTGTCGGGGAAATATAAAAAAACAACGCTGCAAAATATTAACACATATGTTATTTGGCTGGACGTTTAAGAGAGATAGAAAGATAGAAAATAACATTAATTTTGATCCATGAATCAATGCGCCTAAATAAAAGTCATTTCTGCTAGCCCTTGAACTTTGGCCCGCATGCAAATCACATGTTGATTAAGTGGAGTGAATCAATTGAAGTCAATCTGTGACTTTATTTGAAGGTCACAAATCATAAAATTTACGTCTTACTTAAATTATAACCTTTTTGAAATCAGAATTTAATGGGAATATGCCTTATATATGTTTTTTTTATGTTTTCCATTATTTTTCCATATATGCCTTATATATGTTTTTTTTTTTTATATTTTCCATTATTTTATGGATATTGTAAATACAATTTTTCTTTGTGGACAATTTGGATAATTCTCAGGATTGCATTGTTAACCAAACAAAATTGTGCTACAGGACTCATATTAACTCCTTGCAAACTCCAGTCTTACTGAGCCTTTTCCTATGTTTCTTCTCTATGAAACCCGGAGAAAAGACCATGTAGCAGGTTAATTTCCTACCTGCGGCTTCACAGCTGGATATTTTTTAGCCCCTTCACAGAAGAAAATCATTTGAACAAGTTCCTGCTGTCCAGAGAGAGAAAAGAGGAAATAACAGCTCTCGGAGAGGTGTGAGCATGATACAACATTGCGGACAAAAAGCTGAACACTCCATCTCTGAAATCAAATATAAAATAAAAGTAAAAGCTTAGACCAAGTCTCTAATTGTGCAATGACGTCAAAAAGCTGGCAGGGGAAAAACCTGTTCATTTCAGCTGTCTGTTGTATCAGTATACAAACCTTTCTTGCAGGACAAGTGTGTATTTCAATTGCATGCACTTAAAATGTTCAAAAAAATGGACCAGAAATTGTTCAGAATACAGTGTTTTTTTAAAAACAGCAAATTGTCCAAGAATAAGGAATCTAATGAAAAAAAAAAACCCACAATGCTGCTTGCTCTGTATACTAGTGGAGGCCCAATTATTAAAGATTACATTTTAGTGGTATTAGAGGTTTTTGAAACCCCAATTAAACTCATTTCCTCCAAAACCATAGCCATAAAAACCATAAAGCCATAAAAGTTATTAAAAGATCCAGAAAAAAATCTGAAAACCTCAGATTTTTCGTGAATGAACAAACATTTGTACAACAACGAATGGTTCTCCAGAAACCTCTAGAACCATGAATGAAAGACAAATCTGCTTTCATTGACTTCTACATGACCTTGACAGCTTTTATTTGGCATATTTTTGTATTTGTGGATTTTATGACTTGATAAATAAAGAAAAAAAATCATGATTAAGGTATTATGAGTAGTGATGGGCAAATTTATTTAGCAGGCATGGGTTTGCAGCGAATTTCCGCACTTCGCTGACTGCGAATGTTTTCACGAAACTGCTGTGAAAATTATTTGTAAACCGATTGACTTTAATGCATTTGCAAATTGCATCAAAATTGTCGCGTGTCAAAATTATTTGGACAATCATTTTATTAAACTAAACTCAACCAAACTCCCATCCACAAATTTTAACTAATCAATAACTCGAAAAAATCGGTGTGGGAAACAATTGAGCAATAACTCGAAGGGGCCTATTCATTAACTTCGAGTGATGGATTCAAAGTAAAAAAACTTTGAATTTTGAAGTGTTTTTTGGGCTACTTCGACCATCGAATGGGCTACTTCGACCTTCAACTTCGACTACGACTTCGAATCGAAGGATTCAAACTAAAAATCGTTCGACTATTCGAACATTCGATAGTCGAGGTACTGTCTCTTTAAGAAAAAACTTCGACCCCCTAGTTCGCCACCTAAAAGCTACCGAAGTCCATGTTAGCCTATGGGGAAGGTCCCCATAGGCTTTCCAAGTTTTTTCTGATCGATGGATTAAAATCCTTCGAATCGTTTGATTCCAAGGATTTAATCGTTCGATCTAACGATTTTTCCTTCGATCGTTCTATCAAACTATTTGCGCTAAAATCCTTCGACTTCGATATTCGAAGTTGAAGGATTTTAATTCCCAGTCGAATATCGAGGGTTAATTAACCCTCGATATTCGACCCTTTGTGAATTTGCCCCGAATTGTACAAATGTTTCAGATTTGACGCCTGCATCGCTCAATTTTCTGAAAACCCCCGAATACGATATCTTCAAATTATAAAAGGGATATCTGCCATTGACTTCTCCATCACTTTGGCAGGTTTGAGATGATGGATTTTTCAGATTCAGACTTTTAGCTTCTTAATTAAAAATTAAGTTTTCCCCCCAAAAAACCTTGACCAGAAAAAATTGAGGGTTAATAAATAACCCCCTTAATGTTAGCTAATGCAGATTTTAATTGCTTTTTACCAATAACTCTCTCTCCTTATCCTTTCCTTTATTACACCAGAGTATTGTCAAAATGTTGCAGTTGGCCTTGATAAAAGCATTCTCTGTTCTTGCCAAGGTCCAGCAAGCACACTGGCAGATTATCAGAAACCCTATCTCTTCTGCCAACACTGCAGAAAGCTTGTGCTTGCCAATCTAAAAACATACAGCTTCCCAGAGAAAGGTCAGACACAATATCAAAGGTGTTTCCTATTAAAAAAAAAATATTTTTTCGAAAATTCAAAATGAACACAGAATTTTCACCTGTTTTGTAAGTCCTGCTTATTTCAGAAACATCCTATGGCCAAAATTATGTAGATACTGCTTAGAGCTCTATTCGTTATCCTTAAACCTTTTCATTCCAAATCTGTTTTGCTTTATTTGTTGATATCAACTCTGGGGTCTTAGTTATGAAGATCTAAAATTTTTTTGATTCTTTTATTAAAAAAGTCTAAGCAAACTAGAATCCACGATTAGCACTTATTTGTTATTAAAAAAACACAATTTATTGGATCTGGGAAAAACCTGAAAAAATCAAGAGAAACCCTGAATTGTACGTTTTTTTCAGATTTTTTTCCAGAATCACTATATTTTTTTAAGCTTTTTCTGAAAAGCCAGAATTTTTTGAGTTTCTGCCTGAAAATTCAAAAATAGTCAGATTTGCAGGCTAATTCCAGCATAGACCACATAAAACATCCTAATAGGATAGGTTCCTCTCCCATTGATTTATATACAACCTTGACAGGTCTGAGCTGCTGGATTTTTAGATTCATACTTTTTCCATCCTTGGAGTAATCTCGAAAAATGTGAGGAAAGTTTTTTTTCCACAAACAATTCAGATTTTATAGTAAAAAATTTAGTTTTTGACGTTCTGACTTTAATAAATAACCCCCTAATTGTAGGAGAAAATGTGAGGAAAGTTTTTTTTTTCCACAAAAAATTCAGATTTTATAGTAAAAAATTTAGTTTTTGACGTTCTGACTTTAATAAATAACCCCCTAATTGTAGGAGGGTGCTTGGAGAAACCTAGAATTTGTGCCTTTTTTAGTTAAATGTTGTATATATATCTCTGATATATAGAGACCCATTTATTAAAGGTCAACATTTCGGCTTCTTGAAACCATGATTAAACTCATTTTCCCTAAAATCACAATGGCCTTGAAAGTAACAGTGAACGATGCCCTAAAAATGACCTTTTGGACAATTACTAGTGAAACAAAAATGGAAGACCACTAAAAGTCTGAAAAAATAAACCCACAAATTTTAAGAGAAAAAAAAATGATTCGAAAAAAAAAAGAAATCCCAATGTTAGTAAATGGGCCCATAGCATCTAGTAAGCATATTTGCCTCATTTAATAGATTTAGAGGTCAATCTCTCACGTCGGCTGAAACCCCCGAGGATAAATGAAATTTCATCAAAACTGGAAAGCAGAATATGAGGTAAACAAAATTGGGCAAATCTTGATTCTTTACATTACCTGGCACTCACAAATCCATTTATATACCAAATGATTGCAATTTGCGGTTCCTACAAATTAAAAAAAAAACAATTGAAATTACAGTTGTATATATAAGTATAAATTCCCTTGAGTGGCCTTACATCTCTATATATTCAGAAACCACTTTACCATTAATTTGTCATGGGAAACTGGAAATTCATTTTTACTTTTCCCTAACTGCTTTGAAATACTGTCAGTTTAGTCAGATTTTCTTAAAATCAGCATTTTGTCCTACATGCCATATCACTTTTCTTTGAATTATTATCCGGTAAAGTTGAGTAGGTTATGTACAGAGGATTATTAATTAAACAGTCCAGTTTCCAATTATATCATGCATAATGTAAATCAATCATAATAAAACAAGCACTCAGGAAACATATATACATCGATCTCTATTAAATTTGAAACAACAGTATGCTACATCCTAACACATGAGGTCAGGAGGACTAGCTGTAGAAAAGAGAAGGGATTGAGGATTATGGTGGCTTCATAAATTATATATTTTTGCCCACCGACCCTACCCCTACTCTGCAAAAGTGTGGGAGGAGTACCGTATATACTCGAGTATAAGCCGAGTTTTTCAGCCCCCAAAATATGCTGAAAAACTCTACCTCGGCTTATACTCGGGTCAAGCGCAAAAATGGTCGCCCGTGTCTAAGAATAGTCGCCGGCATCTAAGAATAGTCGCCGGCACCTAAGAGTAGTCGCCGGCATCCAAGAATAGTCGCCGGCGTCCAAGATTAGTCTCCAAGAATATTTGCCTGCATCCAAGAATGGTCGCCGGCATCCAAAAACGAGACGCCGGCACCTCCAATGGGAGCAGAAACTCTCAATTTTTTGATTGAAACTTACCAGAAGCTGCTGCATTTCTCACCCTCGGCTTATACTTGAGTCAATAAGCTTTCCCAGTTTTTGGAGGTAAAATTAGGTACCTCGGCTTATACTATTTGTAGATAATTTAATGGTGTGCTACCAATTAGATAGCATCAATACTGCCGAAATCTTTATTGATATGCATAAGCCAATTTGGCACGATTCATTGAGAGATTTGAATATATTCTACTTTATAATTAAGTAAAAAAATTTTGAAAAAGCTAAGAATTTAGATTTTTTTTTAAAGGTATAATTTTGCAGATGAAGGTTTAAAAAAACATATAAAGACATTTTGGGGGAATGTAATTAAAATCACAAGCAATATTTAAAACCACATTTTTTGTGATTGCTAATGCTGCTCACAATGAAAAATCATTCACTGGTGAATATTCCATGGTTCATTATCACTAAAGGGCAGATTTATCAAGGGTTGAATCTTGATTGAAATTGAAATTGATTGAAGTGGTCCCCCATAGGCTAAAACAGCAATTTGGCAGTATTTAGATGGCAAATAGGCTAATTCAAATTCTTGAATAAATTCTTGATAAATTTCAAAATTCAAATTTAATTTTTTTAAAACTCAAATCGAATTTGGACTATTCCCTAGTCAAATGACACTTAGGGGCAGATTTATCAAAGGTCAAGGTGAATTTTCAAATGAAAAAAATTGGAATTTCGAGCTGTTTTTGTGTACTTTGACTAGGGAATAGTTCAAATTTGGGTTTTCGATTTGAATTTGCAAAAAATGTGAAAATTCAAATATCGAAATTTATCATGTACTGTCTCTTTAAAAATTCGACTTTGACCATTCGCCATCTAAAACCTGCCAAATTGCTGTTTTAGCCTATGGGGGACCTCATAGAACCTATTTGGAGTCAATTGTGGGGACTTTAAAAAAAAGTTTTTTTGGGTGAAAAATGTGGAATCGAATTCGATCGAATGCGCTATTCCTTTGATTCGAACTATTCCAATTCGGCGGAATACGGACCTGTTCGATTGAAAATGGTGCTATTCGACCAAAACTTCAACTTAATTTCGGTTGGTCTTTTTGAATTCAAATTTCAAAGTATTTTCAATTCGAAATTCGACCCTTGATAAATATGCCCCTAAAATAAACTCAAAATTTGAATTCAAAAATTTTAGTTTTTAATTTGACCATTGATAAATATGCTCCTAAATTGCTCTGACTTTCTTTAAATATTTTAGAGCAACTTAAAAATGTAATTGCATTCTCTACGCATTTCACAAACTTTGCAAGGAAGTTTTTGAGGTATGAAATTGGTCAAAAATGACAATGAAAATCTTGGTTGCTAACATTTGCAATTGGCACTAACAAAAAATATTATATTTCCCCCATCAATCTGCTAAATAAGAGGTGAATTATCTTAGTAATTTTTTGAAAATTTCCAACTTTGGCCCAGATTCAATTCTGTTGTAAAAAGTTTTCTCACTGAATTAAATCGGACCCTTTTGTATCTTTTCCACATAGCATAAAGTAAAGTAGGGTGATTAGCAAAAATACACATACCTTTTTAAAATGTCATGCACTGAAATAATAATAATATAGAATCCTAAGAAAAAAAATGAAATAATAAAATATTAATATAATAAACTAATGAAGCAGTGTAAAACTACACAGTTGGCAAAATGTAGTAAAAGTTCCAAAATTTCCAAAACCCTTAGTATAAGTAAAACCAGAAATTCACATTTTGCAGTAATATGTTGTAATGTTGCAACAATGTCATTAAAATAAATTCTAAATTAAAATTAAAGACAAAGGGGGTTAAGTCCGAATTTATCTCAACATGTTCTTCCAAAAACTCAGATTACATCCACACAAGTGATGTGCGGGTTATTCCCGACCCACCCGCCTGATATCCGCCCTCTTTTCACCCTCACCTGACCCACGCCGTCCCGCCCCACAGATGATGTCATAAATGGGGCGGGTCGAGCAGGCGCGCAGCTATAAATCCAGAACCCCGAATGCAGAAGCCGGCAGTGTGAGGTGGCGGACGGGGAGAGCAGGAAGAAGAGCTCGACCTGGCCACCTGCAAATGGAGGTGGGAGATCAGCCTGAATCCGACCGACCCACGGGTCCCGTGGTATCGGGACGGCCCACACATCAGTAATCTGAAATGAGTTTTCCAGCTTATTTATTATTACATTTTCCTGAAAATGTGGTTTGTGGGAAAAAATCAGAATTTCCGGGGTTTTTTTTCTGATTTTCCACCTGAAAATGGTGCTTTTTTTCCAAAAACTCTGAAGTCTTCAGGGTATTGCATGAAACCCAGTGTACATCAAAAATCATTGGGATTTCTCCCATTGACTGATATGCAACCTCGACAGGTCTGAGATGCTGGATTTTCTGATTCAGACTTTTTCTATTCTCTGAGTATAATAAATCCCGAAAAATTCATGATTTTTCAAAAGTGCAATTTTATACTAAAAAAAAAAATCACAATTTTTTCAGGAATTTTGCATTCAGAGTTTAGTAAATGACCCCGAAATTTTCCTTGGACATTTATAAGTCTTACTGAAATGTGGATATTTTTTGGAATTACAAAAAAAGTTTTATTTCATGCACTGAAAACAAGTAAATTGCATAAAATAATTTCCATATGAGGATGGGTGGGTAATCCTAGGATTGTAAAAAACAACTTTAATGTTGCTCAAGGGAGAAATTGTTCTCACAAAGAAGTGACCGTTCATATTGCGCATACAGTATTATTCCGTTAACGACTTTAATTACATTTTCCTAAACATGCTTTAAATGCAAACATGGTATAGAATAAGGGGGATATTTTGCCAACACTTAAGCTTTTTTTCAAGTATTATAAATGGATGCCATTTTCTACTCTTATGGGAAACAATATTTAATATGCACGCTCAGCGAGAAGCCATGTACTGCACCTTCATGGAAATTTCAATTTTTTGTTGTTGTTTTGTTGTTGTTAAGACCATTGTAGAACACAGTAGGGTGTCCCTGCAAGAGATCATTAAGTTTGCAGTGCAAGAGAAAATCGCTCCCACAGACCCAGTTATAGAGCGTTATTTTTGTGCTCGAAATCTTATAATCTAATGATATTGGTTTCTTAATACTTCACGGGCGCATTAATTATGCTTGTTTTTATTTTACAAAGATGGATACAAGTTGAAAATGACTGCGGAGGAGAAATATGTGTTTGATATCAGTGATCTGGTTTTGTCTAGGAATTTTGATTTATTTTATAACAACATTTTTTTTCTTTTTTTTTACTTTCAAAAAACACAGATTTTATTCATTTCTATAAACTGCAACCAAGTGTTTAATACAGAGGAATACCTATGCTGCCATAGTTTTATGGGATCTCTCTGTACAGACTATGAGCAAACTTAGGGACTGTTCCTGCTGAATTGTGCTTAGTACAGGGAATACCTATGCTGCCATAGTTTTATGGGATCTCTCTGTACAGACTATGAGCAAACTTAGGGACTGTTCCTGCTGAATTGTGCTTAGTACAGGGGAATACCTATGCTGCCATAGTTTTATGGGATCTCTCTGTACAGACTATGAGCAAACTTAGGGACTGTTCCTGCTGAATTGTGCTTAGTACATGGAATACCTATGCTGCCATAGTTTTATGGGATCTCTCTGTACAGACTATGAGCAAACTTTGGGAATGTCCCTGCTGAATTGTGCTTAGTACAGGGGAATCCCTATGCTGCCATAGTTTTATGGTAAATGTATCATTCCCAAGGGACCTGAGACGAGACCTGTTCCCCTTAAACAAGGACTGATAGGAACCATATTATGATATCCCTCAAAAGCTGTTGAGTTGTCCGTTATTGAAAATAATTTTTAAGGTTCCATTCAGTAGACTACAATCCCATTGATGACATGCTTCACCACACCCATTCTGGCAATTTATTATGGGATTATAGCACAATATAAGAAAGCCCATAAACTGCCCCTTCCTTTGTTTGTGTTCTAACAATAGATTAAGCCTCAACAACTGCAGCAATGTGAAACTTTAACTGTCACTGTCCAGATCTGGTCAGCTATGGAGGATGTTGGGAATGAATGGCCTTTGGTCCGTTATGCTTGACTTAATGGAAATCATTATATAACAATTGCCAACTTAATTGGCTTTCAAGTAAGGTGAGAGAACCTTTAATTCCTATTTTATTCCACAGGGTCCCATTGACATTCTGTCAGATTGTTCATCTTGTAGTTCAAGTACAACAGGCAGAGTGTCCATAGGTATTTGCTCATGTTTAACTAACGTCACATTCAACAAAGTATTGGCTTGAGAGAGTCTAAGAAAGTGTAAGGATTATATTCATATTGAGCTATATACTGTATCAATATCAATGGTGTCCATAAAGATTGGATGCAAACTTATTATTTATCCCTTGGTCAGTAATAACATCAAAGGGATCACACAAACACACATATATACTGTATATGTAAGTATTGACTTTAATTATAGAGTACATTGTTCACAAACTTACCAAAAAATATTTTTAAAATATGTCTTCCCTCTTCTGTGCTGTGAGTTGTAGTCAGCGAATACTCAAATCTTGTCCTTCAAACATCATAAGCATGGTAGGATGCCTGGCCAAAATACAGTAGATGCATTCAGGGACAAGTCATAGGGCAAATATGAGAAGTTGTGGTTTTGAAAGTCAAGGTCAACTCCATTTATCTTCTTCTGACAAATGTAGACCTTGAAGAACCTGTGTATGTAGCATTAAAACTTGCTCACGGATGAACTATGGCACGTGACCTTGGTTTATGATTCTTACCTTGGAATGTCATAAGGTGTATCATCAAAACACACAAATTTATGGTGAACAATTCAGGGCCACTAACTAGGGATGTAGCGAACTGCCGTTTATGTGTTCGCGAACGCCGTTCGCGAACACCGGCAAAAATGCGAACAGTTCGCGAACAGTTCGCGAACTTCGAACATCCGCAAAATCGTTCGATTCGAACGATCGAAGGATTTTAATCGTTCGATCGAAGGATTTTCGTTCGAATCGAACGATCGAAGCCATTCGATCGAATGATTTCATTCGATCGAATGGCTTCGATCGTTCGATTCGAACGAAAATCCTTCGATTTTAGCGGTCGAAGGAATCGAATGGTCGAATGGTCGAACGATTTTTGTTCGAATCGAACGCAAACTCGTATTGGCGAACGTCGCGCGACGTTCGCGAACATTCGGCGGACGCGAACAGTCGAAGTTCGCGCGAACTAGTTCGCCGGCGAACAGTTCGCTACATCCCTACCACTAACTGCTACAAGCCCATTATATGGTGATAGCCAAATAAATGAAGAGAAAACACATCTAGATATGAGGAACTCTTCATAGAAACTTTTAATAAAGGTTCCATTACATCACCCATCATTCTTTGTATGTGGTTCTTTGTGTCCATCAGTGATCTTGTGCAACTTCTCCAGGTCATCATAAATGAACCCTTTGGTCTTTCTAATTGTCTCAAGACATGTCCACAATGTTGACCTACTGTAGCGTCAGATCATTTTTAATAAATACATATTTAGAAAACAAGCTCTAAGATACTCCTTAGACTATTGATAGGCCTAACACTCCATTTAGGCAGTAGGGTCAATTCAGGGTCGGACTGGCCTGGGGAAAACACCCTTTGGGCCTTGGTGGGCCCCTTGGCTCTTTGCATGAGACATTCCTGCACTCGCATCACATCCTGTTACCAGCAATAGGGAAAGAACGATAAGGGTTTTATTACAGTACAAATATACTAGAGAGAAGGGGGTGGGGGAAGCAGGACGCATAGAGAAGAGAACCAGAGAATTGAAGGAGGGGAAAATAGTAAAAAGTGATATAAATCATGACATAAGGAAAGAAGAGACCAGAAAAAAAAACCAAAGGGGGCAAGAGGAGCAATATAAAAAAGTGTAAGGAGATATTGGTAAACAGTAGGGATGCACAGAATCCATTATTTTGGATTCAGCTGAACCCCCGAATCCTTTGTGAAAAATTCAGCCGAATACCAAACCAAATCCAAATCCTAATTTGGATATGGGTGGGAAGGGGGAAACATTTTTTACTTTCTTGTAAAAGAAACCTTGAACAATAAAAAAGAATGTTTTTGTCCCTGATTCCAGTGACTTTGTCTTAATATGTGCTGGAAATGTTATGTCTCACTTTCTATTGTGAGGATGCTATCCAATTGTGCTCATTGTATAATATCATTCTGGATCATATACAATACCTTGAAGTTAACTTTTATTATGTTATAGAATAGCCAATGCTTAGCAACTTTTCAATTGGTCTTAATTATTTTTTTTTATAGTTTTTCAAATGATTTGTCTTCTTCTGACTCAAACCACTGCCTGGTTGCTAGGGTAATTTAGACTGTAGAAACCAGATCACTGCTGAAATTCCAAAAATGGAGAGTTGAGCAAGATTCAATTGGTCTTAATTTTTTATTTTGTATAGTTTTCCAATGATTTGCCTTCTTCTGACTCAAACCACTGCTTGGTTGCTAGGGTAATTTAGACTCTTGAATTCAGATCAGTGCTTGAATTCCAAACTGGAGAGTTAAACAAGATATTTTAATATTGTTTCAACCATTCAAGTTTCATTTTTTTTAAAAAATGTTGATTTTGATATTTATTTGTGGGCACTATTTTGTATTGGATGGGGGTTGGCCCTTGAAATGAGGTTTCCTGGTGGGCCTCAGGCATCCCAGTCAGACACTGGGTCCATTGATTTTACCCTGGACGGAAGTTTGGCTGGCCTTTTGGCTTTTAAATTAGCCTTAGTGTGTTTTTGCTTTCACTAATTTTGTTTTACCAATTCATACATTGGGGCAGATTTACGAAAATGCATTAAAGTTCAAAAAACCCTGGTGACTTTTCCTTTTTTTTAAGTGGGATTGGCTGCAAAAGTACAAACTTACCTATTTTGGGTAAATTGCAAATGTTACCTAAGCGCAAGGTCACTAGCGAAGTTTCAATAAGCACAAATGAACGCTAGCGCATCTTCTCTATGAAATGCTCACACAGAGAAGTAACATTTTAGTGAATCATCGTATTCGTAGTGTATTTGCGTCTGGCAAAGTAGTTCAACGCGTGCAAAGCTGATGCTGGTGAAAATTCACCCATTAGTGAATCTGCCCCATTGTGTTAAAAATGAACTGGTGCTCCAAGAATTAATTTATATGACGATTTACTGGTATACAGTTGTCTTTTGCCTTTTCTACAATAAAAAAACACTCAAACACAATGATGGATAATTGGTCAGAATCTCTATCAAGAAGTTTATATGAAGTGTCCTTGTATCTACTGTAAGTGTGTTTTGTCTTCATTTATTCAGCTCTAACCATATATCGAGCAAGTGCTTGGACCTGTTAGTTGACCTAAATTGTTCCCCCTAGGTTGTTGTGTTTTGTTTTTGCTGAGTCTAATGCACCTAATAACATTCTCAGGTAAAAAACTTAAACCAAGGTCACATCTCATAGTTCACCCATGAGCAAGTTTAGATGCTTCATGCACATGTTGTCCTTCAAAGTCCACATTTGTCAGAAAAAAGATAAATGGAGTTGACCTTGAATTTCAGAGTCACAGAACCGCAACTTTTCCTATATGCCCTATGGCTTGTCCCTGAATGCTTCCAGAAGGTTCTCTGGTGAAATGATGTTCTCTTTTGAGTAGCTTTCTGCTAGGTGATATTTCATTCTTCACTGCCTAATTAGTTTGATATTCAAACAACAGTGCCGGTAATGTCAAGTGCTTGGAGAATACAATCAATGCAACTGCTAACAGAGAAATATGTGGCCATGTATGATCACAAAAGATTCGGTGACTCCATTTGTATGTTAAATGAGGCACAGATAAAGAGCATAGCAACAAAAGGAAAAAAAATCTGCACGCATCACAAAGGAAATGAAGCTGAATGTATTGCCTACCAGCATGTTACATTAAAAAGAAAAACTTCCATATATACTTCTATATGTTTTATCATCGTATATTTTATGTTTTAAATTTTTGTTGAAATATTACCTTAAAATTATCCACATATTTCTATATACTGTATATTCTATTACGCACATCTCCAAGATACTCTTACAAGCAAAAAGAGCCCATTCATCTAGGGCCGTGGTCCCCAACCTTTTTTTTTACATTCAATCCAAAAAGAATTGAGCAGCAACAGAAGTATCGAAAAAGTCCTTAGGGGTGCCAATAACTGCTGTGATTGGGTATTTGTTAGTCCTTAAGTGGACTGGCAGCCTATAAAAGGCTCTGTTTGGCAGTACACCTGGTTTTTATGCAACATTCAAGGGGTTGGTGAGCAACATGTTGCTCACAAGCCACTGGTTTGGGATCACTAATCTAGGGCATTAATAAATGAGGGTTGTCCATCTTCTGCAATGAATGAGCCCCTATCATCATCATCATTTATTTATATAGCGCTGTCAAGATATGTCCAGCTAGACTCAATGTGAAATAGGAGCATAGTTTTAATGTGCACCCACTAAATAAATCAATAGTTGTTATGTAATCTATCAAGGAACAGGGATTTTTACCTAAGATTAATTTTTTACACTGAGGGGCCGATTCACTAACTTCGAGTGAAGTATTCGAAGAAAAAAAAATTTGAATTTCAAAGTGTTTTTTGGGCTACTTCGACCATCGAATGGGCTACTTCGACCTTTGACTACGTCTACGACTTCGAATCTAACTATTCGAACAAAAAATCGTTTGACTATTCGACCATTCGATAGTCGAAGTACTGTCTCTTTAAGAAAAAACTTCGACCCCCTAGTTCGCCATCTAAAAGCTACCGAACTCAATGTTAGCCTATGGGGAAGGTCCCCATAGGCTTTCCTAAGTTTTTTTGATCGAAGGATATTCCTTCGATCATTGGATTAAAATCCTTCGAATCGATTTTATCGTTCGATCAAAGGAATAATCCTTCGATCGTTCGATCGCACTATTTGTGCTAAAATCCTTCGACTTCGATATTCAAAGTCGAAGGATTTTAATTCCCAGTCGAATATTGAGAGTTAATTAACCCTCGATATTCGACCCTTTGTGAATCGGCCCCTCAAAATTCATGAACAAAAGAAATGCATACAACGAGTAGACCTATAATAAAACAAAGATATGAGCAATATTGTCTTACATAACATCTGGCTGCAAAAATGCTCAATAAATGCACGACATGAGGCCAATAACCATTCCCGTGAGCTACAGTATATCTACAGAGCCAAAAGCTTTCTAGAAGAGACAAGGGGTCTTTACCACCACAAGTGCAGTTGCGTTTGTGCAGTCAGTTGCACGTAAAACCTCATTTAAATTTCAATAAACTTCAATTAAAGATACTTGGGTCAAAATGTGCTCTTTGTGCTTCCGTAAAGTTGTGGTCAGTGCCACTTATTCCTTTCTTACTTCTACACCAGAGGAACCCTGGAGTTACCACCATCTCCAGACTAGACAGTATCTCCAGGGTTCCCTCAGCACCCTACATTAATAGCTGCACTGCACCTGCATCTCAGGAGCACACATCACCCTCGTACCAAACACCGAAAATGATGCCTACTGGACTTGGAAAACTTTCAATGAAGTTGTGTGTAATTTATGGCAAAATGCATATTTTCTTGGATAAAATACCCAAACTGCTAGGCTGCTCCTCAGGAGTCTAAAACAGTGAGTAGAAGGGAAGCCTATAGTCCAGTTAGGTTCATATTATGGTAAAAAAAATCACATTTTTGGACTAAATATTTTTTCAGATGTAAAAATATGACAGTTGAAGATATTTGATATACTCTATATATCAGTATCTGTGTTACAAACCAGTGGACGTTGGCCACCCAATGAGAAATTATGAAAACTTCTGCTATAATGTAGACTATTTTCACTTATGCAGATCTGAGCTGGAAGGAGCAGGAGACTGGTGCTTGGCCTATGGGAACCTTGACAGCAAAATGAATACTCTGTTTGATCTTATCATATATTCAGCTCATTTTCGTTAAGGACTCAGCAGGGTTTTACATTGGAAGTGACAATTTGCATTGCAAGGTATTAGTGTCTGAGCTGATTAGCAACTCTAAGCACTTTCCTTCTCCTGCTCAATAAACACAATGCTCATAATAAGCCGGATGATTTCTTTGTGGATCTCTGAAATGTACAGTGTTTTTACATGAATTTTCCGTGACAGCTTAACCACCAGGCCAGGCAGAGAACAAGCCTATTTTAATAAAGGAAAAATATGTACAGATAAAACTTGTAATATAATTATTTCCTTATTCATCTCCCTCCTACGTGCTGTCAGTATGCAAGAAGGTAATTTAATAAAAAGAAGGTATCATAAATTTTATTGGTAACCATATTAATAGCTTATTGCCACTATATTTATGGCAAATCCTGTGATGGTCTGCTTGTAAGCTCTTTCATATAGTGGAAATTAAATTAAAAATTATATTAAATTGTTCCAAAAAACAGACTTACATTGCCTATTAAATTTGAGAGGAATCACTATGATTTTTCTTAAAATGGGTGCCACTAGTGATGGATCAACTTTTTTGCTTGATACAGATTATAGCCAGAATCTGCTCTAAAATTTTACCATGAGTTTTGTTTTGATGGAAAAAAATGTGAGTTGTTGCACCAATACATTATTATTATTATAAAAGGCAAAATTTGTTGAGGTCCTATAGAAGTCAATGTGAGTTGTGCTGATCTTATTGAACTTTTTTTAATCACTTTGGGCTTTTAGATGTTTTCTGATTTTTTTTTTAGTTACCGTATATACTCAAGTATAAGCCAGTTTTTCAGCCCCCAAAATATTCTGAAAAACTCTACCTCGGCTTATACTTGGGTCAAGCCCAAAAACGGTCGCCGGCGTCTAAGAATAGTCGCCGGCGTCCAAGAATAGTCTTCAAAAATATTTGGCGGTGTCCAAGAATGGTTGCCGGCATCCAAAAACGAGACGCCGGCACCCCCATTGGGAGCAAAAACCCTCAATTTTTTGATTGAAACTTACCAGAAGCTGCTGCATTTTTCACCCTCGACTTATACTCGAGTCAATAAGCTTTCCCAATTTTTGGAGGTAAAATTAGGTACCTCGGCTTATACTCGGGACAGCTTATACTCGAGTATATACGGTAGCAATTTGTCTTTTTTGGCTTGTTCAGGACTTTTTTTCATCCTTACTTTTTATATTGGGATCTTTTCTATGGCACTCGCAGTTTTAGAGAAAGTGTGTTTATTCTTTGTTTCAAAAACCTCTAAAACCACTAAAATGAGACTATTGATACATAGGCTTCAAGTTTCAAATCCTTGAGCTATTTCAAAATTCTTTTATGGAAAACATTTTTCATTAAACAAAATAAAAATAAATAAATATTTTTTTTCAGTCTCAATTTCTTCGTAGGATATTTCTGGAAAAACTTGATTGCCTTAATTTGCAAAAAAAAAACCTTGATCACATTGTTTCATTCCTTTTTACAAATTCAACTGCATAAAAAATGTGACTGTTGAGTGTATACTGCCCATTGACTTACATAGGTTTTACTTGTTCAATTATTTCATTTGAATTTCCAAGATTTTTTTTTCATTTGATGAATCTAAAAATATTCATTCCAGGGAATTCTTTAAACTGGAGACACTTTCACCAATGGATCAATATTTCTCCTGACATAATAAAAAAGTAAAACAATCTGTTTTATTATTTTTAACAAAGTCTAAAACCAACGAGTAATTTAATTAAAATAAATAAATAATAAAATCAGCCAGTTCAACGCCTGTAGTTGAGAATGCCATTAGGCAAACATTTTAATTAGCTTTTAATTACAGGAGAATTAAGTGAGGTGTGACTGTGAATGACACCAAATAAGACATCAATCTCATTTTCTGATAAATATTCATGTCTTTCTAAATAAATATTACACTGTAATATAAAAAAGTGGTACAAAAAAGGAAGCTGCATTTAACAAGCCGCTATAAAAAGGTTAACAGTCAGATACCTTATACTAACCAGGCTTTGGTAATGGAATACCCAACTAATCTAAAAGGTAAAAGAGAAAGATATTTTAATCCTTGGTAACATTGACTTAAAGACAGTGGGCTATATACAGTAATTGTCCACCTAAAACATGTGTTACCTTTTGCTTATTTAGTGATGACTTAAAAAAAATATTCCAAGCTAAGCTAATAACTGTAAAACACATAAAGGAATTCATTTTTTGGTGGATCACAATATATCTAGCATTTCAGATATGGAATCTTTAATCTATGGGTCTGATCCTCAAATTGGAAAAAGTTTAATGTGACACAGTATCATCCTCTGAATATAGTGAAACGTTCTCCTAAAATAAAAAAGGATATGGATAAATGCTAATAAAAGCATATTTGTGTTACTAAGATGATTCTTCAACCTAATTTGAATCACAAGAGAAAAAGTTTAAGAAACACGGTTTTAGAAGACCTAATGTGGTATATATATCAAAGAGTGATAATGGGGTATATATATCAAAGAGTGAAGTTAGAGATCGTCACAGTGTGCTAGAGTGAAATTCTGGCACTCTCCATTCATTTCTAAGGGATTTCGAAAGGCATATTTATCAATGGAGAGTGGCAGAATTTCACTCTACTGTGGTGATCTCTAACTTCACTCTTTGATAAATATACCCCAATGTGTTTTGAGGAACCAGCAGGCCTGGATTTGTGGCAAGGCCACAAAGGCCAGGGTCTAGGAGAGCAAATTATTAGGGGCGGCATGCCGCCCGGCCACTTACTGAGGAGTGCTGGGGACGTGCAGATCAAATGAACTCAAATGACCTAGAAATTCGAAAAGTATCTTATTTAAGAAAAAACTTGAACATCTAAAATGCTAACTAATGTTACCGACCCGAGAAACCATATCTAATTTGACTAAACTTGAATCACGTTTTTTTCTCTGAATGTCAGGAAGGCTATTAAAGTCATTAAATGGGTCACTGGACCTCTGCCATTGACTTCTACATGAACTCGGCAGGTTTTAGGCGGCATGCTATCGAATTCAAGTTGTTCCCAGGGTCAAGGTAAGATAAATCTCTAATTTAAATTTGAGTTTGGATATTCCCATTTTGTGACCAAAAATCTAACTTGAAAATTCGAATTTGAATTTACAATTTGAACCTTAATAGATCCGCCCTTAATGGTATCAGAGGGATGGGTGTATGTTTAAAAAAATGGTAGAAGACCATTGGCTGGGTTGTGGCCCTGTTGGAACTGGGTGTGTTCTGTCAAAATTTGCAGATGATGAAACACAGAATTTTGCTATGAAATCACTAGTCGCAAGCGCAGTTGTTTTTGGGGGATTCATGATGCTGTAATTATAGGTAAATATGTCAAATTGCAAATAAATACAACCGCTCCAACTCACTGCAAATCACAAGGTAGAAGCCTGGCAGCTTGAAAGTGTACAGCCGCGCGCTGGATTCCCTTGGCGTCCCACGCCGCATACAATAGGAGAACAAAAGGAGTTCTGCACACCAGGGTACTGTAAATTCAGCCATATATTTTCTCTTCCAATGAGACTCAGAATGCAGCAAACATGGGAGAATTGTTTAGAGAATTCCCAAGATAATGCAGCTAATTAACAACCAGTAAGCCTGACATTTTTTTAGGGGGAAGGATCATTAAAAACAAAAAGATATTAAGAGGCTTCATGCAGGACATCCAAACCAGAATAGTTATAACAGTTAACAAGTTTTCTGAGGTACATTTCATGTCAAACTGAAGGAAGAAGTAAGTAGAAATTTGTAAATGCATTTGGATTTAGATTTTCCAAAGGCATTTAAAACAGCAGGAGATTCCATATATTAAAGTTATTACTTTTTATACTTGGTCTGAGAAGAGAAATAAAACAAGTTGCATCGAATGTAACATACTACAGAAAATTATATTATCTTGTGGAAAGATCTGCTCGATTAATGAGCAAGTGAATGGCAGATAACACTGAATATATATCAATGTAAGATTATTATTATAAGATTATTATGAGAGAAATAAAAACACTATTTGCAAATAGAATGTTACATACACACACAGCAGAATTTCCCATTGAAAAGTAATTTAGGAAAACTACTAAACAGCAGACTGCAAATGGTTTAGTGTCAGGGAGCAGCTGCCAGACGAATACAATTTTGTTTTGAATAAAAGGGGTTTTAAATGCATGGCATGAAAATACAATTTTTGCCTCATTATATATCTCTTTATAAGGTTTAAGCACACCAAAAATCTGTATCTTAAAACTTAGCATTTATCCAAAAAAGAGTTTATAGAAGGACAACAAAAATAATGATGAGGTTGGAAAGTAGTGAGGGGCGAATTTATTCAGCAGGCGCAAATTCGCGGTCAATAAATTAGCGAAATTGCCGCAAAAATGTCCAAATATTTTTGACGCTGGCGTCAATTCCGATGCCGGCTACAATTCTAGGCCCCCATTGATTTTAATGGGTGTCAGATTTGTCGCTGGTGTCAAAAATGTTTGGACGCCGGCGTCAAAATTCACATTTTGCAAATTTTTTGCCGTTTTGCAAATTTTGCACTAAAATTGCAAATTTTCCAGCGAAACTAAATGGGAGAAATTCGGCCATCACTATTGGAAAGCAATAACAATATTACTGATAAAGTTAGTAATTATAATACAGTGATTTTAGAATAAGATTGATGCAGTAGATACATGTAAGGATTTTTGAGTGGATTTCCAATATGTCTGGATTCAACAGCACAAAAGATTCAGCTGAATACCAAACCAAATCTAAATGCATATTTTCCGTAGGTCTGGATTCAGGGGCACAACCAAAGATACCACTAAATACCAAAACAAATCCGATCCCTAATTTTCATATTCAAATTTGATAAAGACACATTACGTAATTGCCACATTCAATTATCCAGAGCTTTAGAGTCACATGAATGTAAAATTTTGGATTTGGTTTGAAGACAAAAACTAATTGGATCCTGCATTCGGTAAATTCCTAATTTTTGGTTATTAATTTATTTAAGGTAACTCATCTATAAAAAAGCCACAAAAAACTTATTTTCAAAGTTGTTTTTAGGGGCTTCCAATGGTTCAATATGATAAGATCTATAAAGCCATAAACAAAGTTTACCATCATAAACTTTTGTCTTTTCGAATTCACTTCATTTTGTCAAAATGATTACAAGGTGACTTGTGTTAGGTCACAAAAGGCATTTTTATAGATGCTGCATTAGTATTGTGTAGAACAAGGCTTTCCAACTAGAGGCCCACAAGTCAGACCTTGCCTCACAGCATAGCCAGGATCAACATAGACCTCACAATAGACCTCTTTCCATGGAATCAACATGAAGAATCACTAAATTCAGTATTTTTGGTCTTACTGAAAACTCAACTATATGGCTGAAAACTGAATCTGATCCCTAAAGCTGGCCATAGATGTAAAGATTTTTAAAAGATCCGATCGTCATTGTGAGACCACGATTATCTCAAAATAATTGTACGAATTGTCCATCAACTAAAAAGACCATTTGCCAGGAAAACAAGGGGAGCTGCCTGCTTGGCACTGCAAACATAGATAGATTGCACAGGGACCGATAAAGATTTTTTAACCCGGCCAATCAATTTTCTGACAGATGTCGGCCGAAAAATCGTAAGATGTACGATCGTTTGAATCCCACTAACCGCACGATAATTCCAAAGGATTGGTTGGACTTTGCTAAAATCGGTCGTTCGGCAAGAAAAATCTTTTATTTTTTTTGCATTTATGGGGACCTTTGGTTGTAATCTTTTATTTATACTTGCATTTATGGGGACCTTTAGTTGTAGTCTCAGATCTACACCCAATCGGCAAAGTCACATCAACTGTGACTAAAATCTCACCATTAGCGATGAGATAATTTTTTGGGATTTGGATTTGTGGAGATGTCCTTCATTTTGCCATCAGCAGATTTTTGCAAAAAAGAACCAAAACACAACCACAGAAAAAAAACACCCATTAACTTTAAAACTTTTGGAGTGAGAAGAAACTTGAGAAAAAAACTTATTGATTTTAATGAAATTACTGTAACACACATTAAAAAAAATGTTGCATGAAAAACTCCCATTGACTTCAATGGGTTTTGCAAATTTTTCACAGTTTCACAAATTTTTCAGTAGTTTTACAAATTTTTTGGCAACATGGGGCAGCTTCACTCATCACTACTTACCATCAATCATGACTGCTCTCAAGTGAATATGCGCTAAGGAATCCATTACACCTAGGGGCCGATTCACTATGGGTCGAATATCGAGGGTTAATTAACCCTCGATATTCGACTAGGAACTAAAATCGTTCGACTTTGAATATCGAAGACGAACGATTTAGCGCAAATCCTGTGATCGATCGATCGAAGGATTTTTCATTCGATCGAACGATTAAATCCTTCGAATCGAACAATTCGAAGGATTTTAATCCAATGATCGAAGGAAAATCCTTCGATCAAAAAATCCCAGGCAAGCCTATGGGGACCTTCCCCATAGGCTAACATTGACTTCGGTAGCTTTTAGCTGCCGAAGTAGGGGGTCGAAGTTTTTCTTAAAGAGACAGTACTTCGACTATCGAATGGTCGAATAGTCGAACGATTTTTAGTTCAAATCGTTCGATTTTCGCAGTCGAAGGTCGAAGTAGCCCATTCGATGGTCGAAGTAGCCCAAAAAAACTTCGAAATTCGAAGTTTTTTTAATTCGAACCCTTCACTCGAATTTAGTGAATCGGCCCCCTAAATTGTGCAAAAGAATTCTAGAATTTGCTTAAATCCTAAAATCCTCAATGGACATCTAATTCCAAATAATATACACAATGCACAACATTTCCCCATTTTACAAGAAGGGTTACATGCTAATTAGTATGAAACAGAGGGAATCAGCACAAAAAGTGTTACATTCTGGAAAGTCAATGCTAAACTTTAATAGTGCTGACCTACTCAGTATCTGACAAATAAAGTCAGACTTATTGAAAAAGAATTAGACCCAATTAATGACTGTGCGACTGAGATATACTGTAAGGCAACTCACTTGCTACAGTCCTCCGGACATATTGAAAGGACTACACACAGTTATTGATTTTCAGTCCTGTTCTCTTTGGCTAAATACTTTATTTTGAGTCAGGATTAAGAATAATAAAATTGTTCCCAGGCTTAAGTCTGGAAAAATGTGGAGATTTGATTTTTTGCTTCCAAGGAAGCAGATATGGAATTGGCTTAGGTTTATAAGAATAAGAAAATGATTATATTGATGTGGATTGCAAATTCGTTTGCATTTGCAGGCATTAGCAATGAAACTTTGAGCACATTGTGGACCTAATTTACTAAAAAATTTGGAAATTATATCAGAGCAATCACCCATTTCTACCAAACAAATCTTTACTTTTTTTTAATAGACTGATCATGATTAAAGGGCCAATTTTACGAAAGCGCACATTTTCAGGTCGGGCTTTTTGTCGCCAAAAACCTGAAATAGTCACAGGGGGGAAACTTTTCCAGGATTTTTTATGTGACAAATCTAAACCTGAAAATACTCCAGATAAAACCTGTCGAAATCACGTAGAAATCAATGGCAGATGTCCCTTTTACAACTGGAAGATCAATCTTCGAACAATCTTTTTCACCCAAATAACCCTGATTTGAGATTATCCAGCACAGGTCACAATGTCAAGAAACAACTTCAGGGACATCTGCCATTGACTTCTACAGGTTTTAGATGGATTATTTTCGGATTTGGATTTTTAGCAATTTTGGGGTATGATAAATCTCTAAAAAGTCAAGTTTTTTTTCCTAAAAAAAAAAAAGGAGTTTTCTCCTTTAAAAACTCAACCAGAAAAAAACCAAGGCTTCATAAATAGGCCCTTATGTTAAAGGCATATAAAATATAATATAAAACAAACAGAGGGTGTGCTCTCATAGTGAAATAGTGTATATACAGCAAGACAATGTTTTATGTGATTAAAATGCATTTACAATAAAGACTGAGGTTAATTTATCAACACTGGGCAAAGTTGCCCATCTGCAGTAACCCATGGCAACCAATCAAATTGTTGCATTCATTGTTCTATTTGCAGCTGGCTTTAAGAAACTAATCAGTGATTGGTTGCTATGGGTAATGGCCCATGGGCAAATTTGCCCATTGTTGATAAATGAGTAGTGATGGGTGAATTTGGGGCGTTTGCTTCGCTGAAAAATGTGTGAATTTCCAGTGAAATTCGTGAAACAGCGCTGGCGTCTAGTTTTTTTGCGAATTTATTCACCGGCAACGAATCACGGGAATTCGCTGCGAATTTGCGCCTGGCGAATAAATTCGTCTATCAGTATAAATGAGCCCAATTGACTTTCACAAGTGATAATACATTTTGTAATTATTAGATTATCATAAAGCACTTTTGGTATTTGCTATGATGTAATCCCAGTCAATCTCAGTAACTTTATTGGTCAGGTTAGGGGGTGGAACAATCCTTAAATATCTATTCTCTAGCTTGTTTTTTTTATGTGGTGTCTACCTACAGTAGCTCACCATTTGTTTTATATAATTTTTTATTTCATTAAAGGATAGGGAAAATAATACCTTTTCAAATTTTAATTAGTGTTGCACCACATTTTTTGGATATGGCCAGACCATTAATTTTTCCAGTAGGACTTGGGCGAATCTCAAACGGAATTGAAACCTTTTGTGCATAGTCAAACCTAAAGTCATGTAATTGTAAGGGTTTGGATTCGGTTCACCCAGTCACTTGTATTTTGCCAAATCCTACTGAAAAAGGCTTGGGCCAAACCCCTGAACCAAATCAGGATTCTGTGTATCTCTAATTATATCTCATAATTTAACATTAGAATAAATTCACCAGCCACATGGTCTTCATCACTACAGATATTCTGTTTTTTTCAATTTATCTATGATCATACAGGTCACCTGTATTAGTTCTTGGAATTTATACTTAATTTATCTGTGGCACAGGTATGTGAACTGTTAAACAACCTCTTCTCCAAATTCCAATATTCCAGGTGATATATCCTCTACTTTTTCAGCATTCTCTCTCAGAATGGGATGGCAGATATAGCAGTCAACACTTAAACAGTAGCCTGTATTTGGATTTAGGTAAGCCAGTATAAGTTCATACTGTTGGCAAATCAATCCTATTTTTTGCTAGTAACCTAAAGATACTAATTATCTAGATAATGCACATACAATCAGGTCTACATGTTTCACCTGCCCTTAACTAGGAATTAAATACAGGTCCCTCAACATTTTGGCACTCCTATGTACCTAAGCCTTCTTCCAGTCTCATCCACCCCCCAAGTGATGCCCATGCACCATAATTAGAGAACATAGGCACAGAACAGCTTCTATCATGTATAAAATTATGATAAAATACAGAGCTAAAAATAAAATATAATAAGGGTGATCCATTTAGAAAGGCGCCCTTATCTTGTCTTGTAAGAAATTGCACATCAGTTTTTCTTAACCAAAATACCTTCTTTTCCCTAAACATAATGTATTATACTTAAAACTTTCCTGTGCACCTGGCTTCATCCCCATGTTTGTGATTAGAATTCTCTTTTCTGGTATTTATAGACATAAGGCCGACTGGGACATGATATTAGGTGCTGAAGTTCCAGATGAATCATCACTAATTAAAACAGAATCAGATTTCACATTTACCATCGCTCCCATACTTTCAAAACTCAGTTAAACCAAACCTTAGAAATTTATGTTGCAGATGTCATTCTAATGAAAATGTTTTAGAATTTTGTTCGGTGAAATGCAACGTTCAGACGAGAGCTTACATACAGTACGTACCATATTGTTGCAGTATCGGGGTATAATTACTTGTAAAGCCAAGAGTCCTGTCATAGGAGAAACAACTAAGAGTAGTTTAGTGTAGAACAAATGAACTCAGCTTGTTCTTCAGTTTCCTGAGAATGATTGTGACATGTTATTCTTAACAAGATTGCTGCTTGTAGTTTGCACTTCTTTTTATCCCATCTTGCCACCTATCAAATGAACATACATCTGCTAACAAGTTCTGGCCAACGTGATGAATCCCATTCACAAGGTTTTAGAATCCCTCACTTTTGTTGATGTGAAGGTATTAAAAAAAAAAAACATTTCCTTCTTCAACCAGATAATTTCCTAAAGTTCTCAACAACAAAATCAATTTGACATGTTTACCAACTGCTTGGTTTCTATGTAATAAACTTGAAATAATGTCAAGTTAAGGTGACCCTAATGCCTGTAGACATGGTTGGACTGGGCCTGTGGGACACTGGGAAAGAACCCAATGGGACCCAGTGACCCAGACCTGCTACCTGCCTGAGATGAGACCTGCCTGCCACCTAACTTCCCACCTCTTGTTCTTGTGGCCTCAAGGAAAGGAGTTACAGAACATATTCAGAGGGGTAACAGCTGGGGTGAAGGCCCTGATACTGAAGCAAGGTGGGTCATGGACCCCCCAGTCGGACACTGCCTATAGACAATTAGCACCATCAAGAAGCTCTTTGAAAGTTGCCTATATGTTATGCTATTGATTTTGTATTTGTAGCTTCTCTAAAGCAAGGTCTTACCTTAAGAAATGGGGCTCAGAACATTATTGTTTGAGTTCATATAGTGGGACAGTTATATTTCCACATTCTAGGGGAAGTGGTCTCCCTGGAAAATTTAGCTGGAGAAGGGGATCCCAGAAATGAGAAGAAGACAGCTAAGGATTTGAAGAATACAGGATTAATATGCATATGTATGATATATTGAAGAAAATGAATAGCAATGCAGTGTATATTCCAGTCACTTAGGGTGCTTTTAATTGTGGGCCACCCATGTGGGAGCATACCCCATAATACCTGGGCATAATATAGTCTTATATAGTTGCTTAATTGTCTAGCCTTATCAATCCTGTATTCTTCACCTCCTTAGCTTGGGTATCCAGTCCTCAGCGTTTCTTCTTCTCAGTTCTGGGATCCCTTTCTCCAGCTAAATCTTCCAAGGACTTACTGCCAAATCAGTTTAAAAGTAGAAAAAAAAACCTCAAATGCTAAAGAACTAGTTATTGCTAGAGAGTAGATGAGTTACATGGCTGTCAATAGCAAATGTGTTTATATAAATCAAGCAAAGACAGTGGTGATTGATGAAGGCAATCTGTACTGGGACCAAGAAGGAAATCATGGGGTATAAATAGAGAACTGTATAGTCTCTTATAAATAACCTATATGTAATGTTGATCTGCCTTTAACCACTGACACAATTTTGTTTTTTACAATGTATCTGTTAGGAGACTGTTCCATAAATCTACCAATGTTTCTGTGCTATAGTAATTCCTAATGTTTCCCTTGGGAAGCCTTCACATTTGCAATAGTCTTTTCTATGTATGGAATACTCCTACCATTGTAAATTTATGTGTAACACAATAACACACAATTAGGGGCCAATTCACTAAGGGTCGAAATATCGAGGGTTAATTAATCCTCCTCGATATTCGACTGGGAATTAAAATCCTTCGACTTCGAATATCGTTTTTTTTAAAGAGACAGTACTTTGATTATCGAATGGTCGAATAGTCGAACGATTTTTAGTTTGAATTCTTCGATTCGAAGTCGAAGTCGTAGTCGCCCATTCGATGGTCGAAGTAGCCCAAAAAACACTTCGAAATTCTAAGTTTTTTTACTTCGAATCCTTCACTCGATGTTAGTGAATCGGTGTGTACAACATAAATTAATTCTATCATCTTGTACTTTTTATATGTGCCTTGATCCAGCTCAGTTCCTATAAGAGACGGTTATTGTTATCATATAACCAAGGAGCCTTGGAAGTTAAGCTCTGCTTCCTCATGCACTTGGGTGTCTTACCCTTAAAGTCAGACACATCATTAGATTGAAGTTCATGATTTATGTTATCACCGTTCTATGGCCGATAATGCTCTGCTGGCATTTTCTTTAAATCAGCAAATGATCAAGAAAGGATTACAAGGTCAAGGCAGGAAATTGGTGAGTTCATGTAACTGCCAGTGGATTTTCAGAGTTTCTTCCTTTTATATGTCAGGATTAGTGGATGGATGGGGGGAAGAGGGAAAGAAAGGCATGACTTATTGAGGATAGTGGGGTGAGAAGATCCGTGGAGGGATTGGTGAGCCTTGGACCTTTCAGTTATTCAAGGAGGATCCATCTCAACCAAGCCAGGATTTATTGTTTGTGATGTTATAGAGAAATTTTTAGAGAGTTCCTAAAAAGTTCTCCATCTCATTGACCTTCAGAAACCATTTGCGAATTGTCAGAGGGAGGATTTCCATCTTGCCGGTACCTGCATTAAGCAGGTATGGTTCGGTACTGTGTATGAAGGAGGACACCAGAGTGTCTCCATGAAAGAGTAAAATGTACGATTGGCCTTTGAGGATGTGTGACCCCATTATTTGACTAGTCATATTACATATGTCTCCCCAGAAATGTTGGTGGGCAGTCCCAGAAGATGTGAATCACCTTGAGAAAGGTTCGGATTAATAAACTTTATTTTTAATTCATAATATCAACTGTTTGACCTTTTATGCAAAAGTGCTGGTACCATGTATAGACTTTATATATTTTTTTCCCCAGAGCACCCAAGTAGTTTGTCTGACCTCAACGGTACCCACCGTTTCCTATATATATATATATATATATATATATATATATATATATATATATATATATATAGGGAACGGTGATAAAGGTCCCTGTGTGGACCGAAACGTCACGTCGGCTTGCATGTGTTTTTACAACATAAATTGAATATATCACAAGAGATCTCGGTGTTGCTGGTCTTCTCTTTGCTTAGTATATATATATATATATATATATATATATATATATATATATATAAGCATAAGCTTGGAGAGAGAGTGTAGTGTAACCAGGTCTGGATTGAGAATTAAAATAGGCCATTTCAGGTACACAGAGGCCCAATCAGCCTACTCAGAGGCCCAAACAGCCCCTACCAGCCCTCTAAATACGGAATTTCTATGGCACCTTATAGCAGCCCCTCTGGCATTTGCCAGAGCCCACAGATTGCCAGTCCGGGCCTTAGTGTAACCTAGTTTAGATGTTGTAGTTCATATCTTGGGTATGGCAACAGCAAGAGCTTTTAAAGATTTTTGTAATAATATATCAACCTGTTCTTCCTTAAATATAAGATTAAAATCTCTAGACCAGTCTTTGACCTATGGTAAAGCAGAACGGTGTTTGTGGGCTTAGTAGCCTGTAGAGTGCTGATACTGTAGGTCTGTGGGTTGTTTAAAATTGGGTGAGTTTGTGCCCCAAGGTATTAGGTCCTCTTAGGCTATGAAATATTATACAGTATGTCCATTTTCTAAAAAGTAGTACATCTGGAGGTTACCTTCTTTTAGCCATTCATAGAGTAATTTGGTTTATGACCTTCTGGGAAAGCAAGGAGATGGGTACTGAATGAGTCCGTGTTTCAGATGACATTTATCCCAAATGAGCAAAGTATGTCTAATTAAGGGGTGGTTGTGATATTGCACTTGTCTATGGGCTTGGTCTAATCATGGTAGGTGTAATAAGTCTGAATCTATGGATTGTTGCTCTATGTGTATCCATGATTTCTGCTCAAAATGATAGGACTGGTACTGTAAATATATATGGAAAATATATCTCTATTTATCTCTATATATAACAAATACAGGAAAAAAGTCTTCTATGTCCAGTCCTTAAACCATCCCTATATTTGCTATTGGAGGCCCCTTCCTCCTACCAAGTTATTAAGAGAATGCCTGGGATTGGGACTGGATTGTGCCTTTTTATTCCAGAGTAATTTAAGTTAAACTGCTGCCTGAAGGAGAACTTAATTGCACTTCTCTAAATTCCTACACTCTTCAACCACAGCTGAAGCTGTCTGGAACAGACATATTGTAAAAGAGCTGTCATAGAGACACCTATATAATTCACACCGATTCAAAAGCAAGAATTCATTTTCATTAATCTTTTGATAGCTAACTGCTGTGGTCAAAACATTTTTTCTTATACAACCCAGACAAATAAAATCTTGTTTTTGCCCACCAGTTGCACCCAAAAGTGCTAAGTACTGTTATCATTGCATTTTGTGCTGCTTCACACCTAGGGGCTGAGATTAATTTGAGTTTAAGTAAATAACCCCGTAGAGTTTACTCGACTGGAGCAAGAATTCTGGTGGAAAATACTTCTGTCACTCAGGACCACCAGTGTTGAATGCTATTGGCTTCTGCAAAATATGCAGTGGGTTTCAATCATAAAAATATGCTATTTGATACTCTGACAGATACTCTGGGATACAATTTTAGCAAATGACAGTAAAGGGGTCATTAACTCAAATACAAATGTATCTCATATTTTATTTTAAAAAGCCACAACCAAACTCCCATGCTCAATTTGATCTTATTTATTAATAAAATAACCGAAATTAATCGGATCACAGAAAAACTCGATAAATTGGAGCAAAAACACGTCACTCAAATTTTTCAAGCTTTTTTTTTCCCGAAATGCAAATATTTTGCCATTTCAGTCGGATTTTCGGGCTAAACACACTGAGGACCCCAATGACATCAATTTGGGATACATGCCTTTCCCGTTGCCTTATACAGGAGCTCAACAGGTCTGAGATGGCAGATTTGCAGATTCAGGCTTTTTGCAGGATCAAGGTATAATAAATATTGAAAAATTCAAGGTTTTATGTCAACAAAAAAATTTGAGTTTTCTAGTGAAAAAAAACTCTTTTTTTTTTAGATTTTACCATTCAGACTTTAATAAATAACCCCCCTAAGGGTTGGTGGTCTTGGGTGGTTTTAGTGTCTTTTTCACTGGCATTTTGTGTCAATGGAGACAAGCCCTCATTTAATGAGTAAAGTGCAGAGAACAGAAAATAAAGCTGTCATATTTTCACCCTTAGCGCTCAGCCATATCTGCAAAATAGAGTGCAAGAACCTGTGCATTCGCTATAAATACAATGCTGCTTGTGTTGGGACTGGGGGAGGCATGAAGGCAATTCTCATCTTGGCTCCTACCCATCTTCTTAATTGCACATCATTTAGATACACAAGTTAAGGAGTGCTGGAGGGTATAGGATGCAAAAGAGTGTTGTACTTACTATCTACTCTATGGAACATAACAAGGACTGGGCTGCCTTTTGCCCCCAACTCTGTGCACTGCACCTCACACCAAATTATGTATCTAATGTGAAATTCATAGACCCCATACATCTTAATAAATGTGTAAATATTAACTAAGTGCTCTGGCACTTGCATCTGGGTTAGTGATTGGTGAATAAATTCCCAGCAAATTTCTGCATTTCACCACCAGTAACTAAATTGGTGAAACTGTGGAGGAAATTCGAGAATCTGCCGGCACATAAAATTTGAGCGCACATCCAAATAGCCTCATGCATAAAAATTGTCGTGTGTCAAAATTATTTGTGCGCCGATTGACTTTAATGCAGTTGGACAAAATAGGTGCGCGTATAAAAATTTTGCGGGTGTTGAAATTGACGTGCGTCAGAATATTGAATTGACTTCAATGCGTTTCACAGATTTGTTGCTGTTTCGCTAATTTTGCGGTAAATGCACAAATTTTCCCGTGAGGTGAAACAGCACAAATTTGTCCATCACTAATCTGGGACTGTTTTTATGTATTTAGTACTGAGCTCTTTATTTATCCTTGCATGCTATAGGGATGCTGTCATGGGAAATTTTTTTTTTTCAAAACCCATCAGTTAATAGTGCTGCTCCAGCAGAATTCTGCACTGAAATCCATTTCTCAAAAGAGCAAACAGATTTTTTTATATTCAATTCTGAAATCTGACAAGGGGCTAGACGTATTGTCAATTTCCCAGCTGCCCCCAGTCATGTGACTTGTGCTCTGATAAACTTCAATCATTCTTTACTGCTGTACTGCAAGTTGGAGTGATTTCACCCCCCTCCCTTTCTCCCCCCCAGCAGCCAAACAACAGAACAATGGGAAGGTAACCAGATAGCAGCTCCCTAACACAAGATAACAGCTGCCTGGTAGATATAAGAACCTCACTCAATAGTAAAAACCCATGTCCCACTGAGACACATTCAGTTACATTGAGAAGGAAAAACAGCAGCCTGCCAGAAAGCATTTCTCTCCTAAAGTGCAGGCACAAGTCACATGACCAGGGGCAGCTGGGAAATTGACAAAACGTCTAGCCCCATGTCAGATTTCAAAATTGAATATAAAAAAATTTGTTTGCTCTTTTGAGAAATGGATTTCAGTGCAGAATTCTGCTGGAGCAGCACTATTAACTGATGCATTTAGAAAAAAAACATGTTTTCCGATGACAGGATCCCTTTAAAATATAGGTGGATTTTTTATACCTATGAACATGAAACCTGTCATCATCTTTGAAACCCATTGCAAGTTGGATGCACACAGATACAAGACATACAGTAGCACAATCAACTGCACTTACTTGTGTGGGTCACACCACAAACCAATATGGGTATTAACTATAGGTCCCTTAAGATGTCCTTTACAGAGAGAACAAATCTAAATACAAAGAGTAGTTTATATTATAGCAGGACACACAGTGCATTTCTTTGTGTTTGAACTACAATATGACAGTAGTGCAATATATGAGTAGGGTGCTGTCCAAGGTGCTGAAACCGGCTTCTCTCTTCCTTATAGTCAACTTTAATCAACTATGTACTGTAAAGGGGTTTGAATTGAATCTGCAAGTGCCCGCTTACTGTGTGGAAACAAATAATTGTAGATTCTAGTATTATACCATCATAAACTTCTTTCTATGTTGACATCTTGGGCATTCGTGTATTCAGTTATGCATCCAGGATTGGCAATTCCCAGCATGGATATTATACATTGAGCTGCCAATAACAATCTGGGTTTCTTTTTAATTGGCAAAATTGCTATATTTTACAGATGATAGATTCAAATCTTTGATTTTGATGGGGCACAATTGAGAAGCAAAAGGCATAGTCCTCATCATAATCACTAAATGACTAGAGCACATTTCTCTTGCAGAGCCTCCCTCTCTCTGGCTCCTAAATGATTTAGCACCTCCTCTTTGTCCCTGTGAAGCCAATGCCTCAGCAGCTGCTGAAAAGAAATGCTGCTGAATTCACACAGAGCACAGAGCCTTCTCAGTTCGGAGAAGGGGAATCAGAACCGTCTTTAAGGCTCAGTATTCCAGGAGCTTGTTACAGTGCCCCCCTTCCATCCACCTACCTGCTGTACATTTCCCCTGAACCGTCATCTGTATGTACAGCAAAGAAGAGCCAAACAAAATACAGTAGCACAGGATGCAGACAGAGCCAGCAGTCATTGGGCTGATGGAAAGAGCTGTTTGTGGTGCAGCAAATGAAGACTTGTAGCCTTGCTCTGCATGATGACACTGAGGTGCTGGTGGTGTTGCAGACCCTCTTCTTTCAGTCTTGGTTGATTAATTTTTTTGGACAGATGGGATGTGGGATCTATCTGTGGTTGGAAGACTCTCTGGATTTGCTATCCTATGAATTCCTTGCTAGTGGTAGCCATACCAGCTTCTGTCAAAGACTTAACTCTGTGCAGGTCATCCCCTGTCTGTAAACTAGAATAAAGATAACCTGTACCGCTGTTCTCCACTGATACCGCACTTGGTTTCTGATACTAACACCCTGGACTTTTTTTTTGTATTTTTATTAAATACACCCAAGACTTCAAATATATTGAAATAGAAGGAATCTTAAAAAAAAATATCCCCATATACAGTTTCATTAATTTCAATATTTGTATCTGTTCCACGTGACTTACAAAATTCACCCAGGCAGATAAAGACATGGAGCAGGACACATTCCCGTAGACAAGTTTCTCTTGTTCTTATAAAGGTGGATTGTCAGATGGGTAAGTTATGTCCTATTCTTCTGAATTACTGTTGTGTTATTCCTTAGGGAAGCATGTCTTCTGCCTTGACCACACTACAGGAAACTAAATAGCATGGTGGTATCAGTCCCTCGGTGGGAGAACATGCATGAGGAATAGATTCAGTCTTCAGTATTCCCCAAGGTCTTCACTTCATCATTTTTCTTTGATATACTTTGTGTCCCAATGAGCAAATTTGCTAGTATGGTAGGGTTAAATATTTTTATTTGAAAATCTGCATGTCCTCGACACGGAAGAAGAAAATGCCCAAATTAATTGCTGTAGAACTTGTATACATGTTGATACGTCTCCATGTTCCTACCTACATTCCTAATTCATTTTTATATGTTGGACTTATAAACCTGTAGATAGGACACTTATGGTTAAAATATCAAGATCTGCTTTACTATGTTCCATTTTATCATTTTTTTTTTGAAAGAATTGAGTTAAGATTTATTACCCATTGGGGGGCAAAGACGTAGATAAGCATTGCTTACAGTTGCAGCCATCTGCCAAGGTAGAACTTGTGTTAAATATAGATTACAAATTGACACTATCAGGACAATGTTCCTTTTTGGTATGTGTGTGTAGGATGGGTTTCGTGTAAAGTAATACAGCAAGGCAGTCCTGATATGAAAGGGGTTAAAAGCAAAGCCTTGAAATTAATTAATATGGCATTTCCAAATTAGGAGCCTGCAGCAGCATTGCATCTTTGCTTTGTGTCTCTGTGCAGTGGCTTATTCCTTGCCAGTACTTCCAATAAGAAGATGAAGGGCATTATTATTATTATTATATTTGCAGAGGGATATCTCCCATTTCGAGTGATGCTGGATGTCTTTTGGCTTCAAGGCAAAGCAGAGGCATGAACACAAGTCATACATTAATGTAACCTCTCCAAACCTTCCTTCACTATTACTCAACAGCTATTAATTCCTCTCCTTCTAGTGTTTTATAGGATAGGAACCTCGCCCCAGGTAAAGATATTACTAAGCAGTTGCATCCATTCCAGTACCTAGACCTATTTAATTTAGCAAAAGAGCATTTTATTGTGTCAGCACCAAATTAGCTCTGGAGAGGACTGGTAGCTGCAGTGCTTAGCATTTAGCACAGAGAATTGAAGAATGGGTAATAAGGCAATAAAACATGACTGTGTCCCATAATCCTGGCTATGTACAATGAAAGAATATTGATGATGGCTCAGCCAGGAAACGGAATCAGTGTTTGAATAAACACACATTTCATGCAGCAGGATGATAGCTAGAGAGGTAATAAACATAGAGAAAAGGTTATGGTCTTGGTTACATGGTGAGATGTGTGTAATCCAGTGATTCCATCAGAACGAGCATGCGGCATTTAAGACCCATTGCAAGTATTCACTATATGCAGTTGACGGAGGTTCTTGGTATTGACAGTCAGTTTAAATAGACCCCATTGATCTTTTATCCTCTTCCTTTTAACCATGTAATGACACGAGCAGTAAAGCAACAGCTGTACCACACTCTGTGTTATAAGACACACAGCACTGCACCAAGCATGGCTCAAGAATCATGTTCACAATGTGCTGGGGGGTCGTGTAAAGCATGTTCCACATGGGCATCAACTAGTGAAGAATTAATTCACACTATGTACCGTGTTTTTCCTTGTCCAGCCATTTGATTCTTGTATCCCCAGAGTCAATGGAAATACATTGAGTGTTGTTCAGTTGCACCTAAGCATATTACAAAACTGTATGAAGAAGGGATATTTTATCTTTACATGAGAACTGTGTCAGTCTATCTATCCTACATTGCTCTAGTAAAGTAGACAGTGGATTGGAATGTCTTCTCGGTCAACAAACAAACGGTTATAGATCATTGCTTAAAGGTGTGATCATAGCTGTGTCTTTTAGCCGAGGTAAGTACCAAGGGGTTTAAAATGCAATCATTTTAGGGCAGTGATTACTTGGTATGCTCTGGGCTTCTTCTCTCTCTCTCTCTCTCTCTCTCTCTCTCTCTCTCTCTCTCCCTCTGCATTTTTCTACCCACATGAGACATTCATTTATATTCTGTCTATCCTGCACGCCTTCAATCTCCAACTAATCTTCCCCCTCTCTCTCACTATCTACTACACTTTCTCTTTCCTTGCTAATGTTCTCCTATTTTCTCTTCCTTCTTTCAATACAAGGACCCCTACGAGGAACCCTAGGCACATCATAAAGCTAATTTATTCAGGGATTGTCTAGTAGAATTTTAACTTAAGGCAATTCTAAAAAGTGACGGGAATATTTGTTGACGTCAGGTATATGCATACACTCTAATCTTCCCAATGTCTACATTTAGTAGTCCATTAGTCAAGAGAAGGCAGCAAAAGTAGTTAACCAGTCTGCTGTAAAATTCTTCAACAAAGAAATGCTGATTGCTGTTTTTATCATTGAATATATCCTTGAGTAGGTACATTAGCTTACCTAGATTTGCAGCAACAGAAATTCAGATTCTGAGCGATTGCAAAATGTTAGCATTGACCTTGATGGTGGGAATATAGCCTGTAATATTATCAAACCTATAATAAAATATAAACCATGTGTAGACAAGACCAATGGAGAAAAATTCTCCCCAATGCAGTTAAATGGGGATTTAGTTTTACACAATTGCTTTCAATTGGTAGAATGTATCAGTTCTATAGGGAAGAAGCAAGAATACTGGTAGCAAAATTATGGGAAGATGTACTTACAAAAATGAAAGTGTTTTGCAAACCTTCCATGGGAGCATTTAAGATATGTTGGTCAGTGTTCCAACTGGCTACATGATATGGTAAAGATAATTATCTCTATATGCAGCTATGAATGGCCAGAGCAAAAACAGTTGGTACAGTATGTTTCAAGAAGGAGTAAAAGATGGGTAGTTTCCAGCTGGTAAATGTTCTGTGAATAGTACTTAATTTGAAGCTGCTCAGCTCCATTGGTGAAACCCTTCTGTGTGTGCTTTGGTTCAAGGTTTATGTTCTGTTGAGAATATATGGTTAAATATAGTGGTATTTGTATGGACTGTGTCTGACCAAAGAAGTGGCATGAAAAAGAAAACAACTGGGAAGTAAGAAATTATCAGTTACTTGGCTACTTGGTTACTAAAGAACCTGGTAGACACCCCTTAACTTCTTCTTGATGGACATCAAAAGTAAGGGTTCAAATCTCCTCTTTCCAGTAGCCAAATAAAGGATGCACCCATCAAACTATTATTCTCCTCACGCCTCAACACCTAACACTTAGGGGTACATTTACTAAGCTTGAGTGAAGGATTCGAATGAAAAAAACGTTGAATTTTGAAGTATTTTTTTGGGTACTTCGACCATCGAATAGGCTACTACGACCTTCGACTTCGATTCGAACGATTCAAACTAAAAATCGTTCGACTATTCGACCATTCGATAGTCAAAGTACTGTCTCTTTAATAAATACTTCGACTACATACTTTGGCAGTTTAAACCTACCGAGGTGCAATGTTAGCCTATGGGGACCTTCACCAGCAGTTTTCTTTTGATTAGGGATTTACCGAATCCACTTTTTTGGATTCGGCCGAACCCCCGAATCCTTTGCGAAAGATTCGGCCGAATACCGAACCGAATCCGAATCCTAATTTGCATATGCAAATTAGGGGTGGGAAGGGTAAAAAAATGTTACTTCATGTGATTTCCCTCCCTGCCCATAATTTACATATGCAAATTAGGATTCGGATTCGGTTCGGCCAGGCAGAAGGATTCAGCCGAATCTGAATCCTGCTTAAAAAGGCCGAATCCTGGCCGAATCTCGAACCGAATCCTGGATTCGGTGCATCCCTGCTTTTGATCGAAGAAAAATCCTTCAATCGATTGCTTAAAATCGTTCGAATCGCTCGAATCGTTCGATTCGAAGGATTTTATTGTTCGATCGATTTTTACTTCAATCGATCGAAGTGCTAAATCCTTCGAATTCTTATATATTCTTATAAGTCAAAATCGAATATAAGGGTTTATTAACCCTCAAAATTTAACCCTTGATAAATGTGCCCCTAAGTATAATAAGTACAAAACACATCCCTTCTGTATTGAAACACAAAAACTTATTCCATACCTCTGTTGTGAGGGGTTATTCCAACCTCTGCTCTCAGGCTTGGAATTTAAATCTCTGATTTAGCATTACAAGTTACAGTGAGCCATTTGGAACAACCTGATGTCACATTGGAATAGAAGTGTCTCCATCTATATAATTTAAATTAATTCAATAAATATCACAAGCTTATCTTGTGAAATTGACTTCATTCTGGAACCTTCCTACTTCGAATGCATTCAGTTGTGTCTATTTTGTTTAACTATAAGAATAAAAGTCAAAACTTCCACATTTCCACGTTTGTCCTTGTGGTCTTCAGTGAAAGTCACAATAAGCTCCCCTATATATATATATTATCACATGGGGTGTTGTGTTGCAAAAATGTTACAAAAGGTGCAATTTGAGGTTTGGTCAAGATAAATGATCTCAGAGCAGCAAATCTTCTCTTCTCTAATGCTGCACAATAGGATGTTTTTTTATGACAGTTCAGGAAATGAACAGTATAAAAGAATTCGAGTCCCAATATGCAGTTAAAAACAACAAACATACTATAAAACATACACTATAACTGGAAATTGTCTTGACCTGCTTCATGCCATCATCATTTCTTCTATCAACCCTTTAACCTCTTAAACAATGAATTTCTTTCTTTGTTATTCTATCCTAGAGGCAGGGTTTTTTTTTAATTCACAGTGACTTATACCAGTAACTCATTCATGCCCCTTTTAAAGTGCTGATGATTTATCCAAGTTTAAGGCATTTACTGAGATGTCCTCCACAGTTGACCATGAGATGTGTGTAATTTTATATTCCTTCTTCTGAAACTTTCCACATCTATGGAGTACATCTTGATCTTACAAAATAAATATACAGTATCATTGCCCCAGTTTTTTTTTTAGGTTTTTCATTATCATAGGCTTATGTATGGGGTTTTCTAAGTTGGACTAAGACTAAGAAACTTTTTTTTGAATTGTATCCCTAATAAATGTTGATATTTCAGTTGTGAATGACATCTTTTTAATGGGCTCCTCATACTAAGCCATCTAAAGGAGACCAATATAGGACATGGGTGATTCCTGCAGCATGTCTTTTTAGTAAAATTATTGGCAGGCTTGATGATTGACAATGCCCAGGTAATAATGAAGAGTAAGTCCTTACACATAGATCTGGGATTTGTTACTTTTGGTTCTTACTTGGACATTAATCACCATGTACAGTTCCCAGTTGCTATAATCCAAAAATATGTTGAGATTCTTGTTGACCCAACTTTTTGGCTTGGTTTCTGATTTAAAGGGCCTATAGACTTTCCACCATGCCGCTATAGACTTTCTACTACTCCTTGTCTATGTAATTTTATTTTGTAATTGATACTGTCCTGCTCATAAGATCTTCAGGACTAGTGGCTCCATTTTTATTATAGATGCACAATAACTTCCAAGTGCAAGTTCTGCATGGTTTTTGTAGCTTGCACCTAACTTGTATTGTGTTTTTGGAACTGAAGGATATTGATTGTTGCCTCATGCCTTCTATGCAACTTGTATTCCTATATCTTTTAGGGTGTAATATTTGTAAGATTGCATAATGTTTATCCTACTAATATATCACCATTAAGAATATGGATCACATTATTGCATTAGGAGCTCATCATCATTATACTAACATAATCATCTAAACATTTTATAATCTGTGCATTATTATGACATTTTTAGATGTATTTAATTTTATTTTTTACATGTAATTATGGATGTATGTGCATAAAAATTGTCTAGTTTCCTTATTCACATTTCTAAATATGTGTGGTGGCAGCCATATTGCTTGCTGTGATACAGGTATTCTCTGTAGAGAGTTATAGCAACATCACCTCTACTGGTCATAGTTATCCATATTAGAATAGAATATGGAAGAAGTTTGTCTTTATTGTGCCTCAACTCTTGCTTACAATTTGGTTATGTGTAAAGCATTTTCCCTTAAAGTGTTGAACCTTGAACCCTTAATCCGATCAAATCAAAATCTCTTGAGGTCTTCCCTACATCAACTTCCAATTGAGCACTGGTGAGGCCGGATAATACCGGACAAAAATAAGACTTCCTTTATCTTTAGTCTGAACCCTAACACAGCATTGAAGATCTGAGTGATGTTTACTTGGCAGAGGGCTGAAATGAAGACGCTCTTATTGTTTTTGTACAGCAATAAAGATATATAGAGAGAATGTTCATGACAGTGATCAAATAGGCATTGTGATACATACTGTAGTTATGTTGTGCTCAATATTGCTTGTATACACCTCTAATACGTATGCATCATTGTTGCTTATTTTTGTAAGCAATGTCTACCAGGTTTGTCACTTTTTAGATTATATATCAAACAATCTAATCATAAAAACTAAAAGAAAAACTAAAGAAGTAACTAGGAAGAAGGAGAAGAAAACTAAAGTTATGAAGAGGAGGAAGGGAGGAGAAAAAGAATGGAAGCTCTTCATTCTTCATGGTGATTTAAAAGTGAGAGACAAAATACATTGCATTACAGATGCTGCAGCTATTTGGACAGGAATCAGCTAGAGGGCAGAAAAGCAGCAACTGCCACTGATTAATGTTACACTCTGTGAATAGTCAACAGGAATATTAAACATAGAGTAATGCGCAAAGGAACTGATTACAGACTCTAGGTCTCCTGCTGTCTTGCTGTGGGATTCAATAAACAGAGGAAACATTAACCAGCCATAAAATGTTCCTCAAGAACTTCCGTTACTTGATTATCCAGAATAGGGGGTCCTTATCAATAATTACAGGTGGAAAGAGAGAAAGAGGAAAAAAAACTAAAGAAAGGAGGGAATAAGGGAGTAAGAAAGAAAGTTAGTTTTCGAGTCAGAAAAATGTATAAGACACTATTAAATGATGTAAAAATCATTTTTACATGACCTATTTCTAAAATGGCATTTTACTGTTTCTTAAGCACTAAGATGATAGAAACTAAATATATATAAAAATAAATCGTTTGCTAAAAAATTCCCAATTTTATACTGAAAAGTGGCAGATCTAGGTTTGTTCATGCCAAATGGTGGCCCTTCATTGGTATTTATTGACAGTTCAAGAAATAAAGAGGGCAAAAGAATATGGGTCCCAATATCCAGTTAAAAACTCCATAAATACTATCTTGAATTTTTTTAATGTTCTAATTTTTTTAATAAAATAGGAAACTTTGTTTGGGAGTTTATTCAAAATAGAAAAAACGCACTAAAATTAGAAGTTCCCATTTTGAAAAAATAAGCAGGCAACATTTTTCAGTTTATTAGTTTGAAGAACAAAGACAGCTTTGTTTTTGTTCTCAATGTGTATGTGAAAAATATTCTGCCATTTTTAATTTTTCAAAAGTTGAAGGTTAAAAAAATGAACTTCGGGGGTCATCTTACTATAAGACCCTCTTTGCATCTTCCAGCAGACCCTCTGGCATTGGCTAGAATGTACAGATTGCAAGCATGGGCCTTTCTAAATCAGTTGTATTTTATCTATATTTTTAGTAGCCTTAACACATTTTCCTCCACATTATAAAAAACCTTATATTCCCTATATTCAGAAAAATCCAGATCCTGAGCATTCAAGAGAGTACTGTAGATCCCATACATCCCATACATGAACAGGACAGTTAATTGCAATGGTTTTCTATTACAAGGAAACTCTAATTTTCTGTGGGGTGCTGATTTTTCAATACCCAGTGAATAAAACCACTTGGAGGCTTATTTACCAAAGGTCAGATTTTAGTGGCTTTAAAGGTTTTTAAAACCACGACTAAACTCACAAACTCTAAAACTATAAATGTCATAGAATTTATTAAAAGATCCAAATAAAAAAGTATGAACAGAAAATTACACTGAACAATGTGCTAAAAATTGAAAGCCTCGAGTTTTTTGGACAATTCTTTGGGAAAAACCCACCGAAAACCTCTAAAAGTTTGAAATGTTTTAAATAGATTAGCACAGCTCCCATTGATTTCTATAAAGCCTCAACAACTTTTACATGGCAAAGTTTTGCATTAGTGGTTTTCATGATTTTTACACTTAAATCTCAAACTTTTAGAGATTTCTAATAAAAACAGGAAAACATAAAAAGTTGATGGGCCCCTATAGAATTTAAAAGAACAAAGTTAAGGATGGCCACATGTTTTTGTCTGATCCAGATTTATTGCAATATTCACGGTGAATATTTTCATGAATCTGGAATTTTACCATGTGTTTTTGTTTAGCTGGAAAAAAAAATATTGTTTTTTTTTAGCTAGAAACGCCCATTGACAATTTGCCGCAATTTTGTTGGAAATTCTGGTGAATTTTCCACTGGTTTACACACTTTTTGGTAAAACTACTGGAAATGAAATGGGGCATTTCACCCTTCATTAAACATGATTTAAAGACTGATCAATTTCTGTAAGCCAGTGTTACCATACGTCTATGGAACATGCTGATATGAAGAGTTCTTGACCCACAAAATATCTATTCATAAAAAAAATTGTACTGCACTAAAAAAAAAAAAACCTCTCCTGGTTTGGGATTTTTTTTAAAAAAATAATCCTTTTAAAGAGGATGTCAATTTCTTTGTACTAACCAATTTACCTTTCTACAGAAGTCTAATAATCTTGTATGGTTAGACTTTTTTTTTATGACAGGGTTCATTTTAAAGGTGTCATTTCCCTTCACTATTTTCTTATTCTCTGGATTCTTGTAATTAACCCCATTACTTTATCTGCATAATTACATTTAGAGAGAGTGCATTTTGCTGCCCAGCAGAGCTCTTTAACAGCTAATGGGAGTAATGTCCGCCTACTGTGCGTGCTATGATAAAACGTGTTTAGCCTGCATGGTAGGCATTTTAAGTCCATTAAAAATACAATTGTGAAAGGGAAAAAAAAAAGGACTGTGGATATTAGTGAGAAGATCTCTAGACAACTATTATTTATATACTGATGAAAATAACCAAACAAATGAACCATGGAAAGTTCTAGGTAGAAGTCTACACTAGAGTTAAACTTATGTGCAAAAGTGGACAAAATGAAACTTGTATATTTGTACCTTTGGATGTAAGTTCATTTAATGAATGTCAACAAAGACTGAATCCATTTGCCCTTTTCTCTCTCTTGTGCTCAGTCCTTTTCTTTATTGAGGCAATGGCAGCAGCATAAATATATCTTAAAGCTCATATTGTATGCATGACTATTCTTTAACCACTGGAGCTTGTTACCCTCTGGAATAGAGCTTTGATTAAGAACTTTAACTGACTCTGGAGGGAAACCATTTATTTCTTGTAGCATAATGCGTGAAAGTTTTTCCCAATAACGCCGATGTCCTTATTGTAATGGGTTTTTCAAAAAACATTTGCTCTCAAGGTTCTTCGATTTCCGGGACTATAAAGCTAAAATATTGTATGATGTCAGTAATGCTTGAACATGTATAAGATAATAGTCTGTAGCAAGTGGCTTTTAAATTAATTTATTATTTACTTGTTGAATATAACAAAATCTTGGTTTCAAAATAAGGGGGAAGGTAAAACAGTGGAAGCCTTCTCAGTTATTCTTAGTCATGTAGACTCAAAGCTGATACTGCTGCATTCTGTTACATTTGCACCAATGCAGTAAGGAGGCATCAGCAATTGTCATGTAGTTGAGTTATTAAAGGTCCAATATTTTTTGCCTGATCATAGGTGCACCCTGAACTTGTCTCTGAATTCATCAATGTTGGCATGTTGATAGACGGTTTATTTTTAACCTGTTTCTAGACCTTGACCATGAATTTTGTCCTTTGATCCTTTTTATCTCTGTACAGACATTGCCGGTCTATCAAGCATATTTTCATTTCCCTTCCTACATATCTTCTCCCATCCCTGATTTCTCCCTAGTTCTCACTAACCAATTTGAGGCTTATTTTGAGGCCTAGTTGAGAGATTAAAATAAACTCTTTAGTCAGCTTTTCCTTCCCAGTTTAACCTTCTGAATAATAAATTCCTCCCCATGTATTATGCTTGAGACAAGGGTGCATAAAAGGGAATGGAAGAGCTCATTATACAAGGCTCATTATGTCTCATGAAACTAACTCTTTTAATTCTATATAGAGAAGCCCAGATCTCAATCATATTGCTTGATCACATAATGTTTACTAAAAAAAAATACACATTGCATCACAAGATTGATATGGTTCATACTGAAATTGGTGAATACTAACCATTAAAACAATGTAAAATAATGTTGGGGGTAGAAGGGTCTAATGACTTGTGAAAAAAAAATTGAATCTAAGCTTCATAATACTGATAGGAAACTTTCTAAATACAATCAATTCTGAATCATTTCTGATAATTTATATTCACTATTCTCTCAGCATCTGTTTCTCTTCATTCTGTCTTCATGCAGTAGTTGGGTGTCAGATATTCACTGACAGTTAGATCCAATATATCTTATAGGGGGGCTTCCTTTCCTAGCAGATGTATTAGAGCTCACTCAAATAACTGGTCCCAGTACAAACAAAATCTAACAAAATAACTGCCTTTTGCACAAATTCTGCATGTAGAGAGACATGATGTCTGTTGATTTTAGTAGAGCTCTAATACATCTTCTAGGCAAAAGGAGCCCCCCTATAAGATATATTGGTTTTAACTACCAATGAATATCTGACATGAAGAGAGAATGAAGAGAAACAGATTCTGAGAGAGGGGTAGTGAGGATAAACTTGATTATTTCAAAAACAGTACAGAATTCTTAATTGATTGTATTTAGAAAACTTCTAATTTCAGTATGCTGAAACTGATATCAAATTTTCATTTTCGCGATAGTTTCCCTTTAATGTTAATTGAACTGAAAAGGTACCCTTAATAGATAAGGCAAACAGATTTGGCAAGTCAATATCAGGCAGTGTTAAGTACTCACACACTCAGATGGGTTGTAGCCAGGATGAGATGAAGGTGTAGTTTCACCAAAAAGATGGACACCACAATGAAATAGATCCCCTTCTTTGGACACCTGCCAAGTGTGAATACAGGTTCCTTTGCAGCTGTTGTGTCTACACTAAGGCAGACATCACCTGGGGTACATTAACATTACACAGTTTTTCCTTGGTGGAGCACATAACTACTTGCTCACTATCCCATACTGAGGTGTATAATAACAAGAGCAGCTACTTGCTAAGTTTCATACATGGGGTTCCTGCACACCGGCACACAAGGACTTTGTCTTGGCTTTGGTCTCCTATGACTTGTTCCCTACCACATGACATAGGTGACTGACCTGGATTTTCTGCACAAGAAAAGAAAGTTAACCCTATGAGTATACAGTATCTAGCAGTGGTAGGTTTAAAGCATCTAGCATGGTAGGTTTTGCCACTCATCCAAATGGTGTTCGGGTGAGCGGTGACAAGTTTTGCCCCTCCGTATATAAATACAGTACAATGTTAAAAGAAGCTATATCATACTGTATATTACTTAAGTTAAGTTCACTTAGGGCATCTTAGCCTATATAGCTTTATTACATCTGAACAAGTGCTTTTATCTTGGGAGATGTAATTTTTGTTTCCGAAATACAGCCTGAAATTCCCGTGCTATATTTTGAAACGCATAATATGGCAATTCCCCTCGGCTCATTCCTACACCGGCTTGGACACAGCTCTTAGCTATAATTTATATTTGGGGGAAAAGGCCGTGAAACTGGGTGACATTAGGCATGGGCCTCTGAGTGGCCTAAATGTTAGTGTCAGCTGAATAGTCGCATTTACTTTTCACGGAGCTCTGGAATTCATTTCGGCTGATGTAATAAATCGCTTTTATTCACCAAGCGGGGTTGACTTGAAATAGTTTCTTTTAAATTTTGTACTGAATTGAGATTTGTAAACTCAAGCTCTTTAGTGTTCACAAACAAATGACTTGTAATGGTTAATTAAACAAAAGGTACTCATTATCTGTCATTATCTGCAAATTGACGTTTCTATATGTTTCAGAATTGTACCATTTTTTTTAAAATATTATTATTAGTCGCTTATATGATTGCCTCGACACATTTTATTGACGGCAATGCTAGAGTGTACTGACCAATGAGCTGGGGGAGGTGTTTAGACTAGGAGGAGGGTTTGGCTGTTTTGTTATCTGCCTGGTAGATAGAGCTGCCTGGAAGGCATCCTTCGTTCCTTATTCCTCCCACTCCACATTTTATTTACTTTTTTTTTCAGCTTATCCATTTCAAACCAAGAGGCAAGAGGCAGATATATTAATTTTCAAATTTTCATTGTGAAAAAAAATTTATTAAACTAGTCTGGATTTTTCCCCCAACATATTTCCTAAAAGACTTGAATCCTATTTATTCACAATAACAACTAAATTGCCACCAAAATCCCATTATTTCAGTCATTTTTACAAAAGTAACTATAAGAATGTATATGTATATGCAAAATGTTTTACATTGGAATTTTCTTGATTTTTTTCGTTTCATTAATGTTGAAAATTTGAGTTAAAAAAAACTCTATTTGTGATAGAATTTCAAATTTGAAAAAAAATCATTAAAAAAACTGTTTTTGGAATTCGAGTTTTCCAAAAATGTCAACATTTGTCAAATAAAAAAATAAGTAAGAAAATTCCAATGAAATAATTGCTATAAATTTGTAAGAAAATTCCAATGAAATAATTGCTATAAATTTGTAAGAAAATTCCAATGACATAATTGCTATAAATTGCTAATTATGTTAATTCCAGTTCTCTCTGTAGATTTAAAAACTGACTTTCAGGGAGGCAGGTTTATTGATTTTCAATTTGAATTGTGAAAAACAAGAAAATCGCTTCCGTTTTTTTTTGTAAATAGGTAGTATATGTATGAAAAACTGATTTGCAGAAAAAAACTTTTAGGGGCAAATTTACTTAAGGTTGAATATCAAGGGTTAATTAACCCTCGATATTTGGCTGTAGAATATCGAATATCGAAGTAGAAGGAGTTAGCGCTATTCATTCGACCAAAAAAAGCTAGCAAAGCCTATGGGGACCTTCCCCATAGGCTAACATTGACTTCAGTAGCTTTTAGGTGGCGAACTAGGGGTCGAAGTTTTTTCTTAAAGAGACAGTACTTCGAATAGTCGAATGATTTTTAGTTCAAATCATTAGATTCGAAGTCGAAGTTGAAGGTCGAAGTAACCCATTCGATGGTCGAAGTAGCCAAAAAAAAAAAACATTCGAAATTCAAAGTTTTTTTCCTCTATTCCTTCACTCGTGCTAAGTAAATTGTTCTATTACTGTTTTCATTGTTCTATTAGCTTTTAAACTATTTTAACCAGGTTTTAGCTACAACATTTTCTAACTAACCCTCTAATCAAAACAGATGGGGGAAAGGAAATGGAGGGGCAGCTTTTAACAGCCTTATTATGTCCCTGTGTTGCTCTGTGGGCTTTTGGGCTCCCAGTATAATGTGCATGTTCCCCTGTCATCCCAAATTCAGAACAATAAAAAGAAAAGAGAAGTAATGTCTGTGTGTTAAAAGACCTTCTTATTCAGTGACAAGCCATTGGTTTCTATCACTTTGGTGACTGCAGAGGGCATACAAATGATGTATGATTGCTGCCCATCCCTGCCTTTTCTAATAAACAGGGCAACTGACCTATGAATTAAAGCAGAAAAGGACAATGTGTTTGACACACACGAAAAAATGCATTTTTTGTTTTTGTTGTTATTGTTTTGAAAGTTCTGAACATTTTTTTGTTTGGTTCAAAGAACTCTGGGGACAACTTGAAGGGAGTTGTTATAAAGGGACATTTAGAAGATAGAAAGTTGGTGAAGGAAGAAAATAAATCTAATTTCTGTGAAGGTGAGGTTTGTTTTGCACATCTGTTATTTTCAAAGGTTACCTTGTAATATAGGATTAAGGGGAGATACACGCCAGCATCCAATCAGTACATGTATAGATGCACCCACAGAAAGCTGAAATGGTTTTATTTTCAAAGTTGCGTTGTTCTTTCTAGGGGTCGCCTTGTATCTGCATAGATATTCATGAACCTCTATTAGAAGACTGAATACTCTGAATATTAATTTTTGAGCAAAAAAAGTCTTCTCAAATATGCCATTGTGGATATATAGGGATATTTTTAAAATAAGGTTATAGTTAAGTGTTCACTTAAGAGGGAGTGCTGCCGAGGGTCTCAAATATATAGGCACATAATCATGGGGAGACTTAATTTAAGGTTGTCAACCACCTTCTTCAAGGGCTCTTACAAAATGTTACAGCCAAATAGTATTTAATGTAAAAGGTTACTCCAAATTCACTGAACCAATCAAGTACACTTTATTATATGTTTGGCACAGTATGTTGAGAAATATACTTAAATTAAGGATACATTTTTCCATATAACCTTATGCATTAAAACATAGTCCATTGGTCGATAGGTCTAGATAAAGCTCAAATCCAATTTTGATATAAAGTAATAATATTGGAGGAATATTTGAGTTCTTCTTTGAGAAGTATGTAGTTCTTTAATCCACTTTCACAATAATATTGTGTCATCATTGCCCTCCTCTGATGGAGAAGCTGACTGTGCAGGGTCCATGAATTCAGTTGATAAAAGTAAATGGTGGTTGTAGCGAGAAAAACAGGGATCTTATTGTTTGAGAAGAGGTTTGTTGATTAGTGTGGTGTATTTGTGTCCTTTAATAGCCAACATAAACAACCTAACAAGAATTAATGATTATGGCCTTGCTTAGTGTTGGCTCAATGATAAGAAGGTAAAGCTGACCATACATGGTGAGATACATACGCTTGGTTCCCTTGCTCGCTCAGAAATCTCCCATAATAAGACCTGGCAGCATCTGAGTAGCGGAGGGCTCCACCCGAAGCCAATGGTGGCTGCTACAGGCAGAATCGTGGGTCGAGACCAGAACCTTGGGGTTAATTCTGGGTTTGGGATACCCTGTGTTACACCTGACTGATATTTGTCAGGATTATCAGTTAGGTCTTCCCAAGGGCCTAATACAAGATTTGATAAGCTACCAATTCAGTCTGGAAGGGTGAGTCAGAAGTTCGGAATATGGCCTGCTTAAGTGCCACTTATAGGTATAAATGTTGTATGTATGCTTTGCAGAAAAAGGTCTATTATATATTATGAAATGTGGGTCATTTCATACTCAGACTCAGGTGGTGTTCTTACAAACAAACCTTCTTAATGAAATCAATTAAATTGGAGTAATCTGCATATTAGCAATCTCTCCTTTGATCTTTTGCTTACTGTATTTCTACAAACACTAATTTCAGTTCTGATGTATGTTTAGCATCTTGTAAAAATGAACGGCAAACAGTGCCAGATGAATGTCCCCAGAGTCTATTGGGAGGAGAATGGGATGAACGGTGTATGAAAGAGAATCTTGTTCGATGCCTCGGGAGAAATTCAGCCGTGTCTAGACACTGGTAGTGTTGTATGTACTGGTTCAGGTGAGAATCTCTTTGTCACTGCATGTTTTATGCATCAATTTACAAATGTAGTTCTTTACGTATCAGCAAAATACTGACGTCTTCTTTTCTAGCACACAAAATGAGAGATAATATGCTACAGTATAAAATGAACCAGTGAAGTATTCTCCAAATGGAGAACTAAAACCAACAAAAAAATATGGCCTATAAAATTAATCACCCAGGGCTTCAAAGTTGTCCCCAGCAGCTCCCCATCTTGGATCTTGTTATGTATCTTTTGTGTGCCATGCTCAGGGTGTTTTAGACTGCTCTTGGGTAGGGATGTAGCGAACTGTTCGCCGGCGAACTAGTTCGCGCGAACTTCGACTGTTCGCGTCCGCCGAATGTTCGCGAACGTCGCGCGACGTTCGCCAATTGGTGTTCGCGTTCTATTCGAAGTAAAATTTTGTTCGACCATTCGACCATTCGACCGTTCGATCTAAAATCGAACGATTTCCATTCGTTCGAACGATTATAAGCATTCGATTGAATTAAAATCATTCGATCAAATAGCTTCGATCGGTCGATTCGAACGAAAATCCTTCGATCGTACGAATAAAATCCTTCGATCCTTTATCGAGCGTTCGAAGTTCGCGAACTGTTTGCGAACTGTTCGCTTTTTTGCCGGTGTTCGCGAACGGCATTCGCGAACACATTAACGGCAGTTCGCTACATCCCTACTCTTGGGAAGTTAACTTAGGGAAGTGTTGTAGAAGCTACTGTGGTGGTCTTGTGCCGGTACAGATATTCAAACCATAAAAGAGAAGTTTATTAATCCAACGTTTCGGTCCCACACAAGGACCTTTCTCAAGTTTCCTTGAGGTATTGCATACTCTTGGGGTGTGCAACACATACATGCTGCTTCCTATATGTATATATATAAAACCTGCCTAACTGCTAGTTGATCCAGAGGAATGCAAAAAACACCTTTGAAACCTGCCCAATTTGCTTCAGATCTATCATCCTCTAGGGTTGACGTTTAGTATATTTATATAAACAAAAACATTAACTGGATTTAGCTTACCCTTCTAGCTAAGAAAGCAATTTTTTTACTGAGCAAGTTGTCCATTTTCTGACCTGATCTACTGGAACCCTACTGTCCCTTCATTCATTCTATTAAAATCCCATCCTTTCAAATAAACCTGCTGCTGCCTATTTATGATCACTTTGTAAACTTGGTAGCTCTGCTCCCTGTTTCCTTTTGAGATCAAATCTAGTGGAGTAGAGCCCTCAGTACCATTTCTCTTCCTGTGTATCTGCAAGCCTTTCAAGAATGCCGCAGGCACAAAGAAATACTGTATGCTTTGTCACTAATATTGTAGATATATACATTATTCATAGGATAGAAGATTAAATGGGTTTTTCCATTGGAGAAAATTTCTATTGTATTTGTAGTAAATGCAGTTTTTATTACCATATCATGAATGTAGCCCTACTTTCACCCTATCAAACATTTATGTGAAATCCAGGATAGCCCCAACCAGAGAAGATGTGGATACTTTGCATTCTTGGCATATTCTACTATTTATGAGTGAAAGGCTTGAACCCATGGTTTTCTGGGTGTTGATTTCCATAACTACTGGGTCAGGAGAGCAATCAGCATGTGCTCTTCTCCCTTCCACCTGTTTCCCTGGCCGTATTGCATCACACCAGCAGTCTTATTGTTTTTGTGGGGTCAGCCAATTAGGTCCGACTCTATATAAGCCCAATCCCCTCACATTTGGTGCCTGAGCATTGGCCTATGCACATGAGCAGGTCTCTAGCTCTGTCCCTTGCTTTGACATCTGTCTCCATTTTGCCTTGTTGTTTCCTGCTCTAGTCCTGATTCTGACCTGTCCTTGTTCTTAGTCCAGCTCTTGTTCAATTCTTGCTCCTATCCTGTTCCAGATTCTGCCTCTTTACCTGCACTGTCCTGTTCAAGTCCTGTTCTCTTCTCTCACTCTGTCCAGTCACCGGTTCTCCACCCACTTTGTTTTAGTCCTTTTCTCCCACTTCATCCCTATTCTGCCAGACCACGACTCTTCACCCTCATCACCCTTATTTTGTTTCTTCATCGCCCCTTCTTGTCTTCTGTTTCCACATTATCAGTTCTTTCCTAAAGGGCTCACATCTTCCTCCTCAGTAATCCCTTACAATAAGGAAGCATTTAGGAGCACCCATATAAAACACAAACATCACCCACACATATATAATATAGTAACAGAATAATGTTAAATGGGTAGACGTAGTACCCATAGGCTTTCTAACAATTTTCTGATCGAAGGAAAATCGTTCGATCGATGGATTAAAATCCTTCGAATCATTCGAAGTATTTGCGGTAAATCCTTCGACTTCGATATTCGAAGTCGAAGGATTTTACTGTACCAGTCGATATTCAACCATTAGTAAATGTGCCCCTAGGTCTTTATCATGACATTTTTGAATGAAAACCTACATCTGGGTTAAGTTTCTGAATTAGTACTCAATGCCCCGTAGCCAACATAAATTATACATCACATTCATAAAGTACAGTATAAACACTATGGTTCTATGAGTAATGCCTCATACTACTTTTATTTATATAACAATCCATATATTTAAAAATGATGGAAATGTAAGGTACCCCCCCAACAGAAATGTAGACCTGTATTCTGTGCCAACTAAACGTCTTTCTAGATTTAACAAATCTAGATAACATAAAAAGCGATTTTTTTGGACGTGCCATATTTATTATAACCTACTCTTTAGGTCAGAGTAAGGATTTCCCGGTTCCTGAATGGAGCAGGTGCATGGTTATTTTGAGGAAGGCATCAGATCTCTCAGAGACAAATGAATATCTGCAGGGTATACAGTGTAGTGTGTCTTGCATTCCCAGGAGACTTCAGTGGTTCATCCCAGTCATCAATTTGCTAGTCAGTCCCCCTTCTGTTGAATGGTTACTTCCAAAATGTGATGCAAATCTGATTATAGAGGTGAAGCAATGAGAGCAAGCCAGAGAACTCTGAGAGTAAATGGCTATCATTATAAAGGATTTATAATGGGCTGCTTGTGTATAAATATTTTCGGGCTAAATAAATGCATTTTAATGAAAATAAAGCCACACTTTATTGTGTTTGTTCTAGACATGTTTTATACATAAGGGCGACTCCATGACAGGTATCTGAACATTTCCAAAGCCTGAGAGGCTGTATGAGTCAGCTCTGAATCACTGCAGTTTGCCTTTAGCAGAACAATAGGCTGAACCCTGCAAGTGCTAGCAAATCTAAAAGCCAGATAGACAATGGTTTACTGGAACGGAACTGAACGCAAAGGGTTAAATCAATTGTTCTGGTTAAAGGAGATTTCTTTCAGTGAAAGTTGAATGAAGTCTTCCGGGCTTTGAAGCTGTTTATGCTGATACAGATGCAGCCACTTTGGTTTGTCTGTTTGACACAGAATAACTAAACACAGATATCCCATTTATCTCATTTAACACAGAAAACTGCGTAACAACATCCCATCTAATTAAAGCATTCACCATTGTGAACAATGGAGCTTTGGTATGCTAATGAAAAGTTTAAATGCATTTAATGAGTTAAGATGACTTTAGATAACACAGTTTCTTCAATTAACCCTGAGTCATGACGCATTTAACTCACAAATCAAAGTGGCTTCATCTGTATTTTCTTTGCCGGCATATTTCAGGCTAGGGAGAAGTGGCAGAAAGTAAGAAATAGATGGAAAGAAAGTATCCCAAGAAATGAGTTAGGAAGCAAAGCAGCCCTGTCCTTACCACCTGGTAGTAGTGAAGGGCTCTTCCTAACTTGTGTGTCATGTAGGGATATATAGATGATAGGATGATCACCTACTTGCCTCCCCTTCTCATGAATACAGAGCTGCTGAATATAGGCAGTGCTGTATTCATGGGGCACACACCGGTCTCTGTGCTACTTATTGTACAAAAAACTTGAGATAATTCCGAAAATCGTAGGGCAAGAGGCAAGTGTACAAAAAAATTAAGTTTTTCTTTTTTTTGCACTTTGAACCTTGCCCAGCACTTGGTTCGTTTCCAGTGAGTTTAGGATAAGACTTAAAAGAGATTGAAAGGCAATCATAAGAGAGACAAACACACCTAAAATTCAGAGATGGGGTGTTCTCCCACCTCATGTTCAGGATTCTTGTAAATAACTCCTATACTCTCATGGTTAGTGAGGGAACCATGTTGCTCATGAAAGCCCTACAATGGGTGATGATTGGGATAGAATGCTTCTCCAATCTATCCCGATCCATGCTGGATAAGGAGCAGAAAATCGCACAGAGCTTTAAAATTTGCCCTGAATCTGCATAGTTTGCTTTTAGAATGGGAGCCATAGCTTTCCTCCTTTTTTTTTTTTTTAGAGTCATGATTATTTTAATTTGTAATTTTTATGGAAAAATTTCAATTTGATTGTTAGTCTAATATCCTTGGTGGATTCATAACCAAGATCCCTGAACTATGGGGTAGCAGTAATAATAATTGGATCGTCCAGCGTTTTTATTTTGTTTGTATTTTTTATATTCAGATTTCAACAGCTTTCATGACATTCGTGATTTTGGAGAAATAGAGTTTAATAGTGGTTTCAAAAACCTCTAAACCCACTAAAATATGACCTTTGATAAATCCGCCCCTATGGGGCCCATTTACTAGCAATCGCATTTCAAATTTTTTCCTCTAATCTCTAAAAATTGTGGTTTTCTAACTTTTTTTTAAAAAAAGCTATAAAAACCATGAATGCCTCTAATACAAAACTTTGCCAGGTAAAAGTTGTTGAGGTCCTGTAGAAGTCAGTGGGAGCTGCACTGATCCTGTTGGACTGTTTTAAATCAATTTGAACTTTTAGAGGTTTCTTTTGGGGGGGGGTTGCTAGTAATTCTCCAGAATTTTTTGAGGTTTTTAAGGTATTCGTATTTTGTAGCGCATCGTTCAGCATAATTGTCCATTCATCCTTTTTCATTCAAATTTTTTAATAAATGTTATGCCATTCATAGTTTTAGGGGTTAATTTATCAAAGGTCGAATTTTAGAGTTTTTTTTAACTCGCATGAATTCACAACCGGACTGGTTTCTTATTTAAGAAAAAACTCTCATAGAAAAACTTGATTAAGCGAGTTTGGGGTGAACAACCGGAAAACTTCATTAATTCAAGTTTTCAGGTTGTTGACCCCCGAACTCACTAAATCAAGTTTTTCCATTCCAAAACTCAAATCTCTCGAAGTTTTCGGGCAAAACCCTCAAAAAACTTGAACATCATCTTCAAATAGTTCAAGGGACCTCTGCCATTGACTTCTACATGACCTCAACAGGTTTTTAGTGTATTTTTTTTAGAGTATTTTCGGTTTCGAGCTATTTCCAGGGTCATGGTTAAATACATTTTGAAAAAAAAAAGTATTTAATTTTCACGGAAAACACAACTCAATCCTTAATAAATCTTCCCCTTAGAATTTGAGAGTTTAGTCATGGTTTCTAAAACCACTAATCCGACCATAATAATTACTCCCCTAAGTGTGCCAATAGCCAGGAAAGGATTTACTAGGTAAGTCTCCATAGCTACTAGCTTAGTCTTCCAGTATTTTCTAATATTGGTACTTAATCAGTTTTATATGTCATTTATAGAAACATCCACTTTTATGATATTTAGCTGCCCTTATTCAATACATAGCGTGTTTATGTCTGGGTTGGTGTTCATTGCTCCACTGTAAAGCAAGACCCAATAAAATTAACTCAAATAGTGACTCAATTGGTTTTTGGACCATAAAATAATAAATATGCACAGCAATTCATCACAATGGATGACTGATCTGGGGGCTTACGCCCGTGTTTTGAGGAAGTATATTAGTAAAGGTGAGCTGGGCTGGCTTGTTGTGCAGAATCTCGCTGATGCGCCATTTTCACTTTTGCCAGAGATCATCCACCCTATTTCAGTGTCACGCCATCACAAACATCAATATTTCAACATCTAATGACCACCGATATATTATGGAAAGTGGTGACAGTTTATTAAACAGAAGCAGAGCCTGTTTCACTCCATCATGCTACAGATCATTAACCCGACTGTGCAAAACAAGAGCAAAATAATGACATGGGGTCAACCTTACTCAATGCTGCAAAAATCATTTCTATATATATATATATATATATATATATATATATATATATATACAGTAGATATCTTTGAAATATTGTGAAGATGTAATTTCATTTTAAGAGGCCTAGTATGCCAAGAGAAACAAAAACTTGAGGCAAAATTATAGAAGATAAGTCTTAGCAAGTGACCTATAGTCACGTTGTGATATTTGACCTATAGACCTTTCCATCTCTTGATTTTTTTTTAAATACAATATTTTGAAGGGCTAACAAAAGCTGTGGTCACCACCTTGAGACAAAAGAAGAGTCAGTAATATTATTTTAGAATTTAAAACAAAATAATTACATGTTAAGCTCATTTACATAATATTATCACTGGTCAAGGTAAGGTAGCTGCTGCTGTTTGTTAAACCCAAAGGCTAGACATCCAGGTTACTTTCTTTTTCTCAATAATCTTTGCTCATACTGTATGTTTGCTAAGAATTTGGGTTTCATGATATATATATATATATATATATATATATATATATATATATATATATATATATATTTTTTTTTTTTATTATTTTTTTTTTTTTTCATAAAACCTCAATAATAAATTAGCAAAAATTTCAAAATTTCACAAAAATGTCATCAAATCTCAGAATACTCTATGTCAAGGGAAGGTACATCTTTGTGTACTCATACACCACTCACTAAAGCCTTTGTTTGGCGGGGCCAAATCTAAATGCTCATTCCCTAATCACTCAGAACTTGTCCTTTGTCTGGGCATGGACATCCGTGGTTACTCATTCTTTATGTTCTACTCACGCTAGAGAGCAGAATATATCTTTGGTTGCTCATTTTCTCTGTATAAAAATACTCTATGTAACATCTGTCTGGGCAGGGTATATCTGTGGTTGCTCATTCACTTTGTATCACTTACTCTATATATCCTCTGTCTGAGCACGGATACTGTACATCTCTGGTTCTTCATTCTCTTTGTTTCACTTACTATATGTATCTTCTGTTTGAGCAGGATATATCCCTGGTAACTCATTATCTATGTTCTACTCACTATGGGGCAGATTCACTAAGGGTCGAATTTCGAAGTTAAAAATACTTCGAAATTCGACCCTCGAATTGAAATCCTTCGACTTCGAATATCGAAGTCGAAGGATTTAGCGCTAAACATTCGATCGAACGATGGAAGGATTTTTCGTTCGATCGAGCGATTAAATCCTTCGAATCGAACGATTCGAACGATTTTAATCAAACGATCGAAGGAAAATCCTTCGATCAAAAAAAGCTTAGCAAGCCTATGGGGACCTTCCCCATAGGCTAACATTGACTTCGGTAGGTTTTATCTGCCGAAGTAGGGGGTCGAAGTTTTTTTTAAAGGGTAAGTACTTCGACTATCGAATGGTCGAATAGTCGAACGATTTTTACTTCGAATCGTTCGATTTCATTCGACTTCGATCGAATTCGAACGAATTTAACCAATTCGATGGTCGAAGTACCCAAAAAAAACTTCGAAATTCTAAGTTTTTTTCATTCGAATTCTTCACTCGAAGTTAGTGAATCTGCCCCTATGTGTACCATCTTTCTGGGTGGGGTACATCTGTGTTTGTTCATTCTCTCTGTATCACTTACTATATGTCTCCTCTGTATAGGCAGGATATATACCTAGTTACTCATTCTCAATGTTCTACTCACCCTGTGTACCATCTGTTTAGGCAGGGCACATCTGTGGTTGTTCATTCCATCTGTATCATGTACTATATGTATCCTCTGTCTGGGCAGGGTACATCTGTGGTTGTTCATTCTCTCTGTATCACTTACTATATGTATCCTCTGTATAGGCAGGATACATACCTGGTTACTCATTCTCTAAGTTCTACTCACCCTGTGTACCATCTGTTTGGGCAGGGTACATCTGAGGTTGTTCATTTTCTCTGTATCATGTACCCTCTGTCTGGGCAGGATACATCTGTTGTTACTGTTCTCTCTGAGTCACTCATTTTGCCTTTTATCCGGGTAGGGAGATCTCATGCTATTTATTTAACATACTAGACTTACCTTGGTTTGTGCCTGAGCAGTGTACAAGTACAGTAGGTCTATCCATGTTTTGTATGTCTCCATACTCTTCTCTAGGCCAGCACAGTGCTCTATTTCATTGTTATGTCTGTCCTTAATAAAAAAATAAGAAATGCCCAAATCTCGTTTGTTGACAATGTATTTTCCTATATACTGCCTTGTCATATATAACTTTAAGTAACAGGTTTGTTCTAAACTGCTGGTGCAGCAAATCTGCTTAATCAGTTGCGCAACATTACAAAGCCAAGTGCAAATATCAGTAATTCTTTCCTTGTTTTTGGCTGTAATAGTGCACATACTGTATATACGGTACCTGTATCAGTAGCAAACAGCTCATCATGTTCAGTTCTATCATGTCCCAATGTACTTGTTGTCTCTGATTCCTCTGCTTGTATACTTATTCAGGCTTTTTTGTTCTCCTTACACATTTCTTTCACTAGAACATTTCCGCTTCCATAACAGGGGCTTTTAGTGCATCAATTGAAAGCTGTTTTCGTTTCCTTCTCTGAGCTGCGCGACACAACAATGCAATTTGGCTGCCGGAACAATTGAGAGCATCACCTGCCGTGCTGTCGCATCGCTCAGTGTCTTCAGGCACCCGGCTCTGATTCAGGAGCACAAACAGCTGCTGGTTGTTTTTATTCTGAACATGTGTCAGGTATTATGTTGGCCCTGGCATCATGGCGAGGAGGAGAGCATAGGAACTAGAAGGCAGGATTTAAGCGTTGTGCTGTACAGGAGGTCAGAAAACTGTTTGTTTGCATGCATCAGCTGCTGACTTACATGCGTGGAAAAGAGATCTACACAAATCTGACCAAGATCTGCCAAAATTCCTTTGCTGTATATTTGATAAGAGAATTGGGGACTGGAATTAAATTGCTACGATGACCGGGATTCATGATGGGATTGAGCATGGCTGTAGACTAGTTAGCTCTTATACCTTGAAGCTCATTTCCAACCTGGACATCTGTAAGATGCTATTTGTTCGCCTTGTGTTTGCGTATGGGTTGTCTGGTTCCTCTGACACCACAAATTGTGAACTTCTAAGGGGAAGTCGCCATCATTTCTGGTGCTTGTTGTCAAAATGAAGTCAACACCTAAAGAATTACGCTCAAGTCAACTATGAGTATTGACGTTGGCTGCTGTAAGAACCTTGGAGTTCCTACCATCTTGAAGGTGGTGGTAGCTACAGGGTTTCCTTATGCTTATATATACATTTGCATTGATGCACCAGCTCCTAGTGCAACTTTACAGAGCAGCTCTGGATGAATATACAATTAATGAATGGGGTTTATTCAAACACATGTGGTTGCAGTTGTTAATTAGCTCTTATATGTTAAGATCATAGGACTCATTTAAAGCAGCAGCCACATAGTTGTGCTCAGTGCTGGTGCATCTGTTCCCCCTCCTGAATAATCCTGCCAAGAAGTTACTTTTTTTATGCCAGTTGCTGGACAATCAACATTTTATTTATGGGCAATGTGGGTCAAAAAAATGACTTGTATCCAAAATTTCACTTTGCATGCGGCACTTGCCATCGTAATTGACCTTTCATGAGCTGGAACCCTAACTACATGTGTAAACTTGATGCACATGCTCTGGTATAAGGGCCAACATATTTGGAGAAAACATCAAAGCATTCATTTACCCAGAGAACCCATTTACTGGATCTTATTAATACACTGGGACCACCACTCAACAAATAAAAAGTCTTATAGAAGTATAGACTCTCCTATGGCAATAGTTATGGAATGAATACAACCAAGGTTCTTCAAATAGGGATGTGGGCCAATCTAACAAACCTACCACCTTTGGGATTAAAGGACAAGGAAAGCTATGTTGTCATATATTAGTATACACTGGGCACTACCCCGTCCCCTAGGTGTAAGTCCAAAACACATTTTTAAAGCTTTTCCTACACTGACACAATATCCTCTTTTCCTGTTTTTGTTACAAAGCAGCAATGATGTTGGGACATCTACATGACCCAATTGTCATTGCTGAAGTTGGACCTGCTGAAGGGACAGGGCGTCCTTGCAAGCCTAGTCGGGAGCACTGTGCACCATATCCATGTTGCGGGAACAGGCATGAGGGCTTTGTTTTGAATAATAATTGTATCATTAACTTAAAGGGATCCTGTCATCGGAAAACATGTTTTTTTTCAAAACGCATCAGTTAATAGTTCTTCACTGAAATCCATTTCTCAGAAGAGCAGATAGCGCAGAAACAGATTTTTTTTATATTCAATTTTGAAATCTGACATGGGATTAGACATTTTGTCAATTTCCTAGCTGCCCCAAGTCATGTGACTTGTGCTCTGATCAACTTCAATCACTTTTTACTGCTGTACTGCAAGTTGGAGTGATATCACCCCCCTCCCTCACCCCCCCCCCCAGCAGCCAAACAAAAAAACAATGGGACGGTACCCAGATAGCAACTCCCTAACACAAGATAACAGCTGCCTGGTAGATCTAAGAACAACACTCAATAGTAAAAACCCATGTCCCACTGAGACACATTCAGTTACATTGAGAAGGAAAAACAGCAGCCTGCCAGAAAGCATATCTCTCCTAAAGTGCAGTCACAAGTCACATGACTGGGGGGCAGTTGGGAAATGTTATATTTCAAAACTGAATATAAAAAAATCTGTTTGCTCTTTTGAGAAATGGATTTCAGTGCAGAATTCTGCTGGAGCAGCACTATTAACTGATTTTTTTTTCCCATGACAGTATCCCTTTAATGGCACATCACTGTAGGTTGGAATATACCTTTATTTTGTATGTGCAAAATACATAAATTAAGTTTTTTTTAAAAAAAAAACCAGTGATTTAATTATTAAAAAAAGTATATGTTGAACTTTATTTATCTTTACGTAACACCCCTCTCCCTAAAACCCCTGTTGTCCTGCCGTCAGACAACATCTGTGTGTCAGGGCCAGAAATGGATTTAAAAAGCACCGAATGGTCCAAGAAACATATCTATCAGGTAGAGAAAAGAGCTGAATGCTGCTTGCTGAATGTGGCCTGGCGATCCCAGGGAGATGGATTAGCTCACTAGACCTTTGAAAAGCCATCAGCACCCTAAGCAAGCTGGAGTTTAAATCTATCCGGCTATTTGTTTCAAAGTACGCAGGAAGATAAATACCCCCAGAGCAGGAGTCAAGGATTCTATATGGATTTGCCTGATGGGTCGTGAATACTGAGGCTATTTCAACCTGTTTCTTGGTTGCAGTGGAATGAAAATCATTTATATGAATGCACCGAGCACTGTACAGGGCAGAACTTACAGGTGCAAGGAACTGGTGCTATGGATTGGTTTTTGTTTTTTACCCCTTGATGAACAATTTGAGGCAATGGGCATTAGTCACTCTCCAACGTTTCGTGAAAGCCATGCAAAAAAGAAACAGTATGAAAGGGAACTGAAACCCAAGAGATGGGAAGCCTTAGTAGGTTGTCACAGGTCCCACATCAAAATTACTCACACCAGTGTTGTTGCCCCCAGCATATCAGTATTTCACAGTGTACCCCATACACCCACTTGAGTCCCTGCAATCTGGAGGATATCATCTTAGAAACTATCCCAAACTATAATCTTTTTTTTGGAGCACAGAACTGTTACTAGCTCTTACATCACTGGAATGTGCCTAATACCTTCCCTGCTGATATCAAGTTCCTTTCTCTGACTTTCTCTAAGGTGCCAGCCAACACTAGGGTCCTGAAACTACAGAGCCTCCTTCCTCAGGCCTTGATTGCTATGGGCTTCTAGATCTGGCTCAAACTTTGGGTCCCACAAAGGATGCTCCATAAACACTTATTTTAAAATGAAGCATAGAGAGAATGTCATTACTAGTATGAAAGCATTATGTTACTCTTCCAAATATCAAAGCCCTGTCTGATGTAGAAAACATGGAATGATTCCATGGTTCCCAAGGCAAGCCTGGCTTGTACAGTATTGATGACTCTCCCATCAGGGAACTGCTTTCATTTTTCACAAAATTTCTACAGCTACCAGAAAAATTAAAATGGAGGCGTTGTGAATGAATTTTGACAATTCTCTCCCTTGGTATTTCATGAGAACAGAATTTCTATCCTGTTAATGTAATTTATAACAAGTAAATCATAGACTCAAGGTTAGATTCTAATGTATGTTACTGACCATAAATAACATTCACAATCCATCAGTCATGTTTGGAACAAAGCAACTACGGGAACAAGACGGTGATTTGGGGATTGAACTCCACGGAGACTGTGCTGAGGCTATTCAGCACCTGTACTACAGCTCTGGAGACTCAAAAATAGAGATTCCCAGTAGGGGTCATGCACACGTTTGAAAGTTATGGATAGGATGTCAACTCAAATGGAAAATATAAGGAATAATGTCCATGGAACAAAAGAGTATTCCTTTATTATTTTTATCTAAAGGTTTTTATGAATGCAGAAGATCCCAAAAAACAGTTTGACACCAGGGGGTATATTTATCAAAGAGTGAAGTTAATAGAGAAGTTCCGCTACTAGAGTGAAATTCCGCCACTCTCCATTCATTTCAAAATCCCATAGAAATGAATTGAGAGCTGCGGAATTTCACTCTAGTGGCGGAACTTCACTCTTTGATAAATTTACCCCCAAAAGGGTCCCAAAATGCCTGCTATAGTGGGGCTAAAGGATGGGAATATATGTTGTAAAATAGGAATTTCAGTGTTTTCTTTTTTTTTTGGGAACCCATGTATGGGTTCCCAAAGTATGAAGACCTGTTTTCCAGATGTGTATCCTCTTCTAGCCAAATGTTGAGCTGCAAAGGGAAACATGAAAGCATACAGTTTGAAAACCAATGACAGACAATATAAGACCCCAATAAATTGTTATATTTGCCCAGGAAAAATGCACAGCATAACGTGTGGCAGGGTACCATGAGAACCACATTGTCTGTGAGGTAGGGCAAACTTGACCTTTGGGAAATCTCCCATCTCCCACTGTTTTAGACCCCTCGTTGGATAACACATTCGGTGTGATCTGCATGAAAGAAGACAGAACAAGTAGCAACAAGAAGTATTCATAAACTAACAGTACTTTAGGCTCCAAGCTGGAAGATCATGTGAGAACTTCTTTGATGGAAATTGAATTTATAAGATGAGTATCTTTATTGTTGTGTTCACATTCTCATTGAGTTGCTCTATTCTATCCATATTGCAGCATGTTCTCCTTGGAAAACCTGTGTCTAAACATCATTTGTCAGGATTGCTGATAAGGAAAAATAAATAAATGACATAGCATTGAGACCAAATCAAAATATTCTATTAAGGTTCCCATAAACTGGATTTCATCTGCAGCAGACGTAATAGACTGAAAAAGATAACATTTCTGGCTGATGGAATTCACAAAATTAAATTTGATAACAGCAGAGCAAATTTGATTATGGATGAGCCTGGATGATCTCCAAGATCAAAAAATTAGCCCTTTTCTTGAAAACCCTGGTAATAACTTTGCCCTAACAGAGACAATAAAGTTACAGCGGGCCGTAGTTTTTCCATAGAATTAGCCATATTGCATGCCCTGGATGAAACTTTGAAATATTCTACAGACTATGTGAGATTAAGACTATTGGACAAGGTTTTATTGAATATTTAGGATAGTTTTTTAGGTTACATCAGTAATAAATATCTATAAAACCCAAGAGAGCGGGTTGATGGTAATATTCAAGGTTCCCTATAATTTAGAAGCATGGACAACATTGTTTTAAAAAAAGGTCATATTTGATGTTGATCTGTACAAACCACATGCATTAGAGAGAGTTTAAAAATGGAATTAATGGAATGAAGGCTGTTGCACGTTTAGTCTCCTAGTGAAGCTCCCTCTAAAGACTGAAAGAAAGCCGCAAGAACAGGATGAATTAATTTTACTGTGTAACATCTATTGATCATTCCAGTAAATGATTTTGGATGTCCTCAAACTGTTCTAACACATCAGATCTAAATCATATTCTATGATATTTGAGACACTCAATGGAACTGTGTAAAGAAGGTGCAATGGAGTTTACAAATGGGTTTCAATTTAAAGCAACAATTTTGCCATGAGGCAGAATCATGGAGGTCAAAACACATTTCTGCAGTGACAGCCATTGCCTACAGCACACTTTTGGGTCATTAAGTTGACTGTTGTGCATGGGCATATACTAGAGATTATTCAGCACTTGATCAAATACCCTACGATGTTCTATTGACACCCATTCAGCTGTGCAATTACTGAAGTTCTAATTCCTAAGAGAATCCTGGCCATCAAACTGCACTATAAGCATTTCTTGTATGTTATAACTAAATTAAGGTTAATTATTTTCTGTTAGAAGAAAAAAACTGTTCAGATGGTTACACAAGAGGAAAGATTCTTCTGTACAGCAGATTGCTAGTCTGGTCTAAGTATCGTACAAAAGTATACAATTGGTCACACATATTGACTTCCAAACTTCAATGATCTGGCCTTCAGCCAAGGGTAGAAGAAGTGTCTTTAAAGAAGTGCAGCCACAGCTATCTTCATTTTATCCAGTAACCTCTTTCATATCCTTAAAACGATAATTTAATGCATTGCCTAAACAATTGACAATAAATATTTCATAAGTTGTCAGAGAAAGCCCTACAGATTGAAAAATGAAAAAAAAAAAATCACCTAAAATATCACTGAATTCTATTTCTGTAATGTCTATGGGAAAAACAGAATCACCAAATTGTAAAAATGTGAAGAGACATCTGTCCAAGCAACAGTTCTGCCAATTTTAGAGTGAAAATTACATTAACTTCAAAATAATAACTAAAATTAAATTTTTTGTACCCCAATCTTTTATACCATTTCAATGATTTTCTAAAAATATTGCCAAGTAGGATTTATTTATTAGTTTATGTGGTAAAAAATGTTCTTACAAGAATAGTGTCTTCACCATGTTTGGATTGGAGAAAAAAATGTATATGCCTTTGAAAAAAATATGTAAAAAATCTTTGTTAATGCAACAAAATGAGGGGAAATTTTAAAATAACCTTTTTAAAAATTAAATTAAATATTTTTTATTAACATGGGGTTTTATGGGCAAATAAATTTGGCAGGCGCGAATTTGCAGCTAATTTCCTCGTTTCCCCGCCAGCGAATATATATGTGAAACTCGTGCAAATATTTGCCAGTGAAAATTCACCGGCGTCAAAAAAATTTGGACATGAATGCGAAAAGTCACTCGTATCAAAACCATCACATGTCAACACTATTCAGTCGTCCATTGACTTTAACGCCGGGGTTAAAATCGATGCAAATTGACGTGGACGCCAAAATTTGAGTTTTACTAATTTTTGGACGTTTCGTGATTTTCGCTAGAATATTGAAGTGAAATGGTAAAAATTCACCCATCACTAGTTTTAAGGATTAGATGTAGGAAAACTAGGTCAAACAGTTTTTTTTTTGTTTTGATACATAGGGATGAGTAGGTTTTTTGGCCTTGTACAGTTTTGCATCAAAATTTGCAATTTTTGCAAATCTGGGCATTTGCCATATGTTTTGTATTGCCCAAGAAGATGTTTTTTTTTTAATTCCAGAGATTGCAGGGAAAATGCAGAAAAAAAGCTTCATTATTAGAATGTCTCCATTCTTTTTTTTGAGACTGGACTGCCTGCATCAAATGAATTGTTTTGCACTGGAAAAAGGCAAGAAAAAGACCTATGTCTTCCTTTTGATTTTCTGAAATTTGTGTAAAAGTTTGTAAATTTTTTCTGCAATTTTTTTGTGAAACAGACCAGCTTTGCTCTATTTTTACAGTTGATATTGTTGTAACCAACACCAGGCCAAATTTAGTATAACTATGTTAATCAAAGATGTAAATGCATATTTAACAGTTTTCTGAGTTTTATTGAGCCACTGACCTTTTACATTTTTTGCAATCTAGTTTTTATTTAATTCCCTAAGGAATTTCTATTTAATTCCCTAAGCATTCATTTGCATAAAAATGTGAACTGATAAAAGATATTTGCATGGAAGTAGTCTATTTAAATTGAGTTATAGGATCTCATTTTCTAATTTACCCTGTATTGTTATTAGTATTTTCAGTTTTCCTCCCTTATTTTACTGCACTGATGAATATATTTCCACTGTATAAACAAAAAATTCAAAAGTGAGTCAGAATTTTACATAATTGAATAGGTCCCCTCTTGGCAGAAAGAGTAGAAAACTGAATACATCTGTAAAATAAAGACAATCCAAGAATTGCAGGACAAATATTAGCTCTAAATATGCTTAATAAATTAACCTTTGTGCCTGTAAATCTGTTTATAGATGTGTATCTCTGAAGGGGAATAAATGTGTAGGTGTGTAGCTGCAGATCTGTGCTTGTGCCTGTTTGACATAGAAATATCACTGTATATTTTCCAGAAAATCAAATGTGACCTTGGCATTGTGTTCTGATGAGCCATAATTGTGTCTGGATGGAAAGATAGCTTCTTAAAGGAATGCTGTTATAATAAATACTGTCATGTCAAATTAATGTCAACTTCACTCTGAGCTTAAGGTGGTCATACAGTGGTCCATTCTACATGTATTAACCCAGTTGGAGTCATTACTTGTGGAAGCGAGGTGGAGCTCTCTGTCCAGGAAGTGGGAACCAGGAAATTGGGAACTAGCATGTGCACCATTGAGTGAGCTGAGAAAAGTAAAAAAAAAAATCAGTGAGTGTATTGCTTTAATGGATTAATTGTAGTGATGGGCGAATTTGTGCCGTTTTGCGAATTTTGAGCGAAATTCGCGAAACGGCAAAAAATTTGCAAAACGGTGCCAGCGTCTAGTTTTTGACGCCAGTGCCCATTTTTGACGCTGGCACCCGTTTTTTTTTTACGCCGGCGGCCGTTTTTTCCGACGCAGGAGAATTTTTTTTTGGCAAATTTTTTCGCCGAATTTTCGCGGGCATTTCACTAATTTATTTGCTGGTGGCGAATCACGCAAATTTGCCACGAATTTGCGCCTGGCTAATAAATTCGCCCATCGCTATTAATTTGCAACCCAATGGTCATATTACATCCTATCATCTATTTTCTTATTGCCTGCCCATACTCCAGATTATGTGCATGCATGTGACGTCACATGCATGTACTTAATGAGAGAACTTGGTGCCAATTTGGGTGGAATATGACAGAGAGGGGATTTTTGTTTGAAGAATAGTATTGTTTCTCTGAAAGGAGTGTGGTCTCTAACATAGGAAACAACTTTCCCAGATAGGTGCCCTTTAATGTTAACAACCAATGCACACCCTTAAAGGGGACCTGTCACCCAAAAAAAATATTCAAAATCCTGTTTTATCACATTAGTCAAACAAAATGAACTTTAATTACACTATAGAAATTATTTGAATCTTGTTTCCTTCAGTCTGGAAATTCATAATTCTAGCAAGCAGGCAGCAGCCATTTTGTGGACACTGTTATTAAGGCAAGCCTTGCATCATCTCAGAATTTTGTTTGTGCACCAGAATGGGTGCTGATGTCTATCCCCATGCCCTGGCTACAGATTTAAATGGTCAAGAGAACGGGGGAATGTGGGAAGGGCAGTTACATCTAGGAAGTGCTGAATGGAAAGTGAAAGTAATTGTCTGCCCCGCCTCTATGCCCATGGCATAGAGGAGTGGCAGACAATATTTGATTTGACAGCTGAGATTTTTAAATGAGCTTAGAATAGCTATGAATGCTTTAATAAAAAATAGAAATTGGATTTCATGTTTAATTTGAAAAGGACTTTTATTATACAGATTTTTGTGTCTGGGTGACAGGTCCACTTTAAGAGTACCCATTTATGATAGTCTGCTATGTCAAAATCTTTCAAATATTTTCAGGGGAAATAATTGTTTTTTTACTGAAATTGAGAATTTTTGGCAAATGTGGCAGTCATTTTCATTTGTAAAGAGTATATACAGTATGCCTAGTCCACTTTCTCTGGACATCACGTTGGATCAATGCTTGAATGTTAATTTACGTTCTTTTGAAATCTGTAGAATTGAGAACCTTCTCAAATCCTTCATCTTAAAGAACTAACCGTAGCACTGAATCCATAAATACCCCCACCTACATACGTTTCTTTGGATGAGACGCAATGATTTATGAAGTTCTGTATGAAAGTATACGTTTCATGGAAGCTTTGTTTCAAAGACTAGGTAGAAGTATATCACTTATTAAACTTTATGGGCACTGCTAAAGGATGGTGATTATTTGGTGACTGGCTGAAGAAGGGGGTGCATTTTCATGAATAGACACTCATGGAATATAACACATGACACAAGAGCCATAAATATCCTGAATATCCATGAATATCCTGTAAATAATATCCTTATAAACAGTGTTTAGTGATGTCATCGGTTATACAGTAATAGGAGCTTAGTGATGCCACTTATGTCATTGAAATTGAATAAAGTACCCCCTGTTGCAAAATATGAAGATTTTAGAAGTCACCTCAAAACCTCAGAACTCCACAAGCATTTTTCGTCGGGCAGACGCCCGCCAACAAAACGCACGCCACAACTCGGATAGAGTCGCACGCGTCAAGATATAATTGGACTGAATGAAAAGTCAGAGGCAACAACTACACAGTCCAACTTCCGGATGAAAATGTTGCTTGCCGAGTCCACATCTGACAATTGCGTCGCATCGGATTTAATGTAGTTTTTACCTGCGACTTCTCATTCAGTCCAATAAAAATCTTGATGCCTGCGTCTCCATTCGACTTGTCACGTGCGTTTTGTCCAATGAAAAACGCTTGTGGAGTTCTACCATAAAACACTAAAAACACTATATGGTCATGGAACTCCTCAGTATTAACTTTATAAGTGGCTCCAGGAATACAATTTTGTATTGTCTGAAATATCCATTTTGCGGTGAGTCGGAGCGGTTTTTGCCCTTTCAAATGAAATATCCAATTGGCCTAACTAGTTTTGTCTGCAGGAATAAGAATATTCCTCAGTTAGGTACAAGATAAAAATGCTACCATTTAGGTGCTATGTATCTGATGGCGAAACACAGATCAGCCCATAATGTCTGTCTAATTTATTATCAAGTCAATAATTCTCCTTTTCACTGTACTGGCTGTACCTTGCGTTTGATGATATCTATAAAATCTTACATTCTACAGAGAAGAGATGGAATATTTAATAGTCGTAGCTCAGTCATATCCTCTGTCATTAAAATTATTGAAGTATTCAGGTGAATTCAGGGAGCAGTTATCATTTTTTATCTTCTTTATACAGCCTACGTTTAAACCAAGACACCTATGTTGGTAAGATGATAGCAAGCATTTTAGGGAGAGGGCCTGCATCTCAGATATTAAATCTGTTCAGACTGTCTCTTCAAGGTTTAATTATCTGGTCAAGAAGAAATCATAAATTTTCACAGCAGTGAAGAGCTGAGGACAAATGTGATAGTTTCACCACAAATGCAACCAGGCCTTGAGGCTTTCAGAGAAGGATCTCATCAAACAAACTGCCCAGAATATCTTTGGATGGTTTTGGTTCAGAAATTATTGTTGCTCATAGAGGCTTTTGACAGAAAATCTATGATCTTCTCTCATCCTGTAACCTTCATCCTCAGGTGAAGAATTCCAATAGTCATAGTCTCAGCTCAGGGGACTTTAAAGTTTTCTCAAGGACTAAAGCATCTGTAAAGTTCCTTTGCCGTTATTGGTGGCAGCCACAGCTCTTTACTTGTTGGAAGAAACATGGCTGAATGTCACAACAAGAGCTATATTGATGGGTTTGATATCTACTTTTCAGGCCTATGCACATTTAGAAATTGACTTTCGCTGTACCCTTCCGCATAACAAACGGCACCCGTCAGGGCTGCCCGCTCTCTCCCCTTCTGTTCATCCTATCCATTGAAGGCTTCCTTAATAAAATTAGACATATTCCGGACATCAGTGGCATTTCGGTTGGTCTGAAAGAACACAAAACAGCAGCTTACGCTGATGACTTACTCTTCTTCCTCAGGAATCCCAGAATTTCCCTCCCGAATCTATTAAGAGAGTTGGATGACTTCCATCTCGTCAGCAATTTTAAAATTAACTTAACAAAATCTGTAGCCTTAAACATCTCGATTCATTCTCAGCAATAACACACTCATTTCCCATCAAGGTTTCCAGCACTTACCTTACCTATCTACAGTAGGCCTGAAGATATTTCCGAATGTACAACAGAGTATTAGAAGAAATTACATTGATTTCCTACAATCCATTAAAGCAGATCTGGGACTCTGGTCTGGCAAAACGCTCTCCTGGCTAGGGCGAATTAGCAAATGAACAAATGAACATTTTGCCCCGTTTTCTTTACATCTCACAGACCATCCCTTATCCCCCTCCTAAAGGAACATTTCAGTCCATGTACACGCTTACAAAGCGATACATTTTGGCAGATAACACCCTCAGTAGTGATGGGCGAATTTATTCGCCAGGCGCGAATTCGCGGCGAATTTGCGCGTTTCGCCGCCAGCGAATAAATTCGCGAAACTCGCGCGAAAATTCGCGTCAAAAATTCGCCGGCGTCAAAAAATTTTTTTTCGAAAAATGGACGCCGGCGTCAAAAACGGGCGCCGGCGTCAAAAACGGGCGCCGGCGTAGAAAAAACGGGCGCCGGCGTCAAAAACGAGACGCCGGCGCCGTTTCGCGAATTTTTCGCCGTTTCGCGAATTTCGCGCGAAATTCGCGAATTTTTCGGCGAAGCGAAACGGCGCAAATTCGCCCATCACTAACCCTCAGAATTGCGAGTGCCACACTGAGTGCAGCGATGGAGGTCTTGGCCTCCCAGATTGGAAGAGTTACCACCAGGCCACGATATTATGTAGATGCTTAGACTGGTCCTTCCACAGAAAATCCAAACTCTGGACGCGTATTGAACAGGAATCCCTAGTGACTCCACTTTGGGCTGCCCTATGGCTACAGCCGACCGACAGGTTCTTCAGGGACAGGACAGACTCTAAATTGAGATATACCTTAGACACTTGGGATGCCCTCTTCAAATCCGGTAAATGGACTAACTCTCCAACCCCTCTCCACCCAGTCATAGGCAACCCGGCATTTAGCCCAGGTTTAGACCTTGGAAACTACAAAGGGTGGAATATTTCGCTGCTATCGATCGGAGACCCCGACCCAAACAAGAATGATGTTTTAAGGTCAGTTACCGCAATTCCGGACTAACCCATTGCTGCTTGGGTAATACATTTTCGGATTCTGATAGAGTTTTCCCAGTCAGGTGCTTCTACCTTTACTTTCCACTTCTTTCATTCTACCTCTCAACCCTCTCATGCTCCTTCTTACCCCACTTCTTCCTAACTCTTCCTCCCATCTTACCTCGTTTTACTTCCTATTCCTTTCATCCTTCTCTTTTCCACTCCCCCTGTTTCCCTTTTTGTTTCTATAATACTCATTGAGTAGATGTTTAGCAGGCACTTACACATGGTTCATATTGAGTCAGAGAAATTTTTCCTGAATTTGAGATCCTCACGGATTCGTGTCATACTCTGGGATTGCCAGCAAGTGGATTCTCCTCATAGGCTTCCTAGGTTCTTCTTTGCTTTCCTTGGTTTAACATACTGTCTAGATCAACCATGTCATGTATATTGTTACATATGTCTCATGTGCTGCTTTCTGTAATCCTGCTGTGAGTTTATTTTTTTCCAAAACCAATAAAAATATTATTTTTTCAAAAAAAAAGAAATTGACTTTCGTTGTAGCTGTTGATGGTTTCTTGAAATTAGACAATGGTCAACTTCTAGCAGTTACAAGGTTGGCGCCTGACAAGGGCAGAGATGTTTCTTACATGTGCTTCTTAAGAATAATCTGGGGTTGCTTCAAAACAAGGTCATGTATAATTATTTAGCAAGGTCAGTTTGGCTGCCAAAGCAAATATTAACGCTCCACAAAGTCAAAAGCAATAGCGATGAATAAAACAAGGCAGTATTGAACATATTTCCCATCAAGGTCAATGGGTCACTTTCTTTCAAGTGCTACCTACCAGTAAAACCAAATGTGATTTGTCAGCACAGTCTTCATTCAACCTTCCCACAACTGTAACATAATTGCCAACTTGTCAGCGTAGCTATCTACTATTAATATACAATAGTCTGCTCAATCAAGATGATCAGGCTGCTGGTATAGGCACAAATATTGAGTAAAAGCGAAGGAGCTACATCACCATATGTTATTTTTTTGACTTGTAGAGGAGTGACAGCTTAGACAGACTCACCATTTACACCTTCAGTGTCAGGATCAGCCTAGCAAATCAACTAACATTGAATTATTATTATATACAACCTATACAACCTATCTGGGCTTTCTAAGAGCTTATCTTGGAGAACTATAGTCATGGGACTACAATCCCCATTAAAACATATCCCTTGGTTTTTAATTTTTTAATGTAATCCTTGATGGAATCACATGATTCAAAATCTTATTGGAAACCTTTTATAATGAAGATGATCTCTTCCTAACGACAGCTCTCCTAGATATGGGAGATACTTCAACCTTCTCCACATTGACGAACTGTGAAGCCCCATGAAGTACACAGGGGTAAACTAAAATTCCCCTTTACAATAACATTACAGTGTTTTTAGGGCAAAGTAATACCAGTAGAATGAACTTTTCATTCAGTTCAACAGTTGCATTATCAAACACCTTAAAGCAAAAAGCCAGATCATCAAAGGGTAAGGTGCACCTTGGCCAGCATCCACATCAACATAAAGCAACTATGTCAGTTGTAATTTCTCCTTGACAGCAACGGGGAGTTATGTCCAAATTTATTGATTTGATGGCTTCAGACAATAAAGTACATACGCCATGATCTCTGAAATATGGCCCATTCTGACACACTGTAACCTTTACATTTGAATGCTCTCCTATTGCCAGTTCATCAGTATGCAGAGCAGAATACTAATCACACTTAACAAAGAACAGAAGATGCAGCTTTCAGATTTTTTTTCTAAGTGGTCAGCAAACACAGAGTGCCTGAAAAGGCTAGAGGTGGGGATGTATTAAAGCAACATATTGCTCTTTCATTATAAAGGTGCAACCAATGCATTTTCCATCAGGGGAAAGAAAAATGCAAATACTGGAGGCATGCTAGCTTCTAGCGGTTGTTAGCCTCAAATAAAAAGTCCAGGTAAATTCAGGTGCTGCCAACTTAATTAATTGTTGCGTTCTGCGTCTTTTCCTAATCATTTTAATTTTGCTTTTATATGTTGACAATTTGAACGCTCACCAGGTTAGGATGTGGTTCGGGTGCAATATTCCCTAACCCATCAGTTACTTTAACTTAAATACAATCTTGAAGATCAGAGTCACTCACCGCTCTCCGGTTGAGGTCCGGGTGCTGCGTCCTGAGCCCGTGGCTTGGGGAGAACACTTCACCTCGACATTCCACTTTAGACACGCACTCCCCCTCAGAGGAACCCCTCAGACGCGGTGTAAGATCAAAAAAGAACCTTTATTTCACATCAGGTAACACCTTACGCGTTTCGTGTGTTACCACAAATGATTAAGTGTGGAAAAACACAAAACGCATCCGAGGGGTTCCTGGAGAGAGTGTCCAAAGTGGAATGTCAAATAAAAAGTCTAATGAAAAAATATAATTCCAGTACAGTTTTTTTTAAAAAATTTAATTGTTGAAGGCAGCTTCTGCCTATTGCGATTTCTGTGCTCATGGCTGGTAGTGATGGGCGAATTTCTCCCTGTTCGATTCGCTGAATAATTCACGAATTTCCCGCAGAATTCGCGAAATGGCGAAAAAATGGTGCAAATCGAATGTTTTCACGCAACAATCGTGAAATTAGAAGGATTCCACTCAAAAATCATGACATTTGAAGGATTTCACTCAAAAATCATGAAATTTGAAGGTTTTCACAAAAAAATTTGAAAATCGGACGTTTCACTCAAAAATCGTGAAATTTAAAGGATTTCATGAAAAAATTGTGAAATGTGAAGGATTTCATGAAAAAATCTTGAAATTTGAAGGATTTCATGAAAAAATCTTGGAATTTGAAGATTTTCATGGTGAATTTTCACCGGCAAACTTTCACTGAAGATTCGCAAACGTATTCACTGGCGGCGGAACTTTGCCGCAAATTTGTGCCAGACGACTTTATTCGCCCATCACTAACGGCTGGTTCTGCCTATTAAAACTGCATATGAATGGATCTGTAGTATAGGTTGAAGGGTGCTCCAGTCACAAGGTTGGAGAGACTATTTAGTCTTTGCCAACTACACATTTTGATTTTGCAGAAAGATGCAGAACAGAGTGTTGTCTTGTAAATACCAATTGGGAACACCTCTCTTGAACTCAGGGAGCAGGTGCAACTTTTAATCCAACCTACAGTATGTATTGTGTGGTATGTGCCTTCCAAGGTCGTGATAGCTAGAAAATAATTTGAAATGCAATAGACAATTTAGAGGAAATATCAGCTTTTCAGAGATCCTCAACCCACAGATCCTTGACATTTATAAAACTTTATAATGGCAAAGCATCGGAAGGAAATGTTCACTTGCTAAGAAATAGGGACTTTTGAAAACATGATGTTTGCTTAAGAAGGGGTTAAAGGAGAATAAACCATAAGATTAAATATATCAAAAAAATGGCATATTTTATATAGTGAACTTATTGCACGAGGCTAAAGTCTCAGCTTGTCAATAGCAGCAATGATACAGGACTTCAAACTTGTCACAGGGGGTCACCATCTTGGAAAGTGTCTGTGACACTCACATGCTCAGTGATTGGCTGTTGAGAAGCTAAGCTTAGGGCTCGTCACTAATTATCCATCAGAAAATGAGCTTCCCTGGCTGTAATATAAGCTGATGCTACAGGTTTGCTGATTATTCAATTCTGATGCTAATTGCACTGGTTTCTGTGCTGCCATGTAGTAATTAAGTGTATTAATTACTAATCAGCCTTATATTTTGACATTTCTATTCTATGTGTACTGTATATTGTGAGTGGATCCCTAAGCTCAGTAAGTGACAGCAGCACAGAGCATGTGCAGTGAATCAGCAGAAAAGAAGATGGGGAGCTACTGGGGCATCTTTGGAGACACAGATCTTTACTGCTAAAGGGCTGTGGTTGCCTTGGGCTGGTACAGAAGCAGAAAACATCATGTACAACATTTCTACCTATTTCTTTACTTATGTTTTAGTCCTCCTTTAATGTTACTCCACAGTGGTGCCATATATAAATTGTGTAAATGATTATGCAAATAACTCTGTGGGTAGTCAACAAAATAATCATAATTTACCATAATGACACTTGCCTGGAATCACAGGTTCAATGAGTGTTTAATCACCAGCCCCATTGCCTTTAAAGGATGACTAAATACAAACTTTTTTTAAAAAAAAAATATTAAAATTTTTAGGCAAAAAGTACAATTTTCATGGTAACATGGTTTCATTTCTAAAAATGTTCAGTATTTTTTCAATATTTTCTACTTCCTTAAAGCTCTGCATCCTGTGAAATTATAGACCTGCCATGAAGCTTTTGTCTTCTGCTCATGATTCTTTTTATGGTTCTATGCCCAAGAAAATCTTGTTGCTTTTCTCTTCAACAAGTAGTATAAGTTGTTTGCTCCTCTCCCCAAGTTATCTTGAATCATGTTGCACATTGCTGAAATACAGATACAGATGTATTACTCAATGTTTAATCATTTTTCGGCCTTTTAGCTAAGATCAAGTATACGCCCATGCTTAATCTTTCTTCACTTCCCATATCCGCAGCTGCTTGGCTTGGAGGGGAAAATCTTCTCTCCACTGCTCCTTTCCTCTTCTTTCTTTTTGCCAGCCGCCAGCAGGAGCCCTAACAAGGCAATCCATGGCTGCACTCTCCAGCACCTATTTTGTGCCTGGTTTGAGCACCCTGGATGGGTGTCCTAGTCCCTTTGGCTGGACCCCAGCCCATGACAAGCCCTGGAGGAAGCATTGGCAGAACCCAGATGGGACTCCCCTAGCTTCGGCAAACAGGAGTCCAAACGACCACAAATGACTTCAGGGGGCGGGAATGGTGGGCCCTCCCTAACTTCGGCGAAGGGGGACCCACCCGCTCAAGCTGTCCGCGGGCAGTGCCTGGGACACTTGGGCAACGGAGCCCATGCCTTCGGGTAGGACTCGGATGGATGAATCAATATCATCTATTCTTATCAGTGGGGCAAGTGCATTCTAGCTAAGTGATTTGTTGCTGAAACCCATCACTGGTGAGGCAGAGAACCACTTTATCCTCTTGAGATGAAGCCCAAGAATGTGCCCTAAGCAAACCTGGGGTACTGGATGCATACTGGTGGAGTGGGACACATGTGAACCACTGGCACATTGCATACCTGGTACTTTCTTTTGCACATTTGCTCTGAAACCCCAGCCTTTTGGCCTTAGAGATTTTTTTATAATCCGGCTGCTAGGTTTTTAGCTCCACTGGAGTAACCCACACCTTTTAATTTTTGGTTCACAAGCCCTAACCCCTGGGTTATGCACTGTTCTAGTGGGGAGATGTGTTGGGATAAGACTCATTCTCCCCCCTGAACCTGTGCCATAGTGGGTGCAAAGACATTGGGTCCTCTTTGGAGGACCACTTGTGTTCCTGACACCTTATTGCCTTTTGGCTTGAGGGGGAAGGAAAAAGGGACCCTAGCCTTGCAGCTAAAGGGTTCGGAAAACTCTTGCTTCCTGAAGGCCTTTTAGTTTGGAAGGTCAGGGACAGAGGGGCCTGCCCTAGTCCTCAAGCAAAGGCAGAACCAAAGAAACTTAAGGAAATCTGCACCTTTTGTCCAGGTGACCCAGGAGTTTTTATCAGACTTAGTCTATTTTAAGTCACTGCGCCCTCTTGCACATTTTTGCACTTTTTTGCACTTGGGTGATTTGGAGCACTCAGGCTTCAAAAAAAAAATAGAACATTAAGGGGCAGAGATTCATCAAGGGTCGAATTTAGAGTTCATGGGAGTTTTTTCAAACTCCCATATACTCTCATAAACTCGAAATTCAACGAAAATTCGACCAACTGCAATTTATGAAAAAAATAGAAATTTTAAAACTGAATTGAAAAATTCTAATCAAATTTGAATTGAATTTGAATCAAATTCAAATCAAATTAAATTATCAGGCAGGCTTCAAACAACTCCAAATTGATCCCAGGACGTCCCCATAGGCTAAAACAGCAATTCAGCAGGTTTAAGGTGGTGAAAAGTCATATTTGAATTCTTAAATGGCCAGTTCATGATAAATTTCGATTATCGAATTGGAATCTTTTTAAAAACCCAAATCAAATTTTAACTGTTCCCTATACTTAAAAAAACCTCGAATTTTGAAATTCGAATTATCACCTTGACCCATGATAAATCTGCCCCTAAGTACTGTATATACTCGAGTATAAGCCGTCCCGAGTATAAGCCGAGGTACCTAATTTAACCTCCAAAAACTGGGAAAGCTTATTGACTCGAGTATAAGCCGAGGGTGATAAATGCAGCAGCTTCTGGTAAATTTCAATCAAAAAATTGAGGGTTTCTGCTCTCATTGGAGGTGCCGGCGTCTCATTTTTGGATGCCGGCGACCATTCTTGGACGCCGGCAACTATTCTTGGACGCCGGCAACTATTCTTAGGAGCCGGCGACCGTTTTATCGCTTGACCCGAGTATAAGCCGATGTAGCATTTTTCAGCATATTTTGGGGGCTGAAAAACTCGGCTTATACTCGAGTATATACGGTACTACTTTACGTAGTAGGGCAGGATTAATCAAAAGCAAACATATTCAGTCCTTGCACGTATGAGCAATGAGCCAATCCTCTCAAGCATTTTCTTTGTGCCAAGTTGTCATGCTGCACTGAAATTTCCAAAACCTCATAAGCTTAAGTGAAAGCACAACTTTTTTAGAACCCAGTTAGACCATGTGTTTTAATCTGTTAGTATATAAGTTTTACTATTCTGAGAACCTTGATCCTAAATGTGCCCTAGTGCACTTTCAAAGATGCATTAAGCCTTATTGAAATTGATCTCAGAGCACTTGAAGGTCAGGCCAGATGCAAATATGGCTTTTATAGACCACTTTGAGACCAGATTCTTAGATTCTGTAGTATATATACGTATGACTATGCATCTATGCCTATATTAAAATACAGGGTATGGAAGGGAGACAAATTCAACGTATGCTGCCCTGCATAGCTAGCTTATTAAATACAGATAACCTTAGTTTGTCCTCTCTCTTTCTACTTTCCTCTGCCTTTCGACTGTAGAAAATTTATGTCTGTGCATTAAATTCTAAGAGAGTAATATAAATTCATATACTATATACCATTTATGGTAATATCAGCACGTACATAATCCCTCACTCCATTGCTCATGTCTATAGTACTATAATGTTTTGGGCTCTGCAGGGCTCGGAGTTGTACATTACAGAAGGTGAGTTCCCCGCGGGCAGACTTCCGACACAGTCTCTCATCTCTTTTTATTAGGCGTAAGTTAGTGATAGAAGCGTGAAACAAAGAGATTCTCGGAGTGGAAGGAAGTCAGGTTCCAGGCGACTGCGTCTGTTCTGCTGCATTAAAGCTTTACAAGGAAGCAGTGCAGCTGCAAATGTCTCGACAACGTATGTAGAGTTTTATTTACACCGAATCAACGATGTCCACAATTCACTTGTCTCAGCGACATTGTATCTGAGCAAAAGGTTCACCTTGACTTTCCTGCCATGAAGAAATGTCTGAAAACTGTTTTTAACTGGTTTCTATACAACTGTTTAACTGGTTTCTATACAACACACCAGGGATATGAAGGTTAATTTATGGCACATCATTAATGAGTGATAGGAGTAGGATTGATGGATAATATCTTAGATACTTTAGCGCAGGGATGCTCTTATTAATGATGTTGGGGTCTTCAATGGGTTTTATGAGGTCAAGATACATCCTCAGGAATTACACCGCCATGGAACATGTCACCTTATTGCATTACAACATTGTGGTGCTTAAACAAGACTATATCCATTTCTGAAGTCAATACTTTCAAACTGGAATAATGGTCTCTATCTAAACAGGGTGATTTAATGGAGCTGCTTGTGGACAGAGTAGAGCTGCTCTTATCTACTGATTATCTACTGATAGATCACAATCCACCTTTTTGGGAGTTACTGTTATAGTAATAGATTGCTGGGAATATTAACCCCTGTGTCATGTCTTCTGTCCTGATTTCCTGAGCCTCTTGGCACCAGCTTGAAAGGATTAATGTGGGGCTGATGATGGATGGTATGATCAGTATACATGGATTTATACACACGGGTTCAGGGAAACAACTACAGAGGAAGCAGACCCTGTGGCTGAAAGGGGGCCCAGAAGGTATAGGGGGCCCCACTAGACCCTAATTAATGAGCAATTCCAATACCACTGGAAAAACAGGTGAACCCTTAGACATTTCAGGGGTCCTAAAATTAATTTGCTCTGGGACTCATTAACATCTAGATAAAACACTGCATGGGTTAAGTATTCTTAATATTTACCTACTTATTATAGAATTTTTGCAGTTTTAACTTTAATTTGTACCCCCTGGTGCACAGTGAATTTTTTGTTTGGTGTAAAAAAGGATATGAAATAAATCATCTATGAGTTAGAGTTTGGAGGCAATGGGTATGGAAAGCAAAGTTTGGCAAAGTTTGGCAATATAAGTAAACTGGGTTTGTCAAGAGTTGGGTGGTTCTGTGTTAGCATACTTGGGGGGTTGTTTAATAAAATCCAAATGTATCTCTTTCTCCCAATAAAAAAAAAAAACTCAGCCAAACTCACATACAAGATGTTGCCTGATGTATTAATAAATTAACTCAATTATATGGGATCAGTAAAAAACTTGAGCGAAATCCTGAATAATTTTTTGAAGTATTTTTTCAGACTTTTCTCCCGAAAAGCTGGATCTTTTCGAGTTTTTGCCTGAACTCAGGCTAAACCCAGCGCAGACCATGATAACTTCAAGTTGGGATAGGCGCCTCTCCCGTTGACTTATACAGAACCTTGACAGGTCTGAGATGGAGGATTTTTGGATTGGGCTTTTTGCAACATCGGTGTAAAATAAATATAGAAAAATTTGAGATTTTAATAAATAACCCCCTTGGTTTTTTTTAAAAGTGAAACCAGTAAACACTAGAGGGGATGATTTACTAACATAGATGCTAAATTGTATTAGTTTCATTGTAGTAGAAAATAGGAAATAGCTTAGATCAGACTAAAAATGAAAGCAATTTTTAATCTGTTATGGATAACTGCACTGGTACAATTTAGCACCTTGTGTGATAGAAGACAGGATAAATCCAAGGAAGAGAGAGAGAGAGAAAAAAGATTCAAAATAATACAGAAGATTGACATGTGGAAACTTGAGGCAAAGAGACCTGGACAGAGGTCAGACCAAGAGGAGTAAATATCATCAACATAAAAATGATGTAGAATCTCCAAGGAATTTATGAGTTTTCCAAAAGATGGAAAATATAATGAGAAGTGCAAAGGTCAAGTACTCAGTCTTGAGGGACCCACAGATATAAGGTCAAGGGTGAGAAGGTCTTACCCAACTAAAATTACTGGAAATGAGCATTTGGAAAAGAAAAATGAGCATATAATGGGTTTCCATGATGACATGACAGTGTTTCAGAATTTTCCATGATGCTCCTTTACATGCAATGGCAGATTTTATGTTTCATATCATTATATTTGCTCCAGTTCAACTGCAGTAGAAGAAGCTGTTGACTACTGTAGAAACTTCCTAAATAAAACAGAATATTCAACTCTCAACTGTGTATCGGTCCCTAGAAGCATACATGAATGCATTTGCCACCTTAACAGGAGTGAAACGTGAGTCAAGACTCTGCTTTATTTTCAGTGCAATGCTATGAATACTTGCATTGATCAGTCTCTACGAACAAAAAAAAAGAGACCATTAGCTAACTCTAATTAGTCAAGCAGAAATGATAATTATAACACATCTTGCTACTCGCTCCAGCTATGATTTCCTTAGAATCTGAGTCACGAAAATCAGAATAACTGACAGTAACAAGGGACTTGGTATTTTCAGAAATATTCTTTGTATTTTCGGATACTGTTGATTAAACATAGTGAGGAAGAAAATGAAAATAGACACCCACCCCCCTCTGTTTTGTCCAATTCATTTATTATAGAGAAAATTCGAACACAAACTCTACATGTCTTTCAGTATCTTTTATATTAGCCCTCAAAATCAATAATTCCCTCTAACAAGTGACACAGTGGAGCAGCGCTCTCAGCCTTCTACTCCAAGTTTATTTATTAGCTGAAAAGCGACATTGTTTCAAGAGAACCAGTTACACAAAATGAATAGAGCAGTATGTGAAGATAACTTCTCTCTTCACCAACAAAATGGAAGAGGAACACAATGAGGACTTTGAGGCTTGGAATGATACCACAGAAATAATTCTCATGGATAAATGGGTGAACCATTGATTATAATTTAAAGAAGTAGAATGTTTTCTCATCATCTACTAATCTCCTGCACCATATGAATCATTGGTCACCAACATTTCCTACATTCTAGTAGATTTTCCCTATTAAAGGAATAGTCGTGCTAATGATGATTTGCCTACCAACGGTAAAGGAGGACCACTCCTTTGTACTGTAATTCTGACTAAACAATCTAAAGAAAATAAAGCAATGAAAGTGGCATGTGGAATCTCCTGAAAGGACAAATAACTGCCAAACAATTTCAATATCTTTTCAGGCCTAGGGTTTTTCAAGAATGGAACATAACCTTACTTTGCCCTGATTGTGGTATAGTTTATATTACTAAATTACACTGTGTACATTGGAAGTGATTTATTCTACCACTTAAAATGTTATTTTTGAGCTGATTAATATATTTTTTTCTAGTTGTAATATTGGTGTGTAGGCAGCAATCTCAGGTCATTATACCTGGCATGTGCTTTCAGAAAGAATCAGCACTTCACAACGGAACTGCTTTCAGATAAGCTATTGTTCCTTGTACTCAATGTAACTGTAGGAGCTGCGACTTGGGTTAGCTGGACATGGATTTTTACTACTGAATACTGGGACAAATCTGTCCCATTTTGATAAAAAATTTTGAAACGAAAATTTGCAGAAATGTCTGTGGGTTACAATTTTTTTTTGACGTGTGAGGCAGTAATTTTTTTTTTCACCCATTGGAGTCTATGGACATCATTTTTGCAGGGCGCAACTTGGTGAGCAATTTTGCTCATTACTACTATGGAGTGCTGTTCTCATATCTACCACTAGGTGGGGCATGGGAGCATTTATAGCAATGCAGGTATCATGTAGTTGTTATCTGGTTACATTCCCATTGCTCTGCTGATAGGCTGCTAGGGGAAAGGAAGGGGTGTGATATCACTTCAACTTGTAGTGCAGCAGTAAAGTGTGACTGATGTTTAGCATAGCACAAGTCACATGCCTGAAGGCACCTGGGAAACTAACAGCATGTCTAGACCCATGTCAGATTTCAAAACTAAATCAAAAATCTGTTTGCTCTTTTGAAAAACAAACTTTAATGCAAGATTCTGCTGGAGGAGCACTATTAACTGATGCATTTTGAAAAAACATGTTTTCCCATGACAGAATCCCTTTAAGCTTTTCAACTGTCCATTCAATTTTTACGCGCGGCAATTATTTACATGCTCGGCAATTTTTCTTGCTCCAAATAACTTAAAGTCAATGGGAGTTTTTTCTTGTGGCAACTTTTTTTGTCTCTGCAACTTTTTTGTCCAAATTATTAAAAGCAATGGGTGTTTTTTCTTATGGTGACTTTTTGTCCAAGTCAATGGGGGCGATTGTTTTCTGGCAACTCTTTTTTGTCTCTGTGACTTTTTTTGTAGTGGCTAATTTTTCTGCAGCTGATTTTTGCTGCAGTTTCGGGAAAAGATTTGCAAATGGCAAATTGCGCAATTTCACCAAAAATCCATCACTAACAGTCAATGAAGGAGATGAATTCAAAATGGCTGAATATGTTGCGAGAGAATGGTACTAGATGGTCTTGCTGTGACTTATAGCAGTATCTTGCAAATAGATGATTAAGCCAAAAGAGGAGGAACAAAAGATTTGTTTGCAGGTCCTATGAACAAACAGCTGCCAGACCATCACAAGTCACTTCCTTTGCTACTGTCAGTTTTCTTCCTTTAAACATCTCATCCTACTGGTGGCATTCATTGTATCTGCCTAAGAAATAAATTCCACTCATAATTCACTTTGTCTTTGGTGACAGCTACTGGCATAGGCAGTCGGATGAAAAAGACAGATTTCTTTGCAAAGATAAATAAAAAAAACAGCCTTCCATTAAAGTAGTTGTTTTTTTGACCCAAGTACAACAAAAAAATGGAAATGAAGTTTATTTTTCCACAAGTTGCACAGTAAAAATCCTGTTATAATGGATAAAAAAACACTAAGAAAATCTATTTTTATTAGAATATTAACTACAAGAAAATCAAAATCAATTACATGAAGTTCTTTTTACCATTCCATTTCATTTGTAGGGTTAAAAAAATATAAATATATTCTCTTTTGGGAAGTAGAGGAACAGATTTATATGTTTTGGCTAATAGAGAGGGACCTTGACCCTTTTGTGCTCCGCAGCGCCGCATTACCAGCCTTATTTACACAGGCCGCTTGTTTATCTATTTTTGTGAATGTCAAAAATGAGCCAGAGTCAGTGATAAATGACAGTGCACTTTTGGATGAAATGGAAACAACCCAGACAATTATCTGCTCTGCAGTTCCAAACACAATCCCATGAAATGGCAACAAATTATGCCTTTGATAAAAGACAAAAAGAAAATGCAATGCAGTGGGGTTTTTAACTTGATTTCCTTAAATGTTATCGTAATTAAAGACGTGGGTTTTTTGTAGGAGTACCAAGACACTATAATACCATGAGGTCATGTGTGCCTTATTTATGAATATATGAGGATACTGTACAGTATATCGGTCTTCTAATATCTTTTCCAGTCAGACTCTAAAACATACTGCATATTTATGGGGCACACAGAGGTTTGCTATTGTAATGGAATTATAAATATATTTTCTGCCAACAAATCTATTGGATCTACAGTATTTCAGTGGGTTTTACCAGCATGGAGAACCTGATGCAGGGTTTTTCTAATTGGAGCAACATTTAAACTGGACAACTTTTTCAAAGCAGAGCTTCATGCAAAGTGTGAAATTTCGAAGCAAATTGCCATGTTTTTTTTACCTACAAACAATCTTTGTTTTTTGCCAACAAAGGAATTCCACCATCATTGCTCTGCCCAAACTGCAATGAGTATGTATGGGGGAAAAGCACCTTTATGAATGGTGTTCAGTGCATCAGTTTTACGGCTTGGCACTTGTAAATATTCACTTCACAATCAAAAGCCCACAGGGCTGAAACTAGGGGTAGACAGTAACGGTATGTTGCTTGGGCACAACTGAGGGGGGTGGTAGAGCTTTATGCATATGCCTCTGTTGCCTTCTCAAACTCCGGTAGAGTAGGGTGGGATGATTTAGTTTGGTAGCACACAGACAGACTACCAGGGAATGGGGTTTGGTGGTGAGGCTGGGAGGGGGAGAGTGGACACCCATGCCTTGGGCTCCAGTGCCTTTGGGCCTGACTCTGCAACCCATTATTCAGTTTATTATTACTTATCTATTTTCATTAAAATTATATATTGAGGCAGTTTTACTTAATTCAAGAGATGATTGTGGCCCACCCTAAACATCACCTAACCAATAGGTTAAGAAACCTGGTTGGGGAACACTGGTTTAACTATATGGTTGAAGCTAAGCGCAATCAGATTCCAAGGTTCAGCTGTAGGTGACCACACATACTAATAAAATAATTCCCATAAAACAACTCCCCCTTCATGATTTCAAATACATTAACTTTTAGGTATTTGGATGCTCTGGATCTAAACATATGTTCTTCCATTCTTGTTATTATAAGTTGCTGCAACTTGGACAGGATACTGGGATGGAAACCAACCTTATCTGTCATTCCTAACCCAGCACCTCCAATGTCCAGCTGCCCCACTGTTTTCGTTATCACTATGGGGCCAATTCATTAACTTCGAGTGAAGGATTTGAAGTAAAAAAACTTGAATTTCAAAGTGTTTTTTTGGCTACTTCAACCATCGAATGGGCTACTTCGACCTTCGACTACGACTTCGACTTCGAATCAAATGATTCAAACTAAAAATCCCCATAGGCTTGGCTAAGTTTTTTTGGTCAAAGGATGATCCTTCGATCGTTGGATTAAAATCCTTCGAATCGTTCGATTCGAAGGATTTAATCGTTCGATCGAACGATTATTCCTTCGATCGTTCGATCACAGTATTTGAGCAAAATCCCCAGTCGGTTAATTAACCCTCGATATCCGACCCTTGATAAATTTGCCCCTAAGTATTGTAAAAACACTACAATTCAGAGAGTAAGGAAAGAGTAAAATCAAAGGTTGACAATTCTTTCCAAAAGACTTGAGTAGAGCAGTAAAGCTTGGCCTTATCACAGCTTGTTAATAAATGAAAGTCTCCTTACGGGGAATTGAAATGCTAATGAAAATTCCACTGAAGCTTGATGAAAAACATCTCACATCTGAGGTTCCATTAAAGTATTGGCATCTTTTAATGGTTCAGCATTTTCATTTGTATAATTTCAACCTATAATTCAGCGATACTGTCTTTTTACATAAACAGATGTCTATGAATGACCAAGAGATGCTCCAAGTTAATCTTTTTGGCTGGCATTGTTTTGGACCAAATAGCTTTTTTCTGTTTTTTGGCTTAAGACCTCTGGCTGGAGGGTACATCAGATGCTAAAATGTGTACTTGAACAAAGCAGCCTTCAGAGGAGACCTGCTGGCAGTTGTATGTTTACAGGGATATGACTTAAGTTGCCAAGCATTAATAACAACATAGCTCAAAGAAATGTAAAAAGTTTGAACCATAAATGTAGATTTTAAATGTATCATTCCTCAAATCCATAAGTGGTCTGTAACTCCACTATAGTGATTGCTGTGCCTTATTTTCTTTGTTTAAAGCCACTGATTTGACTCTGAAAATTTTGTTTTTGTGATTTTTTTCTCCTTTTACCATTGGCATTTTATAGGTGTCATTGTGTAATCTAAAGAAAGTGACATACAGTAGCATCAGCCTTAGTCATATCCACTATATTGATCCTTGTTGTTGCCAATTTACAGTGCTAACACAAAAAAGAAGGCAACTGAGAATGTAGCCCAGACTAAACACCTATCCAAACCTCAGGAGCTGCCAGTCCCTGTTAGAATTAAATAGACCCACATTTTCAGAAGATGTGTATCTTCTTGAGGTGAGTCACATAGGGAGGGTGCGCTGACTGGACCATGTAGCAGTTCAGGAACTCTATTCCCTTGGAAATAGAGGACCTGGAACCACAACAAAAAGAATTATGCATGGCTTGGGTTGCGCAATACTGTATTTCCAGCTGGTCATCTATTGCATCATTGCATCATTACTTTTTAAGGCATTCTCAAGCACTCTTAGGGGCCTATTTAGCAAAGGTTGGATTTTAGTGGTTTTAGAAACCACAGCTAAACTCTCAAACTCTAAGAGTTTTTTACGAAACTCCGGCTGGGTTTTTTGGGGCAAAACTCCAATTTTTCGATGTTTATTAAAGCCTGATGCAGCAAAAAGCCAGAATCTGAAAATCCGCCATCTCAGACCTGCCGAGGTTTTGATTAAGTTAGTGGCAGAGGTCCCTATCCTATTTTGAAGTTTCTGTGGTCTGTGCTGGAATTAGCCCAATAATCCAACCTTTTGGGGGGGTTCAGCAAAAATCCAAAAAATTAGGGATTTTCAGGAAAAAGTTGAGCAATATGGGAAAAAATCTGAAAAAAGCATACAATTTGGATTTTCGCTCGATTTTATTGGGGTTTTACGCGAACTGATTAAATTGAGCTTTTTTAATAATAAATAAGGTCAAATCATGGATTCTAGTTTAAAACTATGAATGTCATGAGATTTATTAAAAAATCTGAATTTAAAAATTACAAATCGAAAATTATGTTGAATGATGTGATAAAAAATATGAATACTTCTATAAAATTTGAGTTAATTGGACGATACCTTGCGAAAAAAATGTGCAAACCCCTAAAAGTCCAAATTGATTTAAAGCAGTCCAATAGGATCAGTGCAGCTCCCAATGAAATCAATATGACAACTTTTACCTGGCTATGTTTTGTATTAGAGGTTTTTGTGTTTTTTTACACTTTATAAATATCAAATTTTTTGAGCTTTTTTAAAAAATTAGAACACCACAAATTTTGAGAGTGGAAAAAAAATGAAATTCAATTGTTATTAGTACATGGGCCCCTTCAACTTGATATCAACTCTGGAACTGTGACAAAAACTCCCTGGGAACTGGCTCATGCAGGGGAATTTAGTAAGCACGCCCGGCAGATTGACGCTGCACTTTCTTGAATATTTTCATATAAATGCTCATGCACCCTCAACAAATAAACCCTTTTAATGATTATTTCTGAAGACTCCATGTTATCCTTCGTTTCTCATTTAGAAGTTTAGAAGCATTTATAAATTAGCTACTCAAATACTTAAGTGGACCTGAGAATTTCAGTATATTACAGACTGTAGTTATCTAAGTAACTTTTCAGTTGGATTTATTGATATTATTTGTGTGATTGGGCTGCCATATTTGCTTAGCATCTCACATATTGCTATTTGTATTGTTCAATTATGCTTCAAATGTAATTTATTATTATTATAATCCTTAAATATTTTTTCTTGGTAATAAAGGACGCACCAATCAAAATAAATTTGATAACCAATATTTTTCAATTTAAAGGATTATAATTATTCTCAAGATCTATTCTTACGAATGAAGGTAGAATACAACAAAAATCTAAATTTAAACACCAAATCTTTAAATGCAAATTATTATTATAATTATTCTTAAATTATATTCTTACTAATCAGGAAGCACATGCTTAACACAAAATAACAATTTAAAAATCAAAATCTTTAAATTTAAATGGTCATTATAACTTAATTTTAATTCTATTCATACTAATGACGGAAGAACACAACCAAAGATATAAGAATTAAATTTGTTGGATTTTACATAAAATACCATATTGTTGCCTTTCCAGATTTCTTTGGACAAAATCTATATTTTTTGTGATATTTACATAGTTTATAGTACAAGCCTTGCTCTATGGATGCTGGTATACAATTTTCACCACTGTATTTTACAGAGAATTGACGAAATTGATGCATGTGCTTGTTGGAGCTTCGATATCACACTAGACTATTAAGGTTACAAATCCCAGGTATCATAGTTTGTTCTGTACTTTCTAAGAAAAAGATCATAATTGAGCTGAAAATCAGTATATTTTTCATGCCATTTTGATATGATTGAATCATGTTGGCCATAATTGATTCAAGAAGAGTTTCCCGTCCTAGTGGACTTGTAACTAATGATAGTTATAGCCATAAATCTACATTCACCCTTTCCACCTGCATTCACAATAAAGTCTACAGGAAGGGTGATGTCTGCACTGAACAAGGCGCAGTTTGTACCACAACTCTATTATTTGGATCCCATTTTAAGCCTTTGGCAAAAAAAAAAGAAAAACTTGAAAAGCCTTTAAATTCAAATTCCAGTTTAATGACTTCATCCATTTAGTGCTGGGCCCATCACAAAAATGCTTTAAGACATGGAATGTGTGTGCAGCACTATCGATGTGCTCTGCCTCTTAATGATAGGGTTTCAAAAGGAGACTAGTCCTAAAATACTAGCAGCTTAAAGGAGAACCATCACAAAAATGAAAATTTAATAGTAGCTTCATCATACTGAGATAATAAATTTTCTAAATACAACCAATTAAAAATTCTGTACCATTTCTGAAATAATCAAGTTTATGTTCACTATTCCTCTCTCAGCATCTGTTTCTCTTCATTCTGTCTTCATGCAGCAGTTGGGTGTCAGATGAATGATCCAATATATCTTATAGGGGGGATCCATTTGCCTAGAAGATGTAGTAAAGCTTTTTTTGCCAAATTTTTAATTGATTGTATTTAGAAAGTTTTCTTACTTCAGTATGAGGAAGCTTATATTAAATGTTCATTTTGTGACAGTTCCCTTTTAAAAAAAAACAAAAACATTGTTAAAAAAACAGAATTCCAATGCTCAACCACACTTCACTGGACTTCACCTCTTTAAAAATTGCTTAGGGGCATATTTATCACAGGTCCAATTTCAAATTCAAAAAACGTTGAAATTTGAATTCAAAAAGACCAACCGAATTTAAGTCGAAGTTTTTTTTTTTTTGGTCAAATAGGTCCATTTTCGATCGAATAGGTCCGTATTCAGGCGATCTCAAATTGTACGAATAGAAGGAATAGCGCATTCAATCGAATTCAATTAGAAGTTTTTCCCCCAAAAACACTTTGATTTTTCAAAGTCCACCAATTGAGTCCAAATAGGTTCTAGAAGGTCCCCCATAGGCTAAAATAGCAATTCGGCAGGTTTTAGATGAGAAATAGCTCGAAATTCGAAAATTCACCTCGACCTTTGATTAATCTGCCTCTTAATGTAGAGCACTTTGCAATGTATTTTGCTTTGCCATGTACAAAATGCATGCATGCAGTCTTGTACCTGCTGCTGCGTCTACTAATACTAATTTAGTCCAGGCATCCAGAACTGTAGGATGAGCGAAATATTTTTGTGTTTTGCGACGAAAAAATGTCTGTCATGTCTCTAATGCATACTAAATGTGTTTGGCAAATTTTTTGCCGAATTTTCGGTATCTCTACTGGACAGCTCTATGTAGCCATGAAATTACTTTATGAATCTTATGTTTATTAATTTGAAAAGGAGCTTAGAAATGTAATTAAATTGACATTTAGGGGCTATTTACCAAGTGAAAGGTAGGGTGCAAAGTGCAGAAAATCAAGTTTTTTTCCTGCCCTGCAGGTCCAAAGTGGTGCACGGAGACCTGCGTTCTCCAGATGAATACGTCACTTGCTATGTATTCATGAGTGGTGGGTGTGGGCAATTTTTATGCAATTTTGTCATATATTTGTGAGAAGGAACATATTTCACATATATATAATTTTGCTATGCATTTTGTTTTGTCAATAAAATCAAGATTTTTCGAGCAAAAAACAGCAACATTCAAGAAAAACCACTGAGGATTTTAATAATTTTTCCTGGGGTTTTGTGACATTTTTTGGCTAAGTGAAGCAGGGCAGTTCAGCTTATCACTAGTTGGTAAAAATATGGGATCTGTTATCCAGAATGCTCGGGTCTTGGGGTTTTCCAGACAAGGGATATTTCCATAATTTGAATCTCCACAATTTAAACATTAAGGGGCCCATTTATTAAACCTCAAAATTTTCTAGTCAAATTTTTAAAGGGGAAAAATTTAATTTTTAGAGGAAAAAAACTAAAAATTTTTTGAGATTTAGTATACCCCAAATGTGCTAAAAATCCGAATCCAAAAATATTCAATTTTAAACTTGTCAAAGTTATGTAGAGCCCAGATGCCCAGAAGATGTTTTTTGACATTGTAATCCGCACTGGTTTTTGTCCGATAATCTGATAATTAAGAGTTATTGCAGCGACAATTCGATGAGGTTGAGTTTTCAGAGCGTTAATTGCTCAATTTGAATAGGCGCACGGATTTGTCATAATGTTTTCCTGCTCTGACTTTTTCAAGAAGAATTATTTATGAATTAGTAAAATTCATGGGGGCAAATTTACTAAAGAGCGAAGTGGCTAACGCTAGCGTCATTTCAGCACTGGCAGGGACATCACCAATTCACTAACATGCGCCAATTCGCTAGTGAATGGGACCGTCACTAGTAGTGGTCATTCGCACTATATCGCCAGTAAATAACCTTCTAAGGGGTATATTTATCAAAGGGTAAAGTTAGAGATCGCCACAGTCCTCTAGAGTGAAATTCCACCACTCTTCATTCATTTATATGGGATTTTGAAAAGCGTATGAACTTTCCTCATTGATAAAAACACATAGAAAAGAATGGAAAGTGGTGCAATTTCACTCTAGAGGACTGTGGCAACTTCTAACTTCACTCTTTGATAAATTTACCCCTAAGTCCAAAAAAAAAAAAAAAAAAAGATTTAAACATTAAATAAACCCAATAAGAATTTTTTGTCTCCAATAAGGATTAATTATATCTTAGTTGGGATCAAGTACAAGCTACTGTTTTATTATTACACAGAAAAGGAAATGTTTTTTTAAAATTTTTAAAAAAATGGAGTCTATGGAAGATGGACTTTCTGTAATGTTAAAACTTACAGAAACTTCGCCAAATGCATCTGTGCTTTGAAGAATGAAGAAGAAAAGTGTTTTTTTGCTTCCAGCAAAACAAAACAAAATGCATTGAAAAACTCTAAAAATGCCAGTGGCATTTTAAAAAATACTGCCAAAATATGAATTGGATTATTCTAGCAAAAGCATGGAGAAGTGTGGGAAAAACTTAGTGGTTTAGCAGTGTCAGTAACATACATTAGTCCCACTATCTTATTAATCAACGTTATTATTATTTACTATCACTGGGTGATGTCCAAAGAATGATAACAACCTTGTTTGCTCCCATTTCTTGTGGTTTGGATTCTGTATCTTCTGCCCAGTAAATAGCTGTGAAGCAACCACTGCCCCCTAATAACAAGGTTTAATCCAGTGTTTTGATGTTCAGCTTTGTGTATCCACTGACATATGTAAATAGAACGTGTTTCCCCATGGACTCTGGGTAAATAATTTTTTGCATGGCCATGATCAGAATTGCAAATGATATTGGAGATAATATTGGGATTTGGGGATTGTCCACACAAAGCAGATCTGGTTGATCTCGCCCTGATTCTCCCAGAATCCTCAGACATTAACAAAGATGAAATTCACCAGCTTTGGAAATGCTGGGGAATATTTAGTCTGCTATACTTACCCATGGCAGCCAATCAGCTTTTTCCAGTGAATATGGTTGTTTAAGAAACACCATTTACGCACAGCAACCAATCAAAAGTTAGCTTTTAGTATTGGGTTGTCAGCAATGCCTAAACTACAACCTTAAATTGGCAATATTCATAATAGGCAGGTAGAGGAAATACAAAGGCATGGGGAAGAGCTGTATAATTTGTGACAATCGAAGCCTCATTTAAAATTGTGGTGCATGGTTGAAAGCAGAATATTCTATTGAAAATTGCCATTTTTAACCCACAAAGCAGTGTTTCCCCTAAATTACCAGTATTGAAGTTGCACAATGGGCCTTTTGCCCATGGAGGTCAGGAACATAGGGGTCTGCCATAGTCTTTGTAGGAAAGGAATTCATAAGAGCACTGCACCTTTTGGTCGGATGTCCCAGGAATTTTAATGGATTTAGTCCTTTTTAAGACTAAGTCATTGTACCCTTTTGCACATTTTTGAACTTTTTTGCACCTGTGTGATTTGGAGCACATGGGCTTCAATAATAAAAAAAAAAAAAATCAGTGTATTCTCAATTTAGTTCCCTTTTATACACTTGCAATGAGGCTAACTACCCCTTCTGACTAGTGTTGGGCAAATCTCTTTTGCCAAAAATTTTGCAAAACACCAGTAACATTTTTAAAATGGCAATAATTTGAGAAATGCTTTGAAGTCAATGGACATTTTTCACTTTTTTCCTAGTGGTGACTTTTACTGAGCCACATACATTGGAGTCTAAGGGCATTTTTTTCAGTAGTTTTTCCTGCAGTCACTTTTATTCACGGCAACTTTTTCCACGCAGAATAAGTTGAAGACTATTGGTCTTTTTTTTAATTTTTTTGATTTTTCTCTCGTTTTCTTAACTTGATTTTGCGACATGTATCAACTGAAAACATTTAAAATGGCCCCATCAACAAAATCCTGATGAGCTTCTATAGAAGCCAACAAATTAACAATCACCATTTCTTTTTGTGATCAAGTTTTTGAAAAACTTCAACCATTTGCTAATATCTTGTGATCATTTTCCTGGGAATATAGAGTGTGATTCTTGGTCCTCATATTGTACCTGGTTAGATGTTTCTCTGTTTAATAGCAGGTAGCATACAAGGTGATTTATCAGAGCCCATCTAGGGCATAATTAGTTGGATAATCACACTATTTTCCTATTCCATCCTACATATTCCCTATCCAACATTCTTGCTCTCTTTTTCATTAAGTAGGCTATCTGTCGCCTTAACTATTATTATTCCCTGCCCAGAATTCCTTTGTACCTGTACCTGTGTTCTAATACTCAATTTAATCTCACTTTCTGTTTACTTTTTTCTGCTTCTCTTTTCTATTATTACTCTTTTGTACCCATTCCGTGCATGTCATAGACTCTTTTTACATCTCATCATTTTTATCAATGTTTCCATTTTTTAGGTTTCTGAGCTGTTTTCTTCTTCCCCTTCTTCTTCCCCTTGCTATTGCAATGAAATATTAAACCTCGTTTTCAATAACTGTTATCTGCAGTCTCAACACAGAAAAAAATCCAATATGAATATATTAAAAAAATATCCAATATGAATATATTTAAAAATATCCAATATGAATATATTAACAAGCATCAAGAGCAAAATATTTTAAATCAAAAGGTAAGAAAGGCCCCAACTGAAGTATTTTTGTCCATATAATGTAAGAGCAATTACCCAGTAAACAGTAAAATGTCTCTAATATTGCCCATCTGCATTGACCTGTTTTCTGGGTCCACATCTGTGTTGTTTATCTTTGCATCTTATGGTCCAGTGGACACATTTAATCTCTTAATTAATAAATAAGTACTTTTTGACTCATTAAAAATACAGAGGAAAAAGAGTTATCCCAAGGCAGTATCTTCAGCTAGTCAAGGGGAAAGGTTGCCACCTTTGCATGCAAGTTCCTTCAGGCTCCCAGTTTGTGAAGGTTTCTAACCGAGTATGGACTTTATTGTGGAGACAGATGTAAAGATGGAGAGAACTTTGCTTTGACGTCACATTTTTGCTTTGAGGAAGTAGTAGATATTTTCCAGGACAGTTCCTTTGATGTGTATACTTGTGTATGTACATGAATGTGCATCAATGTAAATATATCGTTTAAGATTCCAGTTGTATTGGGTTTTTTGGATCATTAAAGGAACAGTACATGCCCGATGCTTTACAACTGCTCCTTTTGCATCTCATATACATATGGTATTGTATTAAAAGCTGCAAGAATGTCTACAGCATACATCCAGCTCACCATTAACATTTTACTATTTATTGTAGATCAAATAATCAGAGTTTCTCTTACTTCCCCTTATTTGTAACTTGCTTATAAAGGCTTTGATCTTCGGTTAGTCCCATAGGATGTCACATGGAGGAATGAAATATTTATGCTTCACATCTCTGCCGCAGTTCCCCTATGAATTGTTTTACAGGAATTGTGCAGAATTTAGTGCTCCAGATATTTGCTTCTTATTTGTTTTACATTAATTTAGGTCTTTCTTACAGGCTGTTCATGTTGGGGAAGATGTTCTGTTAGAGCTTAGCTTTCCGGCTTTGTCTTCTCTGATCCATTAATAGGATGGCAAGGCAATGATCGTAACCTTGGCATGTTTGTAGGAGGTTTATTAGCTCAGAGATTGAAGCACCCAAACCACTAAGTCTTAGGAGGCACAAGCCATCACCAACACATTTTAGGGAAGCCCAAGGCATGCTGCTTTGCCTTAGTTAAGAACCTAACCCAAATACAAATATCAGGCTGCATTTGATAGTCCAGATTGAGTATGACTTCAGAATATCATGGTTCAAGAAGATATCTTGGTTAAGGCCATGGCAGGCAAACGAGGTCACAAACAGTGTCCATGGGTAAACAAGTTCTTATGCACATAATGTAGTTTGCCGGGTCAAAGAACAGACATCATTCTTGGTTGATAAGACATAAAAAGTCAACTACATAGAGGCCAATGAACTGATACCAAAATAAGTGCTGACACAAAACCCCCACAAAAATTGTCCCCAAATATCATTCAGGAATGTACACAAGTAAGGTAAACATGGCCATCATTACCTGAAGTAGCCAAGACCGCTTACAGGAAAATGAAAAAACCTTAGACACTGTTTTAAAAGCCTCAACATGCAAACTAGTTTGTCTATTTGCCCTGGTACCTGTTATTCTTAAAGGTTTAAGCTGTATGCATTCTTTGCTCTAGAGCAGTGTTCCCTAACCAGTGGTTTGTTAGCAAAATGTTAGCTCTTCACCCTAAAAAGATCACCCTGTAGGCTAGTCATCCATATGGGGCTACCAATTAGACTATAACAGCCCTTATTAGGCATCACCAAGGAACTTTTTCATGCTTGTGTGGCTCCCCAACAGTTTTTAAAATTGAGTTTGGCTCACAGGTAAAAAAAAGTTGGGGATCCCTGATCTAGAGAGAAATCTAAATGTTGTATGTAGAGCATGCCCTTGGGGTTCTGTTGAGTTACTCTTTATTTGGTTTTAAGCCATTATTCTGTCTCAGTATAAATGGGGCCAATGGAGGAGACCTTCATACATGTGGTGCATTGTAGCTCAACCCAACTGGTTATAGTTTTATACCCATAGTTTGCCCATATATTGAGCATCTTGCGCTGATAGAGATAAGCAAATTTGTCCAGTTTTGTTTTGCTGAAAAATGTGCAAAACTTCTGAAAAATGTGCAAAACTGCTGAGAAATTTGCAAATCACTGAAAGTTTTTATACCAAAATATATTGGAGTCTATGGGTATTTTTTTTCTCTCACTCCAATGGGCATTTTTTTTGTCAAGATTTTTGTATCATTTCAAAAGTATAGTCAATGTGCATGTTTTCTCACTCAATATGCATTGAATTGAATGGGCATTTATATATTGTTTCCCAGCTTTGCTACAGAAATGTGCAATTCTATGCATGGCTAAAAAATTTGCTCATCAGTATGCACTACTTTTTGAAGAGTTTCACTTTAAGTAGGCCAAAGTAGAAACTATTGGTGTAAGGCACCTTTTTTTGTATTTACAATGCAGAATTTTCTTTGGTATTCCAGCATAATTGCTCAGACACCCAGCATTGGTTTCAGTGGGAGAATGCAGGTCCGAGAAAACCTATAGCAGTTTGTTTGGGATATTGACCAGGGATTACATTCAAAAACACACTCTACTTGACTAAGGTTGGAAAATGACATACAGTATCCCTACAATTCATTCTATGGTCAAAGGGATCAATGATGAATTGAAGGTTCAATGGGACCTTAAATGGGATTTGATCATGGATTCTGACTCTGTGGTCTTCTGTATTATTGAAGCAAAAGTTATTTTCTAGTCTATCCCAAATATTTATTTATGCCTGTAGTCACTTGGAAATCTATAACTTGGTGTCCTTTTTGCCATATTATGGATGAATCTGTCTCTTTTTTTAACACCCCCCCATCAAGGTTTGAAAATGAATTGCAAAGAGTTTATCTCTGTCCACGTTGAATGACTACTAACAACTTCATTATTTCTATTGGCCAAGGGACATTATAGAGATGACAATAGCACATGCCACAGTCATATTTTAATGCATTCTTGTACTGGGAGGAAAAATTCCCATTTTGCTCATTTCCATGTATTCATCAGCCAGCCATGCAAATTCTGACAGCAAGAGACAGAGACTGAGGTTTGCATATCCTAATCAGATGTTTCCTCGTGTTTTATGGTTATGAGCTTCACGGGAGAAGTTATAAATCTTTGTGTCTAATGAGGGTCAACTATAGTAAATTAAAGAACAAGGCCCTAAATCTGAGATGGGGCAACAACCTGATGGTAAACTTCTCACATCATTAAAGGAAGCCCAGCAAACATAAAGATTTCTCCATTAAAAATAAAAAAAATATGTCACATTCATACTCTCTCTCATCCGAATTGTTTAATTAGATCCGTATGCCAGTTTCCAAAGTGACAAGGTATAGGCTTTGGGCAGCCAACAGAGAAAGGAAGCAAATTGAAAATAATTTGAATGGACTAAGACAAGGCATGAATGACAAAATGTGCAAAACCCGCAGTGTCTCCCGGGAGATGCCAAGTGCAGTATCTATTAAAACAGAAGGAAAGAATGCTTTCATCATTTAGATGGTGTTTAAGAAAAGAGAATCTTGATGGAAAGTTTGGCAATAATGCACAGACAAGCAGACGGCTGTTGTCACAACTATGGTAACAGGTCAAATATTGATGTAGCACCAAGCTCAAAGAGCTGAGCGATTTTGCAAAGTTTTCCTGTTTCTCAATGGAATACTGTATATTGTGAATTTCTTAATGAAAATCCTTTACAAAGACCACAGAGAGAAATATAAGAGCTATAAGGGGTGCAAAAGTGAGCATCTCAGTATTCAGGGAGCTCCTCTGTCCACCAAAATAAGTGTAAGGTGTTGGCGGGCCAAGAAAACCCTGTCTTTACAGGCTGGTGTACTTTGAATATTCCTACAGAAATAGGGATTGGTAACACTAGATAGGTACCTAATATATAGAGACAGAGACAAGAGGAAAGTGTTGGAAGGGTTACTGTCTGCTCTCTATCATTTCCCTACAGAAATAGGGATTGGTAACACTAGATAGGTACCTAATATATAGAGACAAGAGGAAAGTGTTGGAAGGGTTACTGTCTGCTCTCTCTCATTTCCCTACAGAAATAGGGATTGGTAACACTAGATAGGTACCTAATATATAGAGACAAGAGGAAAGTGTTGGAAGGGTTACTGTCTGCTCTCTCTCATTTCCCTACAGAAATAGGGATTGGTAGCACTAGATAGGTACCTAATATATAGAGACAAGAGGAAAGTGTTGGAAGGGTTACTGTCTGCTCTCTCTCATTTCCCTACAGAAATAGGGATTGGTAACACTAGATAGGTACCTAATATATAGAGACAAGAGGAAAGTGTCAGAAGAGTTACTGTCTGCTCTCTCTGATTTCCTTACAGAAATAGGGATTGGTAACACTAGATAGGTACCTAATATATAGAGACAAGAGGAAAGTGTTGGAAGGGTTACTGTCTGCTCTCTCTCATTTCCCTACAGAAATAGGGATTGGTAACACTAGATAGGTACCTAATACATAGAGACACGAGGAAAGTGTTGGAAGGGCTACTGTCTGCTCTCTCTCATTTCCCTACAGAAATAGGGATTGGTAGCACTAGATAGGTACCTAATATATAGAGACAAGAGGAAAGTGTTGGAAGGGTTACTGTCTGCTCTCTCTCATTTCCCTACAGAAATAGGGATTGGTAACACTAGATAGGTACCTAATATATAGAGACAGAGACAAGAGGAAAGTGGTGGAAGGGTTACTGCCTGCTCTCTCTCATTTCCCTAACACTAGATAGGTACCTAATATATAGGGATTGCGACAAGAAGAAAGTGTTTAGATAGAAAGGTTACTGACAACTCTGGTTTGAAGCTATAAATGTTTTAATAAATCTCACTTTTGTCCGCTATAGATGAAGTAGTGTACAAATGCAGTTATAGTTATGCCACAAGGTATTAATGTTATTGTGTTAAGTCATCTCACTGCAGTTACATGTAGCAATGCCATTTGGCAAATAGCTGCAATTTTAACTATATGGGGGAGCTTGAGATATCAGTATTCAATAACCCCGGTCATCTCAATAATTTGTGTACTTATTCTAAGAGCCCAATAAAGAAGGTATTACCTAGGGGATATGTGGAGTTCTGTGAGTGATTCAGGGTGGTGTGTGGACCGGGGAGGTGATTTGAGTGAAGCGAGCGGGGAAACAGGGAACTTGGGTGCCACGTCAGGTCTTTGGCACCAAGAGTACTTGGCCCAGTTCTGTCTGTATCTACTGCTTGCCTAGCTCTATTGCTCTTTGTGCCCATTGACACTCCCTAACTTGTGTGTCTACATAATGCCCAAACTAAGAGCCTCCCCATTTGTGGTTTCAACCTCAATTTTGTGAAAATCTGAAAAAATAGTACTTTACCCCCTGTCCTGTCATTAGTACTTTACATTTGGCCCATGACCTTTATCTGGGTGCCGTTTAGGTCATAAAGAAGTCATGCAGAGGGACCTCTATGATGTCCAGTCCATGGAGCTTCTAAAATTGTGTCCTTTTTGTTGTGTTTCTGTTATGGTTGGTGCAGCTAGACATGGAATTCTTTTTCTGTTAATTTTGGTGGGAAATCTAGGGAAGAGCAGATGCCTCCACCCCATAAATGCCCATGCCTCCAGTTACATCATTGCTGTTGGTAACCACCAATATCTGCAACAATATCACATGCCATTACACTGTACTAAAGGCATGTTGCTGCTTAATATCACTCCTAATTGACATCATGATATGAATTGAGATATTACTATTTTTGCCTACATTATTTTAGGTATTACTTTGGCTCACTGAGTAATTAGAAGAGGATTTAATTGCTTGTTTGGTTTTAAAATTGAATCCTATTCAATTACTTCAACATACTGTAATTAATAGCAAAGCCTTTCTCCTAAGCCATGTCCCGGTATTTGCTCTTTTCCAACCTGGGAATTCATTTATAGTGGGAAATGTTTCCTTGCTCTGTCAACAGAATCAGCTCTGTACCAGATTAGATCTGTTTTTTTGCAACTCAGTCAATTAGTGGAGGCAATTTCTCTATAAATTAAACTCATTTAATGTTTTCCTATACATAACTATCTTGAGAGATGGAAAGACTCACAATAAAAATTTAGTTGCTTCACCAAAAATTAAGAAAACTTTGAAACACTGAAGTCATTGGGCGACAACATTTTTTTTTGACGCACCACAAATTGCACAACAAATTTTTGACGTACAACAAATTTTTCACCCAATAGAGTCTATGGTCATCATTTTTGATGCAAAATTGGTGAAAAATTTCACTCATCGCTACTCAAGGTCCATCCTCTCCTCCATGAGATCAACAGCTACTTTTTATGCAAATAAACCCCAAAACATTGGGCCCCTGCTTGCAGTGTTCAGATGGCACGTTGGCTACCAAATGTCTTGAGACAATCCAGATAGCTCAAGCTTCTAAGCTTGGTTTCTTGGGATTCATTTGAACAGTGTCAGACAATATACAGTATAGGAAAAGATGAACAAAGAGGTACTCACACAATCAATGTAATGGACCCCTCCAGTGACCGCCTCTAATCCATAAAAATAGTAGACTTCCTAGACTGTAGTGCCAACACTAGGTGAGTATCAACTTGGGGAAATAATAATCCCACTACTTCAACTTGGTAGTGTTGCCTTGGGAACATAAGACTGCTCTTTCTTCTTGGCCTGACAATCTTAAACCTCTGGGGTGTAATAGGATGGGAAACTTGTCTGTCATGAGCTGGCCCTCATTTTTGGAACCCCCGCTACTGAGGATTTGTTACCTTACAGGCAGGGTCAAACTGGGCTGCCAGGATACAGGAAAAAATGCTCCTAGTCAGATCTGTTCCCTGCCTAAAGATGTTTGCAGTGTTGCCCCTTTTGGATTGTGGACTGGGGTGGGGGGGTTGCAGCTAGGGTGGCCTCTAGGACCCCTATACTGAGGCCTTCCTCCACCCTAGATCCTTTAGCAGGTCCATCTCCAGCTACAATGGAGTGTAGGAGCAGAGAAAGAGTCGTGCTCTATGTAGACTACATAATTCTTATTTAGACTAAGGCATGAAACAGTGACAAGATCGACTGGCCATAGTCGAAAAATATAGTGAAAATAAGTAACATACATTTTGAGGGCATTTAAAACATTTGTCATTGTTTCTGAGGCCGAGAAATCTGAGAATTTATAGCTCACTCTGGGGTAAGATTAGGTCTCAAGTAAAAGCAAATTTTAGCTGTTCTTAACAGAAAGATTTATTCTTTGGGGATTTTTTTGCTGTAGACACCTAATTGCTGGTTGATGGTGGCAGTCTCCTAAAATAATTGTATCTCTGTGCCCTCGGCATCTCTAGATCAATGACAGCTTTCCACAACCAAGGTATACATTCTGATATCCCCCCATACCCCATATTAATAGACTAGAGAATGGACTGTTTAAAACAAATTCTAAACCAGCTGCAGAGCTTCCCAATGTTGGCAGAAATGCTTCAAATAATAAATACTGAGAGGAGCCTCTCAAGTGACACTTCATTTTAAAGCTTCATTTGGCTGCTTGACCCTTGGATGGGAATGAATAAATACACTATAAATAAAACAAAAAAAATTAAAGCTCTGTGCTGCATACCCAGAGAAATGACATTTATGGAATAATCTAAAAATGAATTATTAATAAACTAAAAATATCACTTGACAGTTTTATTATATTTCGATGTTAAATAGCAATGAAGGCAATAAGACTTTAAATAATGGTATCGGCCTGTATATACATAATTTTTAAAAAAATCAGTATTCTAGTTATCTATTCATTAAAAGAAAGTCATGTCTCAATTATGAATGGGACAAGGGAAGTTGAAACCCCTCAGGACTGGGGTTGGCTGATGGATGGCTGTAGCTGAACAGTACAGAAGAAATCCAAGAGTTGGAGCCTTGGAACTCATTTTGGGTTCTAGACTGGTCTTCAAAAGGCCACCTTTGACCCCCAGTAAGTTCTTCTCCTGAAGGTAGCACTGCTCTTCCCTGCTAGTTAAGATGCAAATTGAAAGTCACTAAGTAAAGCCAGTTTTGACCTTAGTAAGCCCTTCTCCGGAATGCACAGCGACTTACGTCTTAGTTCAGATGCAAATTGAATATCACTGGTCACAGCTTCATTCTAGAGCTGCAGGGGTTGATTTGTAACCATTCATTAAGAATTGTCTAGCTTCTGTTGGTATAAAGTAAAGGATCCTAAAGCAAAATAGGAGGAGCAGTAAATGTTCTTTTAAAGCCCAAGTGTAGTTCATGTTCATTGTAGACTGGACTATAACTTTTCCTCTATGGAAAGGGTTGATCACCAGATAAGGCATTTTGTTATTTGGACACATTGAAACATTATAGGAGTCCCTCATGAATGAAAGTGAAGGTGCAAAGTGCAATTTCACTTGCAAATCACTTTTGTTAGCAATAATGCTTCATTCCCCCCCCATATTTCCAGCATAATTATGGACAGAATAGCACATTTGTTTTGATGCAAATAAGGTGCAAGAAGCACTTTCGAGAGTAGGGGGTTGCACCACCTACTGTATCCAATTGCCCAGTCACAAGCTTGATGTGCCCATTGAAGAAATCTCCACTGGAAACCATGGCGGTATCACCAGGGCCAGGGTTGCTATAGCTCTAGGGTTCCCTCAGAATTCTTCCCAATACATCTGATCTGATACCACAGTCAAAGTCAAGCCTGCAGCAGAGCTTCACTGAGCAGAGCTGCCAATCATAATCATTCACTGATTAGGCACTTTAATAAAAGCATTAAAAAAACATAATCATGACTGATAGCTGCACGTATGCTATACCTGAGGTCTTTCTATACCACCATGGTATCTTGCATGAACATTTTCCATTTCTTTTCTATGTACAGTACTTGATGAAAGCTACTTAGAGTGTCTTGCCAGTAGTTTCTATTTGCCCCAAGTCACAAAGCTGCCAGGAATTCCCTGCCTGACACACAATGACAGGTCTATCTTAATATATCTGCTTAAATGAGTGCTGTGGTTTGATTTGCTGGCAACCTTCTTTCTTTTCGTGCATGTTCCCTGCCTCACAGAATCAGTGAACTTTAAATCAATTATCATATGTTTCAGAGTTTGCTTTACTCGGTTAGATGTCTCAGGCTAGAAGGTAGGGTAAATAATCTATCTATGAGACTGTTTTAGAGATGAGGATGCTGAAAATTATTCCATGCACCAAGGGAAGTCAAGAAATACAAATGAAGCAAGCTTTAACTTTTTTATATGTCAACACGGTGCTACATTTTGCAGAGGAGCACTACTCACTACAATGAACAAATCCCTACATTCCCTGTTTAGCTGCATATTGTCTACCCTGACTCACCAAAACCTCAGCTCATTATGCCTATTCATGTCCAAGATCAGATCCAAATTCTTCTCTTTTTCCATGGACTGTTCTTTAAATAATGAGGTTGTAAAATCTTCTGTAAGCAGTTTCCATCGCTTCTGTCTATTGATATCTGGTGATGGAACATAAATCAATAGATAAAAGAGCTGGAGAGCATTTTGTATGGACTCTAGATGACTGACACATGAGGTTATGTAAGATCCTGTTGGGGAGATCTAAATAACTACCTAGTGTTATCCACATCTGCTACCCAATAAGAGCCTTCTCTTGCCCACTTGTATTATTGAGCAATTGCCAGTGCCACCATTGTTTAGAGCAGGGATCCCCAACCGTTGAACCCATGAGCAACATTCAGAAGTAAAAGGAGCTGGGGAGCGACAATAACATGAAAAATGTTCTTGGTGTGCCAAATAAGTGATGTGATTGGCCATTTTGCAACCCCTATGTAGATTGCCAACCTACATTGAGGCTCTGTTTGGCAGTACACCTGGATTTTATGCAACCGGAACTTGCCTCCAAGTCAGGAATTTAAAAAATAAACACCGGCTTTGAGGTCACTGGGAGCAACATCCAAGGGGTTGGAGAGCAACATCTTGTTCGCAAGCTACTGGTTGGGGACCACTTGTTTAGAGCAAGGGTTCTCCAACCTTCTTTTAGAAGAGTTGGAGAGCAACACAAGCATGAAAAAAAGCTCATTGGGGTGCCAAATAAGCGCTGTGGTTGGCTTTTGATAGCCCTCATATGAACTTGTAGCCTATAGGAGGCTCTGTTTGGCTGTACACTTGGTTTTTATGCAACTAAAACTTGCCTCCAAACCAGGAATTCAAAAATAAAAACCTACTTTGAGACCACTGAGACCACTGAGACAAGGGGTCGGTAAGTAACATGCTGCTTACGAACCACTGGTTGGAGATCATTGGTTTAGAGGTTTCCAAAAGACCGTAGGCTGGACATTCATAATAAAAAGCATGTATATTGTGATTTATAAGGTTCTTATATGTTGGAAGATATTGGGTGACTAATGAAGAACAATATTGTAATTCAGATAATTCAGTTACGATTCATACAATTTGGTTTTCTCATTCACATTGGCTCCTAGTGTAATCCCAAACCACTATGCTGGGCCTGAATCCTCAGACAGATTTCCCTATACAAATTTCAATTTTACATCAAACATATCCCCATGATGGTAATAGACAAGCAATATTTAATAGGCTTTTCTGCGTTCATCTCTAAAACTCCTAAAATCCAGATTTATAGCCTGAACATATATATATTTTTTGCAGTCCTTCTTTGTATTTCAAGACAGGTATCAATGTGGTTACTATTTCTGGTGTAACCATAAATATTTATGTCCACCTACCACCTTTACAAGCTTTGGATTTATGATACGAATAGGAGCCGGCAATACGTGAGCCTGCTTGAAGCTGTTCTAAGAAATCCACTGCCTTGCGTATATTTTAAACTTCATGAGTCAGACAATGGAGTTAGATCAGCATCTTTTTCCCCTCAGCAGATACTTTACAGCTTCTGAAGACCAAGTTGGCATCTAATCTCTTTGGCCTTGGAATTAATGGTACATAATTTCAGGATGCATACACATGTGGAACCATTAAATCTTTCCTTATCTAATGCTATGCTTTCAAGATAGTGTTCTCCCATTTGAACTAAGGACACTTAAGTGTATGGAAATATTTAAATCAAAATTTGACAAGTCAATTTTAAATCTGGACTCAGGGTGTATTTTTATGTGTTTTTGGTGACATCGTCAAAACAGAGCAGGAAAAGAATAGGAAACACTTTCTATTCTCAATGATTTTCTAGCATTTATCGTTCTTTCACAGAACTTTTTTTCAATGAAAATGTGAAAATTATTTTTGAGCTGCCTGTTTTTCCCATAGACTTGCATTGCATTAAATTTTCACACAGCTCAGAAACCTTTCACGACTTTTCACCTTGGTTGACAAGCACGTTCTTTGCCCATCGGATAAAATTTTTTTTTTGTCTGGTCAAAACTGGGAAACTGGGCATTTTTACCCAGAATGCAGCATTTTCCCACTGCAATTTCAGTGTTGTGCTTGGTGCTCTTGGGTTCATTAACATGTATCAGACATAATTGCGCTCTGAATTGTCAAGATAACATAATTTATGGTGCTTGATGTCAGAATGATGTCTGCGTGTTATTTTTGGGGGGCAAGTGTTTTGCATGCAGTGGAAACCCTGGAACCACCACCATCATTGAGTTAGCATTAGTTTTAGGGTTCATTTGTGTCAATAGGAACTCTTGGGTGCAATTCTATGAACAGATTAGGTGAGTGCAAGTTTGGGGGATCATGTTTACTGAAAAGTACCATAGCACAGTGTGTGAGGTCAATACAACTGCATCCATTTTTGTCCAACCCCAACTATGGTTGAAGTCTTAAATAAACCCTAGAAAGTCATGAAAACATTTTGTTAAATATACAAAAATAAATGACTTGCAAAAAATGAACCGTTAAAATTGAAAAAAAAAATTGATGCAATTGCCAATGCAACATGTAAAGGGAGTCTAGGTGCAAGAGTTAGAAGGCAATTTGAAGGGCCATTAGCACTAGAACCTAGGGGCAAATTCACTAAGATTCGTAGTTGCGCCAGGCGTAACTTCGCCGCACTTCGCCACACTTCGCCAGGCGTAGTTTCGCCAGCGCTCCGCAAATTCACTAAAATCCGAAGTTGCGCTCAGGGGTAGCGTAAGGTTGCGAAGTTGCGCTAGCGTTGATTCACTAAGCGAATCGAAGTTACGCTAGCGATGGTTAATTTGCATACGGCGCCAAATTCAAATTTCAATGGAGGAATATGTAGCAGCACTACAAATGCCTGGGAAACCTTCAAAACATCGAATAAAATTTTTATTTTGCCCTACACATGTGCCCACTGTATAGTTAAGTTGCCATGAGTTAGGAAATGTAGGGGGGAAGGAGGGGAGCCCCAAAAACATTTTCGATCTTTTTCAGCCTATCACCCATAATATAGAAAAAACGCCAGCGTTTTTTGGGACTTAGAAAAAACTTGAACTTTTTTTGAAACAATCCCTATCTACTCTATTGCGCTTCGCCTGGTCTGAGGGGGTGAAGGAAGTCTAGCGTAAAAGGTAGCGTTAGTGAATTTGCGTAGTTACGTCCATTGCTCAAATTCGCCAGGCGTAAGGGTGCGAAGTAACACTAGCGAATGTACGCCAGCGTTTGTTAGTGAATTTGCGTAGTAATGGAAATGACCAACGCTAGCGAATTGACGCTAGCCTTAGGCGCTTCGGCGCTTAGTGAATTTGACCCTTTGTTGGTTTCAAGCCCAAGATGCAATCTATAGACAGCAATGCATACATTACCATCATGATCTGTGGCAGGAAACTGCAGTGGATCGGGCCAATGTGAATTTTTAGATTCACGGATGTTACACTGTTGCTTGTTATAATGTTTTTAATTCCCTACTGTGTTCTGACCAACCTGTATTTTCTTGTTTACTGGAAGTTTTCTCGTTGGGGTTTAGGAGCTTAGAGGCACAGAAAAACAAACAGGGAGTATTACTAAATGTACAAACAGAATGAATTCTCTACCTTATCAGGCTGAATGGCAGTTAATCCCAGCTGATTTAGCCAAACTGCTCACCGGGCACCGCTGGGGCACTTAAGATGTTCCTAATGGTTTCATTTCAAAATCTGATTCTGATTCAGAATTGCAAAGAAGAGTACATGCTATTGCATCAGGTTCTGTTTTTCTAGTCTTGGCTTGGAAAAAAGGAAGAATAAATACAAATATACAAAAGATGGAATGGTCTTTGTACAGAGTGATTGATGTATAATTTCATACAGTCATGTACAGGCAATAATTTTGTAAGGTCATAAAACTTGAATTCCTTTTAAGTAGCTACAACAACTTATAGACGTTATTTAAAATGAACAAAAATATAAAAAAAATAAAAATAAGATACCGTTTATACTCGAGTATAAGCCGGGTTTTTCAGCCCCCAAAATATGCTGTAAAACTCTACCTCGGCTTATACTCAGGTCAAGCGCAAAAACGGTTGCCTGCGTCTAAGAATAGTCGCCGGCGTCCAAGAATAGTCTCCAAGAATATTTACCGGCGTCCGCTGGCATCCAAAACGAGACGCCGGCATCTCCAATGGGAGCAGAAACCCTCAATTTTTTTGATTGAAACTTACCAGAAGCTGCTGCATTTCTCACCCTAGGCTTATACTCGAGTCAATAAGCTTTCCCATTTTTTGGAGGTAAAATTAGGTACCTCAGCTTATGCTCGGGACGACTTATACTCGAGTATATACGCTAGTTTATAGTAAAGAAAATATGAGTAAACGCCTGCCCTAACACCACATGATGTGGAGAGGCACCAAAGATATTGGTTGTATTAGAGGGTTCTTTTTTAAAGAATAGACATGAATAAACTGATAGAGATACTAAATTTGAGCAGTTACCTATAGCAGCCAAAAGAGCATACTGAATTTGCCCACAAACCACTTTGGGCAAAATCGGGATGTTCCATTTGGAGAACAAAATGATAATGGAGGGCCTGTTGGAAGAAGACTGCATCAACATGCCAAGATGAGCCTTACAAGACACGACTTTCAAACTTGTCCAATCAATATCTGACTGGCTTCAACTGTGCATGCACCAGTGCTGGAGATTGAAAGAAAAAGGACCTGGAGTATTGCAGCATGCTTTAATCCTGATTGGGCTAGTCAGCTCATGCATGGCCAAATTACAGCTTAACTAAAGACATTACCCCCAACCAATTACAGAGCACGTTCTCCACCCTCTTAAACCACACCACTGTGGGCCCCATAATTTCCCAGTGGCTGTAACTGGAGCACAATGTCTTTGGCAGGCACTATCTTGCACTGCTTCTAAGCCCACTGGACCTAGGTTCAACTGTGCATGCTTGGAGTCATTGATCATAGAGAAAAGGACCTGTGCAAGATGGCACCCACCAACCCCAGTGTTCTAGTCTGCTTTTCAGAATAAGATACAGCACATGTGGAAGTTTAGGGGGGTCCCAATGGTTTGGTTTGGGAAGGGGGTAGGATGGTTCTTAGGGTGGGGTAAAGAATTTAAAAGGCTTTAGGTCTCCTTTAACTTGTAGTAGACAAACTCAAATGCAACTGCTGATTTCTGGCTGCTGGCAATTTACCACCTATGTTAATTATTCACCCCACTATCTTTCAAGGATCACTAAAACCTCAAAATGAAAGAATTCCAGTTATTCATCTTCTCAAATGATGTGGTGCATGTGCCCTTATGTAGAACAGCTGATAAGAGGGTTTATTCTATATGTTTTAATGCCAAATACACAGCCCCTTTGTCACAAAACTCCTAACCGTGTAATGGATTTGTGCACCTAAATAAGTCATATTTTGAATAATATTTCCCTAGATCAGTTCTGGTTGCAGAATAATTATGAATAAATCTAGATTGCTTTAAATAAATGTTTCATTGCTTTAAATACTTGTTTAGTGCTGAATAGTTCATACACTGTACCTGTGCTGTTGTGCAAAATGAGGCTACTGGGATACTTAGGCTTTGGCTTACTTAGCATTTTTCTCTCTTATCTTGTGCTTCCCATTACTTGAGTTTCATTTCTTTTTTCCTTTTTGTCTCTTGGGTCTTTCAGATTCTCTTTCCTTGGTGATTAGAGATTAGCAAATTGTATTTTATATAGAGCTCCCAGAAGCCCTGGGTTTTCCCATCATCATCCCCCTTTTCAACACTGTTCCGATCTCTCCACTGAAATGTCCCAGTTTTGCTGCAAGAATCTCATAAGAAAAAACAACAAATTAGATCCTTGTTGTGCCCCACTTTTTGCATTTATACTGTAAATTGGGGCACTATGAAGCAATCACCATTAAAATGTATAGCTATAAAACACAACTTCATATGAAGTCCCTGTCACCATTTACGGGGAGGCAGATTTATCAAAAAGTATTTTGAATATGAGAGATTTTTCAGAACTTTAAAAGAAATATATTTATTAAAACATTCTTGGCATGTTTACGAAAAAAAACCCTCAAATATCTAACTGGATTGTGTACAATTATGCAAAAAAAAAAAAAAAACCAAAGGGAAAAATGTATTATATTGTATATTATAAATTTTGAAAAAACATGGTAAAAAATGTAAATACGAGAATATGTTATGATTCATTAAAGGAAAAAACTTGAAAATTTGCTTAAAAAGCCTTGTAAAGTAAAAACTGTTGAGTTTCTATTAGGGGCCGATTCACGAATTTCGGGTGAAGGATTAGAATAAAAAAAATTCGAATTTCGAAGTATTTTTTGGGTACTTCGACCATCGAATTGGTTAAATTCGATCGAATTCGATCGAATTCGAACGATTCGAACGATTAGAAGTAAAAATCGTTCGACTATTCGACCATTCGATAGTCGAAGTACTGTCCCTTTAAAAAAAACTTCAACCCCCTACTTCGGCAGCTAAAAGCTACCGAAGTCAATGTTAGCCTATGGGGAAGGTCCCCATAGGCTTGCCTGTGATTTTTTGATCGAAGGATTTTCGTTCGATCGTTGGATTAAAATCCTTCGAATCGTTCGATTCGAAGGATTTAATTTAATCGATCGATCGCAGGATTTGCGCAAAATCGTTCGACTTCGATATTCGAAGTCGTACGATTTTAATTCCCAGTCGAATATCGAGGGTTAATTAACCCTCGATATTCGACCCTTCGTGAATCGGCCCCTAAAAGTACATGGGAATTGTCTCAAGCAACTGGGAGGCCCATTTATCAACATTCTCATTTTAGGAGCTTCAGAGGTTTTTGAAGCCACAAATAAATGAGTTTTCTCTAAAATCATGAATGCCATGTCAATTATTTAAATATCTGAATATAAAAAAGTACAAATGAAAAAACAACAACAACTGAACAATCAAAATAAAAATCAGAACATTTCTAAAACCTCTAAAAATTTGAGTTTTTTGACAATAACTAGTGAAAAAATCCAAAAAGAAAAATCTGAATGGCTAATAAAAAGCTCCCGTTGACTTCTATGGGACCTTGACTTCTATTACTTGGTGTGATTTCCATTTGTGTGTGACTTTGTGTTTCCTAAACAAGTTAGTGCTTGAGAATGAAAGAGTGTGAAAAAAACATTGTGTGAGCTTTATTGCATTTTTTTCCGCAATCGCGTTTTTTCCCTAAGATTTGAAAACTGATAAATTTGCCATATTGTCTGCATTTTCAATGAATCTGCAAAATCCCAAATGTTTCATGAAAACGTCAAAGTTTAAAATAGCTTGCATTTTGAAATTGCATCTCCCATTCACTACTACACACACTCAAAAACCTTCTAGAGTTTTTGAAAATGTTTTTATTTAATACATTTCAAATATTCAAGTTAAAAAACCTAAATTCATTTTTATGTATCTATCAATCTAGTCATCTTCTTTAACTCTGTGCCATGGATGATTTTTTAAGCTATATTTTTAATGTTTTATAAGTGAAAAAGACAAGCCTAGGATGTTCTTGTGAAAGTTCAGAGCATGCTATGTTTATACCATAGGAATTATTATTATTAGATTAGCTGCAATGTGGTGTAAGAAGAAGTTGATATAATCATAGGCATGTACTAGAGACCTACTGAAGGTTAACTGCTGATTCTTCAAAGCGATTCTAATTTACTGCCTGTTTTTTGTGTTTGATTGTATTTATTTCTATTTCATCTTCCCCCATAATATTCTTCATAATACCCATCATTCTTTTTTCTTATTCCTTACTCATTTTCTTCCTACTGTCCTTAACTGCTGTCTGCCACTACCTGCTCTACCCTACATTCTTTCCCTTCCTTTATTTTTAGTTATCTCTTCACATGTATAAAGTGCTTTGTTTTCAATATTATCTTTAATCCTTTTTTTATTTTTGTCATACTTAAAGGGATACTGTCATGGGAAAAAATTTTTTTTTCAAAACACATTAATTAATATTGCTGCTCCAGCCAAATTCTGCACTGAAATCCATTTCTCAAAAGAGCAAACAGATTTTTTTTTATATTCAATTTTGAAATCTGACATGGGGCTAGACATACTGTCAATTTCCCAGCTGCCCCCAGTCATGTGACTTGTGCCTGCAGTTTAGGAGAGGCTGTTGTTTTTCCTTCTCAATGTAACTGAATGTGTCTCAGTGGGACATGGGTTTTTACTATTGAGTGTTGTTCTTAGATCTACCAGGCAGCTGTTATCTTGTGTTAGGGAGCTGCTATCTGGTTACCTTCCCATTGTTCTTTTGTTTGGCTGCTGGGGGGGAAAAGGGAGGGGGCTGATATCACTCCAACTTGCAGTACAGCAGTAAAGAGTGATTGAAGTTTAGCAGAGCACAAGTCACATGACTTGGGGCAGCTGGGAAATTGACAAAATGTCTAGCCCCATGTCAGATTTCAAAATTGAATATAAAAAATTCTGTTTGCTCTTTTGACAAATGGATTTCAGTGCAGAATTCTGCTGGAGCAGCACTATTAACTGATTCATTTTGGAATTTTTTTTTTCCCATGACAGTATCCCTTTACGTTAATTTCTAATTTCGCCATTACTATTCTTGGGAAAGTGCCTGAAATTACCTAAAACCCCCAGATTTTTTAAGATCATTTTTAACTGCACCAAATAAAACACTATCTCAAATTTTCACAATTTTGAAATTAATCAATCAAATCTTGAAAATTCAAATAAAAACATTGGGCATGTAAAACCTGGTGAGTATCTATAGAGAACGTCTATATACTTTTTTTTAAACAAATGTTTTTAAAGATGAACAGGCTTGGATTTGTGGAAAGGCCAACAAGGCCCGGGTCTATGGCAGCAGGATTTTAGGGGAAGCATGCTGCACAACCACACCCATATTGGTTTAAAAACACTGGGGATGCACAGGAGATAAAATAGATTCCCATGTGCCAATCCCCATTGCTCTGGTCCCGATGATGAAAATTTGCACGAATAAAAGGGATGGGACGGGGCGACAAATGTCAGCGGGATTAGGGGGTGCCCACTATGTAAATGTGGTCCTGGAGATGAATGGAATACCCATGTTGCCATTGTATCTCTCTGTACAGACTATGAGAAAACTTAGGGACTGTTCCTGCTGAATTGTGCTTAGTACAGGGGAATACCTATGCTGCCATAGTTTTATGGGATCTCTCTGTACAGACTATGAGCAAACTTAGGGACTGTTCCTGCTGAATTGTGCTTAGTACAGGGAATACCTATGCTGCCATAGTTTTTTGGGATCTCTCTGTACAGACTATGAGCAAACTTAGGGGCTGTTCCTGCTGAATTGTGCTTAGTACAGGGATTACCTATGCTGCCATAGATTTATGGGATCTCTCTGTACAGACTATGAGCAAACTTAGGGGCTGTTCCTGCTGAATTGTGCTTAGTACAGGGAATACCTATGCTGCCATAGTTTTATGGGATCTCTCTGTACAGACTATGAGGAAATTTAGGGACTGTTCCTGCTGAATTGTGCTTAGTACAGTGAATACCTATGCTGCCATAGATTTATGGGATCTCTCTGTACAGACTATGAGCAAACTTAGGGGCTGTTCCTGCTGAATTGTGCTTAGTACAGGGAATACCTATGCTGCCATAGTTTTATAGGATCTCTCTGTACAGACTATGAGCAAATGTATAAATGTATGTGTGTGCTAAGTTTCCAAAGTAAGACAACTTTTTTTCTCATCACTTGGTAGAGTTCAGCTTGATCCATTTCTCAGACCTTTTTAACTTGGCCCAAGGAGGAAGGCAATTAGACCCTCTTCTTCAGAACAGATTTGGCTAGTTTTGCTTTGCTGAATTAGGCATAAAGGTTTGACATGCTGCCAAGGATCATTATTTCTGAAGTGGGTTCACAGAATTCTGTTCATTTTAATTCCCTCATTAGGAGAATGCAGAGATGAGCCCAAGAGCAGGACTAGCTGGGAAAAAATAGGAACTGCTGGTGATATGGTCCCAATGCTTGGCCTATGTGTTCTATTCATTACATGTTATAGACCCTCTGGGGGTTGATTATTATTGGCTTTATTCATTCATTGATTTGTCTTTCTAAAGCTGAAAAATTGTACCCGGAGTTTCTATTTTAAAGCAGTTTTTCCCGGAGAGTGCTATTCTTACCCATGGTCATGCCAAATAAACAACATTTATTCATTATATATTAAGGCAGTAGAATTCCTGTCCCTTTATGGATTGTTCTTACTAACTCATTAATGCTAAATAAACCCCATTCCCATAACTCTGACTTCTCATAAGATCCCATTAAGCACATTTCTTTGCCTTGGCTTTTTATGCTTTTAATAGAATGAAGTGTTCTGAGGTTCAAGTCATGTATTGCACTTGGGTGGAGCAAAGTTAATTGCAATTAGAGAAATTGAGTGCTCTAAAGAATAGGTATATATGTCCGGATATTTTATATGGAAACAAAAATAGTTTATTGGTAGTGATGGGCGAATTTATTCGCCAGGCGCAAATTCGCGGCGAATTTGCTTGATTCGCGCCCAGCGAATAAATTCGCGAAACGCCCGCGAAAATTCGCGGTAAAAATTCGCCGGCGTCAAAAAAATTTCCCGAAAAACGGGCGCCGGCGACGACAAAACGGGCGCCGGCGTCAAAAACAGGCGAATTTTTCAGCGAAGCGAAACGGCGCAAATTCGCCCATCACTATTTATTGAGTCAGATGTTGTATAATAATTTCTACTAGCATGGTGCCCCATGATTAGTGATGGGCGAATTTATTCCCCAGGCGCGAATTTGCGGTGAATTTGCGCGATTCGCCGCAAGCGAATAAATTCGCGAAACGCCCGGGAAAATTCGCGGGAAAATTTTTTAACCGAAAAATGGACACCGGCGTCAAAAACGAGACGCCGCCATTTCGCGAATTTTTCGCCGTTTCGCGAATTTCGAGCGAAATTCGCAAATTTTTCGGCGAAACGAAACGGCGCAAATTCGCCCTTCACTATCCATGATATTTACAATCAAATGTATTTATCTTATTAGGCAAAATTGGACATTTTTCGTGTTATCACTCTTTCTTTTGGTTTTCGTGATGTCCTGATACAAAGTTATCCTCTTCCGTCTTGTCAGGGAGCTTTCTATAGGCATCGCCTATTCCATATTAAGCATTTCTACAATCTAGCCAATCACAATCCTCTCTGTCTACTTCGTATGGAACTATAGTCCTGCTATGACACTTTGGAGTTCTGTCCATGACTCCATAGAACCGCAACCTCTGAACTTGTATCAGCAGAGCTGAGTATTTGTGAAGGTTTTTACATTATAATGTAACCACACTATCAAGGTTGCTTTGAATCTAATGCTCTTCAATGCAAAGGTATTATAGGGTATTTTGTTGACCACTAGGGATGTAGCGAACTGTTCGCCGGCGAACTAGTTCGCGCGAACTTCGACTGTTCGCGTCCGCCGAATGTTCGCGAACGTCGCGCGACGTTCGCCAATTGGTGTTCGCGTTCGATTCGAAGTAAAATTTCGTTCGACCATTCGACCATTCGACCGTTCGATCGCTAAAATCGAACGATTTCCATTCGTTCGAACGATTATAAGCATTCGATTGAATTAAAATCATTCGATCGAATAGCTTCGATCGTTCGATTCGAACGAAAATCCTTCGATCGTACGAATAAAATCCTTCGATCGTTCGATCGAACGATTTTATCGAGCGTTCGAAGTTCGCGAACTGTTCGCGAACTGTTCGCTTTTTTGCCGGTGTTCGCGAACGGCGTTCGCGAACACATTAACGGCAGTTCGCTACATCCCTATTGACCACCCACAAGACAAATTCAAGTTTTGACCCCCATCTAAGCCATGTCATCATCATTCATCATTTATTTATATAGTCCTAAACAATTTCTGTAGAGTTTGAGCTTGATGTTTACATTAGTTGACCTCCATGTGCCTTTATAAGTGTTATTTGTAAGAGATTCACTGATCTGGGCATTCTCTCGTCTTAGACACCAGCCAGTAGGCGTTTGAAAAAATGAATGGACAATATTAGAGAAGTACTGCAAGTTTTGGGCAATAAAAGGTGTAAAACAAATCCCCATTTGAGACCACACATCTCTCACATTCTGAGCAGAGTCGGGTCTAGTAGTATTGGCACCTGTGGCTAGTGATGGGCGAATAAATTCGCCAGGCATGGATTTGTAGCGAATTTATGCATTTTTCCACCCTCAAATACATTTGCGAAACTGCAGCCAAAATTTGCGGACGAAAAATCAGCCACAACAAAAAGAATTTGGCGCGTGTCAAAATTGTTGTGCGCATACAATTGATGTACATCAAAAATATTTTGACACCCATTGGCTTCAATGCATTTTGTGTTTTTTTTTGCAGTTTCAAAAAATTTTTCATCATTTCGCAAATTTTCTGGCGATGCAAAATGGGACATATTCACCCACCACTAACTGTGGCTCCCGCCCCATTAGTATCTCACTTTGCAACACCCCCTAGACAGGGGCCTATCCTGCCTACCCCTAGTTCTGTCCCTGGTTCTTAGTGGATGAATAACTGAATTACACTTCTTTTTTATTTAATTAAAGTTCCCTGTGTTTCTTTTTTCTTAAATTTGAAACATCCTGGACAAAGAGATCCTATACATACACAATAATAACTTATTTACTGTACATCATATCTACTGTACTTGTGCTTTTGTCCTTCTCTCTCATGGCTTCGTTCTGTTGCACCCATGGAGATGCGGTGACTTTCTTGGCCATATTACGCTCCAGTTTGTTGTGTCATGGGAGAAAGAGCTGTACATAACAAATACACAAACTGTTTTCTTGCCATGCCTAATCCATCAACCATTGCAAGGTCCTGTTTTATATCCTTACACCAGAGGACGGGACGTTCTGACACCTGTTCGTTTGCCAGCTCCCTAATGATTAAAATGAAGAAGGCAGCAGATCCATCTTCCCTTCGATACACATTAGTTACAGAATGACATATTAGTGTCACTGTATTCACATGGAACTTATTCTGCCACTTCCAGACAGCCATTGTCGCTAATCAATAGCCGCAAGGAAACCGTTAGCTGAATGGCTGACTTCACGCGGTTTACGGAAATACTAGTTTGAGTCAATAAAAGTCAACAAGAAAAAAATCAGAATGACGAGTTTTCCATCCAAGTTAAGATTCTGATGACAGATCCAATCAGAAAAAGGAGTGATTGTATCCCCACTACAAATATTGTAATAATATGTGTCCTCAATAGCAACTGCATGGGACGCAACTGTCCTACCAGCTGCAATGACTCTGGGATGGTGGAGAAAAGCAAGGCTGAATTGTGGTTAATAAACATGATGGTTTTAAAGACCATGGAGAGCTTCTAGGGACTTTATGGACATCTGAATAAGAGACATTACCGCTTTAATAAAAAAAATCACCATTTTTAACAAACGCTTTCCTCATTTCACTCATTTGCATGAAACTGTGATAGAACTCTGGGTGTTTTGCCAAGTACATTGATTCTCTGAAATTCCAACAGCTTGAAACACAGGTCAAAATTTGCATTTTAAAGAGACTGAATTGACACATTGAATTTGATATGTATTTGTCAAGAGAATGTACCTGAGAGAATGTGAGGGGGTGCTATAAAGGTAGAATATTTTTTACTTGGATAAATTGCCTTCAGCTTATTATTCATAAATAACTCTGTGTTATCTCTCTGTAAAGACTAAGAACAAACTTAGAGGCTGTCCCTGCTGAATTGTACACAGTATAGGGAAATACCAATGCTGCCATAGTTTTATGGGATCTCTCTGTACAGACTATGAGCCAACTTAGGGGACTGTTCCTGCTGAATTGTGCTTAGTACAGGGGAATACCTATGCTGCCATAGTTTTATGGGATCTCTCTGTACAGACTATGAGCAAACTTAGGGCTGTTCCTGCTGAATTGTGCTTAGTACAGGGAATACCTATGCTGCCATAGTTTTATGGGATATCTCTGTACAGACTATGAGCCAACTTACGGGCTGTTCCTGCTGAATTGTGCTTAGTACAGGGAATACCTATGCTGCCATATTTTTATGGTATCTCTCTGTACAGACTATGAGCAAACTTAGGGGCTGTTCCTACAGAATTGTGCTTAGTACAGGGAATACCTATGCTGCCATATTTTTATGGTATCTCTCTGTACAGACTATGAGCAAACTTAGGGGCTGTTCCTACAGAATTGTGCTTAGTACAGGGAATACCTATGCTGCCATAGTTTTATGGGATCTCCCTGTACAGACTATGAGCAAACTTAGGGCTGTTCCTGCTGAATTGTGCTTAGTACAGGGGAATACCTATGCTGCCATATTTTTATGTTATCTCTCTGTACAGACTATGAGCAAACTTTTCTGTACAACGCCATTTTAAAATGTCTCCATTTTGCTCTTAACTAAACATTTAACTTCTGAACATCCTAGTTATCTCTGTTAACTTGATAAATCCAGTGCGCTGCAAGCTCTGATGCTCCGGCCCCCCTGAAAGGCATCATTACAATGCAAGAAGATTGATGCTGAGCCTCGGCGTTTGATTCAATGCATCAAAACTGACCTTGGGATATCTGAGCATAATTACCATCAAATCCGCCTTTTTCAAACCCTTCCATTATACTTGTTCCCCTGGCCTGTGTCTAGCAGAAAGGAATGTTATTCTGAATCACAGCAAGAAATATGAGTTGTGTAATGCAAAAGATGTGCAGTATGAAAGAATAACATCCCGCTATGTAAGCACTTCCTATACATCACCATATATACAGTATATTGCATGTGTGCTATGTATCCATTGTTGATTGCCACAATACATTAATACCTAGGTTGCTAATTGCACTTCTTCTTATAATCTCATATTCTTAAAGGCCTTTTACCTCTTTGTGGCATGTTTTATTTCTTTATACCCGAAGTCATGCTAATTGGATTTATTGACTCCCACTTGCTGTGGAGAAGCACTTTTCCCATAGCGGGACTGCAAAGGAACTGAAGGGCTTTTGTTAGCGGTTGCTAGGGGTTAAGGCTTTTTAGAGTGTTAGCTTTGAACAACTGTTTATAAAGAGGAGGTGGTACTCAATGCGGGTAATTATCGACGAGATAACAGATCTGACATGTTCACTCCTTCATTTAAAGAGCTATTTCTAACCCTGTGTCATTTACATCACAGGGTTCGAGTTCACTTGGATTAAAGTTTTCTAGGAAGCCAATTCTTAGTTTATGATTAACTGCACTGGTTCATGAGCTAGTCTATCTCTACCAAGTAGTCTTCCCCTGGTTTGTTTATTTGTATAGGGAATAAAGCACCAATTAGCCAAGTCCCCTTATTTATAACCCCTGTGTAACTCACACCACCGTGTTCTAGTTCCCTTGGATTAAAGTTTTCTAGGAAGCCAATTCTTCTTCTAAAAATCACCATTAAACGTCATAGACATGTTTCTTTTTTTTCTTACCCAAGTATTCTGAGTGTTTCTTCTCCTAGACCTACTACCACCTGTTAATATTAATCCATCAAGATCAATACCGGCTTAAAATCTCTTACTAGGCTTACAATGACCCTGAATAACTCAAAATCCAATGATGAATAAAACCTGTTGCATGTAAACTGGCTCTTTGATAAATAATGGAAAACGTCCAAGAGTTGAAAGGTCAATAGATTTTCCATTAATGATCCCAGTCTCAATATGGTTGAATTGTTTTTGTTTTTGATTAATTGCACTAGTCTGGCTCTACCAAGTTCCCTTCTCTGAATATCTCTTAATTGAAGTCTTCCTTGGTTTATTTGTATAGGGAATAAAGCACCAATTAGTTTTGAGAGTCCCCTTATACGGCCATTACAATAACAAATCCTTTACCATAGGTCATAGGGTTATATGAAGGTGAAGAATTAGTTAATCAGGATGGAAAGAGTAGAGAAGGATCACTTGGGTTGCAATCAATTTATGTCAGATATCCAAATTTTTTTGCCTTCAGTGAGATGATAATTAAACGACTCTATTTCAGAAAATTGACAGGTCTGTTCACTAAATCTAGACTTCAACTTGGAGCTTGGGGTTCACTTGACAAAGTAGAGAGTCCAAATGTATTGAGCCATATTTTCATTATGAGAAGAGGGTGAAGACAGTTTCTGAGTGATGTATCATTGGGGTGCACTCAACCACTTTAAGATTTGTGTAATCATCCAGGCGCCGTTTCCTTACAGTATATGAGCTGCAATTCGGATCCTCATCTACACAATGATAAAAGAAAGAGATGAGCATAATGTTCTTACAAAGCATTTCATAGAAGAGAATAACATGAAAGTAACATATGTAAATGTAATATTTACTGTATTACCCTTTACCAGCTGCTTTCAGGCAGAACATCATTACATTTAGGACCTTCCCTCTCAGATGATCCCTTGCAAAGGTGGAGGAAGGGCCAGTGGCACCTGAACTGAAATGCAACTGTGGCTCTTGAATGAACTAATGAATTATTGAACAGGTAGCAGCAATGTTTTTCAGTACTGAAATGGTCTTCTTATTGGGGCCTTAAGTTCCAGGCTCCCCAGCAACATCATGCAAGCACTTATGCAATAAAGCAGTCCAGTGCTAATCCCTGGCTTCCCCGTTACTATATATACATAATATGGGATCCGACTCCAATTTTTAATGGCTATCAAAACCTGCGTGCTGCTCACCATTAAGTACCCATTAAGTACCTTTGGTCCGAGGGCCTCCCGCCCTGGATCTCTTGCTAAACCTTGAGCCGGTACAATCCACCCAATCTCCCCACACACAAGACATGTATCTACTGTAGGTTAATACAAAACGAGTCTTACCCCAACAACGGGTGCCGCTGCCCTGAGTCCGCCACTAAGAAGATACCAATCTGCATATCAGCCGTTTCGGAGGTGCACTCTGGGACCACTTTGAAGAACTGCACACTTATAATATTCTGTGTAGCCACAAAAACGAGTCAGACCTGGGACGCTATTCATTGTAAATCAGGTGTTAAAATAAAGATTGTCAACTTTTACCCGTAATCTGTAAGTGTGCGGTTCTTCAAAGTGGTTCTGGAGTGCGCTGCCGAAATGGTTGATCCCCAGCAACATCCACCTCCTCCTGAAGAAGTCCAAAGACGAAGAGCCATATTCTTCCTTCCCTTAGGTAAACCATGGGCAACGCCAACTTTCTCAACTCTTGAGAAACATTTGCTAAACAGGTAGCAGCAAATGTTTCTCAGTAATTCAATGTACCACATGAGTAACTACCCTACTTTAATCTCCTGGATCACAAACTGCTCCTTCTTTCTACCCTGTCTAATGTCAACTAATAGAACAGTGTTCTATTAATTGATTTGCTATCAATTATCTATACCTCATACCGCAAAATCTGAAGAACATACCATGTTATACAACATAATCTAGGGCATAAAAAAAAAATATATGTACTGTAAATGGTCTTTCGTGTGAGTTTATGTTACGTCTGCAATAACTAAAAAGACACTGAGCTAAATATAGAGATATGAAATATGTAGATGTTACATTTCTCTGCAACATTTCAATTAAATATTATCTTATAGGAAGTAAAACATTTAGTTTTATGTTATTAATATCTTATATTCCACAATGTCTTAGCTCTGTTTTTAGATTAATTATGAAACTTCTAATTTCATTACTGACTTTTTATTAGGCTGTTAAAAAACATAATCTATAAACAGTTTCTTCATGACAGAAAACTACTCATTTAGAAAACTAAGAATTAAATTGATAAAATATATCAACAAGAAGCTTTAAACAACAGACCCCTAATTTAAAACCCATTCCGTCCCCTCTCTGTTTGATCCATACTTGTGTCGCCAATAGTGATGAGCGAATTTCCCGTGAAATTTGTGAAATGTCGAAAAATCTGCAAAAATTTGTGACACTTTAAAATTTGATGCCTGCTGCTGTTAAAGTCAATTGGAGACCCAATAGTTTTGAAGCGCAACAATTTTGACACAAGCAACTTTTCGGACACGCGTCCAAATTTTTTGTGAAATTCGCAGTGAATTTGCGCCAGGTGAATTTATTCGCTCATCACTAGTCGCCAATAAAAAGCATTGGACTGGCAGGACATAGTAAGCTAGGTTGAAAAACGAAACATGTCCATCAAATTTAACCTTTCACATCTCTATAAAAACCTGCATAACTGCTAGTTGATCCAGAGGAAGGCAAAAAAACCCTTCTGAAACCTCTTTAATTTTCCTCAGAGGGGAAAAAATCTTTCCTGACTCCAAGAAAGCAATTGGACCAATCCCTGGATCAACTTTTACTAAGAGCTATTTTCAATAACCCTGTATTTCCTCACTTGATAAAAAGCCATCCAACCCCTTCTTGAAGCTACAGTATCTAATGTATCTGCCTGTACCACTGATGAGGGTCAGGGGAAAGTAGGAGGGTAGACTTAAGTTCAGGCAAGCATGACCAGTAGAAAATGAACCCATTGGGAGAAGTAATGGCTGGGGGGAATGACTACCCAGGTAGTCATTTCAATGAATAATTCAACTGCATTTTGTAGGCCAGATACACAGTCGTGAAATGTTATGATTGGAGCTGCAAGTTCTCAAGTAAGAAAGGTTACAGCAAAATCATAAGGGATCTTTTTATCAAAATGAGATATTCCGTATTACCAATTTATAAGGCATCTAAAATGAAAGTCACCACTAACATTTTCTTTATGAGCTGTCAAAATCCCAGAAGCGTCGACAACGTTTCCAAATGCAACAAGCACAGAGGTTACCCTGGCACTTACCAGCTGACTTTTCGAGCAGACATTTCTATGGAAACTTCAATTCGGGAAAAGCTATTGAAAAAGTTCTGTAAAAACCTTATTCTTAAAAAAGGGGAGGGAAGAGCAAAAACATATTGTTAATAAAAGGCCATGAGTCAGAAACTGATTCAGAATAATTTGACTCTTGCAAATGACAATTATTAAGGGTAAAATTAGGTGATTATTACTTTAATAAAAGAAAGCAATATGGTATACTTGTTTTTATTTCTACCAGTATGAAGAGACTATTAAAAATATTAAGATACTGGCCTGACGATAATTGATTTTGTAAAAAATATTCACCTTACATCTTACCGTCTTTATAAACCTTAGGGGCATGTTTATTAAAATTTCAGTTTTTGAGTTTAAAATATAATCATGACAACTGGTTGATGTCGTGATTTTTATATTTATAAAATCTTTAACTGGTGAATCATGACCGATTTGGCAAAAAACAAAATGCAATTGCAACATTTAAATAAAATAAAAAAAACAACTTTAATTCTTAAAATACACTTCTATGGAATCTCAAAAGGTTGTAGGTGGCAAGATTTTCATTTTAAAAACATTTTGTAAACCTGAAACGCTAAATCTAAAAAAGCCATGGCAAAAAACATGATGCAACTTTTTGTAGATTTAATAAATCACCATTGCAAAAATGTAAAAAAAAAAATGAAAATGTAGACAAAAAGTCTGAATTTCTTTTAAACCTTGCATTTTACAAAATCTTCCCCTTAGGGGCGTACTTCTTCAACTGCTTGGAAAAAGCAGAGCAATTACCCATAGCAACCAATCAGTAATTAGCTTTTTAAATCCAGCTGCAAGTAGAACAATGAATGCAACAATCTGATTGGTTGCCCTGGGTTATTGCCCATGGGCAAATTTGCCCAGTGTTGATAAATTACCCCCAGTGACTTATCTTATGATCCTTATTTGCATTCAAAACAATTCTAAAAAAAAATTCAATTAGCAAAGCTTGATTGTTGAAAATGACCTTCCCTTTGACTTCTTTGGCATCTTGATAGGTTTGGGGCTGTAACATTTTCAGTTTTATTTTTTTTTTAATTCAGTTTGAAAAAACTTTGTGCAGAATATTTTATGGGGTCAAAGTTGACCCCATATTCTAACCCTTGGTGGTTTTTTTGAGCACAAGTAAGGAAGGGGCCATCTACAGAATGTTCTGTGTGGTCAGCATTATATACTGTATATGGAATTTATTTCCATTTCATCTCCATTATTTTCTTATCTCCATAAATATACTGTAGCTGCACTTCAAGAGTAGGGATGTAGCGAACTGCCGTGTATGTGTTCGCGAACGCCGTTCGCGAACACCGGCAAAAAATGCGAACAGTTCGCGAACAGTTCGCGAACTTCGAACATCCGAAAATCGTTCGATTCGAACGATCGAAGGATTTTAATCGTTCGATCGAAGGATTTTCGTTCGAATCGAACGATCGAAGCCATTCGATCGAATGATTTCATTCAATCCAATGGCTTCGATCGTTCGATTCGAACGAAAATCCTTCGATTTTAGCGGTCGAAGGAATCGAATGGTCGAATGGTCGAACGATTTTTGATGCGAACGCCTATTGGCGAACGTCGCGCGACGTTCGCGAACATGCGGCGGACGCGAACAGTCGAAGTTCGCACGAACTAGTTCGCCGGCGAACAGTTCGCTACATCCCTATTCAAGAGCAAGAGGTATCTACACAATCAGGGATTGACAGAATGAAGATAATTTTAGGACGTACAAGATACTTGATCCACATGTAGATAAATTAAGTACAGCCTGTTGTTTTGCATATGACACATTTCGGGCCAGACGTTCATCGACACTGTTTTCTGATGTCTTATAATCATCCCTCTGTGCAAACCTTTAGACAATTGAAATGTTAGCTCATGAGTTTACAGTACAGCATGAGATTATGACATTGCAGTACTTAAATATATACAGACTGAAGTTCTTGAAAATCATTGTCATTCTTAAAACGTATTACAATGTTGCCATTGTGGTGTCCATATAAACACGGTTCTTTGTCCTATTGAAATAGCTTTCTACCAGTTCAGCATGTTTAAGGCAGCACTTGGTTCCATGTTAAATGCACCCAGAAGGCTGGCACATATGCCTGTGGGTAGCTTTTTGGCTGTGCCCTTCTGACATGTGCTGAGCTGCAAAGGTTTGTCTGTTGTGTAGGAATGTGCAAACAGTTAAACAGCAGAACAGAGTGTTACACAATGCCTCCGTGTAAAAAGCATATTCTGTGATGTGCTCAGAACTTGTCTTGTCAATTGAATCAATTAAACCATGAATATTTTTTACCTTTCCAACCATGTAGAATAAATAGTCCAGAAATTCCACCATCTCAACTGCTAAATGGTGCTTTCCCCACCATTGCTTGTTCATTTACATCTAGATCAGTGCTATCCATGGTTTCCATGCTGCATGCCATTTGGAACCCATAATTAATCCATAATTTCATTCAAAAACCAAGCATACAAATACAAACAAGAGCCTCTACTCTTCTGAGGTTCACACTAGATGCTGGAAAATCGTCGGTGTAATTTGTTTCCATTCAGCCATAAACATCGGTGAGGCTGAGCACTGATGTTGGGGATTGGGCCTGGATAACAGGTGGAGCTCACATTCAGCCCATGGTGGTTTAGTCAAGTTCTTCCAATCTCTTCTCAGCAAACCCATTCTATAGGACCTCACTTAAACAAGAAAGGACCCTTTCTAAACTGTTGTCATAAAGTATGGAATTATCAAGTAGTTTCAAGTTATCAAGGGTACAACCCTGTCATCTTGATTTCACTGGATCCAAGGACCCTAACCCAAACAATGGACACAATCTCACCAAAAAATCCATCAAATGTCATCATCAATGTTATGGATGGCATTACGTTTCCAATTACTTTTTGCTAAAAAGGTGTCTGGAATCTTTGGCCCATTAGGGTAATATAAAACAATATCATCTCACATGATGGACATAATTGGAAGACAACATCCAACATTGGGTCTCCACGACTTCCTCGTGCTTTTATCTTTATGCATACTGATTGGCCAGTGCCGTCAGTGACACTGTTAATCAAATAATTCATGCAAGAAGCTTATTTCATCAGATGTTGTCCTATAAATAAAAATGTATTTAAATCCCCAGGTTCTCTCAGTTCTTGGTTGACTACTAGAAGACAAAATTAAGAGAAAGGAAACGCTTTAAACACTCTCGGCGGGTTGCCTTCAATACAGTCAATGCACCTATTTGTGTTAAAGCTATTTTTAATATACTGATTTCTTTTATACGAGTAAAAATGTGTATTAGCCTTTAGATTTAATAGGAAGGAGAATTGCCTCTGTTTTATTCTGGAAAAGATTGAGATTTTTTTCTTATATATTCCAAGCAATTACTGCAAGCATTTAAGTGAGATGATATTGCAGAATGTTACTGTATTTCCAATTCAGTCAAAAGGAATAAACATCACATTTTTTTATAGACTGTCGGCTGACACTTGGAATACTCAAGCCGTCAGGCCTCAGCCGTTACAGCAGTCACTGAATAGAAATTATAATCACAGAATGGAGAAATTTTTAGAGCCGCGCCGTCAATCTCACTCACTGCTGGTAACTGTGGATAGCTGCCACAGTCTTTAACCTGTGTGACAGAGGATGCTGGGAGATGAAGTTCACAGATGGAGTAGCTCAAATCTGACAAGACTTATCTGAGAAGCCCACCATGAAACATAGGCAATAGCATTTTAATAATAGCTTGACTTGGGAACTGTCTGCAAGGAAATTATGTTATACGTTTGGTGGCACCAGACATGATCATAGAGTCTCTGATCATTTTGGCTTCTTCCCAAAGGAGTTTTTTCTCATTGGACTGAGAAAGTTTAATTCATTCTCATGCTAAGATACCTTCAAGTTGTCCAACTGAGCAGTCATTTCATTTTATTACAATGTAGAACATGTCCAGCTGGACTGATGTGACCCTCTATAGCCAACAGCCTGCTCAATGGGTCCATAGGCATCATCAACTTAAAAATAATGTATCAATAACCATGTGTCATGTCAATTGATCACGACTTGGACTTGCACTGTTGTCCGGTACATCTATGTTGTGTTGTGTAGCACCATGGTCCTAGAGGAACGCTGTTTCGTTTCACTATGTACTGTATAAACATATATGGATGACAATAAACTCACTCTTGACTCTCTTGACTCTCTCTTTACACTGATTTGGTACATGGATCACTTGTAGCTTTGAAGTCATTGAGACCAGTCTGTGCCAACTTAAGGTGGTCTCTGCAGAGTTTTTCCTCAATGGGTTGAGGAAACTTATTTTAATATTTAAAATATGCTGGATGCCTTCAGGTTGTCCAGTTGATTAGCCATTTGTTTTTATTACAATTTATTACAATGTCCAGCAGGACCAATGACTGATGTGACCTCTCTGGCCACCAGCCTGCTCATTGGGTCCATAGGCTTCATCAACCTTAAAATTATGTTATGTCAAGTGATGACCACTTGGACAGCAGTGACTTAGTACATGGTTCACCTAGGTGAATATGGCCTTGAAGGCATGGGGAGGTATTCAGGCTTCATCAAACTTAAAATAAGGTGCCAATGACCATGTGTTACAGTATGTCAAGTGATTATATTTTGGACAGCACTGACTTGGTAAATGGTTCACTTAAGTGATGAAGGTCTTGAAGGCATGGTGCAGTATCATTATTCCCAAACTCTACAGCCCATCATAGACGTGTTTGCTGAATTCTCTAATGTTGGCCAAAATAAAGAATTAATCCAACGCTATGATGGACTGTAGACCAGTGTTCAGGTATACTCTAAGGCCTATAAATTTATTTTGGAATCTATCTTCATTTGGCAAGTGAATAATCAACAGAGGGAACCATCTGTTATTCCACATAAAGGTAACCCAGGCAGCCTGTAACATTTACAAAGAATCACTGAACTGTGAAGAGTGACATTTGAGTCACAAAGTCAGACTTGTTTTTAACTAACCTAATGTATTTCAGTCTTGATCTGTCTTTAGATTCAGTCATCATCGCCGAGCATTTGTCTGGCTTCTCAATTGAAAGCGGTGGGACTAGTAACCCTTTAGTTTCCATGGGACCATGTGCATGGCGTTAAATTATGATACAATGATGGAATAGAATATATTTGATTTTGTCTTTGGTAAACTGCACTATTAATTAAATAACTAGTCTAGTTTAGAAGGATAAGCACAGCAGTTAGCTTTTACCAGGCAGTGTAGTTTTTATAATGAAGGCTGAACAGTTTATCTGTTGATTTACTGTTGGCAGATACATAAACCCCCAGAAGTGCTGCTGTTATTGTGAGTAATGTTCAGCCCTAAGTCAGCTGAGGGAAATAAAATTATAGGGCTCATTCACGAAAGTGCAATTTTGAATACAAATCAACAATTTATTTACACACAATGCAGCAGAAATAGGGATTGGTAGCACTGAATACCATTCCCCCTTATTTATAGATGTCATCGCAATACTGAACAATACTGGTGCATTAGACCTTTTCCATGTCTTTGCTGAAAACTGATTTGATACTGTTGTCCCTGCATGGATCTGTGAGAACTTACCCTGGTGGTCTACTCTGGGACTCTCACAGCTTTAAATTTGAGTGCACACCAATGAGTACTGTTCTTTTGTGTTGTCGTACGCACCACCCGCTTCCGGGGTAATGTGTGCTGTCGCTGTGATGTCATCGCACATTAACGCAAAATTCACATATTTAAAAGCGCTGACGCCAATTGTCAGTGCCCAATGTATAGGTCTTTTCATAAGATTCTAAGTGCTTTCTTCTGTGTATTTCAAGTTGTTACTGATCCTGTCTGTCTGCTGCCTGTCCTGATTATTGCCCGTTTTTGACTACTCTCTTGATTTCTCCCTGGTACTGCGATATTGTTGTGTTTTGACCCAGCCTGTGACCACGACTATTCTTTTGCCTTCTGAATCTGTACTTCTACCTACAGTAGATAGGTTTGACCCGGCCTGTTCCCGACCATGCTTCTTGTTCTCCAATCTCGTACTATGTGTGGTTCCCGTGCTTGCTTAGAACTCTTCCCCTGGTTCTTTTGTATTAAGACCTGGTGGCATCTGAGAAGTCAAAGGTGGCTGTTATAGGAGGAAGTCCGAGCCATGCCCGAGACCTTGGGGTTAGTTCTGGGTTTTGGGATTCCAGTTGTAACAGTATATTGGGTCAACGTTTATTGGTCCATTTCCTGTGTCTGAGATCATCAACCCTATTACTGTCAGACTACAACTTCATCCTGAGCTTAAAATTTCTAACTCTTTCCATGTTTTATAGTTCGACAGCCTTCTCCTCCTCCTCTGGTTTCTGTGGAAGGTCAGCATGAGTATTTGGCACAAAGGCTGGTAGACTCTCATTTTCCAGGGGTAAATTACAGTACTTGGTCCTTTGGAAGGGCTATGGACTTGAGGAGACTTCTTGGGTTCCAGCCTCTGATGTTCATGCTGAACATCTCAAGTGGCAGTTTCATGCTAGGTTTCTGAGAGACCTAGGGGTGCAGTGGCCCCCTCTAGAGGGGGGTAATGTGAGAACTTACCCTGGTGGTCTAGCGGGGCAGCAGGGACACCCGCCCAACATTCACAGCTTTCAAGTTGTCTGCGCGCCGATCTGTGCTGTTCTTGTTGTCACGCACGATTGCTGGTGCTACATGCAGTTCCCGTGCTTGCTTAGAACTCTACCGCTGATTCTCTCGTATTAAGACCTGGCGACAGTTCATTCAGTGACATCATCAAACTGCAATATGTTATGTCCCTCCACTTGTGATTATCCTTGAATGAACGAATGAATGAATGTGAGTATAACTGAGCTGCTAACAGAATGAATATCAGTGAGGGGTTTTATATTTTCAGTAACAATAGTAAATGAATGATTGTTATTGCTGACAATATGTACGGCACCTCATTAAGTGATTATTTTTTAAAGCCCAGTTTCATGTTAACAATAATATCTCTGAACATAACTAACAGAGTGTCTGTAATTGGCAGTAAATGACAAGCTCCATTAATTGGTATCCTGCAATGAATATACAATATAATCTGAGTAATGGGGAAAAAGTTGCATTTTTCTGAGTAGTTATTATGAGTGTTCTGCCCTGTTTTCTCGCTCCAAATGCATTAAAGTCAATGGGCGCTTTTTCTTGTGGCAACTTTTTTCGTCTCCGTCCACCGTGGGGAATTTTTACCGCAGCTTCACCAAAAATATTTGCAGATGGTGGAATTTTGATGCAAATCCATGACTGGTGACAAAATTTGCTCATCATCATTATTGGTGAGGCATCTGCTTACGACGGATAATGGCAGAAAGGGAACTATGTGTGGCCCCTCGTATTTTATCTGTCTGTTTGGCCCACTGATATCATACAAGTATGGTCGTCTTAAGGGGTCAGCGTATAGAGGTCTATCAAAGAGGCTGGAAGAGGCACAAATATTTGACATGCTGGTCGCAGGACAACTAAAAAGAAATAGACCTTTCTTGCAAACTAGGAGCAGTTGGCAGCTCCAATTCTCCAGCCTTTAACTGAATTCACTGACCTGACACTGAACAATCTGTTAATCTGTCATGTTGCTCCCATGTGCCTACATTTCTCATTTCTCAGAACCAGACTGGGTTACGTGCGGATCTGTGCATAGAAAGCAATTCTCACAACGTCACTTTTTTTTTCAGGAATACGAGACAGGCAGTGACCCACTGGCGTGCATATTATGACTTTGGCACTGATAAGTTAACCCTGTCTTGTAAAGTCTCCACAGAAACCTGAGGCTGTCTTCAACAAAGGGAATCTGTGCAGATCTCATTCAATTTTAGATGCTATTAGGCAAAAATTCAAATTGTATTAATTGGGCCTTGACTCATTGAAAGGGAGGCTGGGATTGATCTTAGTAGCTCTGTCTCTCTGCACTATGGTGTTACCCTGGAGAGAGAGGATAACAGCACAATTTTAAAATTATTCACATAGGCCAAAGGATACAGTGCCCTTCTGTGCATTCCTTTCCTACTGAGACTCACTGTCTGGCAGGGTTACATAAGAGCGGATTGAGCATAATGATATGAAAGTGCACTTTACCTGTCAGCTGCCTCTTGCCTTGCTGGCTGAAGGGCTTGCTGCTTGTCGGGAGGAAGTAGGGGAGGGGCAATGTGTTATAGATCAGTAGAGTTCTACTGCAAAAGCCAGACTAAAAACATATCCTTGCTATAACAGTTACATTCTATAACTCTGAAATACTGTAATAGTTATACATTTTCTACTTTTTCCTATTTTTTTGGAAACATTCATACTGGGAAATACAACTTCCTCACAATTGGAAGGCAGCTAGGGTTAATAAGCCAATGGCGCTGCTGCAAGGGCATTGTTTGTCTAGGGAGGATGTTTCCATTGAGACACGCAATATGGAAACTCAAAGTGCAAATGAAAATATACAGATAAGTTATGTTCTGTGCACATAATAAGTGATACCTTATACAGTATCTAGTAAAATTAAGTCAACTCAAAAGCAACTGGACATTTAGAACTTTTTCCCTTGAAAAACTGACTTCATCAGTTTAACTGAAGTGGTACTGAAATTCACCGGCATTTAAACCCTTGAGGGCAGTAAAGTCACAGATATCCAATCACAATGGTTCCATTGAACTTAAGTAAGGTGTTGGCTGAAACTCACAGATGTATGAAAATGTGATCCAGTCACAGTGGTACCATGATTTCCATTGAGGCAGGTGTTAACACTAGTGATGGGCGAATTTATTGGCCAGGCGCGAATTTGTGGAATTTGTGGATTTTGCGAATTTCACGGGCAATTCGCAAATTTTTGGGTGCAGCGAAATGCCGCAAAGTTGCCCATCACTAGTTAACACCTTATTGAAGTTCTATGGAACCATTGTGATTGGATATCTGTGACTATCCTCAAGGGTTTAAATGCAGAGGAATTTCTGACCACTTTAGTTGAACTGAAGAAGTAACTCAGATGAGTGGTCAAACGTTTTCAATAAGAATTCTAAATGTCCAGTTGCCTTTGACTATATTCTACTAGATACTGGATATCATAACCTGGATACATGAGAATCTTCATAGACATACAGTATTGTCTCATACAGTGTTATTTAACTGAAGCAATACAGTAGACAGTGGTGGAAACTCATTGTATCAATGGAGGAAGGATATCTAACATGATACTCACACACACACTTTACAGATCAATATACAATAGGTGTCCATGTTTGTTAAAACAACAGTTAAGTGCACAGTTCAGAACCTTCTTCCAGATCATACACAGTTTATTTCAATCATTGAGTCAGCTATCAGCTTGAGTACCCAAGGGACTAACCCTTATACTCTGCTCTTTGGAGCCTCTGGAGTAAATATAGGATCTAGTTCTCACATTAGCGTAGTGTAGGGAACCCATCTAACATCCTTGTCCAAAAATGAATTACTTGCCCCCCATGAGGGAGATTTGAGGATGTTTCTATATGTTCTACACAAGATACCTTGTTAGGAGGTCACTTAGGGTGAACATGTATTACTATATATTCTGAGAACTATATTTGATACACCAATGTTTTCCTGTATTTGTAACCTTGTTATGAGCTAGGGTAGGCCCTGAACAAAAGCTGGTTCTCTAGTGAGGGCTTGAACCAAAAAAAGTTCTACAACTACTGATTTATATGGACTGGCTTCAAAGCTATTCTTGAAAACAAAGTAATTTGAAGTGATGGGCGAATAAATTTGTCTGGCACGGATTCACTGCGAATTTCCGTGCTTTTGCAGCCGGCGAATCTCCCATGAAAATGTGCTGGCGTAAATTTCAGATTTTCATGATTTTTAGTGAAAATGTCGATTTTTTTTCATGAACTTTACGATTTCACAATCGAAGAAACAGGAGTTAACCTTGTTCCTTTTTATTATCATTCTACCAATTTAATATATATATTCCTATTTATTGATGTATTCAAGTACTTATTTTTGCCAGTTTGGGTAATGATTTATATTTTATTCAGCCCTAATTTTTATATTGTTGTAATATATTTTATTCTATATATTATTCCATCTAAAACTTTTCTTTATGCATGCATGAAGTTCTTCTTGATTTTGTTTTTGCTTACTTTTCCACTTTAATCAGCATCTCTCTTTTTTTTACTCTTTTTAAATATTTATTGGCTTATTCTGTTTAATTTTAATTCTATTTTTGTTTATTTTTCATTTCAACAGTATAAATGCAGTTGTTAATTTTCCATTTCTTTCCTTTACGTATGCAAATTATTGGTTTATTTTTTTCTATCATACCAGGCTTTTTGACATTTAATTGTATACATTTAGACATTTCTTTTTAATGTATTCATTTATTAATTTCATTAATTCTTCATAACATTTTTACATTTTATTTTTGTTTATGCTTTTATTTTAATTTTATAAATGCATTCATTCATTTTCATTTTTTTTTTTACATATGCAGTTATTGGTTTATTTCTTCTATCAGACTTTTGACGTTTTATTTTTTTTTTATTTAATTTTGCATATGCATTCATTAATTCATGTTTTTTTTCCTTTTCTTTTTTATTTATTTATTGGGTTGGTTAAACTTCTTTTGGAATTCTATGGATAGGGACCAGAGGAAAGAGAAACCTCTCTTATCTCCACTGTGCACATTTTTTCATAAGTGCAATGTCAAGCATAGGGCATCCTTCTCCAAGACCTTGGATTATTTAACCATCAATTATTATTCTGCACTTAAAGTATAAAAATAATACACATGGCTTCCAATTTGAGGAATAGTAAAATCATCTAAAAATGTAAACTTATTTTTGGCCCTCACCTGAGCAGCTTATTCATGGGTCATTATTATTTTACCCATCACGTCCCATTTGACAATAGGTCTCCATGGTGGAGCAGATGTTAGGAACACATTCCCTGTTTACCAGGCTCAAACCTCAGACACCGTGCCATATTCTCACTCGCGATGCACTAGGCCTAGAGCTCGGGGAACAGACGGTTTCCATGGAAACTTCATAATTTTCTCCTTAAGTAACTAAGTAAATAGTCCCATAAAACCATTGTTAATATTGGCATGAAACGAAGCCTGCCTTTTTGGCAATCCTCCTATAAATGTGCCCCCACTCATACACACACACACAAAATCCAGATTCATGCCAATTTCCTTCTCGCTCTCCTGCAACATGTCACTGGGTTCTTTGGCTGGGGAATTGTTAATCTGTCAGCAACAGTTCATTTGAACATATTCATATTTATGTTTAGAGCAGATCAGAAACCATTTGCACTGATGCCGGGGCTGTGTGAGGCATATAAATCAGCCGTCGAGATGTAAAAAAACCCTCCATCTACAGAATGACTGTGACCTCTGAATGTCCACCACATATTCACATCGAAAAAAACATTTTTTTTTTTACATTTAGTAATTTGACTGCCATGTTTTTTTTAATCAATTTTTTTTTTATTTGAATTTCTTTTTAACAAGACAAGAGACAAATAAACAAAAAACAGAAGAATAAAAAAAAAACTATTTTCGGGTCTTGTTGAAGTATATGCTGTGATTTTTTTCCTCCATTTACTTTAATGCTTTATTTTTATGGGAAACCATCAGTATCACTTTAGGTGTCTGTCCAGTTCTGTGACTCGCCTCCCCAAGTCTTTCAGTGTTGGGTTCTTTTCTGCCGGTCGGCATCCCTGACAGTATCGAGGGACTACTGTATATAACAAAGCTGTAATGGGTTCGGTGAAGCAGGAGGGATATTTGTGTGGACAAATACAGGGACTAATATCTCTTATATACAGCTTGAGTCCCTAAGGGACTAACCCTTCTACTCTCCTCTATTAAACCTTTGGAGCAATCACAGGATCTAGTTTTCACACTAGTTAGCAGTGATGGGAGAATCTGTGCTGATTTGCTGGAAAACTCGTGAATTTACCGCAAAACTTGCCAAATGCATTGAAGTCAATGGACATCAAAATAATTTTGACGCTCATCAATTTTGATGCAAGCAACAATTATTTTATACGCGCGACTATTTTGTTCAAATGCATTAAAGTCAATGGACATACAAATAATTTTGAAGTGCAACAATATTTATGTGCGTGTCAATATTGACGCAAAATTTTTGGTTGACGTGCTGGATTTTTCACCAACAGATTTTTACTGCAGTTTCGCGAATAAATTTGCTTGCGGCAAAACACGGAAATTTGCCACGAATTCTTGTCTTGAATTTATTCGCCATCACTACTAGTTAGTCCTACTTTAAGGACATCTTCCACCTACCCTGCCTCAGCCACTCCATTACTAGCAACCCTCCATTAGATTCCAACAACTGGAGAACTAAAAGAGGTCAAAGAGTGGAAGTATGGAACCCATATGACGTCCCTGGCCAAAAAATTAATTCCTTCCTCTGATTTTGGGATGTGTCAGCATTGTCTACAACAGTGATCCCCAACCAGTAGCTTGTGAGCAACATGTTGCTCTCCAACCCCTTGGATGTTGCTTCCAGTGGACTCAAAGCAGGTGCTTATTTTCGAATTCCAGGCTTGGAGGCAAGTTTTGGTTGTATAAAAACCAGTGCACTACCAAACAGAGCCTCAATGTAGGTTGACAATCCACATATGGGCTACCAAATGGCCAATCACAGTACTTATTTGGCACCCAAGAACATTTTTTATGCTAGTGTTGCTCCCCAACTCCTTTTACTTCTGAATGTTGCTCATGGGTTCTTGGGTTGGGGATCCCTGGTCTACAAGATAGGAATGTGACACTGAGTAATTAATATGATGGGAGTTATATTATGCAAAGTATTAAAGGTGCTTCAATGGGTACCACTATGGCAATTCAGACCTGTAATGCCACACACTTCTTATTGCTACTGTCTGTTGCAGCTGTGACTTTACTCTTGCTACTGATGCTCCTATTACCTTCTCCCATAACTGATTTCCAGTTTCCTCTAAACCAAAATGCAGATTTTCAAACTCACTTTCAAAGCCTTTAACCTATCCTTACAGGTCAGCCATGCCACTCCTTCTTCACTTCTGACTTCTCTCCTAAAGCAGCAGTTCCCAACCTTTTTGACCCGTAAGGACCATTCAGATGTATAGAGTCAGGAAGCAACACAATCATTAAAAATGTTCCTTGGTGGTGATTCCCCATTTGGTAACCCCTTTGTGGACTGGCAACCTACAGAAGACTCTTTTTGGCAGAACAACTGGTTGCAATGCAACCAAAATTTGCCTCCAAGCCAGAAATTCAATTCAATAAATGCACCCATCACTAAGTATGAGGGTATAGCTTATGTGCCCAGAACATTCCTTCTCTGTATATTTGTTTATACATATGGGAGGAGGTGCCATATTGATTCCCTTAGACAGTACAGTATGAGGGTATATCTTATTATGTGCCCAGAACATTCCTTCTTTGTATATTTGTATTTATACATATGGGAGGAGGGAGGTGTCATATTGATTCCCTTAGACAGTACAGTATGAGGGTATAGCTTATTGTGTGCCCAGAACATTCCTTCTCTGTATATTTGTAGTTATACATATGGGAGGAGGGAGGTGCCATATTGATTCCCTTAGACAGTACAGTATGAGGGTATAGCTTATTGTGTGCTCAGAACATTCCTTCTCTGTATATTTGTATTTATACATCTGGGAGGAGGGGGTGCCATATTGATTCCCTTAGACAGTACATTATGAGGGTATCACTTATTGTGTGCCCAGAACATTCCTTCTCTGTATATTTTTATTCATACATATGGGAGGAGGGAGGTGCCATATTGATTCCCTTAGACAGTACAGTATGAGGGTATATCTTATTATGTGCCCAGAACATTCCTTCTCTGTATATTTGTATTTATACATATGGGAGGAGGAGGTGCCATATTGATTCCCTTAGACAGTACAGTATGAGGGTATATCTTATTATGTGCCCAGAACATTCCTTCTCTGTATATTTGTATTTATACATATGGGAGGAGGAGGTGCCATATTGATTCCCTTAGACAGTACAGTATGAGGGTATAGCTTACTGTGTGCCCAGAACATTCCTTCTCTGTATATTTGTATTTATACATATGGGAGGAGGTGCCATATTGATTCCCTTAGACAGTACAGTATGAGGGTGTAGTTTATTGTGTGCCCAGAACATTCCTTCTCTGTATATTTGTATTTATACATATGGGAGGAGGTGCCATATTGATTCCCTTAGACAGTACAGTATGAGGGTATAGCTTACTGTGTGCCCAGAACATTCCTTCTCTGTATATTTGTATTTATACTTATGGGTAAGACTTTTCAAATGGTTTCCTTTTGGTGTTTAAAATGAAGAAGTAACCTTAACATGCAATATGTTACAAGTGGGTGAGAATGATAATGGGGCCAAGCTGTGCAGTGGTAGGATTGCCAGTAGGATTAGTTAAGCACTATGCAGACTTTCCATGGTGACAAGGCTGGCCGTGAGTGCAGCCGAGTGATGTGAGCAGAACGGCGCTGATCTTCATTCCCACTATCTGTTTGCCCATATTTGTGTCACTGTTACACTGTATATAGCTGTAAGCGGTGCAAAGTGAGATGAGGCATAGAGGAATGTGCAGAGAAAATGCTAATGTTTGTGCTCCCACGAGGTTTGACAAGTTCAACACTTAGGTTACAAATGCTATGGCTGAACGGCACCGTGACTCTGCAGGACTTGAAACGGTTGAGCTGGAGTGGAGCCAGGAGAGAAACAGGGAACTGGAGCTCGGGGTCTGGAGGGAATGTAGAGAAATGCAATAAAAACATAGTCCCTAATTAACAGCATTGCAATAATAATCAATGCAAACCTCAACATCAGATTTGACTTATAATATTCTTACCTGCTAGTACAGGCGGCCATAGTTACCCTATCCCTATAAATAAACTATTCTTACCCAGGCAGTGCTTTCCCCTTTACTCACAACACGTACTGCTAAATGGCAGTGTCTGTAAGTTTGTACAGACAATGAGCAAACTTAGGGGCTGTTCCTGCTGAATTGTGCTTAGTACAGGGAATACCTATGCTGCCATAGTTTTATGAGATCTCTCTGTACAGACTATGAGCAAACTTAGGGGCTGTTCCTGCTGAATTGTGCTTAGTACAGGGAATACCTATGCTGCCATAGTTTTATGGGATCTGTCTGTACAGACTATGAGCAAACTTAGGGACTGTTCCTGCTGAATTGTGCTTAGTACAGGGAATACCTATGCTGCCATAGTTTTATGAGATCTCTCTGTACAGACTATGAGCAAACTTAGGGGCTGTTCCTGCTGAATTGTGCTTAGTACAGGGAATACCTATGCTGCCATAGTTTTATGGGATCTCTCTGTACAGACTATGAGCAAACTTAGGGGACTGTTCCTGCTGAATTGTGCTTAGTACAGGGAATACCTATGCTGCCATAGTTTTATGGGATCTGTCTGTACAGACTATGAGCAAACTTAGGGACTGTTCCTGCTGAATTGTGCTTAGTACAGGGGATATCTATGCTGCCATAGTTTTTCTGCAGCTCTTAATCTATATCAGGCCAGTGAAATAAAATGCAGTTTTGTGGTCCTTTAATACTGAGGCTTGTCTGCTATATACTTGTTCAGCCCTCAGCGAGTAGAAGCCTTTCCTAAGGATCACGGAGCTCTTAGCTTATTACCTTGCAGTGTTCTGCGCTCTTGCCAATTACTGAGGTGCTTCCTTCAATGCCAACGTCCAATGGCAAATTCAAGGTCAGTAATGTATCTTTTATTTCGGGCTGCAGGGTGTGTCCCTCCCTATTCTGCCACTGACATGAGCCACATATTTCACCTTGTTGCAAATGGTGCACGTTTTGTCTTAAAGGCATTAATATTCACTAGAAAGATATTATACGTGTTAGTATTTAGAGTCTATTCCTCATCAACCCATTCGCTCTCCTAATTTGAATTGATGTATTATATGTCCCGTTTATAATCACAAGGCGATTGCGTACCATGCATCGAGGCAGAATAGACACATTGGGGCTCATTTATAGTAATGGGCGAATTTATTCGCCAGGCGCGAATTCGCGGCGAATTTGTGCGATTCGACGCCAGTGAATAAATTTGCGAAACGCCCGCAAATTTTTCAGTTTTTTCGGCACAAATTCGCCCATCACTACTCATTTACTTAGTGAATTTCAGCTCGCAAAGTGCAATTTCGAATGCAATTAGCTGTGTTGTTTTACCCACAATGCAGCATTTTATTGCATGATTCCAGCCTCATCCCTTTGAACCCACCAGGAGTATGGACGAGCGAATTTATTCGTCAGCCATGGATTCGCAGCGGAATTCCACATTTCGCCATCATATTTTTTCATGAAACTGAATTAGTTAGTTAGTAATTAGTCCGTTTTGCAAATTTTTTGGTGGAGCAAAATGGGACAGATTTGCTCATCACTAACCAGGGGGGTTCCACTTGGAGCAGTTGCATCAGACGCATCAAAAATTGCTGTTGCTTTTAGACATGAATCATATGCAATTTCCGGCTGATGTTCGGCCTCAAAATCAGGGCGATCCTGGACTCTCTGCCAGGGTCAGACTGGACGTTGGGGGGCACACCGGGTTTCAATCCTCCGGGCCACCACGTGCATGCTCAAATGGTGTGGCGAATGTTGACACGCACATGTGTGAAAGGAGCGAGCACGGGTGAGCGCCACCACAAATGTTTTTTTCTGTGGCCAGGCAGATCAGGAGAGCGGGTCTGGGCCGATGAGGGATGGAGCCCACCAGGATTTTTCCTGGTGTCCCGTCGGCCCATGCCCTCTTAAGATAGCTTGCTGCTGCCGCCCCTATCCCCTCTTCCATACGCTCACCTTTTGGTGCCTGACAGGGTCGAATGGTGTCCACAAAGTCGACAGAGGGATCCAGGGGGCACAATTTCACACTCTGCACTAGGAGAGCAGAATTTTCCAGTTTGAAAACTGGAAATTTGGCTCTTAAGGTTACCAGGAGAGGCATTTTTGTTGCCCCTGGTAACTAGTGGGACACTGTCGTCTGAGGCTGGTTTCTCAAGTCACCTCATTGGAGCAGCACCCCTGCTTAAAATGACATATTCATCATGGAGCTCCAGGATTCCACCTTGTGGAAAAAATTTGCAGGACACATTCACATTGACGCTCTGGCGTCAAAAGAAGAGACATTTTGGTCATAAGTACAACACGTTCAGTTGTGCTTAGCTCTTTTGGCAACCAGGTGGAAATACAGGATCATGTTTGGACCTTATTTAATTGCACCAAAATGTGCTCTTAATTGTGTCCGTTTTAGAGCAGCCACTCTTGCAGATGTGTTCATAGATGACCTCATGTACTGGTGGCAGTAAAACGTCTATAGCTTGCATCCAGTTATGGTGGACCCACATGTTAACTTGAAGACAGAATTCACCTTCCTCTGGTACACTTACAGGGCATGATGTCACATGATGTCATAGTTTGGGAACTGAGATGGAGAAGGTGCAAGAACATTACCTGCCTTAGAGACAGACTTCTCCAGTCGTTGAAGAAGTCCACGTGAAGAAGTCAGTGTACCCTTCTCCTTAAAGGGGAAGGAAACCTAGTCGGCGCAAACCCTACACCACCCCTCCCGTTTGTTGCCCACCCTCCTTCCTCCCACCTGGCCTACCCGTCCCGCTGGGCAAATGCCCCTAACTTGTTGCTTACCCTTCTGCGCAGGTCCAGTCCAGAGAGTTCTCTGACGACATCTTCTTCCACGCGATCTTCTTCCTGCTGTGAACAGCGTTTTGGCGCATGCACAGTAGGATCATTTCGCCGGTACGGATCTACTGCGCATGCGCCAAAAGTCACGCGCATGCGCAGTAGATCGTACCGGCGAAATGATCCTACTGCGCATGCGCCGTTCACAGCAGGAAGAAGATCGCGTGGAAGAAGATGTCGTCGGTGAACTCTCTGGACTGGACCTGCGCAGAAGGGTAAATAACAAGTTAGGGGCATTTGCCCAGCGGGACGGGTAGGCCAGGGGGGAGGAAGGAGGGTGGGCAACAAACGGGAGGGGGGGTGGGGGGTTTGCGCCGACTAGGTTTCCTTCCCCTTTAAGGCTTCCTTGTGTACAGAGTTACCATTTGAAAATGTTGATGTGTAAAACATGCCCAATATTTACTGTTTCACCCAATAACCTGCATTGATCAAATTCTCATAACATACACAAAACCCCTCTCGTGCTTAATCCCATCTTCTGTGAGGCTGATGTATGGAGCATAGATGTGTTCTAGACACTGTCATACAGCACTGCCAGAAACCTAAATAGGATTAAAAGAGATTTTCTCATGAGCAATGTAATTACAGTTTGTGGCCCCAGGCAAATGCAATATGTTGTGTACTCGTAACCTTTCATCCCCTTCACAAAAACACATAACTAATAGTTTCATGGGAAATTAAATAATGTATAAAATATGTGTATTGCTACAGCTGTACCTGCAATATCTGAGTTACTGAGTTACGAGGTAGATAGCAAAGGTGGATGTTTGAAAAGTACTTTGTTATATACAGTACAATATCATTGGGTCCAATCACTGACAAAGACACCATACTGGTTCAAAGGGAGCCAATTCCGGAGGGTGTTTTGGCAGTGCAGTAGACTTGAGGATGTTACACCAACCCTCCAGATGCCAATATCACTCCTCTAGAGTCCAGTACAGTGGGGTGGGGTGGTTTGGAGCAAACCCCATACAGGAAGATTATGATTGGAGAGTTGAAATTAAAGCTCCACCTTTACTTCTGGCATTCCCCATAATGGTTAAGCCAACTAGAGACTGGACCTGCTTCACAGTTTCCTTTCCAGGTCTTATGGGTTTAAGTGGCTGCTGGCAGTTATGCAATTGACATTTCAATCACAATAAGAGAATGTGTCACTTATGTAGATAACTCACCACATTGAAGCGGTGGTACAGGCACACCAGCTCCAGGCCGAAAACCATCAGCAATAGATGGGCAAATCGGTGCCATTTTGCTTCGCCAAGAAAAATCTTGAATTTACAGCGAAAAAATTGTGAAACGCATTGAAGTCAATGGGCGTCAAAATAATTTTGATGTACAACAATCAACAGATTTGTTGAATTTGACGAACTAATTCAAAAACGTGGAAATTCATTATTCGCCCATCGCTAATCACCAATAATATTAAAAAAGGGGGCCTCCAGATACTCCAGGAAATCCATAAGGCTACAAGCATGGAAAATAAATATTTCCATTGGCCCTACTCATTTCGTGCCCATTTCGCACTATAAGAAATAGTGTTTGTACTACAAACCTGTGCAGACCCCTTTTTTGGATAATATTGCTGACAGTTATGTAGTTGGCCCAGGGGTGTCAGGTTTAGAAAGAAAGTCCTATTGTAAAAACCTAAAAAGTTTTTTTGTATATTATCTCTCCAGTAATACGTGGCTCATGTCCCAGATCTACAGCTCGAGGTGGAGGTATCCAACCAAAGAAGAAAGATGGCAGGCACTCACAGATCCCACAAACAGCCTTGTAAAAGAACTGAGAACTTTATTTAGGCAACAAAAATGAATCATTACATAGCCTTATGCGTTTCATGCCAATTGGCACTTAATCATAGGCTGTACAAAAACACAGTACCAATAAACAGGATATGTACCCTAAACGCACCAATCACCAAAGTGCATTGATTAACCAATAAAGTAAAAAGGGGGAAGGGCATTAAAAAATATGCAAATGAGAGACGTCCAAAGGCATGCAAGGGAACATAGTAGATGATTCCCAATTAACAACTCATTGTGAAGAAATAAGAAATGTTAGAGAAGAATGTTAGAGGAACAAAATATATACATATATATAAATTAAGTGCCCATTGGAACGAAACGCGTAAGGCGTAATTATTTAATTTTTGTGGCCTAAATAAAGTTCTCAGTTCTTTTACAAGCCTGTGGGATCTGTGAGTGCCTGCTGTTTTCCTTCTTCAGGGATGTCAGGTTGCCTAAGTGTTTAAAAAGTGTTTTAAAAGGAAGGTACCATGTGCTTGGTCTCTTTAGAAGCCACTTGCTGGAGGGGGTGGTTGGTGCTGGAGGGCCTGAGGTGATAGCTAGGATTAGGGTAGTTAGTAGAGCAACCAGAGGCTCCAAAGAAACTATTTAATACCCAGTGGCGTCACCCACCAGTATAGGGACTTTAGTGATTAGGAAAGACCTTTCTTAATAACATTACCACAATGTAGACAAGGTAAGTAGCAGGTGATTGTCAGATTGTCAGGCTCTGCTGGAGTTCAAGCCAGGGACCTTTGCTTTTCTGGTTCTGCGCCTTAACCATTGGGCCAGATGAGCAGCCTGGAGCAGCCTGCAGGGTTGCTCACTGTCTATTACCTGGCCTTTGCAGCCCTAGCCCAATAGCAGCCTGATTGGCTTGCAGTCAGCAAATCAAACACTCCTTGCCTGAGCATTGGCTTCCCAAACTAGCAGTGTAGTATTGTCCCAAGCTAAGGGTTCCAGTTCCAGCCTCCTTTCCTTGCCTTTTCCTATCTTGTCTTGTCTTACCTTGAACATTTCCTCCTTCCCTTCCCTTGTTCAGTTTCTGCTCCAGTCCTACTTTTAACCTTGCCTTAATCTGTTGCTGCCTTGACCTTATCCTGACCTTGCCTGTTCCTGCTTCCTCTCCTGTTCTGACTTGTACTTGTACCCTGTCTATTATCTTCCCTTTCCCCCCCCCTCTCCGGCTTTCCAGACCCCTCTCCTGCTATCCCGATCCTTCTGCTCCAGATCCTTCTGCTCCCCTATCCCCAGTCTAATCTGATTCTACGCCTGCACTGTACTGTTCTGGTTCTACACCTGCACCATCCTGTCTCTCCCCATCTTTTCCTGTTCTACACCTGATCCGTCCCGCTCCTACCCAGTCTGCTCCTGTCCTAACTGATCGCCCACTTCATCCTGTCTAATACAGTCCTGATCTTCGTCCTCTCCATCTTGTTCCACTCTGCACCCGTTCCAGTCTGACTCATCACCCATGTCAACGTGTTCCTGCACTTTTCCTGTATGTGTCCCGTGGGTTCAGCCAGCTCTTGCCTAAAGGACTCACCTTCCTCCTCAGACTCCTCAGCCTCCACAGCACCCCCTACCTAATCCTTACACAGATAGGGTTTAAGGTTTGCTTTCCATGGAACTAGGGGTCCTACTCCTATCCCAAATTATGTAAGCAGCCCCATACCATTATTCCTCCTCCTCCATCAAACTTTACATTGGGCATTATGTGTTCATACAGGTTGTGTTCACCTGTCAGACTCCCGACAGACTCTCAGATAGTAAATGGCAATTCATCATACAGGAGATGTGTTGTCATTGCTTCCACCAACCAATCCCCAACCCATTCCATAGGTGCCATTGTACACAGCACAAGGGTTTTTATAAAATAGCCATACTGACATTACCAGAAACAGCCTTGAACTTCTAACTGAGCATGTTACTTTCAAAAGGGGCATCTGGATATTTTTGGACATGTATAAATAAAAACGTAATCTAATATACAGTAGAACTTGTCTATAGGAGTCTGTATTGAATGAGCGTGACAACAGCGCAACATTTCCAGACTGAAAGTGAGTTCGGATCAGTAATCTAATTAGCCGGTTACAACTAGATTAATTCAATTTAATTCTGTTCAAAATTAGATATTTTGCAACATGAATATCCCCTTGGGAGGTAGCACTGCTTAGCGAAGACGTGCCCACATATGTTCAAGTAGCAGAGATATAAACGAGAGAAGACTGGCTTATTAGGGGAAGGTAAAGTGCGTCTCTCAACTGCTTTTTTCGGAAGCTTAATATCTCTTCTACATGTTCTTCCATCAGAGCTCATTCTTCTCCTGGCCATCTTATTCATCTTCATCTTTTTTTTTCGTGGTCTGATTGTCTCTTGCTATGGATCCAAAATTGCTTTTGCAGAGTGCAGAATTTATCCTTTAACAAATGATGCATGAGGCTGTTATTTATTAAGGTGCATTTTTTTTTGCTGGGGAAAATTTGGCTTTGCAAAATTGCATAAAATGTTGAGCTAAAAAAAAAATATATATATATATATTTTTTTTTTATTGTCCAAATATAAATCAACTATATATATATATATATATTATAAAATAACATGAGGAGGAACAATTCTTTACAGGAACATGGGATATTTTTATCTTGTAGCTGGGCAGATTTTGGATAGGGAACTGTCAGTTTTTAGAACTGTCAGCATTAAGTTCCCCTTTGGATTAACTTGATGAGAATGTTACTGTTTTATTTAAGTGTTACCAACGTACATCATAGTTTGCAGTAGCATAACTAGAGTGCACTGGGCCCCCCTGCAAAAAAATCTTCAGAGGGACCCGACGCACTCTGATCTCCATCCTCCCACTCGTGTCCCGCCTCCACAACACCCACTCCCTGCCTCGACTCCATCGGTCCAGCCCCGCCTTATCCCCGGCCCCCTGCAACTGCAGGGTGTCCTTCCTCTATAGTTGCAACACTGATAGTTTGAGTCTTGACTATGCTGCCATTGTCTTAGGATGACTGGCCAAGAGGAAAGGGTCAGTGACCTAAAGCAACAGCCAAAAATTGAGAGTTTTTCTCCAAAAAGTAATGATCAAAATGTAATTAAAAATGCAAACCATTTGTTAGGACATAGAGGTTGAAGGCCTGATGGGTTTCATGCCTGTTGGGGCACTTACTCATATGCTCATAGTTTGAGTCTTGACTATGCTGCCATTGTTTTAGGATGACTGGCCAAGTGGAGAGGGTCAGTGACCTAAAGCAAAAGCCAAAAATTGTGAGTTTTTCTCCAAAAAGTAATGACCAAAATCGAATTAAGAATTCAAACCATTTATTAGTACATACAAGTGAAAGCCTGACGCATTTCGTGCCTGTTGGGGCACTTACTCATATGCTCATAGTTTGAGTCTTGAGTCAGAAGAAGAAGACAAATAATTAAAAATCAGTGAAAAAAAAGATGAAGGCCAATGGAAAAGTAGCCAATTTTCTAACATACTAAAAGTCAATGAACCATGGGGCATAGGAGACCTTGGGGCATAAATCTCATTGATTTGTCAAAATGTTGCTACTGCTTTTATCCAGCTGTCCAGCTTGAGCAATAGGATTATTAGTATTCTGTAAAAATTTGGGGTAATAGATCTGAATTTAATTCAAATTCAAGGATTCTTCTTTACTGCAAAACTCAACCACCATTTGACAGAATCACTCATCCATACCAAGTCCACCTTGACTTAAAGAGATGTGAATAATCCTGTCCCTGCCCATCACAGGAGATAGACTTACAAGTCAGCCACGTGGTCAACCAAGAAGAAACAAATATATTAAAGGTCATTAAAAATGGAAATAGTACTTGCTCTGAAGCTTACTATGTGTCTGCTAGATCAGGCGTTGGCTTAGTAACTCTCGCCCAGGGTTCTTTAAATACGCATCATGGATTAAAGATAGAATTGACACAAAATGCTCTTCCTGCTGACAGTTGCCTTGCGTTGCTGCTCGCCGGCAAACTAAAAATAAAAATCTATGTGCTTGCGAGCTATGAATATTCATAATTTTGCACATATTTTCCTCCCTGCCAAATCTATGGATGAACTCTTTCCCAAACTGAACATAAATTACAGGCAAATGTATGCTGATTGCCAAAGACATGCTTCATAAAAACAAACGTATGCACGGAGTGGAGCAATGCCAGGCTCTCCATGTCACATCAGCTTCTATTAGCATGGAAAGCAAAGATGTTCTGCGCCCTGTGCTGGTTCTGGAGAAAAAAGAAAAGAGGAGGAAAAAAAAAACATAATTTATCAGAGCTTTACTAGGCTTCCCTGATTTTCTGACTTATTGGAGAAATATAATAGGGTTACAAAGATAATTAAAGGTGATTTTGCCTTCTTAAAGAGGCAACTGTTGTTCAACATGCATTGAGTGAATAGGGCTCGTCCTGAAGATTCTTTTTGCCTATTGTTTTAATTAAAAAATATCTATGTTTTTTGGTATTCCTTGAGCTTACCAGGACAAACGGGGGAACTGAAGCTACTCCATGTCAATGTTCTTGCAAGGTAGTTAATCAGTGCGTTAATAAACCCCCCACATAATAGACTTCTTCATTATTTGTAAGTAACACAACAACGAGATGAAGGGAGGGGTGTTGTTTGTACAGGGGACCCAAAACTCTTGGAATGCTTATGGCAGGCATTGTCCATGGTTCCCTTGGGTTCCTCTTAGTGATGTGCGGGTCAGGAAATATCAGGGAAACTCAACCCACACCAGAACTAAACCCTCAAATCCTTAATCTGCACCTTATCCTAACCTGCTAAATGTTGCATTGTAGGATCTGCACCAATCCATACCCCATGTCTTCTTACACTACTTCTGTGCTTGCCTCCAAGACAGGGAATCTTCAAGATCAGGAGTAATGGAGGAGTGAACTTCCCAGTCTGACCTGCACCCAATCTTAATGGTTGGCCAAATATCAACCTGAACTCACTCAACTAGGGGTCAACCCGCTGGTTTTGGTTAAACTCATACATCAATACTTCACGTGACCTGTACTCTGCACCATGTTCTAGAGTTTTCATCTGAAACAAGAAGACCAGCTTGTACTTACCACTGGTACAGGTGCAAGTGCTCTATGTATTGATCCTAGGTAGTGCAACGTTATGCCCCATAGCACCCCAGCACTTGCCCCTAAACCACTGTGCACTTATCTTTCAGTTCTCACAGCCGCATCTGGGGCAAGGGAGGTCGGTCGGGCCGGGAGAAGGTCTGGGCCATTGGGGCCCATCATGTATTTTTTTCACTGTGTCCCACTGGCCCAGTCTGATCCTGTTCCCAATCTTGCATGAAATTCAAATGGATGGGGGTCTGAATTGGGAATCCAATATGTTGATAAAAGCAGGCATCGCTGCATTCATAGGACACAGGCAGGTCTTTGCACTCCATAGTAAATGACCCCATTGTGCTCTATTTAGTCAGAACTTTAGTTTAGGTCAGAGCCTCTACAGCATGAAGTACTTGGAGTATAGACACTAATATACATAATTCACTTCAACTTTAACACTTAAAATTGTGCATTTTGAAACTAAATTTGGGAGGGGGCTGATGTCCTTTCTATAGTAACTGTTTTATTAGCTCCTGATTGATACTCTCACCTCCTGATACCCTGTGAGTCTGTGATAGTAGGTGGGTAAAATGCGACACAATTGTTGCATTTAATTGGCTGTATTTTTAAAGAAAGTCCTCGGCTTGATGCCCAGATTGTCGCCTGGCACAGGGGCAAACGAGTCCGCACATCGTTCTCTCTTGCAATCGTCTCTACAAGTTCTACTGACAATCATAAGGGGCGGCCAATAAATTCATTGTGGGTTACCCATAATCCTGAGCATCTGTGTTTTGACTGACCTAGATACTGTTAATTAGGCAACATAGAGGCGTCTCTGCAGCATTGGCTTCTGTTAAACAACAGCCATCACACAAATTTTCCATTCCTGATGAATAGATCAGTGTCTAGTTTAAAACTCTGGACCCTACCACTAGGTGTCATATAATGATCACTTATCAAAGGGAAGCTCGCAGAGTGAGCCATCAAGTAAATCACAATGGAATTCTGTGAGCAGCGTCTTCAGCCTGTGTTGGGGCTTCCCGAAAGCACAAGCAAGGAATAAGTATCAGGTCTCCCTTACTGATCCATGGCAACACGCATGTACCTACCTCCCCCGTTTATCCAGGGAAGAGACTAGAAACACAACTACAATGTCTAAGGCAGCAGAAGACTCGGAATACGCTGCATTTCTTAAGCAATGTCATTCAACCATCGTGATACAAAGTAGACCTTAAATAAACCAGAAGTTATCTCACCGAAAATTCCCCAGTTGATCTATCTGATATTGCACAATCCCATTCTGCAGAAATCCCTTCAGATGAATGCACAGATAATGAACTGTTAAATCATTATACAATTTGCCGCCTGCCTGCTTCATTTAAAAGCAAAGCTATAGTCAAAGCACTGGTGTCCATGATCTGTGGGTAAGTATGTCCCATCTCCCACAAGAGAGCATTCCACTACATCTGTGTGTGTTACCAACTAGCTTTATTGTCTGCCAGGAGAAAGCAGCTGCCATGTTTGTGGTTCTATTATCCTCTAATGCTCTTTAAGATTCCCTGTCCCATCAATGAACTGGTGCCACCCATGAACGGATCTACACTTAATTCATTTCAACTGCAACTGTAGACTTGTGAGTGTGATTCCTCATATAAAATGTTCACAAATGTCCAAGGGATGACATAAAGGTCTGTATTTATCATACCAAAAGCTCCAGGATGACCTTTAATATCCTTTATAACTTTAAGTAGGGATACACTGTCAGAATGTCTTATGTGATAGCTAGGACATAATGGAGATGTTTTTCCATTTATGAGATTTCTTGATCTTGATCTTTATCTAGGGGTCTTGGGTTGTGGAGCTTGGCCTAGAGCCTGCCCAGTTCAGGTAAGATTTGGGCAGAATGCCTATGTGCTTTTCTAAGTACATCTAAAAGCCCATCCTGAAGGTCAGGGAATTGGGGTGGAAATGGATTAGATGCCTAGATATTTTTGGAGCGATGGCTGAGTTACTGATACATTCATGTTTTACAATATCTGTAACGTAAGAGGGCCCTGACCAGACTCAATTTCCAAGATGGTCTTAGTTCAAGGTTGAACTTCGAAAGGTGGGCTTGGAATCAAAAAAACCCAACAACCACTGATCTATTGCCTAGTGACTTCAGGTCAAAACACTCAATGTTGTCCATGTAAGAGAGGGTTATTCTATTATCTAGGTTAGACCATCTGTGTGCCAGATTGTTCACCTGAAGCGCAATATTTGAGGGCAGATTTTATTACTTACATCAGCTGCAACCAATACTTCCATTTACTGAGTGGCCAGCAGGTGTTATTTTGGGTTGAAGATGCTGAGATCTCTTTCTCTGTCCCCAGTTCCTCTAAGTATAGTATGTTATAAGTAGAGGGCTTTCAGTAGATCTGCTCGGATTGTTTCCAAGCTATTAAACCAGTGCAACATCAATAAATACTTTCTAAATCAAGGTATGTTGGGCTTGCCAATGTAGTTTACAAATGGGCATGACAAGTTAAGTGGCTGCCATTGCCACCTTCTGTAGGAGACAAATACCTTCTCTAGGAGGATTTTTTTGTGGTGTAACACAGGGTTCTGTATTGGGTCCACTTTAACTTGTTCACACATTACTTGGTAGGGGGGATTATAAGTAATGTATCTGTGTTGACAATGAAACTGAGAGAGCCTTACTGAGAGTTTGGGGCAAACTGCCAATTTGGGAAGCTAAGTGGCAGACTAGATTTAGGGGGTTATTTAAAACCTAAAATTTTTCTGGTTGGGCTTTTTGTGGCAAAACTCAATTTTTTTTCGATGCTGCAAAAAGCCCAAATCCAAAAATCCACCATCTTAGACCTGTCGAGGTTCTGTATAAGTCAATGGGAGTGGCACCTATCCCAAATGAAAGTTATCATGGCCTTCAGTGGGTTTAGCCTGAAAATCTGACTTTTTTGAGGTTTTCAGGAAAAAAAAAAATCAAGCTTTTCGGTAGAAAAGCCCTGAAAAATTGTATGATTCGGGTTTTCACTAGACATTTTTGAGTTTTTTACCGATCTGATTAAATCTAGTTAATGTATTCATAAATAAATATAAAAAAAAATCTGCAAAATTCACACACCTCTTGTCCTTTAAATACGTTTTCGTTCTTGTAAACCTAGGCAAGTTTTGGATTAGAGTAGTTGCTTAGAAAAGATGCCCAAAAAGTGATGGGATGTCCAAATCTATTCTCTTTCTTGAAATTTCAGCTGCAAAAGTGATAGTGTTGGCAAGGAATCTTGGGTAATAGCGCTTCCTTACAATACGCCAGATCACTTTCAATGTAATGGAAAAATATCCACAAACCTTTGATAAAAACACATTGCTGAAAGTATATCTGTGCTAGCATTTTCACTCAAGAAATGTTTCCAGCTTTTACAGAGATAATATGAAGAAAAGGTAAAAACCATTTATTGGAGAGCTATCTGACTTCCTTGGGGAAGGCTATATACATTTAAAAAATATATATAATATATCAACACATTCTTATCTTCTTACTAGAAAAGCAGAATGTAGTAGACTGGGCTGCAGAGACATTCAAGCAAAACAAGTCACAATGCAGTGTGGATTCACTCATCAGCTTCACCTTCACTGCTAGAGCAGTTAGGGGGAGATTTGGGGTGAGTGCTTATTTGTACCCTGGGTACCCCTGGAACTATAGCAGGGTGACTGTTACCCCAATGTTTCTATATATCTGTAACCTTGTTATGAGCTAAGGGGGCCCAGTCGGAAGGCCAGTTAGGAGGAGATTTGGGGTGAGTGATTATTTGTACCCTGGGTACCCCTGGAACTATAGCAGGGTGACTGTTACCCCAATGTTTCTATAGATCTGTAACCTTGTTATGAGCTAAGGGGGCCCAGTCTGAAGGTCAGTTAGGGGGAGATTTGGGGTGAGTGTTTATTTGTGCCCTGGGTACCCCTGGAACTATAGCAGGGTGACTGTTACCCCAATGTTTCTATATATCTGTAATGTTGCTATGAGCCAAGGGGGCTCAGCCTGAGGACTCTCCAATGGATATGTGGGGGTCCAGGTGCACATGCCCCAGACCTTTAACTTGATGGAGGTTGCAGAAACTTTCACTTCACAAGTAACAGGTTGGCACAAACTGGATCAATATAATATAAATTTATATGCAGATAAAAATGTTGTTCATTTACAGAATATAAAATTAACAAAAAAATGTATCATGCCAAAGTTAAGTGCCCTAATCATAGGCACAAATTCCCCAGGGGAAACCTCCTTTCACAGGAAACACAACAGGAAACAGGATATGAATCCTTTTGGTTCCCTAGAAAAGCAAAAGGGGGATGGCATGCTCACCCATAGACATGCTTAAAAGCCTATTGCTAGCTAAAAGCATCCCTCCAATTTCCACATTATTTGTAACTCAACTTTTAAAAACATTTTATACAAAAGTTAAATCCATTGAGTGCCCCCCCCATTCCTTTACCTTTTCAGATGTTTCAGAACGCCAATTTTCGGCACATTTTTGCACCTCAAACAAGACAGGAAATCCACAGCTTTCGTAACAAACCCCATTAGTAGTATGCTACAATAGAAGCAGTAGTTTGACAAGGAAAGAAGAAAGAGAACCCTTTTAAGCTGTAAAACATGGATATACCACTATTATACTAAAAAGCCTCTTCTGAAAATTGCCTTTTTTTTGGCAAACTGATCACACAGAAGTAAAGTGCCTTTGTGACAGCTGATGAAAAGGAATCCTGCACAAACAAAGGAAAATGTGAAACAGAAGGAGTGTTGCAGAGAACAGACTCTGGCTACAAATCTCATACAGGAAACGAAATCCAAAGAACATCTTAATACAAGTGTCTTTGCTGCCTGCAATTGTGCCGGTTGGTAATTAATAGAATTGGGGGAAAAATGTAAAAAAGCTTTTCAGAACTCTTATATTTGATCTTAACCTGCAAAATAGTTTTTGTATAAGGCATCAGTTCCTTAAGATGCCCATACATAATCAAGAGAAACTTGCAAACATGGTTTTGGTCATGATAGGGTTGGGTTGCCATTAATGCCATGACCCCGAACCCTGATATAAACCTCACTGTCCCACTGAGCCTCTTAGTTCTCCATAGAAATCAAATGGCTTGAGAATTATACTCACCAAAAAAACATAATTATTGATGCAAGAGAATTCATCAAATCTAATGCTATTATATTATTCCTATATTATTATTCCTTTGTGTTTATCATGCAAAAAGTTACTGTAAATATCCATTTCCTTAAAACGGAACACATTTTTAAAAGTTAATAACCTGCAGCCAGAAGCTCTAAAGGGAAGCCACATGGTTGGGAGATAATAGTGGACATCAAGTCATATCATCATTCTCATGAGCAGGTTGGTGTCTATTGAAGGCGATACTAACATAGGCCACTGAATGCATCAGCACTCATATGTGAGTAGAGAACCCAATGTTAGAGAAGGCCCACCTTAATGGGAGGAAACTAGAGATGTCCAAACTGTAGCAGCCAACTTCCAGCTTAACACAATGCATCATCATTCATACATGGGTTAAAGAACCTAAGGTTAGAGAAGGCATTCTTGAATGGGAGGAAACCAGAGATGCCCAACCTACACCCAGCCAAAATCCCACTTAAGCCAATGCATTAGCACTCATATGTGGGTTAGAGAGGCCCCACCTGAATGGGAGGGAACTAGAGATGTCCAACCTGCGGCCAGCCAACTTTCAGCTTAACTCAAAGCATCAGCATTCATATGTGGGTTAGAGAACCCAAAGTTAGAGAAGCCCTTCTAACCCACCAGAGATGTCCAACCTACAGCCAGCCAAAATCCTGCTTAAGCCAATGCATCAGCACTCATATGTGGGTTAGAGAGGTCCCACCTGAAAGGGAGGAAACTAGAGTTGTCCAACCTGCAGCCAGCCAACATCCTGCTTAAGTCAATGCATCAGCATTCATATGTGGGTTAGAGAAGCCCCAAGTGAATGGGAGGAAACTAGAGATGTCCAACCTGTAGCCTGCCAACTTCCAGCTTAACAGTTGTAAGGCCAAAGGTTTGACATTCCTTAAAATACTTAAAATATCTAATCATATGTTGTATATCACAACATGTCTTTTGTAGTTGTATGTATTAGTTTTCCACTCCAAAGGTCCCTTATGAGGTCAAATTTGCTTTATTGAGTCAAGTGCTTTAGATAGTCAGTGAGGCAAAGAAGTGTTGCTTATTTCAAGCACGTTTCACTTAAGCACTGGACAATAAGGATTATTACTTCTGCTCTCTTGAAGAACACAAGATCTATTACTGTTCCATTTTATATAATTTTTAGGCAATTTATAGCACTAAATGTTTTCTAATGACAAGTGTGGATGTCCTCCCGTAGTAATGAAGTGCCGTCATAATGAATCCGGATGCTCCTTTTCACAGACCCATTTGCTGTGAGATATGAAGCTTCCTCTCTCTGATCATTACAAAAGAATATTTATTTGTTTCCGGGAAATCAAAGGATTTCATTTGGATAGTTGTAAATTGGTTAACTCCTCCAATGCTTCGGGCACTAGCAATTATAACAGCAACAGAAAGATGGATTGCTTGGCTTCTTCATGGTAAAGTGTTTGAGCTAGAGTAGGATGGAATAGGAACATCACAGAAATTACTCTTTTTTTTGTAATTTATGAGAATAATTGAACCAAAATGTATATGTTGGGGCAGGTTGTGTCTCTTTCCATAAAAACTGAAATCTATCAAGGGGACATTTATTAACAAAAACATCATCAAAGTGCAGGACAGGGTTTAAAGTGTAAAAAAATGGGTGCATTCTGCCATGTTTCTTGCACTAATCAAGCTGCCCTCCATAGAGAAGAATTGTCACTTGTATCGGCATTTCAAAGAGACCTGCATTCATCATCGCTGTATGTATGAGGGGAAGATTCCTCCTTTGGTGTGTCTACCATCTTATTTCCATATTAGGTATGTCCTTTCTCCACACTAAGTGCTGTACCCAACTTTGGGGACCTCTTTGTTCCAAATGCAGCAAAAAAAGTTCTTTGTGCATAGCCATGTAAGTAGAAAATGTCCCCAGGTTATACGTGTGATGTACACCGAGACCTACAGCTCAAGGCGGAGGTATCAGACCATGACCTCTTCTTGGTCGACTTTGAACTCATTGTCCCCCCTGGGGCCAAATTGTGTTGTTTCCATTCATGTGTATGGATCCTCAAATATATACTGCATCTTGAGTTGAGGATGTTCAATGCAACAAGGGCTTCCTTGTCATTTTGATGAAGACTATGTGACCTTACAGTCATAAATGGCGTAGCTCATGATATTTCTTTAACAATACCACCAGTAGAGCTGACAACTTAATGTCTCTATCATATAATATGTAACCTGGCCATATATTTTTTGAGCATTGAAGAAAACCCTCATTAAAGCAGGAGAACACATAAACGCCTTGAAGATAGTCCCAAGTCAAAGCCAAACCCATTATCCCAGCACTGTTAGAAAGTAGCACTAACACCAGTGACATCTTTAAATACTGTATACATTTAACAAGTTCACTAAAGTAATGTAAGGACAAGTGTGCAGTTAAATAGGTTGCTCAGCATCCAACTCCAGTCATATATATTTTTAATGTTACAGTAAACTTATTGTGCTATCAAAAGTTCTTCTAACATCACAGCAACAGTAGACAGTCTCAGCAAACCAAGTTGTGATTTTCATGTGTTTTAAAGTACTATTTATAGGTTATGGGAGGTTGTACTTTAGGCCTTAGATTGATGGCATTTTGATGTTCCTGATCTTATGCCCTTAAGATAAATCCAATGAACCAATGACATCTGTAAATCAAAATGCACCTTTCGCAAAGCAGCAGGGTTTGGAGGACTGACCCCAAAGACATCTTAGAAAACTGGACTTTACAAAGATTTGTGACCTATCGGACTGGACTTTGACAGCAATAACGCTGTGTAATATTTCTGAAGCTTACTTAATGCTATTTTCAAATATTGCGGCTGAGCTATTGAAAGTGGAGATGTTTATTGCCAGAGACTGACTTTTAAGAAGCTGTTGTTTCCAATAGGAAAATGTAATAAAAGTCATGAACAGAAAATACAGTTGAATATGTCCTTAGAGTATTTTTTCATGCTTTATAAATGCCATTTTTGGAGCAAACAATGTTGATGAGTTCTCAAAAACGATATTAGATATACTTTTTGAGGATTTTTACTTTATGAGGCAATGTGCCCACAAATGTTTTCTTTTGTTTGTTTGTCTTGGATAATTGCAGTTTGAGGAGCTCTGTATTAATGTAGGTAGTGACGGGAGCTGAACCACTACAATTAGGGGCCGATTCACTCAGCTCGAGTGAAGGGTTCGAATGAAAAAAACTTCGAATTTCGAAGTTTTTTTTGGGTACTTCGACCATCGAATTGGTTAAATTCGATCGAAGTCGAACGAAATCGAACGATTCGAAGTAAAAATCGTTCGACTATTCGACTATTCGATAGTCGAAGTACTTGCCCTTTAAAAAAAACTTCGACCCCCTACTTCGGCAGATAAAACCTACCGAAGTCAATGTTAGCCTATGGGGAAGGTCCCCATAGGCTTGCTAACCTTTTTTTGATCGAAGGATTTTCCTTCGATCGTTTGATTAAAATCCTTCGAATCGTTCGATTCGAAGGATTTAATCGTTCGATCGAACGAAAAATCCTTCGAGCGTTCGATCGCAGGATTAGCGCTAAATCCTTCGACTTCGATATTCGAAGTCGAAGGATTTCAATTCGAGGGTCGAATTTCGAAGTATTTTTAACCCCTTAATATTTTATTTATTATTAAAAAAAAACGATATCATTAAAGCTGCCAAAACACTGTCATGATGCATGTGTAATTTTACATTTATCATGGTTTAGTAGAATACTCTAGACTCTAAACTGGCCCAGTAGGGTACCAGAAAAACTCCTGGTTGGCCCGGGTGTTGGAAGGCCCTCCTGCTCACATAGTCCTTTGGTCTTGTATGCCTATACTATAGCCATTCACCAATAGCCAATGAATAGAACTTGACTGGCTGTATTTTGCTCTTCCATATATGTGCCCCATATAGAAGGAAAAGTGATGTTTGTGAATAATATGTATAATATGGTTCCAATAAGTAAGTAAGTGAATGTTGGGCTCAGATGACCCTTTATCATAGGAAACTAACTGTGGCAAGTCCTGCCTTCAGTAATCAGGGAACCCCATCCAAGGAGTTAGCAGGATTCCCCTATAATTAGCTCATAGGTCACCCTGGTGGGTGGGAGACAGTGACAAGAAGCAGAATGGGGCTCTAATGAAAATAAAGGCACTATGCATGGCTAAACCACTGATCCATCCCACCATGCCCATTATGTCCAAAGCTCGCAATTTAACTGAACCCCAACCACTCTACAAGAAGTCCCACTACTATCATGTACCGGTACTCCAGGATGGGGTTTTCTGTGTTTCTATGAAAACCAGAGCTAGTTTTATACAAATAAAATTAAATATCTAACATCTCATAAAGGCTTTTATACAGAGCAAAAATGCTCATTACCGGGACAATGTAGCAGGTCGGTTTGGCCGATACACCAATTGCCCGTACTAAAGCCTGTTCATTATTATTGCCAAGAATATTCTCTAGAGTTGATAGGATTTCTTTGCTATCTGAAAAGCTGAATTATACTGCGCTTAGTCTCAGCCGCTTATCACAACCGTAAAAACCTAAGATCTCTCTCCCTTCTTATCTGTCAGGGGTTTTAAGGCATTACCCCTAAGTGAAGGCTAATAGCGCTGATTAGTGAGAACCAACTGCCAGTAGATTTATGTGAATGCTTTATGCCGTGAAAGCTCAAAAATACCTCTTACATGTGAATGTATTCCTTTTTATAATGCTCAGATTTTGTTGTATTTATATGTTCTATTTAAAAAAAATATTTTTATGAGGCCTTCCAATTTAAGAAGACCTCATCACGCATGGGAAAAGTCATTAGCTTGAAGGTTGAAGGTTTATTTGATGGATGTCCTGGTAGCAAGATCTCTTCCATAAGTCCCTTGGGTGGTTTCTGAATTCTGAGACATAGATACATTTCAGTTGTCGTCTTTAGACTTTTCAAGACAAAAGATTCCACGCCAAGGACTGAAAAGTTGACAGTTCATCTGTCTATCCGGATAGAGTAAATGGAATATGAATATATCTTCCAAGCTTCCAAGTTCACCTACTAAAATAATGGATGCAATTTCTACATAAAGGGTTTAATGTATGTTGAAAGCAGTTAGTTCCTGGGTAAATTAAGCAGTTAACAAAAAAATCTTGTCTATATTTATGCATTTTGAGTGGACCCAGTGCATGCAATACATCGGATATCATGGTGGTGAATATACAAGAAAGTTTATACTTGGGGAAGGTTTTCAAGGAGATACAGTAAGAAGCAAGGTCCACTTGCTGGAGTATCATGTTGAAGGGTGGATAAGGGGGTACATTCTGATTCTTCAGCTGGTTGGGCACTAAAGTCAGATGGTTCTAAATAGCAAAGAGGCCATGAGTAGGATGTGTTATAAACTATTTGAGAAGAGTCAAAAGACAGTTTCCCTCAACATTTCTCTAAATGCCCTACAGCTAAGAAAATAGTGTGTGTTGTAGTGATGTGTGCACCAGGTAAAACTCAACCCGCACCAGATCCTAACCTGTAAATTGTTGCCATTGTAGGACCCGCACCCAAACTGTACCTGCATCTTCTTGCAACGTACACTACTTCTATGTGCGTCTCTGGTTCCAAAACTTAGCGAGCAGTGGAGAAGTGTACATTCCTGGTTTGACCAGTACCCAACCCTAATTTGCAATGGTTTTGCTAGACTTCAACCCGAAACTGCCCAACCGGTGATCAACCCGCACATCACTAGTACTGAAAAGAGAAAAGTAGTAAAAAGAGAAAGTTTATACTGGGGGAATGCTTGCCAGGAAATAAAGTGAGAAACAAGGTCAACTTGCCGAGGAATTATGTTGAACTTCAAATGACCCAACTGGTTGGGCTCTAAAATCAGTTAGTTCCAAAGAACAAAGAGGCCATGAGTAGGAAGTGTAATCAACTTTGTTCATAATGAGACAGTTACCCTCAACATTTCTCAAAATGCTCTACAGCCAAAGGAAATATTGTGCTGGTCAGGAAAAACTCAACTCACACCTGACCCTGACCTGCAAAACCTTAACCTGCACCCGACCCTCACCCCCAAAGTGTTGCTATTGTAAGACCCGCACCTGCAACTTCTTGCTCTATATGCTATTTCTGTGCAAACCTCTGCTTCCAGGATAGGGAAACTTTGGGAGCAGTGAAGGAGTGACCTACCCCAGTTTGACCCCCACCACTTTGGACTTTGTCTTTTTTCAACCCGATTTAACTATATAACTATGTAACCCTTACCCACAACGGTTGGCTAAATTTCAACCCAACTCCACCCAACTGGTGGTCAACTTGACAGTCATTGCGTGTTTCTGGTCAACCAGCCCATAACTACTGTGTGTGTATATTGTAGAGCCATTAACATTGTTGTGTCTGTATTAGTCATAGCATTATTGTTCCCAAAGCTTAGTATGTGTACTATAGAGGGCAGTGTATGTGTCTATTAAATACGTTGTATAAAAGTGTATGATAATTGTGTTGTGTGTGTGTCAGTATAAAGAGTATTTAGTACACACTATATCCATACAATGTGTCACTATGCACAACTGATCCCGTTCCCACAACACGCAGTCATTTCTCTATTCTGCCGCAGGTTGTGTTTGCTAGTCCTTGTGTAATGTATGGCATTGTGTCTATCTACATTATACAACACAGGGTGTCAGAGTTGTGCACATTTAATGCCGGCAGATAAATCCTTAACTGTATGCAGTAACCAGATGACTCCCTTTTCTGCAAACCCTGCTCTCCCAGTCAGTGCTTAACCCCTGCAGGAAGCTGCAGAGAAATGTGCTTTGCATGATGCTGGAAGGATCAAGTGTGGCACGGCAATGGGCTCCGCATGTGGGTGCATCACAACAGGGCTGAGCTCAGACCTCTGCATACTAATGATGACACAACACATTCTTCCCAGAGGATATTGCTAGGCTGTCATCTAGTTTAGCTCTGCCACACAATAGAGCCTGCTCCTTCTCTCTACGTCTCACCTCCCTCCACTGGTTCCCTTTATTCTTGAATAGTTGATATCTGGAGCCTCTCCATTGCTTTATAATCCATAGAGCACAGGCACATTCACTATCAAGGGTATTACACTGAACAAGGCTGGGGCTCCCAGCAGGTCAATAACATGAGGATCACGTATAACAAACCCCATTGGTAAAAAATAATATAAAAAATGATCATGTGTGTGTATGTGGGTGTATTTTCAGATCTGATCCTATATGGCTGAGATTCTAGCTATCTGTATAACAGAGCATTCTGTCCCAGTGGCTGCAAAGATCCTATCTGATCCCCATTGTAAACAGCAGTCCTGTCCTGCTTTATGGCAGCTGAGATTCTAGCTATCTGTATAACAGAGCATTCTGTCCCAGTGGCTGCACAGATCCTATCTGATCCCCATTGTAAGCAGCAGTCCTGCCCTGCTTTATGGCAGCTGAGATTCTAGCTATCTGTATAACAGAGCATTCTGTCCCAGTGGCTGCACAGATCCTATCTGATCCCATTGTAAGCAGCAGTCCTGTCCTGCTTTATGGCAGCTGAGATTCTAGCTATCTGTATAACAGAGCATTCTGTCCCAGTGGCTGCAAAGATCCTATCTGATCCTCATTGTAAGCAGCAGTCCTGTCCTGCTTTATGGCAGCTGAGATTCTAGCTATCTGTATAACAGAACATTCTGTCCCAGTGGCTGCACAGATCCTATCTGATCCCCATTGTAAGCAGCAGTCCTGTCCTGCTTTATGGCAGCTGAGATTCTAGCTATCTGTATAACAGAGCATTCTGTCCCAGTGGCTGCACAGATCCTATCTGATCCCCATTGTAAGCAGCAGTCCTGTCCTGCTTTATGGCAGCTGAGATTCTAGCTATCTGTATAACAGAGCATTCTGTCCCAGTGGCTGCACAGATCCTATCTGATCCCCATTGTAAGCAGCAGTCCTGTCCTGCTTTATGGCAGCTGAGATTCTAGCTATCTGTATAACAGAACATTCTGTCCCAGTGGCTGCACAGATCCTATCTGATCCCCATTGTAAGCAGCAGTCCTACCCTTTTTAATGGATAACATTCTAGCTACAGGTATTTCCATAACAGAACATTTTGATTCTATGTATGTAGTTTATTTAAATATATTCTTATTTGCATGTCTTTGACCCATTGATTCCTTAAAAGTGCTGGAAAAAGCACTCCATGATGTATAGTCTAACTAAGTCTGTTCCATCGCTCTAATTTCCTCTTGATTAAACAGACTGATAAACGGTTGTGCCTGAGCTAGAGAGCCAACCTTCACAACTTTGAGAGATTGATACACAGTATAATACTGATAGGCTTATATTTGTTTTGACTCTAGAAAGACTGTGAAAATCTAATCGCCTTTAGCAATTTATTCTTCCATCTTTCTTCATCGGCAGTCAGCTCAGCAGGCCCAGACTTGACTGTATCCTTGCCAAGTCAGCTGAAAATTACTTCGACTAGCCTTTGGTCATTTTCTTTCTTCAGTGTTAGCAACACAAGCTGGCACTGTCAAGATATCTTCATGGAACTTTCAAAGACAGATAGCCTCCGAGAATCAGCTGGGGCAACATCATTTGTCTGTAGCCTCCATTAACGAGGCTTTCACTCAAGTGTTTTATGATTGAATGGTGAATTGTCCAGACAATCATCAGCGTAGGAATTTTTTTAATTAACAGATATTAACCACTTTTGCCTATGAGCTATATTTAAATGCCTGATTCAGAAACTGAGAATTCGGATAACAGAGGTTCCTCAATCGTCTGAGTCATTTAAGGTCAAGCTGTCACTGTAGAACCCAAAGCAGCATAGTTATAGCAGTTATTCACCCTTAATGGAGGACTTATGGATACTACTAACTACATCATTCAGCCCTTATATCAGCTGTAATTTCCCATAACTAGGATAGGGGATACAATGTCTTGTTCCACAACAGTCTCCAGAAAACAAGCCTTAGAGTTCTGGTGGCACCTGCACAGCATGTTGCTCCTCAAGTACAAAGAAGTCATAAAGTGCTTACAGGGGACACAATACTCTGTAAATCAGTATAACAGCTTTAGCACATGGGAGCTTGATTTTTGACTTCTGTGGGATCCTCGATTTCTAAATGTGGTTCTCATGGTGCTCTGATTGTGGTCACAAGATGATGTGGTGGGACAGGAATTCTGTTTCTAATGAATTTTCAGAAAAACCTAGGTTATATTTAGGAAGTAGAAGTAAGATTATGGTAATGAACTTACCATAGGTCATCTATCTCAGTAGACCCATCAGCCAGGGTCAGTTCTCATCTTGAACATGTTGAAATTAAGCCTAAAATTTAGATAATGGCTGGCTCCAGATTTCAGGATAGCCATGGGGGATAGTTTGTGCAATGGTAGGTGGATCTGTAAGTGCCAGATCCTAAAGGTCATTCTTCAATATGCCATAAGAGAGCCAAAATGTTCCTCTTGTTTGGCCCCTAGGAAAAAATGGTTGAAGAAGTTGGTCTTGCCTGTTAATAATGACTCTGAAGGAAAGGGTGAGTTTTTTGCTTTTAAGTTGGTCAGTCCATTCTAGTTTCACCAATGCGTCTGAAGGTTTATGAGCAGTATTGGTCCATAAGGGCAACCAGATTTAGTGAGGCTTAGTTGATCAAGTCTGGTGAAGTTTGAGTACTCTTGTATACTTGAATGGGGATTCATAAATCATGCTTTTTAAAATGTATGGAACCAAAATAATTGCAGACCACTGTAAATGTATCGTAATTTCAGTGGGGGATGTTTCAGATGGATGGCACTTTGGATTTCATCATGAGATGTATTTGGGTCCTTTGGGAAATGAGGCTGAGAACCCTCTGAAAAGGAAAGGACATATTTAATTGAGTCCTTTAAAATCTGACATGGTCTGATGGTCTTAGGACTTATTTGTAATTGCCCCAGGAACAAGTGCACTATGTCGTGCAAATTTGCTCTCCTTAGCACTTTTACATGGAAAAACCTGTGTTCATGACAATGACTGGAAGATGCACCAAATAAGGAGCACCTCAACATCTGGGTTTTCAAAGAGTTCTAGACATTTGAGGCTGGATAAGGATTCTGATACCTGCAGTACAGACATGCAGTATCCAGACCTCCATGCAAAGGTATATTTGTCCCTCAAGTGCAGATCAAGCACAATGGATTTTGTCATCTGGCTCACACCATGCACATAGTACACTAAAGAATTGTTGTGGCAGCCTGTGGCAAAACTCCAAATAAAATGTGCTCTCTCCATATATATCTGGTCTTTTGCCAAGTCTATTTTTCATTTCCTGTGTTTGGCCATGAAAACCTTCAAGGATGGATAGCACTTTCAACCGCAAGAACATGCCAATTTGCCTGGAGACATAAATAACACCTCAAGCCTCATAAATATCTCTGCTGGCATTTTATGCATAATTAACAGAGAGCATTGAGTGATAACACCACTGAACAGCCCTGACACATGGAGCTGTAGATTTTGCCTGCATCAGCTGTCCGCGTGACGACGCTGAAATACGAGCAATCGGTTGGAAGCCAGCTCGGTCATTTTTAGTTACTGAAACCTAGTGAGAGTTTAAAAATCTAATTAACAGGGACCTGGGAGTGCTGGCTTCCTCCGATCTTCATTTTCTGGGCTCTCAGATACAGTTCTGTCTTGTCTTAGTTAAAAAGAAGTCTTCTCTTTTATGCTTGCCAACCACTGAAGAGCAAACTCCTATTATAAGTCAAACACAAAAAAAATCAAAGGTTCTCCTTTATTTTTAGCAAATATTTTTCAGTTATTTCTACCTCTGTTAAATCCCGTAGCCTTCTTGTCTCTTTAGCTTATAAGTTATCCATGTCCCTCAGGGTTAGATATCTACTCAGTACAGTAAAGGGATTCTGCCAGGGATTGAAACTTAAATGGACTCTGAAGGCCATCGGATTTAACTGAGGTTTCATTCTGTCTCATTGTCATCTGCCTCTGCACACAGACACTGGAGTTTCTGTAAACAGCATACAAATACTGCCATCATGGAAAATATGATAGAGTCACAATAAAAACAGTTGTTTTTTAATAGATAAGTTAACATTTATTGAAGTCACAGTATGTGTGTAGGGGCAACTAGGACAGTCTACCAGTATACTACCAAAAAGTGATAGTAGAAGGAAAGTAATGGTAGAGCTTAGGGCAGTCTCACTAGTAATGTATGGCCTGTCGGAGTATCTAAGTCAGGGGTCCTCAACCTTTTTTACACCTTGAGCAACATTCAGTTGTAAAAAAAAGTTGGAGAGCAACACAAGCATGAAAAAATTCCCTGGGGTGACAAATAAGGACTATGATTGGCTATTGGAAGCCCCTAGGTGACCTTGCAGCCTTCAGGGAACTTGGTTTGGCAGTATACATGGTTTTTATGCAACCAAAGCTTGCCTTTAAGCCAGGAATTCAAAAATAAGCAACTGTTTTGAGGCCACTGGGAGCAACATCCAAAGAGTTGGTGAGCAACACGTTGCTCACAAGTCACTGTTTGAGGATCACTGATCTACATCCTGGTGGCAGATAGAAGCATGTAAGCTGACCCTTCCATATACATATGTACTGTATGTATAAATATATATAATGTGTAAAAAAAAAAAAACCCTCTGATGCTTAATTCACCAGGTCCTTCCAGGGCATCCATTCAGATTGGAAGGAGGTTCCATCTTGGTGTTAAAAAACATTAAAGCTATAAATCTATGGAATTCTCTCCCTGAAGTACTGGTAGATACTTTCAAGAAAGGTTTGAATGTCTTAGCAAGGGATAAAATACTGGGTTCTTGGAATTAGCCCTTAGCAGAAAGTTGATCCATCAACAGGTGTGATTGCCCTCTTGGGGTCAGGAAGGAATTGTTTCCACTCTTAGGAGATGGGTTCAATTAAGCAGGTTTCACTTTTCTCAAATGGGATGAACTAAATGCACATGTACCTTTTTTTAAGCTAAATTACTAAATTAGTGTAGACATGACAGGGTAAAAGTCTAGATGAGGCTTATGAATCCCCTGTAGGCCTGGGTGGATCAGTGGCTTCAAAACTGGTGCACGTAGAACTCAGTCCCATTCTAAGACAGTTTGGGAAACTCCATGATGCAGGGTTAATAGGCATTATGCCAGAACACATTTTCAGTTGCCCTAACAGCAGGGATAGTAAGAGCAATATAGTCATGCAGCCAAAATCACAATGGAAGGATCAATACTTTGTTGGGAGGGTCACCAGTGCCAGAAGCTCAGTCACAGGATTAGTCCTAAGAGTGTGCAATACTAAAGGACACCCAATGCATTGTTTATTTCCTCAAGCCAATATGGAAAAAGAAAAGACCAATTTGTATTGTAGATATGGGACAGGTGAGTCTCCACTTGTGGTCTGGCGATGGACTACAACAGTTCCTTAGCAGCAGATACCTGTTACTTTCAGCTGCCCTGTATTCAATGTTGCTGCTTCCAATATTCCATTATTTTACGTTATTATATCTTGTTGCTTACAGTGATTATATTAATATTCGGCATACTTTGCTGCTCAATGCCTAATTCTTCTCCCTCTCCCTGAGACATCCACCAGCTCTCCAGAACTGTAATTGTCCTGCATTTGGTTCAGCTAAAAAAATCTTCTTTTAATATAAAGGTTCTATTGACAACCATATCCTAAGCAACTTTCCAGTGGAGCTTTATATTTTTTAGGAAATCTTCTGTTGATCTCTCAGCATATTAGCTGATATCATATGTTCATTATTATAATACAATTTGTATAATAAAATAACAGAGTAAAAGGTGAAAAGCCTACTCCTGAAGCAGTTTTATTTTTGATCAGATTCTCCTACTATCAGAATGGTCAAACAAATAACACAGGGAAACCAGAAATATGGTCAGACATACAGACATAAATGGAACATAAATGGAAGCCGTAGAGTAGGGCACAGACATAAGGAACATGCAAGGACTATTATAGGGATTGATATGCATTTTTTGTACAAATCTTTTCCAAGGTGAGTAAGTATTATGGCAATTTGAATCATGGAATTAATTCTTCTGCATTGTTGACTGAGGCAACATTGTCAGCCTATCGCCACCAACCTCCACAGTTACCTGAACCCCATTCTATCCACCTATTAATGCACAAGAATTAATCAATACACAATGAACATTAACCAAAAACACTTTTTGTGCCTGTACCAATAAACCCCACCGCTGTTGACCACTTGTAATGGTTCTCTTCCAAATTCACAGGCTTACCACCATTCTATAAAACCCCAATACTCACCATTCTAATCTAGCATAGGCACCTTCCTGAACAACTATGTAACCACATCCCAACTCAACTACCCTCACCACCCATTATCAACTAATATCCATCACCACATTCTCTAATATTTACCCCTAAGTTGGCTTATTCCAATCATGGTTCTCCTCACGTTCTTGGCTCATATTTTTGCAACCCAACAAGTTTTAGGAAAAGTTACACAAAACTTTTTTTTACATGCGTTATAGAATTCTCCGTAAAATTACAACTTGCTTTGTGTGCTTCCATATGTACCATTGCTTGCCTAACTAACACTTACTTTATACAGTTAAATGTCTCAGTGGGAGATAAATCAACCTCACGAGCCACTTGAATCATGTATCAGCTTTGTTTAGAAGTAATTATGAAGCTGCACTTTTATAATTGGTGTCCATTGCTGGCTCTCCCACAGACACTAGACGGAACGCTTTGTAGTATTTCCTCAGTGGTATTAATTAATTTGAGATCATAGGCCCGCGTAGGCCTTTGAAACTCTACGTGTGTGTGAGGCTTAACTCTAAGAGGCTGGAGAAAGAGCTTTCACAAGAGTTTTCTTAATTAATAAAGATTTCTCTGCAATTGGGCAAGGAGAGACCTGAGTTCAAAAGTTGCTGAGTGTGAATTACTGGTAGATACATCCTTCTTCTTCCCTATTTATCTTCATACATAAGAGATTTAGATGGGCGATGCAGCAATTTCTCTGCATTAGTAAATAAATTGTTTAATAAGCAAAAACATTGATATATCTAAGGGAAAGAAACAATGCAAATTGAGCTGATTCACTTCATCCGTAGCACGAAGAAGACCTTGGGTAAAAACCCAAGATGAAGAAGCAGAAAGTTGACCATGTAAAATGATTATTGGTAATACATTTTTTCAAAAATAAAAAAGTTGCCAGAAAAAAATGTTTGAGTGAAGTTAATATAATGTGGGGTGTAAGGATCTGGTTAGAAAACCAGTACAAAAAACCTATACTCCACCTTCTGTTACATTTATAGGTCCATTTTATGCTTGTTTTGAGGTTGTCAGTAGTGAATTTTTTTGGTAGGTTTCGCAGCGAAAATAATGCCCAAAGATTGGGTGAAATAATTTGTCACGCGTAAATAATTTGTTGGGTCACATTCACCCATCACTAGTTGTCAGTCCTAGAATACTAGTTGGTTGTTAAAGGGGATGTTCACCTTTAAATTAACTTTTAGTATGATGCAGAGAGTGATAATCTGAGACAATTTGTAATTGTTTTTTATTAATTGAATTATTGTATTGAATTATGTCCAATTATTGGACATTCACTGTTATTATTGGCAATATATATATATATATATATATATATATATATATATATATAAATATTGCATTATTGTCCAAAATTCCCCTAGCAACCGTGCACTGATATGAATAAGAGACTGGAATATCAATAGGAGAGGCCTGAATAGAAAGAGGAGCAATAAAAAGTAGCAAACACAATAAATTTATAGCCTTACAGAGCATTCATTTTTTAGATGGGGTCAAAGCCTGAAAAAGTCTGACGAAGAAGGCAAATAATTCAAAAACTATGAAAAAGAAAGAAATAAGACCAATTGAAAAGTTGCTTACAATGGGCCATTCTATAACATACTAAGGGGCTGATTCACTAAATTCGAGTGAAGGATTCGAAGTAAAAAAACTTCGAATTTTGAAGGTTTTTTTGGGCTACTTCGACCATCGAATGGACTACTTCGACCTTCGACTACGACTACGACTTCGAATCGAAGGATTCGAACTAAAAATCGTTTGACTATTCGACCATTCGATAGTGGAAGTACTGTCTCTTTAAAAAAAACTTTGACCCCCTAGTTCGGCAGATAAAAGCTACCGAAGTCAATGTTAGCCTATGGGGAAGGATATTCCTTCGATCGTTGGATTTAAATCCTTCGAATCGTTCGATTCGAAGGATTTAATCGTTCGATCGAAGGAATAATCTTTCGATCGTTCAATCAAATTTTCTGCGCTAAATCCTTCGACTTCGATATGCGAAGTCGAAGGATTTCAATTCCTAGTCGAATATCGAGGGTTAATTAACCCTCGATATTCGACCCATAGTGAATCAGCCCCTTAATGTTAACTTAAAGGTGAAACACTCCTTTAATTTTGTCTGTATAAAAAGCCCCCCAACATATAACTAAATACACCAACATTACGGCAATATTTCGATGTACAGGTATGGGACCTATTATCCGGAATGCTCGGGACCTGGGGTTTTCCGGATAATGGATCTTTCCATAATTTGGGTCTTCATGCCAAAATCATATAGACATTAAATAAACCCAATAGGCTGGTTTTGCTTCCAATAAGGATTAATTATATCTTATTTGGGATCAAGTACAAGCTACTGTTTTATTATTACACAGAAAAAGGATATACATTTTTAAAAAATTTGGATTATTTGGATAAAATGGAGTCTATGGGAGACAGCCATTCCGTAATTTGGAGCTTTGTGGATATCGGGTTAGCGGATAAGGGATCCTATACCTGTACACCCCCTTTATGGGGAAACACACACTTTAATTCTGTTCAGTTACAGGGGCATTAACAGGTACCTATGGATTGGTAGTACAGGTATGGGATCTGTTAAAAGGAAACCTGTTATACATTATAAATTACGGCTAATTTAATCAAATGATTCAAATTTGTTAAAATGATTTCTTTTTTCTGTGTAATCATAAAACAGTAGCTTGTACTTCATCCCAACTAATATATAATTAATCCTTATTGGAAGCAAAACCAGCCTATTGGCTTTATTTGTATGTATAAATGATTTATTTCGTAGACTTAAATTATGGTGATCCACATTATGGAAAGACCCCCTATCCAGGAACCTCCAGGTCCCGAATATTCTGGATAACAGGTCTTTATAAGATTGGGGGACAAAGATAAAGCTTTATGAATAGTGATGGGCGAATTTGTGCAGTTTCGCTTCGCCGAAAAATTCGCGAATTTCGCGCGAAATTCGCGAAACGGCGAAAAATTCGCGAAACGGCGCCGGCGTCTCGTTTTTGACGCCGGTGCCCGTTTTTTCGACGCCGGCGCCCGTTTTTGGCGCCGGCGTCCGTTTTTTCGAAAAAAAATTTTTGACGCCGGCGAATTTTTGACGCGAATTTTCGCGGCCGTTTCGCGAATTTATTCGCCGACGGCGAATCGCGCAAATTCGCCGCGAATTCGCGCCTGGCGAATAAATTCGCCCATCACTATTTATGAATCGGAAGGGTTACTGCTTTTATTTCGATTCTAGAGACTGAATGTGAGTGAGGGTTACTCTGTGCATTAGAGGACCAGCCTGAGGATAAATGGCAGTCAGTACAAAATATTGCCGTGGGCAATCCCTCAGCAATTAGAAAACCAGCATATGAAGTACATACACAATGCCGTCCCTTTTTGGTACTAAGCCGTTATTTAGTATCCCGCCTGTGAAACAAAACAGCCATTTCTAACGTTTCAGTGCAAATGTGCATTGAATATTTTAATTGAGCTTTATAAAAAAAAAAATATGAATTTATGACTCAATATTATTCAATTTTTAGAAGACTGCAAACCTTCACGAATCTGGGATTTTCCATGGAATTGTATAGAGTAACAGTCACTTTAGTTCTAAAAGAATCCAGGTAGCAAACATTATTTAAGTCCAAGCCTTAACTCTATAGCCCTTATGCCTACCCCCCTTTTCAACTGGGCCCCACTTATAGGGGCAACGATGCAGTTTGGAACATGATGTGTTAAGTTGGCCATACAGCTGCTGATAAAAGCTTCTGATTGACTGAAATTGGCTAAAAATGTACACTCCCTTCCCAGAGACTATTATCCCACTTTTACTATAGGCACCATCTCTCCCTACTATACCTGCTATCCCACAGTCACACTCCCTTCCCAGAGACTATTATCCCACTGTTACTATAGACACCATCTCTCCCTACTATACCTGCTATCCCACAGTCACACTCCCTTCCCAGAGACTATTATCCCAGTGTTACTATAGGCACCATCTCTCCCTACTATACCTGCTATCCCACAGTCACACTCCCTTCCCAGAGACTATTATCCACTGTTACTATAGACACCATCTCTCCCTACTATACCTGCTATCCCACAGTCACACTCTCTTCCCAGAGACTATTATCCACTGTTACTATAGGCACCATCTCTCCCTATTATACCTGCTATCCCAGTCACACTCCCTTCCCAGAGACTATTATCCCACTGTTACTATAGACACCATCTCTCCCTACTATACCTGCTATCCTACAGTCACACTCCCTTCCCAGAGACTATTATCCCACTGTTACTATAGACACCATCTCTCCCTACTATACCTGCTATCCCACAGTCACACTCCGTTCCCAGAGACTATTATCCACTGTTACTATAGACACCATCTCTCCCTACTATACCTGCTATCCCACAGTCACACTCCCTTCCCAGAGACTATTATCCCACTGTTACTATAGACACCATCTCTCCCTACTATACCTGCTATCCCACAGTCACACTCCCTTCCCAGAGACTATTATCCACTGTTACTATAGGCATCATCTCTCCCTACTATACCTGCTATCCCACAGTCACACTCCCTTCCCAGAGACTATTATCCACTGTTACTATAGGCATTATCTCTCCCTACTATACCTGCTATCCTACAGTCACACTCCCTTCCCAGAGACTATTATCATACTGTTACTATAGGCACATCTGTATTTTTTCACTGCACATCTGAAAAATTACAAAGTTCTAACGAACATCAATTACAGGTTAAATAAAATTGCTGTACGTGATACAAAAAGCCGCACTACCAACTGAAACAAGTTCACGTTTTTTAAGTGTAGCTTTTTTCCAGGCATTTCTAGTTATATGGGACACAGATGAATCTGTTTCTAGCTGTATCAAATCAGACATCCATTTCTTAATTAAAAATATATGTATTATCTGCTAAAAGAAAAGAAAACAAGGTATGTCCCTGGCTGGGGAATTTAAACAATACTTCTTTATACCTGACGCTTTAGGCAAGTTTCCAGAAACAAACAGAATGGAAGAAGCTAATGCTTTCTGGCCGGGGAGAATCGGCTCAGTGACTGGAAAGCCAAAGTAGGCTCCATTCTTCTCAGCTGTGTATGTGGATTATAAGGAAGAGGCAGTGACAGATGGCTGCACACTGACCTCTGCCGGAAGGAATAGGCTGTGGGATTCTGCTGCCAAACCTCACTAGTTATCATGCTGGGCGGCCACAGACAAGCAAGGGAAAGCTGAAGAAGGAAACCTTATACAGGTCTGTGCAGTCCTCACACTCACTGATCCATCCAACCAGTTAGAAATGTGTGAAACTTATTTCTAGGGTGTTATAGATACCTCTGGAACCCATGCAATGAAGTACAAGATAGGGGTTTATTATTTATAACCACAACCATTTTTAGTTTTGTTTTTTTGGCGTAAACATTCTATTTTGTCCGTTGTGTTTCTTTCTACAACAGGCAGATGCCTTGGTGACAGCAGATTTCAATTACCGACCCCCAGTGCAGCACAGAGGATCAGCCGTTGATTCATTTTTAACTACTCTAAATCCTCCATCCAATGAGTCTCAAGATAGGACTTTTATTCTGCTGTATCAGCAGGTTTTTGCTCAGCTCCTCATCACATGATTATCATCAAGAATGACACTTCCTATATTTCTCATAGTTTGGCCACATTTTAAGCTTAAAGGAACAAGAGATGCCTATTATAAATAAGATTAATCCTCAGTTTACTTTGTGAAAGTATATGCAGTAGACACAAAAATACTCTGTAGCTGGGAGGTTAAAATGGTTAGGTCTTTAACTCAAGAAAAAATGTTAAATTGTCCAATATACGGTGACATGATATGTTATATAGAAGGAATATACTGGATGAATATGAATGTAAAGGGGAATTAAAGTTCATTTAATCTTACAAGAAGTTTCGCTGTAGGTTCTTCTGGTTGCTCGTGGTTCATCCTCTCTATTCTGAATAATGAGCCAAAGCATCTCTTCTAACTATCTCTTCAAACTAATTTGGAATATTTAATTTTCATGATTTGTTCTATTTTCTTTCTCTACGTTGACTAAAGGTAAAGCCGCACGTTATTTGGTTGAAAGGCCATTGCAGTACAAAGCTACCCAGAGAAGACAACCTGCCTTGTCTATGGCCAGATCAATGTCAGACAGACTAAAGGTGGGCATACATGCAGAGACCTGCTCATTTGACAAGGTTGCAAAACGAGCAGATCTCTCCCCGATATGCCCATCTTGAGGAGGGAGATACTGAGCTGAATTTGCACCAGAGGAAGGACCCGTGTGGTCCAAAACATGTAGTGCTTCAATAAAAACTAAATTTATTCACACTGGAAGGCTCTCCAGTCCTTTTCATTTCATATGATACTGATCGGGAGATGGCTACTCTACTAAAATTTTGAAGAGCCTGACTATGTCTTTTGGAGGATCGGTCAGGAAAATAATCGATTTTATGACACTGAGCTGATCTTATTGCGGGCCCTGAGGCCCAATGATCAGATCACAATGCTGAAACTACAGAGGGTCAGCTTGAGGACTGCATCAATGAACCAATGTGATCCTCGATCTGACAGGACTTTTAAACCCAGTCTGGCTGATATTTGGGCAGATATTGACCTCAGAAGACCGGTCAGAAGGTCCCATACACTTCTCACTGCTAACTTGGTCTGTCGGTAGCTTATGTTGGCCTTTGTATGGGTAGCTTAACACAGCTACAGCTACATAAATAAACACGCAAGAGTTACGAAAACAAGTTGCCTATGTAAATAGGACGCGTTCCAGTTTAGACTGTCTTCTTAAGGTTCATGCTGTGATAGTCTTAGAAAAGATTCTTTGACTCCCTGGAGTTTCCATGTTGTACATACTGAATTCTTTACAAAGCAAATAGCTTGATTTTTTTTCTTCCTTTTGCTATTTCTCCATTATTTGTAAAGAAACAGCTAAGGTTTGCTCTGCTAAACTTCATGCTTTGAAGCTGGCACCCTGGGAAAAATTTGGTGGGAACAAAGACAACCGCAAAAGAGTACTGTGAGGGCATTGTCTTAATTGTCTGGATAGAAAAGTAAAGTGACATCAAGTGCCACATCTCCAGCAGAAGTGGTTTAACCCGCAAGTCAAGTTGTCAACTTGCTCACGAACTTAAAATATAACCAGTTACCAGAACTATTTTGGATACCTTTGTGTTGTGCAATATGGTGTACCTGGGATTGTCCCCTATTCAAAGTTCTCCAGAACATAGGCCATGTTTTTAACCATGGTTGCGTCTTGGTTCAGGGTTAAAAATATAGTTAAAAAATCTTTAGAAATCTTCATGTTGCTTTATAAAACACTAACAGACAATTGTAGCAGATAGGAATTAGCTTGCAATAAAAGCTTGTGTTGTTGCATAGACATAAGAGATGCATGTGTCTTTGCAGGTATTAAATGTTTATCATTCTGCCTATTGATCTGGTCTGCTTGAGGAAATAAATAATCTGTGCCAATAGAAAACACAACTTTTGTTAGTAAGATATTAATAAAGACAGGTTGGCTGCAGGTAATGTTTAATTCCTTTGCATGGGGAACTCAAGGCATTTGCTGGTCTTACACCATTCCTATGAATTTGATCAGGGTTCTCATTGTATTTAATACAAGATTATAGATATTTTTTTTCAGGTTTAAAAATTTTGCTGTGGCAGCTTTTCATACAGTACAGTGTTTTGACTCCAAACCTCTATCTAACTGATCTTCAAACTGGGCTTCCATGACTATATTGGAGACATTCTGCATATATGTCACATTAGCATGAGGAGCAGAGCCCAACCAGACCCTGGATGGGGTGCTCTACGAATGGGAACCAAACAGCACAATCTTCCCCCTGTACTAGTGACATTTGCTACCTGTATACAGTTTTTGTCTGGGTTTGATGCAGGAGTTAAAGGTTTTAAAGTTTTTATGGTATGGGGATGGCCTTCAAAGAACATTCATATCCCAACCCTAGTTGAGACGTGAATGTTCTTTGAAGGTCTCTTTCCCATCCCCGTAGCAGAAAAACTTACTGAAGTTCACAGATGCAGTCGTGGACTGGGGTATCCAGGGTCCACCAGGGCTGCCACCTCAGGGCCCCAAATCAGGGTCCCCCCCCCCAAACTAGTTCCAAGCCCTCCTACCCCGCCAAGTTCCTCCAGAAATTTAAGATTCCAATCTGTCTCTTGCACGCACCCACCTACCTGCCAGCATGCCTTTTACCTTCCCCTTGTGCCTACGATTGGGGGATGGCAGGGGAGTACTCAGAGTTCTGAGAAGTGGGCCTGGGTTGGCGGTGCCAATGAGGGCTGGGGCCTACTGGGTTTTTTCCTGGTGTCCAGCCAGCCCTGTTGACCCATTAATGAGGTTGTAAAATGTGCTTATTGGTTTACTTTTTGGTTTTCCTGGGAATTTATGCCAAAGTAGTTGAATTTAAATTTTAAAAAAGTTCTAAGATGTTATAAAATGCATGAAGTCTCAGATTTATAGAATTTTCTGAATTTTCATAAATATATTGAACTGTTAACTGTGACGTCTCCTATTCCTGTAATTATAAATATTTCCTTTGGACATGCCAAGTATGATTTCTAAAATTAATTCCTAGGGGTTCAGCTGAATTAAAGGACTGAACATAATATAAGCTCACATAGCCTACCCAAATGTTGTTAGCCATTCAATCACATTGGAAGTTATCATATTTTGAGAAATGTTTTGGGATATTCAGAGCTTGACCTATGTTGTTTTTTGATTTGCACCTAAAAATGTAAAAAAAAAAAAATCAAAAGAAGCAAATTTTACTGCAGCGCTTATCTGGCTAGCACAAGGTTTAAGGTCATGTTCATTAAAGGAAAGCAAATAAATCTATGCCCAGCTCACTGGTTATTATAGTTCCACACTGAGACCCTGATTTATTGCAGATCTAATACATTTGAGCTGTTATGTAAGTAGAGGTCTGTATCGTTTTTTTCCAAAATAAATCTTGCTGTTTTTTCTTCAAATAGGTCATAACACAATGCACGACAAATAGCACACTGCTTCTTGCAAACCATAAAATAATTTGTGATTCAATATTTCTTATCACTTCCACCAGTCATTTGTCAGCTATTCAGTCCTACCAACAGACACCTGTGTTTGTTTTTATATTACAGGTATGAGACCTGTTATCCAGAATGCTTGGTACCTGGATAAGGGGTCTTTCCATCATAAGGGTCTCCATAAATTAAGTCTACTAAAAATAATTTAGACATTTAGGGGCAGATTTATCAAGGGTGGAATTGAAAATTCAAAGTAAAAAAATTCGAATTTCGTGTACTTCGACTATTGAATAGACCAAAATTCTATTCTAATATAAAAAACTTAGACTATTCAAAAGTGAAAATTTATCATGGATTGTCTCTTTAAAACTTTGACTCAACCATTTGCCATCTAGTTGGAGTCATTTGGTGGAACTTTGGGGCAAGTCCTTTGATCCGAATTCGATTGAATGTGCTAAAACTTACGATTCGAATACAGCCGATTCAATCAAAGTTAAAAACGTTGTTTTTTTCATAAATTCCGATTGGTCTTTTTATATTCAAATTTCAAAGTTATGGGAGTTAAAAATGACTCCCATTACTTTGAAATTCGACCCTTGATACATCTGCCCCTAAATAAATCCAATACAATTACTGTATTTTACCAAAAAGAGTATTTATACAATTACTGTATTTTACCAATAAGAGTATTTATATCAGGGAGGCCAATTTATCTTATATTACTTTTAGGGGTTTTTTTTTTATGTTTTTGGTTGAATTTTAGTGGTGTTAGGTGTTTTTGAAACCACAATTAAATTTTATTTCATTAACAGTTTATATTTTTAGAGAAAAAAAAGATTTTAGATACTGCCTTCTTCTTACAAAAAAATGGGATAACTTTTAAAAAATTAAATTTGATAAAAATTGAGTCTATGGGAGATAGGTAGTGATGGGTGAATTTGGCGCCTTTTGCTTCTCCGAAAAATTTTCGATATTTCCTGTGAAATTCGAGAAACAGCAAAAAATTTGCAAAACTGCGCCAGCATCTCGTTTTTTACGTGAATTTTCATGGCGGTTTCGCAAATGTATTCACCGACGGTGAATTGTGGGAATTCGCCGCAAATTCGCCCATCACTAGAGATAGGCTTCTGGTAAGATGGGTGAGGAGGGGTTTCTGGATATCAGGTCCCATACCTTTATTTTAAAATATATTTGTATAAAAAAAATTAATCATTATATGTATAATTTGTATATACAACATTATCTGTATTATATAACATGCTTCAATTCATTAACATTTGCATTATTGTATGTCTTTTGTATTGTGTATTTTACCAACCTTGTCTCCCTATTTCCTAGTCTCATTTTTGGATTTAGGCTGCTAAGGGCCATGGAGAGTTTAAAACAATGGACTCCCGTCTCTCTCCTTTTTATGATTTTCTTATATTAGTATTAAATATTTTATGCCACAATGAGGTGGAGAAAAATAAGTGTAGTTGTCTTTATTAGAAAACAAGTTGTTGTTTTTCAAGAGGCATCAGCTATTATACTTAATAAAAATTGTGGCTACTCTTTCCTTTCAATGTAATTGAGTTGAACACTTTTCATGAATACATCTTCTTATTTTGCTTCTTTAAGGTCCTCGGAGACACTGTGGCTTGGAGTCTGCTATCCAGAGAAAAAGCGAAGGAACAGGTGGGGAAAAATTAATTTAAATTCAGAGGTACAAAGCATGACTTTTTTGTTAAAATAATTGTCTTCGGTCCTTAGACAATTCCATCCATGCTAATTAGCAAAAAGATTAATTCATCGAGTTTAGAAAAAGCAAAAAGTGACATCTATTAGCCGAGAACTATTTTTTTTTTTTCATTTTTCAAATGTAAATACAAAAGGTGAAATGTTAACATTTAAAATATCGGCCATCATTTTTTTAAAGCTTTTAAGATGCAAGAGAACTGGCTCTCTGAACATTTATAATAATACTGTAGATATGCCCAAACAAATGTTAATGATTGACTTTGTCTTTGAAGTTTTCCATTTTTTTTTGTAGGGCTTAATAAAGGGCAAAGTTCTTCTAAAATATTGTTTACCATCTCTGTGAGCATTGTGAGTCCAAAAGAATTTGTAATTTCCCAAAGGATTTTTTTTCATTATTAAATGATCACAGAAAAAAAAAAAAATCAGAAACATATTCCTCTTCAGAAAGTATCTTCTTATTGCTATGGGCAAATATTTGGATCCATCTCCCAGGCTGCAAAGAAGTGGCTCAATCAACTATAGGTGTAAGAAGATACCCTCTCTTTTCTCTTGACTTGTCATTTAATCACTAGCTATATTTGTCCTATGAAGACAATCTGTAGGAAAGACCATGTATGAGAATGAAAAGCCACATGTCCAAAAAATATTTTATGTTTTTTTCTATTTCTATATCTTATGATATGAGAGTCTCAAAAATTGGATATTCTATTGATTTTCCAGTCTGGAAAGCTTAGTGGGCTAAATGTGAAATGTATGATACTTGTCTACCACAAAATAACCCATAATAAGGTAGATTAAATGAACCTTCTGAACCTTCTATTGTTTTTGTTTTTTGTTATAAAGAAAAGTTAATAAGGTAAATTTTAAAATTGGCAGGCGCGAATTTGCAGCAAATTTCTGTTTTTTGCCGCCCTCAAATAAACTCACAAAACTGCAGAGAAAATTCGCTAGTGAAATATTAGGCGCGTCAGAAAAATGTGGGCACACTTCAGAATAGTCAAGCACATAAAAATTGTTGCATGTCCATATTATTTGGACACCCATTGACTTTAATGCATTTGGCCAAAATAGGCGCACATATAACAATTGTCGTTGGCATCGAAATTGACACACGTTAAAATAATTTTGACGCCTATTAACTTCAATGCCGTTTCACGAATTTCACGCTGAATTAAACAAAATTTTAAATGTACTCAACATGCATTGTTTTGTATATTTTCAAAGCCCATCATTCATTTCAGTGAGGACTAAGGTGTGGATATGATTCCCAGAAAGGATTTTCTGTCTGTTCCATTTACAGTATTTCCGGGATGCTAAATTAATCCAGCAGGACCCAACATTTCTTCAACTCCCTATTTGGAAAAACAGATGTAAACAACACCTGTTCCAGGAAACCCCACAAAGTGCAAAACTAGAGGATCAACGGAAATGTGTTTTGCAGTCGAACAATGCTTAGCCCACCACTATCAAATGATGTTTGAGTTTGCAATGAATCTTGACGTCAACATGAGTTAGAAAAATGCAGCCCACGCATATAATCATGGATCCTAGAGTACAGATGCAGCCAGAGCTACCCACATAGGTTTAAACTAGGCTAACCAAAAGCCAAAAACAAAAGTCAGATTGCTCAATTGAAGTTGAATCCTTTTGGGATATTGATGACTTCAGCTCCGGTTGGGGGTAGAGGTGGTCTTAAAACATGGATTTTTCCACCATTAATTCAGCTGACATGTAGCCTTTGGCTGAATATCAAGTACAAACAGTTAAATAATTCCAGATTTTTTGCAAACAATCCTCTAGTAATTACTGCTTAAGAAGGATTAAAACCAGCTTTACTTCCAATAAACACAGAAAGCAGATTTATTTTCATTATTATTTGTATTACCTGATATAATTACCTATGTTAACATGCTGTGCAAATTAAAGGAGTGGAAATCAGCTGTGTTCCTCCTAATTTACCCATTTTAAGTAGCCACAACAAGCTAGCACCTCCTTAGAAAGAAAACACCATTGACTCCTACTAGATCCAAATCAAGTCAACAGCTTTTTTTTTTCTGGTCCCTTATTTTTTTATTTTTTTTGCTGTTAAATAAAATATATTAGTTGAGCATGTCAGATAAAAGACACACTTACAGGCCGATAAACACACACAGAACAGTCCTATTCACCTTTGTCGGTATTAAGATTCCATTTCAAGTTGAGCCGCAGAGATATGTTGGAATAAAATTCTCCCTCCGGCTGTGCAATCTCGCAGATTCACATGCTTTACAATTCTCCTGTGCTTATCAGATCCACCGTTTATAGCAGGAACATTCAGATGAATATTGTCAAAAAAATGTTTAAGCCAAATAAACATTCAGTGAACAAACGTGAAATTGTGGACTTGGCTTGCACCATCTTATTTTTAACTCTTACCGCTATAAATTGGAGAAATCCAGAGCAGGAATTGCACTAGATACAAATGTTTGTTGTTTTTGGATTTTATGTTAAATTAATACTAATGATTTGCTAAATGAAACAGAACAGAACCAAAATAGGCAATCAGAGAGTATAAGCTCAATTTAGTCACAGTCTTTGGACCTCTTGAGAAGACAAAAAGCCATTTGATAAATTTGTAAATTTAGCCATGGATTCAGTCATTGCTTAGTACACAGACACTGATTTTCATTACTTTATAGTTTTATTGAAAAGAATTAGTGAATTTGCTGTGAATTTGCGCGATTCACCGCCAGCGAATAAATTCGCGAAACGCTCGTGAAAATTTGCGGCAAAAATTCACCGGCATCAAAATAATTTTTTTGAAAAACGGACGCCGGCGTCAAAAACGGGCGTCGGCGTAAAAAAAAACAGACGCCGGCACAGTTTCGCAAATTTCGTGCGAAATTCGCTAATTTTTCAACGAAGCAAACGGTGCAAATTTGCCCATCACTAAAAAGAATCCATTTTATCTGGAAAACACATCTGGTAATTTTCCTCCACTTGTAAGACACCCTAACCAGTTGACTTGGGTTAATATTCCCACTTAAAATATCTAAATACCAAGATTAACGATGGGCGAATCTGTGCCATGTTGCTTCACCCAAAAAGTCGTGAATTTACTGTACCTCAAAATTCATGAAACATCAAAAAAATTGCAAAATGCTTTGGAATCAATGGGCATCAAAATAATTTTGATGCGCATCAATTTTGTCATGAGCAACAATTTTTATACTGTATGAGCAACTATTTTGTCCAAATGCATCAAAGTCAATGGGCGTCCAAATAATTTTGACACGCATCAATTTTTATGCGCAACAATTTTGACTCTTGACAATTTTTTTGGACACAGTGGATTTTTCGGCAGCTAATTTTTGCCGCAGTTTCTCGAATTCTACCGCTGGAGGCAGAATGTAGAAATTTGTGCCTGGTGAATGTATTCACCCATCAATATTACATAGGGGAAATTTGTAAGTTATTGGTATTGCTGCTTTCCAACCCTAGGATGGTAAATTAAATTGCAAACAGGTGACTATTTGCAATGAAATTGTGTATTTGTTCTTAGTGATGGGCGAATTTATTCGGCAGGCCTGAATTTGCGGCGAATTTGTGCGATTCGCCGCCAGTGAATAAATTCACGAAACGCCCGCGAAAATTTGCCCGAAAACATTTTTCGCGCCGTTTCGCGAATTCGCCCATCACTATTTGTTCTCCCTGTTAATGAGCTTTCTCCCACACTACAAAAAAACCTAAACAAATGTTAATTGGCGCCTGATAAAAATGGCCAACTGGCCAAAGTTGGATCTTCTAATACTTTTTCAAAAATATTCAATTGAAACGCTTTGAGGTTGATATGGATTGACAAAATAATTGTATTTTTTTGTGCATTTTCTATCTCCATAGCTTCAAAAACTCCTTACCTGTGATGGTAAATATTGTCTACTGCTCTCATGATCATACATAGTGATTGGTAAATTCCATCGGCAGAAGCAATGATTTCGAATGGATCAGCCTATATTTCTTGTTGCAAATATATTATAGTAATGTGGTATGGTTAGCACATTGCACCACATGCTCACCTAAGGGGTTAAAATCCAGTTATCACTGTCTGTAACATTTTGTCCACCATTGAAATAGAAAAATTGAAGTTATTTACATCATGGACAATGCTTCCCCTTCTGTTATTCTCCGTTAGGGTGTTCTTACTGAAAAGCTTTTGATACTTCACCAACTACCTGCAGCTGCGTCTCTTTTTGTGCTTCATAATCTGGCAACAGAATTAAAAAATGAACAGTTTATTGGAAATTGTGCAGAAATGGAACATGGCTGACCACGTGGTAATGGAGCATAATAACCACCTCTGTTTCCTATATAAGACCCTATGATCATCAGTACCTCTAGTCTTCCATGCAAAATATATTTCTGAATATGATATTTGGATCTCTGGTCCAAACAGTTGTAGCTGTTTTTGGAAAAGACAGCATTGTTAGTTGGATTAATGAGTATTATGTTTTTTAAATTTAATATTAAAATATATTGAGGGATATTATTTTTCAGTGCAAAGTTATTTTTCAATAAACTCTTCAATTAAGGGTGGATTTATTACATTTTGGGATTGTGTTCGATCGCTGCATAAAAATACGCCTTTAAATCTTCAAAATCAAGTTCTCCAATTTTTGAGATTTATTGATCAAAGTCTTGAAAATTCAAATGAAAAAAAATGCTTTGGCCAGCTCCTATAGAAATCAATGGGTGGTGTGTTGTCACTATTCAAGGGAATTTTTTGTTTGAATAATTTATATAACTCAATGTTCATTGCGATTCAGTTTTTTCGTGAATTAATGCAATTTATTTTTTTTATCAAGTTTTTTCATGAATATGCTAGCTATGTTAAAAATATTAGACTTTTTAGAATTTGACTCAACACCATCCTAGTTCTTTTGGAGTAGCAAACATATTTTGGCGAAAGACTCCCCCGACAATGGGATTGAAGACCATTAATACATGCAGATAATGAAAGGCAGCAAAATGGTACCCAGGAGAAATTTTTGAAATAGCTACTGATAAAAGGCTACTTCCTGTTTTCAAACATTATGGGGTACATTCACTAAACGCCGAAGCGCCTAACGCTAGTGTGAATAAGCCAGCATATTGCATTTTTGTTAATTCGCCGATTCACTGGTGTAAATTCGCTAGTGTTACTTTGCACTCTTACGGCTGGTGAATTTGCGCAACAGACGTAACTACGCAAATTCACTAACGCGCAAATTATTCTGAACGCTACCCTTTACGCCAGACTTGCTTCGCCACCTCAGACCAGGCAAAGTTCAATAGAGTAGATAGGGATTGCTTCAAAAAAAGATAAAAAATGTTCTAAGTCCCAAAAAACGCTTTTATGGATGATAGGCTGAAAAAGATCGAAAATCCTTCCCCCCTACATTTCCTAACTCATGGCAACTTAACTATACAGTGGGCACATGCGTAGGGCAAAATAAAAATTGTATTTGCCGTTTTGAAGGTTTCCCAGGCTTGTGTAGTGCTGCTACATATTCCTCCATTGTAACTTCAATTTGGCGCCGTATGCAAATTAAGCATCGCTAGCGTAACTTCGCTTTGCTTGGCGAATTAACACCAGCGCAACTTCGTAACCTTAAGCTTCCCCTGAGTGCAACTTCAGATTTTAGTGAATTTGCGTAGCGCTGGCGAAAATACGCCTGGCAAAGCGTGGCGAATCGGACGCTGGCGCAATAACGAATCTTAGTGAATGTCCCACTATGGATCTGCTCAATATGTGCTATTGTAAATAATAGAAAAGGCTGTAGATTTATATTTTGTTTGCACTGTTGGCATCATGTTAAGAAAGAATGTTCTCTAGTGACTGCTACACTAACTGACTTAGATCAAATGTCCGATTAGTGTAATACTGGAATCAATACAATTTTTTCCACTTTATAGGATTAAATTCAGGGCACTAAACTTTTGTTTCCTCTTTTTCTTTTCATTTTTGTCCTGTTGCCAGATTACCATTACCGGCTGACCTGTAATAATATTTCCTTGTAAACTCTTCAGAACATATGTTTCTTTTGGCTTAGACTTTATCAAATGTAAAATGTTTATATTTATTTTTAAGATTTATGGGAACAACGTTTAGGTGAAGTGTACCCTATTTACAGATGAAAGACCTCTTGGGTTGGCGAGAGAAAATTAAAATGTAAGCCAAGCAGCTGTGCAAACCATTGACAATTTCAACTTTTCTTTAATTATGCCAAAATTGTTTTTGGGCAGAGATCCCTCTTCACTCATTCCAACCTAGTCTACCTTAACTTTACTAACATTGTTAAAAAATGTGAGGTTTATTCAATTTAAAAAACATATAAAACTGTAATACAAAACGTCTTCAAGTAAAAGAAGTCAAGCTCACATAGAAGTCTGACTGCTATGGCCCTGTTGGACCTTTTTAAAGCCATTTGGGGGCAGATTTACTAAAGAGCGAAGTGGCTAATGTTAGTGACTTTTCGCCAGCGCAGGCGCAAATTCACTAGTGAACGGGACCATTGGTAGCGTTTATAAGCAATCTATCACCAGATGACTTCACCACCTCAGACCAGGTGAAGTGCTAAAAATAAAGCTACAGTAGATCTTCTTCAATCTTCTATCACTTGCCTCATATGGCGACTTTTCCTTTTTTTAAGCAGGATTGGCTGCAAAAGTCCTAACTTACTTTTTTGGGTAAGCGGTTTTCTCCAGACATTTTATAACATATGGAACATAAATTTTACAGTGGACTCATGTGTAGGGCATTATATTAACTCTATTGTCTTTATTAAGGTTCACTGGACATGTGTAATAAAAACCGGTAACTTAAGCCATTTGCACCAACATTTATAATAAAGACGTCCATACAGCTTTAAATTTCCCACCCTATGCAAATTGACCTAAGTGCAAGATCACTAGTGAAGTTTTGGTAAGCACAAATGAACGCTAGCGCATCTTCGCTATGAAATGCTGAAAAAGTCACCAGCGTTCGACGCCCGAGACAAAACTTTGCATGTTAGTGAATTAGCGTATTCTTAGCGCATTTGCGCCTGGGGAAGTGGTACGATGGGTGCGAAGCTGACTTTGGCGAAAATGTGCCCATTAATGAATCTGCCCCTTAGACTTTAGAGGGTTTCAGATTTTTTTTGTCCAGAAAACTTAATTTTTTTCAGTTTTTGAGACATTCGTATTTTTTTGGATAATTCAGCACTTTTTTCTGTTCAAACTTTTTATATCTGGATCTTTTGAACAGAGGAACAGAGTTTATTAAAAGATTTCAAAAAGCTCAAATAACACTAAGGGGCAGATTTATCAAGGGTCGAATTTTTTAACTCCCATAACTTCAAAATTCGAATAAAAAAATGACCAATCAAAATGTATTAAAAAAATCAATGGTTTTAACTATGGGTGAATAGGCTGTATGTGAATCGTTCGAATCAAACTTTAGCGTATTCGAACGAATTTGAATAAAAGTATTTTCCCCAAATAAATTTTTCAAAGTCCACCAAATTCGGCAGGCTTTAGATTGTGAATGGTCGAAGTCAAAGTTTTAAAGAGCAGTACATGATAAATTTCGATATTCAAATAGTCACATTTTTTTCAAATTCAAATCGAATTGTGGCCTATTCGATAATCGTACACAAAAATATCTCGAAATTCAGATTTTTTTTACTTTTTACTTTTACTTAGATCCTTGATAAATCTGCCCCTTTAAAATTAGCTGGAAATTTGAAGTTGAAAATTAAATTTTTCAATCGACCCTTCATAAATCTGCCCCTAAAACTAAACCTTTAATAAGGGGGCCTCTAAATGTACCAGTGAACTTTCAAGTGAACTTTCAAAAAAAAAAAAAGCATTTACTCAAATCAAAATGCCCCAAATTTGCTTATTGCTACAAGTAAATAAAGGTTATTAGCAAGGGACCTTAAACCGATAAAGGTTTTATTTGTTTTTGTCCAATGTTACACAAAAATACAATCCAAAAAAAATCAGACATTTTTTTTTTAGTGAGTGACTTTGACTCGGAGGACCTTTAAAGTGATGCCCTGTACAGTGATTTTTATTTAATGTCAAAATTACCATTGAGCATGTCTTTTTTAGCTTACATCTGTTCCTTTGGTCTGATGGATTGTTCTATACGACAACAAAGGAATAGAGAGAGATGAGAGCAGGGGTATAGGAGGTCTGCTGCAAGTGGCATTATTGTAGGGAGATGCAGAAGATATAATTTCCTAAAGTGTTGGGGGTGGACTATGTGTTGCTTTGATTTGCTTTGCCACAAAGGTACAATTGCCCCATTTTCTGGCTGCCTTTGAAGTACCTTCTTACAGAAGTAATATAGAATTAGAAAGAATTGCTGCATTCTAATATTATGTACGTGTCAAGTAGTTCTTTTCCATGACGCATTTGCCATCCGTCTCAGAGCTGTATAGCTGTCAGTTTCTGCCATGAGATCTCAGAGGCTTTTTAGAGCATTAAAATATAGTTCTGGAATGCATTACTGATCTGTGTGGCACACAAGGTTTAAACAAGTCATAGTCAACAGACAATATAGCATTCATTCACAATATGATGCCTCAAAGGGACAAAGCCAGATCTATCCATAATAATTCCCTGCTGTATGTGACACCACACCTTTTTTGGGCCACAGAGGACCATGTTCCCGTCCGACTTGCATTTAAAAATGATGTAGACATAATCTGTAAGTAATCAGCTGTGTAATTGAACACGGACACCGCTTATTACTGCTTCATTAGCCTTAGCAGTGTGTAACTGGTCTGCAGCTTCACACAGGTCGCAATAGACTAACTGTCGGTGCTTATTGTCACCGGTTGGACACTTGGATGATGCTTTTAATATGATATGAGACATAATCTAAGTCAGAGGTTGACTTTATTTGTACTTAACTTTTTTTTAGAATAAAATCCTTTGGGCATAATTAAAAGACTTGAGTGAAGAAGGAAGCTTTAGGGTTTGTATTGATGTCAAAATTGTCTATAATCACTTTTTTGTACCCAAGGGATTTCCTTGAAAGGGAACTGCCATCTTCTTTCATTTTCCCAGGTATTTCTATATGGGGGCATGTTCAATGCAATTTGAAATATGGAAGGAACATGGCAGCATGGTGCTCTACTGGAAAGAACCAGCCCTTGGTACTGTCAAACAGAACCTTGCTTGCATATTCCTTGAAAGTAGACAAATTTAATTCACTTTGGCAGTGGTTCACAAACTGTGGGGCTGGCACCGCTGGGTGGACTTGGAGCCATGACCTGAAAGGCTATGAAGAGAATTGGGGAGAATAGAACATTATATAGGGTGACTTATTAAGTAGATTTATATTTGCTGTCCTAGATCTATGACTGAATGCCTGATGGGTATTTTCTTTGACTCTTTCAACATGACTTTTAACTGGATCCACATTTCAAGGATCCCACTTCATTAAGTGGATTTATGGACCCAAAACTTTTCTGCATGCTGTTTTTCAGTTTTGCTACACCTGGGGGCACATTTACTATTGGTCGAATATCGAGGGTTAATTAACCCTCGAAGTTAAATCCTTCGATTTCGAATATTGAAGTAGAAGAATTTACCGCAATTCCTTCGATCGAACGATTAAATACTTCGGTTCGAAGGATTTTAATCAATCGATCGAACGATTTTCCTTCAATCCCAAATTGCTAGGAAAGCCTATGGGGACCTAACATTGGTGCTCGGTAGGTTTTAGGTGGCAAAGTAGGTGGTAGAAGTTTTTTTTAAAGAGACAGTACTTCGACATCCGAATGGTTGAATAGTCGAACGATTTTTAGTTTGAATCGTTTGATTCGAAGGCGCAGTCGAAGGTCGAAGTAGCCAATTCGATGGTGGAAGTAGCCAAAAAAAATACTTTGAAATTCAAAGTATTTTTTATTCTAATCCTTCACTCGAGCTAAGTAAATGTGCCCCCTGATAGCATAACAACAACGCCTACCATGATCCACCCCTTGATGCAGTTGCAGAAAATAGCACATACTATACACCAAACTTTCAACTGGATTTTCATCTCAAGGACCCCACTTTAAGTGTATTTATGGACACAAGAATACATTGCTGTGTGCCATTTTGCAGTTTAGTGTAGCAGGACAACAGCTCATGGTTCAACCCTTGATACAGGGACATAGAAAATATCACACACCATACACTATAATACTATGATACAAGAAACAACATTGGTTTCAATAAGAATAGCTATGATTATGATCTGATCTGCAAGCTATCTAAACTAAATGTCTATATAATGGTTGCTGTAGTTGTAACTGTATGCTGGATTTTTGCGGTGCACAAACATTTGGAAGTAGCTTGTGCACCCTTTAAGCAATTCCCTTAAATGCATTTATATATTTCAAAGAAATTACTGCTTCCGATTTCCTCGTCAGACATTGTTGAGTCACCTCCAGCACTAGTGCACGGTCTGACTCATGATCCTTTTAGGGAATTAGATACAGAAACTCCTCTAATAAAGTATCAAAGTCTTTTACAGAAGGACAGAAATCCCAGGAGGAGCTAGTGTAATGTGAAACAAGGAAAAGTCAAAGAAGTACAATGAAGAGAGAAAATGTAGATGAGTTACATGACTTTAATGAGCAAATTTATTGGCACAGGACAAAATAACAAAATTAAATCTGGAGTAGGGGGATCACACATAAAGCAGAGACCTCCTACTCTCCTGAACATTTCAAGGACCAGCTGAAATAAGGTGTGAGAAGGCTTCTACATCCTGAAGTGCTTTATTCATAGAAAATTGCCTGTACCTGTTATAAAACCTAAACTTGAACTTTTATCTCACTCCAGTAACAGGTGTGTTTAGTGAAAAAAAATGTACTTTTCTTTGTTTAAATATCTCAGTGGAACTTTGCTGTAATATAAATTATTTTTTGTTTGTTAGTTTTCATAGAACTTTTTACCCTCTCTCCATTTCTAAATGTGGTCGTTTGTTCAGGGTTCCTTATCTCTCACTGAACAAATGAACCCCTCTCTGCCCTAAGCTGCAGCCTTCAAACAGCTCATTATCAGAGGGTTTTTCTGTGAACTGGTAATTATTTTTTTTCAGTTCCTCTTTTGCTCAGTAGAACCAGGAAGTGACAAGAGGTGCTTCAGTTCGATTTTCTTTAATTCCAGAAATAACAAAAAACATAGATATTTCTTAATTAAAACACGAGGCAAAAATATGTTCAGCACAAGGTTATGTTGAAAATGGGTGTATACTGACCCTTTAACCTATGGATAAATGGATCATGATGAGGTTTAGTGGGGGGTCTCCAACACTTACATAGTAATATTACCTAGTAATAGTGATATAATAGTTAATGAAAGGTAATAAATAGCTTATAAACCAAAAATTGGTTTACATGGTGGCACCACCATAAAGATTAATGCAAGAGACCTATTGGGCCTTAATAGGTGGCACTGTTTTATCAATGTCTAGGGTCATAGCAATGACCAATTCTATGGCAAATCACACTCACAAACATGGGGATCTCATAGAAGAAACTATTCTGATTACCGCAAAAAAATTTATTCATAATGGCCCATTTAGCTATATTTGAAGATTAAAAATGTAAAAGTCTAATAAACTATATAAGCTAAAAGCTGTTATTTGTTGTTTATAAATAATTAAAGATGTAGTGAATAGTAATGGTACCGTATATACTCGAGTATAAGCCGAGTTTTTCAGCCCCCAAAATATGCTGAAAAACTCTACCTCGGCTTATACTCGGGTCAAGTGCAAAAACGGTCGCCGGCGCCTAAGAATATTCGCCGGCGCTTAGAATAGTAGCCGGCGCCTAAGAATAGTCATCCAAAAACGAGATTGAAACTTACCAGAAGCTGCTGCATTTCTCACCCTCGGCTTATACTCGAGTCAATAAGCTTTCCCAGTTTTTGGAGGTAAAATTAGGTACCCCGGCTTATACTCGGGACGGCTTATACTCGAGTATATACGGTAATAATTTGCTGGGTTTGCTGCCAAGCAATCTTATTTGGAAAATATTTGTGCATATAAGATATTTGTGTATGGGTTGATGATAATTGCAATAATAATCGCAAAATAAGGATAAATTAATGCTCTGGTCCATAGGGTTATGATTAGTAGGGTTTTCAAGGGGAAGAAGAGACTTTGTGATCATTCTAGAATCAGACAGAAATGTAACAACATATCTGTGCTAGGGCAGCAATTACTGGAGTTACCTTGGTAACTTATGATAAAATAAACTGTTAAACCATCTGCAAATTTCATTGAAATTGATGGGTTCCATTTAAGTGAAAGTTGTTATGTCTGTATTTCTTCTTACAGTTAACAAGGTCACAGCGTTAGAATAGAAAGTTCCAAATATAGCCAACAACTCTGTTACCAAGGTAATTTATCTAGCATGCCAATTCCAGGCACTATACATATTTTGTTGATCGACTAGCTGGAGTAAATTAGGAATTTGTTGAGAATAAAGATTTTAATTATTGATCAACCTAAAAGTAGTTAGCAGGTTGGTGAAAGACAACTCATAGATGGCTGCTTATTAAAGATTGAATTTTAATGGTATTAGAGCTTTTTGACACCACTAATAAACTCTATTTTTTTAAAAACAATGAATGCCATGAATTTTATTAACAGGTCCGAATATAAAAGTATGAGTGGTAAAAACAATGAACGATATGCCAAAAATATTAATATCTATAAAACCTATACAAATTTGAGTTTTTCAGATAATTCCTAGTGGAAAAACCCAAAAAACCACTAAGGGATCTATTTATTAAAGTTTGTTTTTTTCTTGTGGAGAATGAAAATTTTAGAGATTTAAAAAATTTAAAAAGCTGCTAAAACTCCAAATCCAAAAATACTACAGCTAAAACCTGTCAATGTTGTATCAATGGCAGTTGTCCCTTTTTACAATTTGAAGATGTTGTAATCTGCACTGGATAATCCAAACAATTTGGGGGTTTTTCAGGATGACAACTTGACTTCCAAAAAGTCATACCATTCTAATTTTCGGTAAATTTAGTCGAGACTTTTTCAGCACTGACGTTTTTAACTGGTTATTTGATAAATTCATGGAAGGGATTTAGGTTGACTTTGTTTTAATAAAAAAAAATAGATAAATTCCAGTTCTAGTAAATACCCCCCTAAAAGTCTGAATGGTTATAAAAAATCTCCAATAGGATCAGATCATTTCCCATTGACTTCTATGGCACCTCGACTGCTTTTACTTGGTGAAGTTTTGTTTTACAGTTTTTTGTAATTTATAGACTTAATAATGTCAAATTTTTAGGGTTTTAGAGAGATTTTATTTAAAAAAAATTAATTTTCTGAGAAAAAAATACGATTTGGAAAAAAAGAAAATCCAAATATAAGTAAATTGGCCCCTTGTTCTTGGATATTTTTGGAAATGGGTATTGGAATGAAAGGTACCAATGAATCCTTTCTCCATCCCCAGAAAAGAAGTAAAAAGGTTGTTGTCGTACCCCTTGCCATCAGTAATATGCAGGGTCGGACTGGACTGATGGGATGCCGGGAAAAAGCCCGGCAGCCCCCCACCCGCCCAGACCCACTCCCCGATTGGCTGACCCATAAAATGACCTAAATATAGGCCAGCATGGTGGCATTTGTGCATGCGCGGTGTGCCGCGTTAACTCATGCCTGGTGTGACACCATTTACTCATGCGCACTGCACCAGTGTTCTTGCATGTACACTGAGCTGGCATTCGCGAATGCGCACCGGGGGGGGCCCAATCATTCAATCCAACCCTGGTAATACGCCATCTATTTCATATGCAGATTTAGTACCACTTATGGGGTTAAGTCAAAAGAAGAAGACAAAATAAGACTGGATCCTCTAAGTTGAAGCCCACACTTATGGAATGGGTGGCTTTGTAACTTTAAAGGTTTCACACATTGTTTTCTACCCCTGTGTCCTATAAAGTTAGCCTGATCTGATGAAATGTCCTCCACTTCATACATGGAGGCAAGGGAACTTGGAATCACTGGTAGTCTTCCCTTGTTAGGCTTCCCTTGTTAGGCTGTTCCTATGGGAACTGACTTAAGCCAAACCTGCCCTACTAGGTTGTAGTTTGCCAAAAGGAATGTTACCCATATCCGGTTTTGATGCATCAAAATTGATACAATTGTGCTGAGAAGTTTCTAAGACTGGTTGATGCTATGGGGATGTAAGCCCTATTCGGGCCACTTCCAAACCAGGTGGTCAATAGGAAAAAGTCTAGTAGTGGGTTGCAACAGGCGATTCTATTTCACAATACTATGGAAGAGCTTAATGTAGTTAAATCAGACAGTAACTCAGGATAAAGCACTTTGGAGTTAGGAGCCCACTACAGTTATTAACGGCAAATGCAGTGTAATCCTAAATTGTGGGAAATAGATAAAATATATGAAAAATATTGGCTAGTCCTCATTTAATATATCTGAAACTGAATTCTTGTTTCTTAGAGGAAAGCAATTACCAATGAAATATTTAGTTTCTATCCTCTGGAACAGCAAGTTTTGTAGGTCTATTGTAAAATGCAACGGTCGAGGAGAGAGATCATTCCCATTGCCGGTTATGTAATGGGCATATATTTTAAATATCTTAAATTCTGCAAAGACATCATAACTTTAAAATATCTATAATATTGTGAAATGCATTCATATAGCCGGAACATTTACTGCGGCTGTATTTTGCCTTTCAATCCTTCAGCATTAATAAAACCCTGTTGGAGCAGAACTGCTCTTGGATTCACTGCGCGCTATTGATTGAGTGTCCCCTTAAATCAAAGAATTATGGGATTAAAACAGCTAAAGATTATCAGAGCAGCAACATAATTAATAAACAGATGAATAGATTAATATACCTGTTTTGAGGCAACTCCGTAGCATTGGAGATAATTGTATCAGGAATTCACGTACCTTCTCATGTGCTTTGCGACCTTCGCATCTTGAGCAATTGCAGTAAGTTGGTGAGATCCTATTATTTCATAACCTTCTGAGTATTGAGTTTCGGATTGTTTTTTAATTAGCATTTTAATTGCTCATCAAAGTAATGGAAGAGGCTCTGGAAAATGGAACATTTGTTAATCCCTTTGGTACAAGACGGGAATTTTTTTCCAAGGTCAAGCAATGCAAAACTGATGTGATGTAACTCAATGTATATGTCAAGTCCAACTCCACTAATTGAAATACCATTATTTATACATAAAGCACAAGTGTCTTCCCCAATGCTGTACCATAGGGTGAGGTTAAAAGCATAAGAACAATCATAGGGAGTGGTATTATTAGTTTTAGTGGTTACATGAAGCAAATGAAATGAAAGTCTGCCAATTTGTTGGCCAGGTTGATAATTGGAGGCAAGAAAAGAGAAATAAGGTGCTCTCGATGATTTGCATGATAATGAGTCTTTAACATTATAACATCAATGTCAAAGAAGAAAAATCCATAAAATGTATCAGGAATTACTTTAACTGGTGCCATAGATCACTTGGCCTAATCCTTCAGTAGATACTAGTAGTATTTGGTAGGACTAGTTAAAGTATAATATGTATAGAAATATAGAACAGAAAAGTGTTGGGAATTATTTTCGACTCTGCTTTAATTTCCTCTACAGAAATAGGGATTGGTAGCACTAGATAGGTACCTAATATATAGAGACAAGAGGAAAGTGTTGGAAGGGTTACTGTCTGCTCTCTCTCATTTCCCTACAGAAATAGGGATTGGTAACACTAGATAGGTACCTAATATATAGAGACAAGAGGAGAGTGTTGGAAGGGTTACTGTCTGCTCTGCTCTCATTTCCCTACAGAAATAGGGATTGGTAACACTAGATAGGTACCTAATATATAGAGACAAGAGGAAAGTGTTGGAAGGGTTACTGTCTGCTCTCTCTCATTTCCCTACAGAAATAGGGATTGGTAGCACTAGATAGGTACCTAATATATAGAGACAGAGACAAGAGGAAAGTGTTGGAAGGGTTACTGTCTGCTCTCTCTCATTTCCCTACAGAAATAGGGATTGGTAGCACTAGATAGGTACCTAATATATAGAGACAGAGACAAGAGGAAAGTGTTGGAAGGGTTACTGTCTGCTCTCTCTCATTTCCCTACAGAAATAGGGATTGGTAACACTAGATAGGTACCTAATATATAGAGACAAGAGGAAAGTGTTGGAAGGGTTACTATCTGCTCTCTCTCATTTCCCTACAGAAATAGGGATTGGTAGCACTAGATAGGTACCTAATATATAGAGACAGAGACGAAAGGAAAGTGTTGGAAGGGTTACTGTCTGCTCTCATTTCCCTACAGAAATAGGGATTGATAACACTAGATAGATACATAATATATAGAGACAAGAGGAAAGTGTTGGAAGGGTTACTGTCTGCTCTCTCTCATTTCCCTACAGAAATAGGGATTGGTAACACTAGATAGGTACCTAATATATAGAGACAGAGATGAGAGGAAAGTGTTGAAAGGGGTTACTACCTACTCTGCTCTCATTTCCTCTAAAGAAATAATAGTTTGTAGCACTAGATAGATGCCCAACCTTTTTTACCCATGAGAAATATTCCGATGTAAAAATTGTAGGAGAGCAAAGCAAGCATGAAAAATTGTCCTGGGTGATGCAAAACAAGGGCTGTCATTGTCTATTTGGTAGCCCCTATGTGGACTTTAGCCAACAGGAGGCTCTACTTGGCTCCAAGCCTGGAATATAAAAATCGACACTTGCTTTGAGGCCACTGGGAGCAATATCCATGGGGATGGTGAGCAACATGAGCCACTGGTTGGGGACCACTGGCTTATATATAGGGACAGAGGCAGTAGACAGTCTGCAGAGGCTATGGAAAGTAATTGTGAAACATGGAACACTCAATGTTGCCTGAAAAAATGGCATGAATATAAATCATTGTTCCCATTCCTGACAGGGGGGTCTAGACAATGTACACACCAGAGATTCCATTAAAACTAGACTACAAATAAAAGGATTTTAAGCAACGTACTCACTGTATTTTTTATAAGATGTTGTTTTACCACCAAAGCACTTGATTTTCCACCACAGTGAACAAATGACAGTTTTTTTCTTGCCATGATAGCAGATTTCATGTTAAACAAGAGGAATGAGAGTGATTTTTTTTTCCTCATAAGCTCAATGCCTTTAACATTTTAATGCACTTAGAGGAAAGGTGGATTTTCCTTCAGTTGAAAGCGTCTATTGTAATTACAGCGGCAGGAGGACTGAATTCTCCTTTATGCTACCAGGTGCAGTAGATGCCTACAAAAGAGGGTTGGAACCTTTCTCCCAAGCAGGGAATCCAAGGGTAAAAACATAGTTTGGAAAGACATACACAGCTGCTGGATTCTTTTTAAGATAAACACTTGCAGCTTAGGTTGATAAGTTGGTTGGCATTCAACTTAGCTCCTTTCTTTCTCCAACATGTGGGTTGCATCTCAATCTGCAGTCATCATAATTAGAAGTCAGGTTCTTCTGATGGGTTCTGATGTTAGCTAACATCAAATCTATTCATTAGAGGAGGAATATCTTTTGCCAAGCCCATCTGAACAAACTGGTACTGGTTGATGCACCTGCACCTGCACCTGCCAAAGAGCACATCATTTATGATTGAGCTTTATATAGTCTGAATGAGATGTCAGGGATCTTAGAAACTCTATATGGGTCATTTAATGGTGGTGAGGCAGGGTGCAGAGTGCAAAAACACCATACTTTGCTCCCTGCTCCACTATCAGTGCCCCTGGTCAGAAGTCCTTGAGCGCAGGGTCGCTGAGGAATGAGGAAAGGTGAGAATCTTGCTTTAGGCGACACGGAGTGGCCAGTTACCAGGGGTGGCAAAAAGCCACCTCTGGTAACTTTATGGGGCCAATTCACTAAGCTCGAGTGAAGGATTCGAAGTAAAAAAACTTCGAATTTCGAGTAGTTTTTTGTGCTCCTCGACTATCGAATGAGTAGAATGATTCGAATAGATCGAGCACAAAAACGCTGCGACTATTCGCCATTCGATAGTCGAAGTACTGGATCGAGCGCAAAAACGCTGCGACTATTCGCTCATTCGATAGTCGAAGTACTATCTCTTTTAAAAATACTTCGACTGCCGACTTCACCACCTAAAACCTACCGAATTGCTTTAAAAGCCTATGGGAAAGTCCCATAGGCTTGTTTTCCAAGTTTTTGATCGAATAAAAAGGCATTAGATCGAATGAAAATCCTTCGAGCGAATATTCGATCGAGCGCCTTTTCGCCTGGCGAATATTCGCCAATTTGACTAAATTCGCCCAAATTGCCTATTCGATTCTATTTGATTCTATTCCCCAGTTGAATTTCGAGGGATTTAACCCCTCGAAATTTGACCCTTGATGAATTTGCCCCTAAGAGTTCAATTTCCATTTTTTAAAACGGAAATTCAGCTCTTCTAGTGCAGTGAGCACAATAGTGCTCACTGCACTAGTGATGCGGCGCCTCCTCTACCTGCTCCGACGCTAGAAGTTAGAAGCATGGATCGGGAGCTCCTAAAACGTGCCTGCGTGAGCGCCACCAATGAATACAGTGTTGCCTGTCTTTGGCAGTGCTGTATTCATGGGCGAGCCATGTAAGCAACCCTATGGCAGGTGGTAAGGCCAGAGCTGCTTTGCCCCACCAACATTATGCTCTGCACCTAGCACTGGATTTCCAAACCAGCATTAGGTGGAAAGTGCAGCCAGATCCTGGATGCAAGTCTTCTTTAAATAGCCACCAACCCAGGTGCTTTTGTGCATTTGACTCCTTATATTTTGGGCCCCCGCCAAAATATTTGTTTTCTATTTGGCTTCTATGTCCCCCCTTCTTATGATAATCCTTCTTCTCTTCTATGATCACTACTCTTGCTATTATTATGATTCTCTTTCTCCTCCTTTTTCTTCCCATTTTATCTTCCATCTGTTCTCCCCCACTTTTTTATGCCCCTTCTATCAAGCACTTTTGCTTTGGGGGTAGAAAAATAAAATGGAGGTTTCCCTGCCTGTAATAAAATCGAACTTTCTGAGCAACAACAAAGCAAGCGGTACATGTAAAGATGAACATATCGAATGTGTTTTACTTCACATCTTGAATTCTATTAAATTGGACATAAGGTGTGAGAAGTAATGAGCAAACAGTTCACAGTGAAACTTTTCTTTTTGTCAGTATAAACTTTGTGGTGTTTTTCCTCCAATAGCTGTTAACCCTGATACAGCTTTCCTAACACTGATACACCTTTGCTATCCAACAAGCAAAAATGTTCTTTGCAAACAGAAACAGCCATGAAAGAAGAAGCTAAGATGTCCATACTCTAATTCCTCTGTAATCCAACATCTCGCAACTTCGGAGAAGAATTTTTTTGTGTGTGGGATCCACATAGACAAATTCTCAGCATCATTAATATTTTCCAGAGTATTTAGTGCAGGATGACCTGTTTTTAGATTCACCGTCAGTATGGGTGTAGGTTATTAGGGATGTAGCGAACTGTTCGCCGGCGAACTAGTTCGCGCGAACTTCGACTGTTCGCGTCCGCCGAATGTTCGCGAACGTCGCGCGACGTTCGCCAATTTGAGTTCGCGTTCGATTAGAATAAAAATCGTTCGACCATTCGACCATTCGATTCCTTCGACCGCTAAAATCGAGCGATTTCCATTCGTTCGAACGATTGTAAGCATTCGAACGAATGAAAAGCATTCGATCGAATGGCTTCGATCGTTCGATTCGAACGAAAATCCTTCGATTCGAACGAAAATCCTTCGATCGAACGATTAAAATCCTTTGATCGTTCGAATCGAACGATTTTGCGGGTGTTCGAAGTTCGCGAACTGTTCGCATTTTTGCCGGTGTTCGCGAACAGCGTTCGCGAACACCAAAACGGCAGTTCGCTACATCCCTATAGGTTATAGCAAATGTGTCTCTGGGGGAAAAGCTGGTCATTTGTGTTTGTGACGCACAGAAAACGAATTGAAAACTAATAAAGAGGTCAAGAGACTCCAGTTGCTCCTTGGATTCCTTTTGCGTTAAGACAAAAAGAACCCCAAAAAGATAATTCACTAGTAGTGATGGGCGAATTTGTGTCGTTTCGCCGAAAAAATCGCGAATTTCGCGAGAAATTCGTGAAACGGCGAAAAATTTGCGAAATGGCGCTGGCGTCTCGTTTTTGAAGCCGGTGCCCGTTTTTGACGCCGGCGCCCGTTTTTGACGCTGGCGCCCATTTTTTATGTCCATTTTTCAGAAAAAAATTTTGACGCCGGCGAATTTTTCCCAAAAATTTTCACGGGCGTTTCGCGAATTTATTTGCTGGCGGCGAATCGCATAAATTCGCCCATCACTATTCACTAGGCATAACATCAAATCTAAATGCTAAAAAATCCATTTGCTACTCATTCTTGCGTTTGACTCATTAGCAGCAAATTCATCCATGTTCGTAATTACATTCTAAAGTCTTAATTAGCCCAAATATACAAATATTTTTATCCTGTGCAGTGGAAATTGGCTAAAAGAGGTGATACATTTACCTGATGATAAGTAACGATCATGTTGATGGTAAATAATTCTGTGTTTAAATCTTTGAGTTTAAATGATTTTACTAGCCATAACTCATAGGGAAAAATTCACTAAGATTCCTAATTGCGCCAGGCGTAACTTCGCTGCACTTCGCCAGGCGTAGTTTCGCTAGCGCTCCGCAAATTCACTAAAATCTGAAGTTGCGCTCAGGGGTAGCGTAAGGTTGCGAAGTTGCACTAGCGCTGATTCGCTAAGTGAAGCGAAGTTACGCTATCGATTGTTAATTTGCATACAGCGCCAAATTCAAATTTCAATGGAGGAATACGTAGAATCACTACAAATGCCTGGGAAACCTTTAAAACATCAAATAAAATGTTTATTTTGCCCTACACATGTGCCCACTGTATAGTTAAGTTGCCATGAGTTAGGAAATGTAGGGGGGAAGGAGGGGAGCCCCAAAAAAATTTTCGATCTTTTTCAGCCAATCACCCATAATATAGAAAAAACGCCAGCGTTTTTTGGGACTTAGAAAAAATTTGAACTTTTATTGAAGCAATCCCTATCTACTCTATTGCGCTTCTCCTGGTCTGAGGTGGCGAAGGAAGTCTAGCGTAAAAGGTAGCGTTCAGTACAATGCGCGCGTTAGAGAATTTGCGTAGTTACGTCCATTGCGCAAATTCGCCAGGCGTAAGGGTGCGAAGTTACACTAGCGAAGTTACGCCAGCGTCCGTTAGTGAATTTGCGAAGTAACGAAAATGACCAACAGTAGCGAATGGACGCTAGCGTTAGGCGCTTCGGCTCTTAGTGAATTTGCCCCATAGTGATTAAGATACAGATCCAATACATGAGAATCTATCTATTCTATTATTTTCCATGAGGTTTGCCTTCATATTTAGTGATGGGCAAATAAATTTGCCAGGAGTGAATTTGCAGCGGATTTCCGCGTTTTGCTGCTGGCGAGTACATTTGCGAAACTGCAGAGAAAATTCACGGATAAAAAATCCGTTGAGTCAAAAAAATGTGGGGGTGCGTCAGAATAGTCACTCGCATAAAAATTGTCGCACGTCAAAATGATTGGGACGCCCGTCGACTTTAATGCATTTGGACAAAATAGTAGCGCGTATAAAAATTGTCGCGGGCGTCAAAATAATTTTGACGCCCATTGACTTCAATGTGTTTCACAAATTTTGCAGTGAAATGGGACAAATTCCGCCCTTCACTATTAATATTACAGTAAGATTATCTTGAAATTTGTTTTCCTTCTCGAGATTTTATTTGCTATATTCTGATAGCGATAGTGGTAGAAATTTTTCGCCAGGTTTTGCCATGAACACCCCCCTATAGGCTCCAATGTAGTGAAAAAGAAAAAAAAAATTCTAAGCTGATTGACTTATTTGGGTGGAGACCTCTTCCTTGAAGGTCCCTTCATTAGAAGATTCCATGAAATGATATTTTTGGAACTACTGTTGATACTACCGTTCCTTTAGGGAACCTTGTAATATTTCTTGATCACTGGGCTTTTAGGGGAATTTAGTAGTGATGGGCGAATGAATTTGACAGGCTTGTATTCGTGGCAAATTTACGCATTTTGCCACTGGCAAATAAATTCATGAAACTGTGGCAAAATACACGTGTCAGAATAGTAACTCACATAAAATCTGTTGCGTGTCAAAATTATTCGGACACTCATTGACTTTAATGAGGCCGTCAAAATTGACATTTGCATCAAAATTCGCGTTTTGCAAATTTTTCGAAGTTTCTCAAATTTATGGCAAATTCGCAAATTTTCAGGCGGAGCGAAATGGGACAAATTCGCCCATCACTAGAATCTAGGGTTCGATAAAATTGTTTTACTCAAACCTCACCATTAGTGATGGGCGAATTTGCGCCGTTTCGCTTCGCCGGAAAATTAGCGAATTTCGCGCGAAAAATTAGCGAAACTGCGCCGGCGTCTCGTTTTCGACGCCGGCGCCCGTTTTTGACGTGAATTCCGTGAATTTTCGTGGGTGATTCGCGAATTTATTCGCTGGTGGCAAATCGCGCAAATTCGCCGCAAATTCGCGCCTGGCGAATAAATTCACCCATCACTACTCACCATGCTTGTGGTTGGCATATCAAATGCATTTCTCATTTCATATAGTAGAGAACTTTGGGCACTTCATGGATTTGAAATGGTTTAAAACCTCAATTAGGGAGACACACAAAGTCAGCAAGTTGGCTCCGAGGTTTGGGGCAGCTGATATTTTCTATCATCACAGTGTCCTCTGTGTCCACCTGTAGCTTTTTGGTGTTTGTGGTACACTGTTATAGGTTCCCCTTAGGAATGTAATCTCTTTTTATGCGATAGCATTGTAAATAGTCAGATCATCACATAGTCATGGATTATATTAAGAAACCCTTTCTCACTTTTTTGATGAGACTTTGAGTTACAGGAGAACTAAAGCCTAAGTAAAGAAGTAGGTAGAAATGTTGTACATGATGTTTTGTGCTTCTGTACCAGCCCAAGGCAACCACAGCCCTTTAGCAGTAAAGATCTGTGTCTCCAAAGATGCCCCAGTAGCTCCCCATCTTCTTTTCTGCTGATTCACTGCACATGCTCTGTGCTACTGTCACTTACTGAGCTTAGGGAGCCACTCACAATATACAGTACACATAGAATAGAAATGTCACAATATAAGGCTGATTAGTGATTAATACACATAATTACTACATGGCAGCACAGAAACCAGTGCAATTAGCATCAGAATTGAATAATCAGCAAACCTGTAGCATCAGCTTATATTACAGCCAGGGAAGCTCATTTTCTGCTGGATAATTAGTGACGAGCCCTAAGCTTAGCTTCTCAACAGCCAATCAGAGCCCACTGAGCATGTGAGTGTCACAGACACTTTCCAAGATGGTGACCCCCTGTGACAAGTTTGAAGTCCTGGATCATTGCTGCTATTGACAAGCTCAAACTTTAGCCTCGTGCAATACGTTCACTATAGAAAATATGGAATTTTTACTCATATTCATTTTTAGGGTTTATTTCTCCTTTAAATGGAGAATAGTTTTAAACTAATTACACTTATCTAGTTTTGTTCCTCCTATGTTGTACCCTCTGTGTAGCTGAGGGATAGTTTTAGGAAGATAGAATTCTTGGCATACAGTCTATAGTCTATCTATGTATATACAGTATATACTGTACAGTAAACAGAGAAGTGCAGATCTCATAGCAACTGGGCAAACATAGTTACAATTATAATTGAGTTGCTAATAGCAACTAATAACTTATGTTCAAGAGTCACAAAGTACTATCACAAAAACTAAAAAAAAAGAAAAATATATATATAGTAAATAAGTAAAAGCAGAGTAGGTTTACTCAGATTGAGGATTATAATCTAAATCAATATCATTCAATGCTAGAGTTACCTGCTTCCCTCCAGCTGTTTTGTTGAACTACTGCCCCACTGGGACCCCCCTCAGCTTTGCCAGAGGCATTCAGAATGTACATTGGCTACTGGGAAGGAGTCACTGACTGTATCACTGCTGGTATTTAGTTTTCTTTTTACTGATTTGTGAAGAACAGATTTTGATTCACCCAGTGAACCTTTCCTTCCTTCTTTTCCTTCCTTTATTCCTGTACCTACTTAATGTCCTTCCTTCTCCTGTACTGTTTTTCCTTCCTTCCATCCTTCCCTGTATTGTTCTTTCTACCTACCTTGCTTCCAGTACCTTCCTTCATCTATTTTCCTTCCTTTATTCCTGTGTCTACCTAATGTCCTTCCTTCCTTTCACTGTACTGTTCTCAGGGCCGCTCCTGCCACGAGGCATTGATCAACCAGTTATCGGGGGGGGCAAAAAGCCGAATTTCCATTTTCTAACTCGGAAATTCATCTCTGCTAGTGTAGCAAGTGTAATATCGAACACTGCACTAGCGATGCTGCCCCTCCTGGACTTGCTCCGATGCTAGAAGTTGAAAGCGTGGAGCGGGAAGGGCAGCAGTAGCCCCTGAAGCACCGCTGACTATTTTTCCTTCCTTCCTTCCATCCTTCTTTCTTTCTGTATTGTTCTTTCTACCTACCTTCCTTCCAATACCTTCCTTAATTTCTTACTTACTTCCTTTCTGCACCTACATAATATCCTTCCTAACTTCTTTTCTTCCTTCCTTCCTATACACTTTACTATGATTTCTTCCTACCTTACTTCTGGTACCTTCCTTCCTTCCTTCCCTCCTTCCCTCCTTCCTTCACACTGTACTATTATTTTTTCCTACCTTACTTCTGGTACCTTCCTTCCTTCCTTCCTTCCTTCCTTCCTTCCTTCCTTCCTTCCTTCCTTCCTTCCTTCCTTCCTTCCTTCCTTCCTTCCTTCCTTCCTTCCTTCCTTCCCTCCCTCCCTCCCTCCCTCCCTCCCTCCCTCCTTCCTTCCTTCCTTCACACTGTACTATTATTTTTCCTACCTTACTTCTGGTACCTTTCTTTTTTCCAGCCTTCCTTCTGGTACCTTTCTTTTTTCCTTCCTTCCTTCCTTCCTTCCTTCCTTCCTTCCTTCCTTCCTTCCTTCCTTCCTTCCTTCCTTCCTTCCTTCCTTCCTTCCTTCCTTCCCACTTTACTATAATTTCTTCCAACCTTCTTTCTGGCACCTTTCTTTTTTCCTTCCTTCCTTCTTCTTTCTTCCTTCTTTCCTGTACCAATACATCTTTTTTGTACTGTATTTCCTTCCTTCCATTATGTATAATAGTATAACACTGTGACCACCTTTCAGTTAGATATTTCTACCTGCAAATTTTCCTCCTGTCATGGAAAATGTACTTTGGGCTGCATATCTCTGACTTTCCTATACAAAACCATCCATTGCTCTCTAGAAAAGCCTTAATTCATCTTCTGAAAAAAGGATAATTTAATTAGCTGCAGCTCTATGAGTCCTCAGAGGGAAGGTAAGCATGTGGCCTCTTACCCATAAGTATATTGATATTTCCATAGCATCATCTTGCAGGTAACAAAACAACGATTGCCGTCTAGGACAGAGATGTCCTTGTTGTGTCGTCTGTCTCCACAACCCTTTGTCATGGGACTTGTCTGCACCTGGATGTACAGACACCAGGGATATTATAAACTACATATGATTGTTCGGAATGAAAGCTCACTTTATTGTGTATTGGGACAATGGAGACACTGATGGGTTAATTTTCCAGATCTAAAAAAAAAAAATCTAAATGTCACAGACTGTCCTTTAGGCTGCATAACTCTAGTTGCTTCATGGTATATGACTGGCGGTTGCCATTCTCTTTGTCAGTACAATATTGATTTATGTGCTATTGGTGGCCACTGCCATTTTGCTTAACTTAACCAGTTATATACGTAGGTATGATTAATTCTGGATGGAGAATATGACACTGCTAGAACTCGACTTCTTAGATCAGGTAGAAGAGCCAAGTTAAGAACAGACTCAGAAGTCAACAGACCACTAAAATGAAAGGTTATCCAGTTATTCATGCACTGAAAATTATGTGGTATGTGTGTTATAGGGTGGAACTGATCAAATGGGACTTTATTTTGAACTTTTTTTCCTGTCCAAATGCCTCCATCTGTCATATTTGCATGTGGTTTTGGGGCTACAGATCCCAAATACTTTGATAGGAAACAAAGTTCCTATTGTACCTGAGAACACAGTGATGAATGCAATTATTAGATACCCTTAACAATAATAAATAAAAAATATGCATCAACTGGTTGAAATTGTTTTCCATGACTATTTTCTAATTCATAACAGTTAAGTAGGAAGATGACATCATCTTGAAGGTTGGTGACTCCACATTCCCTGGAGCCTCCTTCCATTCACAAAACACTGAAACGTTCTCTATTTGCCATTTACACTACAACAACAGCAGAGCCCTTGGGGAATAGGGATGAATCACGCTTTAGTAGTTTTACACCTCGGAATGAAACAATGAAACAAAATTATCAAGTACGTAAATAGATTTTCTGCATTATAAGAGCCCCAGATGAATTTTTTATTGTCATTATTAGGATATATATATATATATATATATATATATATATATATATAAAGAGTGGAGAAAGTCCAGGAAATCTGAGATTTCCGATGGATTAGAATGAAAAAAAAATGACCTTGAGGTGCCCCCATGATGTATATAAAATGGGTAGGAAGAATATGTAGAAAATGACAAGTACCCAAAAGCCTTGTTGTTCCTCATCAAGTGGAAAAGTCAAAGGGCAGAACAAAATGGAACTGATCCACAGTACAAAGAGGAAATGGGAAATGAAGAAAGGAAAACAGGAGAAACTACTCTTTAAAGAGAAATTTCACCAAAGAAACCCAAATGTCTTAGGAGGTTGTAGTCAATGGCATCAGCTTCTTAGAGTTGTTCTTTCCTCATGCCCCATTATGAGGTGCAAGGCAGGGGGCAATCTGTAAAATAAAGTCACAATCCACTTTATTTTTGCACCCTGCCCTTTAAATGAATTACCAAATGTTCTCCTAAATGGAGAGACCTGCAGCTGCTCCTATGAATACAGCCCTGCATATGCCCAGTGTATCTGAATACATAAAGGTGCATCATATAATAAACTTTGTGGTCTCTTATTGACAAGGGGGTCCCGATATTGTAGGAGGGACCCATCAAGTTCTAGATTGCGTTTGAGGCTAATACCATATATCAGGAAGCTTGAAGTTGGAGCCAAAAGCCTCAACATTTCTAATTGGCTTTGATGCTGCTGGAATGAAGAGGCATCTCATGAACAACTGGAGGACCACATGTTGGATACCCCTAAAAAATATTCAATATATGCTGTACAACAGTGATCCCCATCCAGTGGCTTGTGAGCAACATGTTGCTCCCCAACCCATTGGATGTTTCTTCCAGTAGCCTCAAAACAGGTGCTTATTTTTGAATTCCTGGTTTGGAGGCAAGTTTCAGTTTTGGAACATTTTTATGCATGCGTTGCTCCCTAACTCTATTTACATCTGGGACAGTGGACCCCTGTTGTACAGTATCATTTTATAATTGTATCACTTTCCTTTGAAAAGTTGGCTTGGGGCTGATTGGGGCCCAGTTGGTCATGATCCAAGCTGCATCCACTGCACGCCTTACATTGTCCAAAGTGTTTTTTTATGATTTTAATGATTTTAAAGTAACGTGTAAAGTAATTATTATCGAAAGCAGCATCTGCTTATCCCTTTCTGTTTCTGTTTCTATCCCCAGTAGAAGTCAGTTCTTCTCTCTGGTTCTGGCCATTAACTGGCTTCTGCTGCATTGTTTCAAGAGACAAAATTAGCAGTGTTGAGCATCGAAACAGCCAGACCATTGCTGCTCTCAAAGGCAATTATATTTGCAGACCACTGTAATGTGTAATGAATGAATATTGCAATGCAATTTTTGCTCCAGAAAATAGTTTTTTGGGTAGAGTTCTCCTTTTGAGATGATGCCTGGAACAGTGTTGGACTGGGGTGTCTGAGGCCCATCGGGACTGCAACCTCAAGGTTCCTCCATGCCAGCTCAAGGGACCACTCTCCAGACATCTGTCCCCCCTTTTCTAAATGTGCCACGTTGTGTACCTCTTATGGCCTGAACTGCAACCAGGCAAAAGGGGTCAACCCTGGACTGGTATCAGTGGGTCCGATGAGGGCTAAGGCCCACCAGGTTTTTTCTCAGGGTCCCACCAACCCAGTCTGACCCTGGCCTGGAACCAATAAGTCATCTTGGCTGTCAGATCTCAAAAACCCTCTGCCAATGTTGATATGATAATGTCTAAATGAAATGATGGACTCGGCCTACGAAAGAGCAAAAGCCAGCATCCCTGTGTTATGCAAAGCAGCCACTTGTGAGCCAAATGTAAGAAGATTATGCAGATATGTTGCTCATTATACAAAGGGAAATTGCAGTGGTGGTGTTGTTTTATCCGCCAGTGGTGTGACCTCAAGCAGCTTCTTCTTCTTCCATCCAGGGCTGAGGTCGACTGTGCATTGCTCTGATATATAATGTGCACTCAGGAAGCACCGCTTAAGTGTAGCAAGCTGGTTCCGACTCTCTAACACAATGACCTTGCCTTTATTAGAATAAATATATCCCGGGGTATTGCATTTGCAACAAAGAAACACTTCAAATGCTTCTCCATCGCTCTCCTCCGGCTGCAGTTTCCGTGTTCTCATGGGCCAGTGCTAATTGAAAGCCGTCGGCCTGTTCATAACGCTTAGGGCTAATTTATTTGTAGCGACACAGAGCCCCAGGCTGTGTTTGTAAGAATGGGGGGGGGGGGGTTCATTGTCTACTGGGGCTCCTGGAATTCACTGAAGACTTCCTTTTGGATTATCAACAGGCAGAGATGCAGGAGAAATGGGGAAGACAACTATATGCAGTTTAAAGGTCGCTCAAATATATTTCTGTATAGGAATGTGTGTCTAGGATGGCCCCTGGGTGCCTATGTAGCACAAAATAACTGCATTTATTTGCATCCACCCCAGACATTGGCAGCTAAATTTGGAGCAGATTGACACAGTGTATAGACTGTACTGCACATGCAACATTTGCAGCAAAAAAGGGAGGTCCGGTGGGGTGTCTAGAGCAGTGTGGGGGGGGGGGGCTATACCAAGAGAAAATAATGCTGGGGACACTATACCTTCAGATCATTTCATAGAAGTGTGCTTAGCACAGGGGAATCAACTAGCATAGTTTTATGGGATCTCTCTGTACAGACTATTAATAAACTTATGAGGCTGTTCCTGCTGAATTGTGCTTAGTACAGGGAATACCTATGCTGCCATAGTTTTATTGGATCTCTCTATACACACTATGAGCAAACTTAGGGACTGTTCCTGCTGAATTGTGCTTAGTACAGGGAATACCTATGCTGCCATAGTTTTATGGGATCTATCTGTACAGACTATGAGCAAACTTAGGGACTGTTCCTGCTGAATTGTGCCTGCAGCCTTGTGCCTTGTGATTTTTACTATCTTTATCATTTACAGTAAGGGGTCCCCTAAATTAGAGATCCAAAAAAGAGTGTGCTTGGTGTATATATACTATAAGTGGAATATGATATAAATATATAGTAACAGTAAAGTATATGCAAATGAACTGAAAAAGAGGGCTTGGCAATGGGATGTTAATGAGAGTCATTCTTTGGCACAGCAAAGTCTGAGCGCACTGCTGAATCTCCATCCCATGTTGGAAGGTTCCATCTGTGTATCCACCAGGCACTGCCCACTTGTAATGTTGTGTAAACAGCTCTCCTCAAGGTCTTTGTGCAAAGGAAGCCACATGTATTATTCATCTCCCCCTTTTGTTTTATTGGATGTAACAGAAGTGTTTTCTTTTAAGTAACTGCCTTGGCATCTGCTCGGAGCTCTATCTAAATGAACACATCTCTCCTGACCTATGGAAGCTCCAGCTTCCTCCCCATCTGCTCTGATCGTCTTCGCAGCTGGAGAAGACAACCGGCAACGGGCTCTGGACGGAGGATCCCTCCTGAGTTGACTGCACTCTTTTTTGGTTGTCATGGTAATTGCTTTCAACTGCTTCATATTCATGTCTTTGTTTCCGTGCTTAAATGGGGAGCCTGCCGCTTGCGAACGCTCATCAGGTCTGGTACAAAAACGATTGTTAGACGAGTTTATAAGGTGAAATACACCCATTCGTCTTTTGTTACCCCCCAGAGGAACTCTAGTAGGCTTACTGTAGCTTATTGCAATACTGAACATTCTTTCTTCTCTTTAATTTTATGCATAAGTGGGAGCTGCCACTTGGATGCTTAAAGTAATACTTCATGCCATGCTATTGTTATTAATAGTAGGGATGCACCGAATCTAGGATTCGGTATTCGCCCAGGATTCGAGCATTTTCAGCAGGATTCGGACGAATCCTTGTGCATGAAGTAAAAACATTTTTTGCTCCGCACTTTGTGTGCAGCTCTCTTTTCCCCTCCCCCTCACTGATTTGCATATGCAGATTAGGGTTTGGATTCGGTATTCTGCCAGGATTCGGCCATTTTCATCAGGATTCGGACAAATCATTGTGCCTGGCCGAACCGAATCCTCAAAATCATGTGACTTTTCGTCACAAAACAAGGAAGTAAAAAATCCCTCCCCTCACTGATTTGCATATGCAAATTATGCTTTAGATTCAGTTCAGTTTTTCAAACGAATCTTTTACAAAGAATTCGGGGGTTCAGCGAATCCAAAATAGTGGTTCGTATTCGCTTCGGTATTCTGCCAGGATTCGGCCATTTTCATCAGGATTTGGACAAATCATTGTGCCTGGCCAAACCAAATCCTCAAAATCAATGTGACTTTTCCTCACAAAACAAGGAAGTAAATAAAACGTTTGCCCCGCACTTTGTATGCAGCTTTCTTTTTCCCTCCCCCTAACTGATTTGCATATGCAAATAAGGGTTCGGATTTGGTTCGGATTCGGTTCGGATTCGGTTCGGTATTCGGCCAGGATTCTGCCATTTTCAGCAGGATTCGGACAAATCCTTGTGCTTGGACGAACCGAATCCTTAAAATCATGTGACTTTTCGTCACAAAACAAGGAAGTAAAAAATCCCTCCCCCTCACTGATTTGCATATGTAAATTATGCTTTAGATTCAGTTCAATCTTTTACAAAGAATTCGGGGGTTCGGCGAATCCAAAATAGTGGATTTTGTACATCCCTAATTAATAGGGATAGAAAATAACTGATTCCCCAAGATGGATTCTGCTCTCAAGTTAGCCTTGGTCACTAGTACCCTGGCCTTGAGGCAAAACCACCTTTTTGGTTCTAAGAGCAATTTTTTGTGTTTCTGTTAAAAGATATGCTTTCCCACCAGTAACTCCATTTTATTCCCGAATGAGTACGTTCTCATGTCATACATTCCCAAGTCTCTCAAACTCTGTAATTCCTATGTCTGGGGTTCTTCTGGCTCTTTGTGAGTTGACAATCCACAGAGCTTGCTTAAAAAAACTTTATAAATTGAATTTCCACAACACTGAGATAGTAGTATCAGCAGTTCTTTCCAGAAAGGGGGACAACCCTACCCATGGCTGGTCCAAGCAGAAGCTGTTGCTAAAAAATCTAAGAACTATTAGCAATGGCACCCCTAGTGGTCATCATTAGAGAGTATAAGAATGTTCATACAATAACTCTTGATACATACAGATATGTAAGGAAGAAATATTCTGTTCATTTTTAAGGAAAACAATATGACAACATCCATCCATATCCAACCAATCTCCATTTAGCTTTAATTATCATTAAATAAACCCAAAATAATTGGTTTGCCTCCGATAAGGCTTACTTATATTTTAATTGGGCTCAAGTACAATGTACTGATTTATTATTACAGAGGAAAAGGAACTATTTGATTAAAATGGAGTCTATGGGAGATGGCCTTCCCATAATCTGGATAATGGGTTTCTAGATAACAGATCCCATAACTATACTGTCTTTCACAAAGGCATGCCCAGATCTATCCTCTTGTTATAGGAAAGCTGGCGTTTGTTCTAAATTACAGTACATTAAGAAATAGGTTGGGGCCTTACCAGAAAGGAGACAGGTGATATAGGTACAATTGACCATAAACGTCTTGTATATACATCTGGGAACTCTGTAAAGTATGTTCCTGGACCATTTCCTTAGACTCTTGCAGAGGCATGTATATTCTATATTCTACATTGGAGCTTTAGGTATAAAAAAAAAAATGAAGCTCTATGAGCTGGGGATTTGCTGTTCCTATAAAAATCCATGAACACCGCAGTGTAAAATACGCAGCGCTACCTGAGAATAAAGTTATTTTTATGTGCCAATAATTGCAGTCTCCAGCACAGCGTGACACAGTAGTAAACATTCTGGTTATAACAAACAAAGGGAAGGGGGGCAGAGTACCAGTTATTATGAGAAATGATGTGTTAACGTGTAGGACTGATCAAAGCTGCTCCAGATGCTCAGCGTATAATGGCAGCTGAAGGTGTAAGTGTGGTATATAATACCCAATTTTAACTGTATATCCAGTCGATAGACAGTGAGGTGAGATTTGATGTAGACAGATTTTGTCTGTGTTGAGCTGAAGATATTGATATAGCAACATGGGGAAATGCCACCTTCTCCTGGATCAACAAGTTACGCAAGTTTCCCATGGACAGAAGATATTTTTCAACCTTATCTACTATGTAACTATTTAAATACAGTATGTACCAAGGGTCTTTCTTTAGCATTGGGAGGCTTTAAAAGTTTGCTTCTCTTCTCTAGCCTAAACCCAGCACTTGTAGCTAATAATAATAATTTGCAGACCTTTGTGGTGGGACATAGAGTTGAAGAACATCATGTTCCCCTTGGCCAATCATCAATAATATATACTTTGGTCTCTTCATCTATTTCCCGTGCATGGTATTTATCCTCTCCTCTTGCCTCTAACTATGTCAGTCTAAGCCCTCACCCACTAGCTTGCACCCTAAAATTAAAGCTCAGACCAATAATAGGGTTTTGAGACTTGGAGGATTGCGCTTGATAACCAGGCAGAAACTTCTATAACATAACTTTTCATCCTTGTTTTAAAGCAGGGATGCTCCAAATCCACTATTTTGGATTCGGTTGAACCCCCGATTCCTTTGTGAAAGATTCGGCCAACTACCAAATTGAATCCGAACCCTACTATGAGTATGCAAATCAGTGAGGCAAAAATCAGTGAGTGGCAAAAAATTTTTTTACTTTCTTGTTTTGTGGCGAACAGTCACATGTTTTTAAGAATTCGGTTTGGCCAGGCACAAGGATTCGGACGAACTCAAATCATGCTGAAATGGTCGAATCCTGGAACCGAATCCTGGATTCGGTGCATCCCTACTTTAAAGTGATAGCACCATTTCCTGTTCACCTGGTGAAGCCCTCTACTCTGTGTTGTCCTATGGTGTAAGTTCAGAGTTGGGTGCATACAATATGCTTTGGAGATAGGACATTGGGGAATTAAAGGAAGATTTTATAGCTTTGGAGACTCGTTTTTAGGGATGCACCGAATCCAGGATTCGGTTCGTGATTCGGTCAGAATTTGGCCTTTTTCAGCAGGATTCAGCTGAATCCTAGTGCCTGGCCGAACTTAATCCAAATCCTAATTTGCATAAGTAAATTAGGGGCGGGAAGGGAAATCATGTGACTTTTTGTCACAAAACAAGGAAGTAATTTTTTTTTCAACTTTTTCCTTTCCTGTTTCTAATTTGCAACTGCAACTTAGGATACGGATTCGGTTCGATATTCAGACAAATCTTTAACAAAGGATTTGGGGATTCAGCCGAATCCTAAATAATGGATTTGGTGCATCCCTACTGGTTTTAAACCCTTTGTGACTCCCATAATTCCAAAGTTTGAAAAAAAATACGACAATTTCCTAACAGTCCAGCTTGGCAGAATTTCTCCGATTTGATAGAAATAATCTCTTTTGCTTTAGAGACGACACGCCCCAAATGTTCCACGATACAAATTTTCTGTTCATTGTCACTGTTCGTTTTGGGGCACATCAACCTTGAGGCAAATCTGTGTCAGCACATGGCAAGATGAATTGCGATAAGACAATTTCACCGACGACCACCCTGTAAATAAATATACAAAATGGAAACGGGGCACCGTATATATTCATACTTTTATATGTCTACTTTGATAACACAGTTATCCCGAGCAGGTCGCTGCTATTCCTCCGCAGAACTCCATTGTATTTCATGGCAACTAATGAAGACAAAACGCACTGACAAACACCAAGCTGGTTTCAAAGAAGGATTCAACTGTTTTATTTTAATCCAATCATAGCCAAAGGGGTTGGGGGAAATCTCATTCAGTCAGGGAACGGCTGGATTCCGATGGAAAACTTTGAAGATTCTCTTGCTGCTCTAATTGGATGTTGGTCTCCCAGTAAGCCAATTAGTGGAGTTAAAGTAAAATTAGAAGACACTGGCACAGTCTGGGCATGGGACCATTCCAGCAGAAAAGCCGTAGCGCCGTAGCAAGGGCAGCAAAGGCAGCTGTCTGACAGAAAAGTAATTGCTTCTTGCAGACCAGACATCACAGTAATAGTGAGTCTCATGCCGGCACTAAATGCAGCGCACCCAATTTTACGCAGCACTGCACATGGAATTTTTCATGCCCACTGAGTCCCTGGCATAGAACAGCCAATCAATATAAATGTTAATCGCAGATGTTTGCTCACCAGGTCCCATCCAGGATCAGTTGCTTTCCAATGCCAACTTCTCCAGAGCAAAGGGTAGCAATCTGCACTGCTCAACCACACTTTGTGTTGCTGGACTACAAATCCCGAAATATTTGGGATGCTGGGAGACGTAATCCACCAGTATCCATATTAACAATATCATTTTTCCCTAGCTCTCCAGAGCCAGCAGCTGTATTAATATGAAAATAACCCTCCAATGAGAATCTCAGCATAAACTGGATCCATGTGTTTATTTTCTTTTCTTTGTTCCTGCAAATGGAGCTGGAAGAATTAAAGCGATCCTGTCATCGGAAAACATGTTTTTTTCAAAACACATCAATAGTGCTACGCCAGCAGAATTCTGCACTGAAATCCATTTCTCAAAAGAGCAAACAGATTTTTTTTATATTCAATTTTGAAATCTGACATGGGGCTAGACATTTTGTCAATTTCCCAGCTGCCCCTGGTCATGTGACTTGTGCCTGCACTTTAGGAGAGAAATGCTTTCTGGCAGGCTGCTGTTTTTCATTCTCAATGTAACTGAATGTGTCTCAGTGGGACATGGGTTTTTACTATTGAGTGCTGTTCTTAGATCTACCAGGCAGCTGTTATCTTGTGTTAGGGAGCTGCTATATGGTTACCTTCCCATTGTTCTTTTGTTTGGCTGCTGGGGGGGAAAAGGAGGGGGTGATATCACTCCAACTTGCAGTATAGCAGTATAGAGTGATTGAAATTTATCAGAGCACATGTCACATGACTTGGGGCAGCTGGGAAACTGACAATATGTCTAGCCCCATGTCAGATTTCAAAATTGAATATACAAAAATCTGTTTGCTCTTTTGAGAAATGGATTTCAGTGCAGAATTCTGCTGGAGCAGCACTATTTTGAACAAAAATATTTTCCCATGACAGTATCCCTTTAAGCACAGTTTTCCTAGTTCTCATCCCCTATTCCCGTGTTTGTTTATAGTGGAATTTACAGTAATGAAGCCAAAGTGACATAAAAATCTCCCTATGTAAGTTAACAGCAAGATGACAAAGTACTGGAAAGCTGCATTCTCATTGGTGAATAATTTTGCATCTGTAATGAGGAGGTGTGGTCATTGTAAATGACCTCCTTCGATTGTGATGAATGGAGGTTGAGAGGGGTTGATAAATAATCACATAGACATTAGTGTGTGTGGCTCTGCTCTTGTAACAAAAATCAGAAAAATAGAAAGTGGAAAAATGAAATAATAACGAATAGTTTATAAGGTGGTATCTTACCAGGGTGAACCCCCAGTCCAAGGGTTTGCCAATTCATTTTATGGTATGTAAAAAATTCAAATATGGGAAGAGACCATCCAATAGTAGTAGCCATAAAAAGAAAAAGACTTAATTAGAACATGCATAAGTCTAACACGTTTCATGCCTATAGTGGGCACTTACTCATCGGCTATGGGTTGTATCAATTGTTTTACTTTTTAATAGGCAAACATCTTATTGGTGGCATTGGATGGTTGGATCAAAGTTTTGCCCCTGTATTTAGTCATATAAGAGGATGACATGAAATATCAAACCAAACACCCCCGGGCAGAGAAACCCTATCCCAAACCCTTCTGTCACTCCATTTATTCATGGTTCACACCTATTGCAGCCTCAGTCTTGTGTCTTGGTTCCCTCGTACTATAAACACTATCCTATAGTCACAGCTCTTTCCCTTGAGAGTGTCAGTCCTGCTTGAACCCCCTCCCTTATCTGTGCATTGTTCTTTGTCACTGATATGAGCCTCTTTTCTACCTTTACAAATTCTTGTGATAAGGAACCAACAAGCTCCTAAATTAATGCATTTAATTTGAAAGAAAGAAGATAAATGATATATATTATGACCAGACTTGAAAATATTGCTGTTGTAAGATTATTATTCTCACTTAGTGCTCTGATGAAATACCCCCTGGCCTTGAATGGCATCAAGACAATTTATGAATTCTGAGGATGGCTGAAGCCATTAGTACCACGGTTAGGAAATGAAAGGGGCTGTCTAACTGAAACCATTAAAGAAGCTCAGTATCAAACGAACACCATCATGTCTTGGTCTGTTCCAGACCTAGTAAGTTGTACTCATTAAAAAACCTTGACATGTTGCACATTTATGTCCTCTTTAAGGCTGGCTGATTACATGCAAAGGCTGTGAGCCTTGGAACAGACTCTAGGTGCACGGCCTTTGTTGTAGTACAGGATCTCTGAATAAAGCAGAGGCAATTACATAGCCTACTTTTAGTTTAGTGATTTACTGCTGTAGTTTGTTCTGGAAAGTCTCTGAACCACAGAGAAACATTAATAATTCCTACATTTACTGAACCGTTCTCTTTAGTTTAAATGTACTTTGTACAATGTGTTTGTTATTCTAAGTTATAATGTTCCCTGTCCCTCAGATGTTGTTGGTGGAGCTTTTTCACATTTATGGTGCCTAAACTGTCTTAAACAACACAATTACACAGTGACATTATTCTGTTGGGTTAAAAGAAGACAACGGTCCCTCCAAATTATAACTTAGAGCATATACATTGTGCAATAATAATTGGGAACCCTGGGAAGACTATATAAGGAAGGGTGTAGTTGGTGGAACTCTCTTTGGTTCATAAAAATGGACAGTTAATGATGCCAAGGGTCTGAGGTCAGCAAACTCAGAGAACCAGGTGACTTGTTACAGCTCTACTTAAGTAGGCCAACTAGTGGTATAGCAGTTTTAATAAAGCTCACCATAATTGGTAAGAGATAGGACAAGGCCAGCTAGGTGAGCAGTGGAGGCTCCACCAAAAAAGGAAAGAATGAGGCCAACACCCTGGCGGCACCTCGCCAGTCAGGGTAAGAGTGACATGGTCAGGGCTGGGAAGGTTGTTGTAAAGTGCAGTCACCAGGACTCCTCATATGTATAAAACTCATATATATTACTGTAAAAAAATATTATTATATTTATATTCAATGTCTATAAAATTTAGAAAAATGTGTTGAAATTCAAAAAATATCTTGTTTTACACTTATATTATTATTCGGTAGTTTTTTTTAATAGAAGAATTAGGCTCTATTGTGCAGTTTGCCACATCAACTTGAGAAACAGAACCTGAGACATATTTAATTACCTGTTTACTCTTTACACTAATTTAAAGCAGATTATTACGAATCACTGTGCTATCTTTTTGGGCAATAAATCAGTTCCGCATCGATCTTGGGAAATCACGAGTGTTCCATACAAAACTCATTGACTGAACTTAATGGTACTAATGTACCTTATAAATTAGAATAATGTATTAATTTGCATGGCATTTTTCCCTAGCGGGACAAAAAAATTACATTGTAATTGAAATGCAACAAATAAAATAAATTATTAAAGTATGAATAGAGCTGAGCAAATCGGCTGCATTTCTAATCTTAAATTGATTCACCTAAATCAAAACCTTGAAAATAACTGATCCTCGGATCTCTGAATCAAACTCAAAAGGCTGAGAAATGAAGGGAAAATCAATTGTGATGTTCCAAAGCCTTATATATTAATTTACTCTCCTCCCCAAAGAGCTAGGTCAGGCATTCACTTATATTCTTATATCAAAGTCTTAAAAAAACAATCATTCTTCATCCCCTCCCCCCCTAACATTTTAGATGAAGTCTCATCTGCATTATTTTGACATCACTTCCACTGGAATGCTGGTACAGGTATGGGATCCATTATCCGGAAACCTGTTATCCAGAAAGCTCCAAATTACAGAAAGACCATCCCTGTAGACTCCATTTTATCCAAATAATCTTTATAAATGATTTCCTTTGTCTCTGTAATAATAAAAAAAGTTCCTTATACTTGATCCAAACTTAGATATAATTAATCCTTATTGGAAGCAAACCCAGTCTATTTGGGTTTATTTAGGGGCCGATTCGCTAAATTCGAGTGAAGGGTTCGAATTAAAAAAAATTTGAATTTCGACGTTTTTTTTGGGCTACTTCGACCATCGAATGGGCTACTTCGACCTTCGACTACGAAAATCGAACGATTCGAACTTAAAATCGTTCGACTATTCGACCATTCGATAGTCGAAGGACTGTCTCTTTAAGAAAAACTTCGACCCCCTACTTCGGCAGCTAAAAGCTACCGAAGTCAATGTTAGCCTATGGGGAAGGTCCCCATAGGCTTGCCTGGGATTTTTTGATCGAAGGATTTTCCTTCGATCGTTGGATTAAAATCCTTCGAATCGTTCGATTCGAAGGATTTAATCGTTCGATCGAATGAGAAATCCTTCGATCGATCGATCGCAGGATTTGCGCAAAATCGTTCGACTTCGATATTCGAAGTCGAACGATTTTAGTTCCTAGTCGAATATCGAGGGTTAATTAACCCTTGATATTCGACCCTTCGTGAATCGGCCCCATAATGTTTACATGATTTTCTAGTAGACAAAAGGTGTGAAGATCCAAATTACAGAAAGATCTGTTATCCGGAAAATCCCAGGTCCCGACCATTCTGGATAACAGGTCCCATACCTGCATTGGGTAAAGTTGCAAGTAAAACTGGTGCAGGTTGAGTTTGGAAACTGATTCCTAAAACATGTGGATTAGAAGATCAAGGTTGAGTTACAGTTTGGTGAGCCTAATATAAAAAATGAAAGAAAGAAAAGGAAGGGAAAAAATAAATTCAATTTAAAGAACATACATATTTGATGGATTCATTAGTCCAACCCTGCATGAGGAGTTTAGCTTCAGATTTGCTTCAGTAGACCATGCATATGATCCCCAGCCCTGTATTTGCAAACTTTAATCTTGACATGTAAAAAGGTTGACCTTATTTTAAATAAGGAATAGCTGACCTTTACTTGTGTATTCCCATTATTAAGCATGCAAAGAATAATTGAGTGGAGGGGACCGCAGGCTTTTAATAGCTTGACACCAGCTTTCACTGTTAATTATATGCTATCGAATTCTAAAGTGATTTAGAACTTTGTAAGCCTTGATTTGAAGTTTTGAGGTCTCACTTGACAGCTTGTGGGTTAAGGATCATCTGGAAACATGAAAGCAATTGAAGGAATTTTCTGTAGGTGCTTGAAGGGCAGAAGAACGTGTCATTGTGTTGGTCACAAGACTGGGCAAATGGCGCCTACTCAGAGTCCCTCAACTGACAGATTGTCATATCAGCTAGATGGTTGATTAGTTAGATTACTTTCTTTTTGTTTGACCAGGCCAAGGAGTATAGACGTTAAGTATAAAACGTATTCATGTATGACTTTCAATTTCATTTTTTTTTCTTTGGTATTTGGGAGACAATTTCAGCACAAAGAATTACGGCAAAGGGACTCAACTATAAAACTAAATGGGCTATGACCAAGCAGTGAATAGTTGTCGGCAAATGCATTTGCATAGATTGACCTGAATATAAAAATTCGAGATATGTCTTGTGATATCACAGAGAGTTTTAATTGTTTTTCCTTTTGAAAAACAATTTAAGGTTTTAAATTTTTTTTTTAAAAGTCTTATTCCATTTCTTGAACAAGTTTCAGTATGAGAGAACGTTTATAGGGGAAGGTTGGCTGTTGGGGCTATTATGAGACCCCTTACATCTGAAATATAGTATGTTCCAAAACATTGCACCAATCCTGTTGGGTTTGGGCATTCCAAGGAAACTAGGGATGCACCGAATCCACTTTTTTGGATTCGGCCGAACCCCCGAATCCTTCACGAAGGATTCGGCAGAATACCGAACCGAATCGGAACCCTAATTTGCATATGCAAATTAGGGTTGGGAAGGGGAAAACATTTTTTACTTCCTTGTTTTCTGACAAAAAGTCACACAGTTTCCCTCCCTGCCCCTAATTTGCATATGCAAATTAGGATTCGGATTCGGTTCGGCCGGGCAGAAGGATTCGGACGAATCCGAATCCTGCTGAAAAAGGCCGAATCCTGGCCGAATCCCAAACCGAATCCTGGATTCAGTGCATCCCTAAAGGAAACACAATCTCTTGTAGACTAAACCAATTTGGGAGGCAACAGTGATGTATGCTTTAACCCTTACTTACCTGCATTAGGCAGTACGCTGCTTTGGACCTGGCCTGTACCACTTGGATCCCCCTAACTTTTGGGCCTGATTTGGTGGAGCGTATACCTAGATGTCTCCCCTACCCTCATGAATACAGCACTGTCAGACATAGGAAATATTGTTTTTTAAGCAGAAAGGTCAGATTAAGCACAAGGACCTGAACCTCTGGGAGCTCACCCCTCACTCCCATGCTTGATTATTGCATTTTACACCCTGCCCCATGCATGATAAATGACCTATCCTATTCTCATTTCTTGTAAGATTTTGGTTTTGTAATAATTGATAGCATTAATCTATTGCTCTTGGGGCACTGCAGTTTTTACTAACATAGGTGAACATTTTGCCAGTGCAGTTACCCAGAGGAACAAATCAGTTCATGCTTTCATTCCTAACCTGTAGTAGACTGATTTAAAAAAAATGCTGATCTTGGTGACTGCACTGGTATTATTTAGTTATTAAATCGGCCTCATTTTCTCAATAGTAGAGTTATTTCTTAATGGCTGCTTCTATCAATAAATACATTTGTGTATCAGTTAACTTCTGGCTCGATCCATGTTCTTCAGAAGTGAGGAATTAACAGGTCAAATGTATCATGACAAACATGGAGAAGAATGTTCTGAAATCTTATTAGACTGTTTAGTCTAGAATTTGTATTGTAATAGTATTTAGGTGATTTCTCCAACTTGCAAATACCCTTAGGTGGAAAATAACAAAGCTTTGGGCAAACTGAGCCTCCCCAAATGGAGACCAACTGATCTGTTGGTACCAACCCAAAAAAGTGCCTTATAAAAGGCTAGTTTAAGTTTGGTGCCTCTCAAATGCATTTTGAACAGATCTTTTTCAGGCTCATGAATAACGTCTTAGAAATGTTTATAGGTAGAAATGTTAGCAGACAAAGCAATCTGGATATTTATTGTGCAGATGGGAGTAACAGTGCTATATAACATTCTTAATGATGGATGCTTGGCCCTGCTAAAATAGGTCTCCTGCAAGCAAATTACATGAACTTTCCATTCTGATATGTTTCCAAAGGGCGGGTGTAGCTCATTTACATTTGATGTAACTGCTTTAAGAACCAGAGAAGAAATAAAATAACAACAAGTCTTCATTTCACCAGTGCATAATTAGTAGAAATGAAAGTGGAGTAAAAGAAAAACTTTTCAATAGGGAACAACTTGGAGGGAAAGTATGAGAGGGGGTATTGAGCTTGTTCTTAGGCTGAACTCCATGGTGAATTTTCGGCGTTTAGCTTTGCCGAAAAATTAGCGAATTTCGTGAAACGTCGAAAAATTCATGAAACGGCCGTTTTTTTACGCTGGCGTCCGTTTTTCCGACGCCGACAACATTTTTTTTTTTACCCCGGCGAATTTTTGTGCCTGCCAAATAAATTCGCCCATCACTACTAGTCCTGTCTTTCATTCCTTTAGCAACTATCACTAAAGTTAACTAACATGGCCAGGCAGGTGCCCAGACCCAATCCTACTCCCCTAGATGAGATCCAGGAAAAGAGCCCTGAGCATGTATGCTTTCCCTTTTATCTACTGAAACCTACTGGGCAAACCTGGAATTGCATACTTTGACCCTGGAAAGGGCAATAATGTCCCGAGGCTTACTAAGGACCACCTTAGGTGTCTAAACTAAGACTAAAGGGGCTTTCTGTGTCCAGGGACAATTAACTCTCAGGGTCCCTACACAACCATAACGCACACTCACACTATACATAAACTCAGTCACCCCGAGCAGTCTCCTCGTATGGGCATGTGATAGCATGAAACCTAACCCTACCTATCTTCAGGGATTCATGCTAAGAAGACTTCCAATAAAATAGTTGCTGCTAGCTTGCTACCATCTCATCTCCTGGCCATAGGACCTTGTTTAGACATAATCCTCTGCCAGACTATGTCAATGAGTATTGCATAAATAAAAGGTTGGGAAAATAACAAAAAAAGGGAAGAACGGGAGGGATGTCCCTTCATACCTGTACTCCTATTCAAGCTCTTCCCAACTGAACTTCACAATACATCATAAGGTCACCAGTTTCCTCAAACTTGGCAAGGCTCCTTTCTCCAGGTACAGAGATCCCCTTTTCAATAGTATAACAATGGAGAACAATAGATACTATAATAATAATAGATTACCCAAGCATAATTGATGAATTTACAAAGGTGTGTACTTTCTACACTGTATTTAATCCAACTGTAGAACTGGCATAACCCACCGAGGTTCATGGGACAAATTCAGGTGGAATTTCTGGCTTGGAAAGTGCTGTTAAATGAAGTGCAAAAAGCGAAACTCAACGACATTTTTAAGTGACTTCGTTTCAAGCTCACTCCTTTTTTTTATTCCAGAATTTTACACTCAGTTACACCCTTTCATAAAATAATGACAAAGCTTTATAAAATATGCATCATTTTACTATGAATAATATGATGCTAAAGTGTTGATGCGCGGTGAATTTCAACGTGTTTCTTAAACACCTTTATAAATATGCCCCATATTGTATGAATATGTAATAAATATAAAAGTACAACTTTATGCTTCCACACTAGAGAATCACCATGGAAATGTAGTCTGTTCTATGGCTCAATTATTTATAGTATTATGAAGTATTTATACAGCTTCATCGGATTCGGCATTATTTCATGATAGCATGAGGCCTTATACAACACTTACTAATTCAGAAAAACATAGATCAATGCAAGAGGTGACGAGTATTCTACTAGTCAAAGTATATACTTAAAAAGCTCTCTTGTGAGCAGGGTCACCCAATACTATCCTTATTCTGTAACCATAGTTTGTTAAATTGTAATTGCCCACTGTTACTATAGGCACCATCTCTCCCTACTATACCTGTTATCCCACAGTCACACTCCCTTCCCAGAGACTATTATCCACTGTTACTATAGGCACTATCTCTCCCTACTATACCTGTTATCCCACAGTCACACTCCCTTCCCAGAGACTATTATCCACTGTTACTATAGGCACCATCTCTCCCTACTATACCTGCTATCCCACAGTCACACTCCCTTCCCAGAGACTATTATCCACTGTTACTATAGACACCATCTCTCCCTACTATACCTGCTATCCCACAGTCACACTCCCTTCCCAGAGACTATTATCCACTGTTACTATAGACACCATCTCTCCCTACTATACCTGCTATCCCACAGTCACACTCCCTTCCCAGAGACTATTATCCACTGTTACTATAGACACCATCTCTCCCTACTATACCTGCTATCCCACAGTCACACTCCCTTCCCAGAGACTATTATCCCACTGTTACTATAGGCACCATCTCTCCCTACTATACCTGCTATCCCACAGTCACACTCCCTCCCTTCATATAATGTGTTGCTAAGCTTTCCCCTGCTTTTTTAAATCCACAACTTCAGTACTGAGTGTGGTCCTACACCCTAAAGTTACCACTCTCTGTTTCTACGCCTGGATTCAGAATGATGCATTTAAATACAGAGGAGTATTACACAGCTCTGTTTGTAAAAATGTGGGTGTTAAATTCAAATGGGAAACATAAAAAAATCAAGTTTATCTAATCTTTTTCTTTTCCATTTTTTTTTATCTGTTCTGATATTTTCCGTGTAACTGAGATAATGTGTGGGAGCGAGATTAGAAGTCTGACTCAGTGCACAGTGTGTCATATGTTCATACATTTCGTGCAGCTGCTTCTGTGGCAAATGTGAACGGAAAGGTCTTTTTATCTGCTGCCTCTTTACGTCTCAAAAGGCAACAGCAGAGGGAGAGAGAGAAACAGTCATGGAAAGCCGAATCTTTACTTTGTTATTTGTTTGTTTTTTAATTGCACCAGCCAGGTGTTGCATTCATTTCTACACATATGGTATCATTCCGTCTGGGCTCTAGTTAAAGGGCTATTGTTATCAGATCTGGAGATCGGATTCAGCATGCGACGAGCCAGCAGTGTGACGGCACATTCCCACTCTTGACTGTCTCCGTGCCCAAGTGGCTTCATTCATTGAATGATGAAGTTGGAATAGCAACGTGCCGGAATATCCAACAAGCAAATTAAGACATTAAAGCACTGACATCAAAGGCGACATTTACAACCCCAGGCAAGGTGTAAAAATGTATTATCTGCCACAAGGCACTTGTAATGGGTATATGTACAAGTGTTCTGTCTATGGGCTCTAAAAGGCAAATCCTTGCCCATTAGCACACACCACTTGTACCTGTAATTATGGTAAATGAGTTCTCACATGTCCTAAACCTTGTAGAATGTCTACATCAAGTGTGTTTCTCCCTAGGAGAAACTAGTAGTCCAAACTCGATGGGGCCCATTCACTAAGTTCGAGTGAAGGAATAGAATAAAAAATACTTTGAATTTCAAAGTATTTTTTGGCTACTTTGACCATCAAATTGGCTACTTCGACCTTCGACTTCGAATCAAACTATTCGAACTAAAAATCGTTCGACTATTCAACCATTCGATAGTCGAAGTACTGTCTCTTTAAGAAAATACTTCGACCCCCTAGTTCGATATTCGAAGTCGAAGGATTTTAATTCGCCAGTCTAATATCGAGGCTTAATTAACCCTCGATATTCGACCCTTAATACATCTGCCCCTATGTGTGCTATGGCCTCTATTGAGACCCCAAAAATTGTGTATGAATCTGGAACACCTCCGGGCTCATAAAATATGTGATTGGTTTCTGTAGTATATTAGACTTGTTCAAAGCATTTCCCCTTTTTATGACTTCTTCTTTATAGACTCATCTCCCCAGACTCAATACTAGAGGGCAGGAAAATATCTTCTTTACTGCTAGAGCAATGAGTGGTCTTGATGTCCTTTATATAACATTATTCAGGACACTCTATAAAGTACATCTTTGTCTACCATGATGAAAAACTAGGCAGGAAAGCAAGTTTCTCCCTAAGAGAAACCAGTAGTATAAACTCCACGTATGATACAGTCTCTAGTAAGTCCCCATCTGTTAACCTTTGGTAAAATGCCTTGTTGTGTGCACATATACTGAAATTGTGTATAAATCTTAAGCCCGATTGGTTGCTGTAGTATACTAGACTTGGTCAAAACATTTTCCCTTTTGATGACTTCTTTCTTCTAGGTTTGTCTCCCCAGACTCAATCCTAGAGGGCAAGAAAATATCTTCTAATGGGCAAATATGGGCAAATCTTTGCCTATTAGCACACAACACTTGTACCTCTACTTGTACAATGGGTTTGTAAATGCCCTAACCCCTATAGAATGTCTACCATAATGGAAAACTGTGACAGGCAACCAAGTTGATGGCAGGAAAATATCATCTTCGATGCACTGCCAATGAGTGGTATTGATGACCTTTGCTGTGTATAACATTAATCAGGACCATCTACAGATCTACAATCCCTATCTGAGCCATGATCCATTTGAGTTTCACCTTCAGGATGCCAATAGCATGTTGTTTGGTTTAATCTTGTTGCCTTTCCCTGCACTCCAAATTCTCAGCATTCCCCTTGCCCTAATGATGCGGCTGATTAATTAGAAAACACAAAACAATTGATTTTGCTAGGGATGGGGGCAAAGTACATTGAAATTGATTTTTAGAAAGTAACATCAGATTGATTTGTCTGGGAAAGTGCACATCATACTTAGACGGCACGAGGACAGTCCACTTCTGCGTTGGACCAGACAGCCCTCGAGAATATCCTTGAAGGAAGAATGTTCGGTCTCATGCACTGGTTTCTTAGTTGAAAAGCGTCCTGACCTTTTCCAAGGGTAATAGGTTGGGTTCTTCATTCTCTGCACTGTTCATACAGTACAATTTGTTACTGGGAAATAATCACTATTTGTTAGAAAAATGTATATTTCATTTAATTTCCCTTAGACATTATAAGGGTTTAAAATATTGTAGTTATTACCTGTTTCTATTAAGAATGCATACAAGCTAACCAATCACAATTCTTTCTGCTTCCTATCAAACAACAGCTTTTTTTTTTAAAGTTACAGTATGGTCCTCTTTGGTCCTCTGCTCATGATTTACTGGTGTAATCCCTTGTGTTGGGTCACAATCAAACAGTGTGACTTTCCTATATACCTTGTAATAGACAAAGTGCTAAACATAGTTTGTTTTTTGCTCTCTCCCTTAGTGGCTAAGATCAAATGTAGTATTTGTTCTTATCAGTTGGGGGAGCCACCACCCTTGGCGGTAGAATGGAGAGGGACTTGGCCTGGTCAGGGGCCAAATATCTCTTGAACCTCAAGTGCTAACGCCCCCAGTCTTGCAAACCTGACCTCACATGTTTCCTCTTGGCACGGGTGGTGACGACATGGCGTATCCTACATTTCATCAGATAGACTGGGGCCATACATGGTCACTCCCCACTATGATTTTTCTATTTATTTATTATTTGTTTATTTATGTACATGACTTCTCCTAATTGTGTATGCTTTTTATTTTGTATGTTGGTACTCTGATTGTCTGAGATCTGGGGGGGGGGAGGATGTGTGGCCATTAGGTTCCTTCCCCCCAAAACCCTGGCCCAGTTATGGGTGTTTTAGATGTAACCTTCAGATTCAAGATGGCACCTTTTGCATTTAAGGCCATTGGGCTGCAGGGACTGGGACAAAGTGACCTTCAAACCCTTGCGGGAGGAAGATCTGAAGGGATCTCCATAAGCATTGCAGCAAACGGGGATCTGAAGAACTTTGCCCTTCATGGCCTTCATTGTGCACTTTATATCTATCTCTTTAAACTTTGTCATGAATCCATTTATAACTTATACAAACCCAGGGCAAGTAAAACCATGTTAAAACAGGTGAAAAGCAAAAATAAGCAATAGTTGTCCATGTCATAGTTTACCCAGATCCAGATTCACAAATTTGGCTTTTCTAGGTCTTTTCTTCACCATTATATCAACTGACCTTTGGCCAAACTTCTCTCCATATGCCTCCATAATTTTAATCTGCAGGATTCATGGTCCTAGAGACCTAGACATTACAATCTGGGTAGACCCAACTCTAAAAGCAAATGTGACAATAAGGGTTTTATTTTGACATTATACAAGTAGAACTAAGCCCCCAACCCCCGCATGTCTGTTCAACCGATGGACACTCATTCCAAATAAGAGAAGAAAGGGAAAACATGTCTTTTTGGTGTATAGTGGTCCTTTAAACCATGAGATTCCACATCTTGTCAGATACCAAATCTGTCAGATATATATCACTGGTCATCAGATGTGACAGATGGGAGAAGATATTTTAACATTTTTGCAATCCCCATAGATTCAACAGATTGAATGCGCTTTTTCTGTGTCTTACAATGTATTAATAGATCTGTCTACAACTCACAAATGACTGCAGAACAGGCCCTGAATATGCTGATATGACAGAGAAATTGATATAGTAGTGGGGAGGGGATGCAGAAAATGTACATATGCTGTGCTTTTTTACTTCTCCTGAAGCATCATGGGAAAAAATGCAGTTTATGAAGAAATTGGTTGGGGAATATATGACTAAACTAAAATATATGAATAAACTAAAAAAACCGTTGAGCTTGTGTTTTTTTTAATGGGATCTCTTAAGCGGCACAGGCAGGATTTCCATAGGGAAGGTCCCACTTGTTGCCAAATCATGTAACATTCTATCCTCTTCATCAGTACAGTACAACCATTCTATAAAGCGGGCCAGATATTCACTGTACTACATGTTTCATTGTCAGATTGTAATAAAATATTTATGTCATCAATAGAGCTCAGGGCAGCTTTGGAACAGTCTCCAGGAAGGAAGATTCCTTTTGTTTTTAAGAGTGGCTTGGATGACTTCTTGGGCAGGCTTAATTCCAAGACTATGGTTTTTATATATATATATTGTCAGACTAGCGCATTTGGGGCCCACCGGGTTCCAAACCTTGGGGGGCCCCATGCGCATGCACAACAACCGGCACATTGTGTGTATGCGCAAGAAATGGAGCGATGAGTGCATGCAGTTTTGCCTGATCGTGGAGTGGGGGTCTGGGCCGGGGCCCATCGAGTTATATATATATATATATATATATATATATATATATATATATATATATATATATATATATATATATATATGTGTACCAGGGGGCAATTGGAGCGATTAACATTCTTGATGGACTTTTGTCTTCATTTCAAATTAATGATGTAGCTATTTGAAAGAAATAAGGCTGATTAATGGTGTCAGGCCTAGTGATAGGAGGGAGTGCACATAAGATATATCTAAGACCCTGGAAGAGGAACCCAACGCCTAATTACATGCCTATGCCTTTAAATCTACCTCTAGCTACAAATGTAATGCCCTGGCATTACAGGCAATGTTTGCTCTAGCTACAAAGACTAAGTCCAACTATATTCAACCCAAGGGCAGCAGAAAGATAAGGATTACCTACCTGTCAAGCTACGGTCTACAATCAAGGGATGATATAAGGACCCATGTGGAGCCATATAATGTTTTGGACTATTTCATAGAAGCAAGGATGAAATAGGAAATAACTAAGCCTAGGGGAAGCTCCATGGAAGGGTGAAACTGGAAGTGACATGATATGCCAGGAAATGAAAGTAAAACATTTGGGTGTTAGAGTGAGTGGAGTGGATAAGTAAATTCAAGGTGTAAAAATTGTGTACCTCATAGTATATGCGAGGCAGTCTGCAGGTTCTTTTGGACACCAATCTCACATACTTACCTCTTCATTTTTCAAGTACAGAGACTTAACTTCCAGTAAACTGCATTTGGGGGACATTTGTCCATGTCCATGGCACACCCTTTTCTCTCTGACCATACACCCTTGTCCTGTTCACTTGATTCGAGAATAACCTGGAAAGGTTGACAGTTCTGCTAGTGCTCACATGCAAAACCGATCAAGGTGTACATTCTCTTTGTGTGCTTGTCCTGTTACAGCTCCTTTTGTTCCCCAAAAAAGGCTATAAATGGCAATTCTTGGTTGAGGCTGATCTTTTAATGCGATTTTTCAATTCCATTCAAAAACATTTGTGTTTTTGATTCATTTCATGATTTCCCCATATGTTGCTGTTTCTGCTGGTTGTCTGGAATAGAATACAAGGCAAAGAATTTCAATTTCATGTTTTCCAGATTCGCCTGGAAGAGCAGTAATTATTATTATTTTTATTTTGTCCCTTTTCACAGTTTTACAATAAAAAATCATTGGACTTTCACTCGACAGCAGCAAATTATTTTTCATCCCTTTGTACTTTAAGAGGATACAATTTATACGAGACTAACAGTATTGAACATTTATACCAAGGGGCCAACACAAAAACAGTTCTACTCCTTTTACAAAAAAAAAAATCACAAAAATGAAGGAAGGAATGTCCTGATACTCAGCGAGGTAGAAAAGTAATTTTATCATTTGCAGTTGGCATTATAAAGAACCGACTAATCACAAAAGAGGATTATGCTCTATAATTAACTCTAACTGCGGGTCATTAGGGTAAAAGGAAAGATATTAGCTGTGCTCTGCTACACAACCTTTATAATGAGGTGCTAAAATACCTGTTGGGGTTTTGGAAATCCAGGAAAGAGTTGCTCAGTGATTGTAATAAATAAATATTAAATAACATGGAAGCCACAAGAATCCTGTGGAAATTTTAGGTGTAGCGCAAGGAAAATGAAATGGTGGGTGTGTGTTTGTTGAGGGTAATGGGGAATGGGATATATAAGATAGCAGTATGAATCCAGGGATTTCACAATACCTCAATCAAAAGATTTAAATTAATTTGCATCCTATATTGTAATTTACAAATCTAGTTAATAAGAATTTAATTTTAGCTGATTTGACCTGTATATAGTAACTGACTGGGCCTCCTGGGGTTCACCAGAGAACCTGAGATTGAGGAGTGGTAAATATAATAAGGAGCAAATTTATCAAGGGTCAAATTTCGAAGTGCAAAAACCTTCGAAATTCGACCATCGAATAGGTTAGTTCGTCATTCGAAGTTGATTTCATAGGATTTTTAACATTGTACGATTGTACTATGATCATACTTCAAATAGAACGATTCGAATGATTTAATTGTACGATTTCACTTCGACTTCTAAAAACGTATATGTTCTAGGAGGTCTCCATAGGCTAACATAGCAATTAGGCATGTTTAAGGTGGCGAAGTCGAAGTTTTTTTTAAAGAGACAGTACTTTGATTATCGAATGGTCAAATAGTTGAAGCATTTTCACTTCGAATCAAAGTCGAATTTGGCCTATTCGATGGTCGAACTACCCAAAAATTACTTCGAAATTCAAAGTTTTTGAATTTGTATATTCACTTTGAATTCACTTCGACCCTTAGTAAATCTGCCCCCAGGTGTGAGAATACCTGGTGGTCTAGTGGGTTGGCGGGGACACCCCACGCATTCTTTTTTTGTTGTGCGCCACTTTGTGTTTCCTATCCGGCAATACGTTATCATAGGATTACGTATTGCCAGATACAAAACGCATTAGGACGTGTAAATTTTAGCATTATGGAATAAACTTTGATTTTACCTCATCGGCTGGCACCAGGAGTGTGTGTGCAGAACGGAACTGGATGGAGAGGGCAAAGATCAGGACTGGACTAGACAGGATGATGAGGGCGAAGGTCAGGACAGGAACAGACTGGATTAGGACTGGATGGTGCAGGCGTAGATCAGGAGACAGGAGCAGACTAGAGATCGGGAACAAGAGGACTGGATAGTGGAAGGAGACTAGAGCAGAACTGAGACTAGAGCAGAATAGCGAGAAGACTGGAGCGGATAGCAGGAGAGAACTGGAGTGGAGAGGAATGGAGCGGATAGCAGGAGAGGACTGGAGTGGATAGCAGGAGAGGACTGGAGTGTAGAGGAATGGAGCGGATAGCAGGAGAGGACTGGAGTGGACAGCAGGAGTGGACTGGAGTGGAGAGGAATGGAGCGGATAGCAGGAGAGACTGGAGTGGATAGCAGGAGAGGACTGGAGTGTAGAGGAATGGAGCGGATAGCAGGAGAGGACTGGAGTGGAGAGGAATGGAGCGGATAGCAGGAGAGACTGGAGTGGATAGCAGGAGAGACTGGAGTGGATAGCAGGAGAGACTGGAGCGGATAGCAGGAGAGGACTGAAAAAGGAAGGGCAAGATGCAGAGCAAGATGAGGCAAGATTTAGACAGGGTACAGGTCAGAACAGAACAGGAAGTAGGGACCAGAAAGGTCAGGTCAAGGCAGAGTGAGGTTAAGGCAAGATGAGGTTTGAAGTGAGGAGCAGAGCAAGATTCAGAATAGCAAGGAAAGATGGGCAGGGCATGGTCACAGCAAGGTTAATGCAAGGAAAGATCAAGGTTTAAAGCAGGACCGGAGCAGAACTGGAAGGGGAAGGTAAGGCAGATCAAGACAGGACAAGGTTCAGAGCCAGGCAGGACAAGATAGGGAAGGGAACAGACAAGATAAGACAAGGCAAGGCAGAAAAGGAAGGAGGCTAGAACAAGAAGCCATAGCTAGGGACAAATTTGACCATTACACTACAGATTTTTACAAACTTTTTAATTCACAAAAAAAACTGAGGTGGACGAAAAGTTGCATTTTACAAGCCTGACTGTTTCAAAAGGCTTGAAAAGTAAAATAGTTATTAAAAATACACCTCCCATTGTCACAATTTACCAGGTTTTAGGTGCCAAATTTTTTCACTATAAGTTTCAAGAATTTAATTACGCTAAATTTATAATGTTGAGTTTGGAAAACTAAAATTGAAGATCATATTTGCTGTGATTTTCTCAAATTGTGGGAAAAATGTGATCTCAAATTTTGATAAAACATTTAAAAATGTGGCTTATTTAGCATCTGTAAATGTGTGTCTTTTTTTCATTTTATATTCTTAAGATACAGCTAGACAATTCACAAGAAAAAAAGAGATTTATGTCTCTGATATTCATTTTTTGTTACTCGTTGCTTCACAGTTCTTGTCTTAAACTAGATAAAAAGATCTAGATTTACATCACAATAGACATTTTATGACGCCATAGAGCCAGAATAATTTTTTCTGCCTTATGTTCGTCTTGGAATTATGTATGTAAAGAATTACTTTCTCCCACCTGAGTTTGGCAAATTTTGACCTTACTGCCCAGCTACCTGGAAATGTATGGGACTCCAAGGAAGAGTTTTGATAGACAATACTACTCTAAGGGGGTTATTTATCAAAGTCCGATTTCATCTCAGCATTTTCTGCTACAAACTCTGTTCAAATCCGCTAGTTTTTTACACTTATTTATTATTACATTATCCATGAAAATTTGCTTTGGGGGAAAAAAAATAAGATTTTCATGTTTTTTTCGGATTTGTTTTTCTTATGCTTTGTTGGCTGAAAACTCTGAAAACTTCAGGGTATTGCACGAAACCCAGCACACATCAAAAAATCACTTGGACTTATCCCATTGACTTATATGCACCCTTGACAGGTCTGAGATGCCGGATTTTCTAATTCAGAGTTTTCCAACCTCAGAGTTAGTGATCGGTGAATTTGTCCCATTTCGTTTGGAATTTCCAGAGAAATGCAAATTTTGACGCCTGCATAAATTTTGATGCCCATGTCAATTTTGTCGCCAGCATTTAAGTCAATGGGCATCCCAATAATGTTGATGCACGGCTGATTTGATGTGAGCAACTTTTCTGGCACGCGGCCAAAATGTTTTGACACCGGTGAATTTTCGCTGCAGTTTGTGAATTTATTCGCCAGTGGCGAAACATGGAAATTCACCACAAATTCACGCCTGAGAAATTTATTCGCCCATCACTATTCGGGGTTTAATAAATTCTGAATGATTTATTAAAAGTCAGATTATATAAAAAAATCACAATTTTTTCCAGATTCTTGCATTCGTTGGTTAGTAAATAACCCTCTAAGATTGCAGTCTATCTATCTAAACTGAAATTGTTATCTACAGATGCCCCTTCTTGGTATGTGGATGGAACATTTGCTAAATTCCATGGAACAAAGTTAGTTGGTCATCCACATTGATGGCCAAATCTCACATTGTTTCAACCATGAGAAGATATCTGGTCAACTTGTGTAGCCACCAGTCAAATTATTTCAACCACACAAAGATATCTAGTCAACCTGTATATAGTCACAATTACAGCCTCAATTTGCAGTTACTGGGTTTAATAATCCATAACAACCTATTAGTAAGTAGCATTTACTGGTCACTGGTCATTATAAACATCTGTTTGGATGTTATTGGTTACCATGCTCTTGTCTAAATGGCTGTTGTCTCATGAGCTGAACCAAAGTTCTCCTTATCTTCACTCATAGACCTTCTATAATATCCTTGTAAAATGTAATAGAAAAGGGTTTTACTGCAAATGAAAAAGGTTAACCCTGCAATTTAATTGACCACATATTTTTTCTTTGGAGGTAATAACTCCTCAGTATTATGGTATTTGCCTTTTATATTTGGCACACAATGTATTTTTAGCTTAAAGGGAAACCTCAGCTCTTCAAGACAGACGGCAGCTCATTAATTGCTATCGGGAGCGATCAGGCATGACTTCTCAATATTGTGCATCAGTATATAAACACATGGGGCTCAAGGCTTTGCACTTGATGCATAAAATACTTTAATAATCAGCTTGTGCAGATTTAATCTTGTGTTCGTTTCATACTGGAAACTATCATAACAAGCATTTGCCTGTTGAATTTATAAGGGGATGTGTTCACTTATTGTCTGAAAAAACCTTGAATGTACAAAATATGGGCAAAAAAACAGTATTTGCAAGTAGCCATGTATGTTTTTCAGAGGAAAACAAGCCCCCAGACTCTTCTTTGTCAGACATTGATAGAAATAGAAATAATAAGACACACAATGAGTGATTTAACCCTTTTATTGTAACTAAATAAATTGCTCAGCCTCCCATAGGATTCCAGTATGTGATGGAGTCAGCTCGGAAAAACTTTAATTCACTTTGCCTTTTAATCTCCTCTGATGCTTGTGACTGATGATGTTAGATTGCTTGATGGGTCTGGAACATCTGCACCTTATCAAGCTGTATTGTAATATCATTCTGTCCTCAGAACTGGAAAAGGATTTATCGCCTAGTTAATTTTAATGCAGACAAAGGTTTCCGTTAGGTATTGCAGCAACCACCGAGTTTTTTTTTTTCTTATTATCTGAAATCAAGGATGTCCATGTGCAGAATAGAATTTAAAATGAAGAACTGTAAGCTAAGGATCATTTCTCCCACCTCCTAGTTAATTTAATAATTAATTGCAAAACATTTGGGGCATTCAGAGGAGGAAGAATGAGCTTTTGGATTTTAAAAATAATAAAATTCTACGTATGCATATTCCAACCATGAGCCCCACCTGACTATGGATTCTGTTCTCAAACTAGTCTTGGTCACTACTATGGCAACCTTGAGGCAAAACCACTTTTTTGGATCTGAGAGCAGTTCTTTGTTTTTTTGTGTGTTGTGAAGCAATCTCTATGATCTCTATGGATCTCTATGCTCTCCCATCGGTAACTCCCTTTCATTCTCGTTTGCATATGTTCTCATGTCATTCGTTGTCAAGTCTATAAAAACTGTGATTCCTTTGTTTGGGGTTCTGATTCTTTGTGAGCTCAGAATCCATGGAGTTTGTGTCAAATAAACTTTGTCTTATGCCTCAAGTTGTCTCTGGGAACAACAACAGAGTCAACATCTACCACCTCATATTTTCCTGTGCAACCCGCCTGACCCTCAGGGCAAAGTAGATTTGTTTATTCAGTATTTACCATTCAGCGTCGGTCCCTGAAGAAAGGATCAAAAAGAAAAAAGCCTTTTTCTTCTTAATTTTTTATTATTTGTGCCCCTGAGGAAGGCCACTATGGTCGAAACGGTTTGTGCTAACTACATATTTTGGTATTTTTTGTAAATCCCCCTTTTTTTATTAATATATATTTTATTTTGTAAATTGGGCAGGGTATGTTGCTGTATCATTCTGTATATACCACCCATCATCATCATCATTTATTTATATAGCGCTGTCAAGATACGCAGTGCTTTACTGCAGTTATAGCAAACAGGGAAAAAATGGTGGATAACAGACAAGGATTACAGAGTACAATAGGGTTAGAAGGACCTAGAGATTAGAGTTTACAAACTAAAAGGTTAGGGTACAATTGAGACATTAGGATTGTATAAACACTTTGTCATTTTGACCCATACCACACTTATTCAGTATGCACTGCTAACCTTACCTTCTGCCCACTACATTTGTTGGGACTTATTCTATATGTTCCATTTTCATTTCCCATTGTTTCTTAAGGATACCAGCTATGGTTTCTCCTCTGTGTGTGCTCCTCATCTTGCCCTTTTTCTGGTAACGGGGACTATGGGGTTACTCATTCTACATGAACCACTCATTTTGCCCTCTGACAGGGCAGGGTACATCAATGGTTGCTCAATTAATATCTACATTTGTGGGGACTTATTCTGTATGTACCATTTTCCTTACCCAATGTATCTTAAGGATAGCATCTATGGTTACTCCTTCTGTGTGTACTCCTCACCTTGCCCTCTTTCTGGTAAGGGGGACTGTGGGGTTACTCATTCTACATGTACCACTCATCTTGCCCTCTGATAGGGCAATTAACATCAAAGGTTGCCCAATTAATATCTACCACTCACCTTTGCCTCTTTCTGGGCAGGGCCTATCTGTGGCTACACACAGAGCAGGGCCAAGCCGGCCATGCATCCTAGGCAACCTAGGTGGTCCTGTTGTTGGCTGGGCTGGTTGACACACTAGTCAACAGGGAAACCGTGGGGAGAAAGGGGACCAGACATGGGGTAGGCATCAGAGAAGTTATGTGCCTGGCGCCCCCCAGTTTTGCACCGTAGGCACATGCCTACTCTGCCTTACCCTAGTTATGGCCCTGGCTACACATTCTGTATAGGCAGAGTACAATTACTATAATTAGAGAGCGTGCACCTGTGGTTATAGGTACCGTCTTTACTTCCGTCTGGGCAGTGTAGATCTATAATTTATCCTCTATGTCTGCTAATAGGTTGATTTTATCATTTTTCTCAAGCTGGAGTTCCTAGCCTTCCAAGTTGCTCATGGACATATCTTTTCGACATTGGGTCATTCTCGTAAAAAACACATTTCTTTTAGAACTGGAATATAAGTCCCTTAAAATTCCAACTTGATCAGTCAAACAATGATACAATGTGTCTCCTGCATATTTGAGAATTTCATAAAGGAAAATTAAATGTTCGTTTTAGTAAAAAAGTGAAAAAAAAGAGAAGCTTTCATCTGCTCATTAAAAGTGTTCATTTGAATGGAGCTGAACTGTACTCTAGCGGCAGAAAGCAGATCATCATGGCATAAGTCTGAAATAAAAGAACTTCAATTAGATTTTCAAGCAACATAAACATCGTATTGGTATGTGTGTAAAATGTGAATCTGACCTTCACACTCTACTTAGAAACTCAGAAAAGAGGAAGGACTCATAGTTGTCCTCTGACGCAAACTGTGAGATGATATGTGATCAGGAAGGTAGTTAAAAACTATTTAAAATAGAAAACAAAACATATTATTTTGCAGACAAAGAAGCCCAAATACTATTGAATTTTGTACAAAAAAGAATAAAGAAATAAGTCCTTGTGAGAAGGACAATCTCATTCATATGGTTTACCGGAATCTGGCCTCCGCATTGATGGAAGCTCTGATATTGTGAACATTCTTTTTGCCTTTTCATTCCCGCAAGAAGCAGGAACTTTGTAAATACTGTACATATTCATAAGGTCATGGGAAATCAATCAATATCACAGAGACCACCATGCTTTGCCCTTTCTACACTTTTATCTGTTTTCTCTTCAGAAACCTAACTTGTGTCAGGTACATGTTCTGGTTTATACTGCCTCCATGACCCAGTAATTGCAATGATTCCATAGTCCAAACTGATGATTTCATGACAGATAGTGCTGATCAAACCATTGAAGAACAAAGTATATATTAATATGCCATGTTATTATACCTTGACTTTAATCTTTTTTTGATGGACGTTGGACCATATGTAACTTCGACCCTAACGTGTTTGAACATACTAGGCCTAATATATGACCACCTGCATGGTTGCAGTTGCACAAAAATGTACACATTGATTCCATTGATTATAGGTACATGCATTCAGAGACATTCCTTGCAATTCCCTTCAGCTGCGCTAGGCACCCATGTAACTTTCCTGTCTCCTCTCACCTCTTCTGAATTGGACTCAGGAGAACCCTGCATTTACAACCACATTCATGGAGGGTTCTATCTGCAGGCTGCATCAGCAGACCATAACCTACAGAATAAAACAAATAATTTTGAAATGAGCCCAACTGTGTTTTTGACATAACTAGTGGCTTTAATCACTGTCCTTGAGCACTGGCTTGTTACACCAGCTTCAAAAAGTTGGTAAAAGAATCTTGAATCAGGAATTATACTAAACAAATCACAAACATAAATGGGCAAAATTGAAATGGGACTTTGCGTTCACACAAGGACCATTCGCCAGAACTTGAAACCCCTCCTTTATTCCCCTGGACCCTTACAACCCTTGGTTGGTTCATCAGCCAGAGATGATCAACCTTGTCTCATTATGGAGCCTATCCTCTTGAAGCTTTCCGCAAAGGGGCAAATTCACTAAAGGGCAAATTTTCGCCAGCGACTGCTTCGCCACATTCTGCTGCCAGGTGAAAATTCATTACCACTATGTTAATTCACTAAAATGAGAAGTTGCATTTCAGCAGCCGAACGCTGGCGAATTCTTCAGTACAAAATTCAACACTAATAACTTTTTAGCACTAAACATAACAAATGGTGTGACTAAAGGATGCGTCCTCCATACTGCCCACCAGTCAGCTTCACTCGCTTCTATAAATCTTTATAAATATTCCTTGAGAATCCCACATCAATTATGCTCAGCTAACACTTAACAAACATTGAGTAAACCATTTTGCAAAAGCATCAGCTGTTTCTTTCTAGCGAGCGAGTCTCTATGGGTAGGACAAACATGCGGGACAGTGTGAATATCAATGCATGCTGGGAAGGTGGAGGGGGGATTCTTTAATTTTCTATAAAGGAATATGAATATTTAAAAGTTGAGCCTGTTATGCTTAGCCTTGCAAGTCAACAGCAGTTTTACTTGATTATGCATGTTGCATACATATATAGTAAACTGTAAGCCCAATTAGTATCAGCTAATGGGATTTTATTTGTGTCTGAAAACAACGGGGACCTATATTGGTTCCTAAGTGATCTCAGTATTTATATCCTTCTTAAACCAAAACATAGTTGATTTCTTTGCTCCTGCTGAGGTGGGGCTGAGGGGCTAGGGAGATGCATACGACTGTGAATTTATCTTCTGAATTATTCCTGACATTTCCTAGAAACCCACCAGTTCCCTTTCATTTCCCTTTGACGATGACCTGATCCCCCGGATAATTTCCACAAAACAGGCTTCGACATAGTTTAATGTTGTTTGAGGAACATTTCGCACATTTCATTACCCTGAGATTTGAAAAGCATAAAGAATTCCCACAATGTTGTGACTGCATTTCAGAAATGCTTTATCCTTGCTAAGTGTGTGTGTGATGGAAAGGTTGCCTTGCTCATTAAAATAAATCGTAAAAAAACTAAAATAATGGTAATATTGAATCTTTTTTTTAATCAACATTATTTACAAAAACCTTGTTTTGTAGCCTTTGCTTAGTGTGCCATTATTTCAAATGTGAACTGCATACTGGATCTTCCAACAAGAGTTACTCATAAAGTGGCCATAGACGCACCAATAATATTGTAGAAAACTAATTTTCATACAATATTTGTAGTGTGTATGGTGGAAGACGAGCCGACTGATGACTTGGATATTGGTTGGCTCGTCAGTCAGACTGGCTAGAAAATTTTGATTGGGTGCCTTTGAAGGTATCAGAACATCGGCCATTGTTAATGCTGAATCATCAGATACAGGTAGAATTCTATTGTTTCTGTATATCTGTCGATTCAGCTCTACACGTGTGTATTGAAACAAACGATCGTTCCCGGGAAGATCTTTTCCAGAAAAGATCGGAATTGATACGTTTATGGCCACCTTTAGTGTACAACCTGTGATAGACCCTTGCTTCGCATGGTGACTAAGTCTAATCTAAGGAATGGTAGGGCATGCTCCATAGGGTTGTAGCCCCTTGAAATTATAAAAAGAAAAGGTGTCTGGGATAAAACTAACAGTCCACTGAGTTGGGTCCATGGGCTGGGTGTTAGATGGAACATGTGTCACCGCTGTGATACTGTATATCATAATTAATCCAAGTTAAAGGGGTTCAAGCATGATAAAGGGATTCAGGCAAAAGTAATAAAAGGTAAGAGCTCTGAATATGTTAGGAATAGGAGGCTGAGGGAGGGTTAGGGTGGGATTGAGGCAGGGTTAGTAAACAGGACAGTAAGAGCAGAAAGGAACTGGATGGTCAAGAGGAGAGGACAATAAGGCATATAAAGGGTCCTTGGTAGTGAGCCAGGAACAAGCTTCATCTTCTACTCAATGTATCCTCTTTTTGTCAGGATCACTAGAGAATCCATTTAAGGGAATCATTTTTTAAGTGTACAAAGGTTTGTGATGGTCTCCTTGGACTAGGATTCCAATATGAAGGCATTCTGTTTGCTTGCTCCTGCTTGCCCATCTATCTCTTGTCCACCTATCACTTGTTTTTGCCAGTCATTCCATATGGTGCTATACACAAAAGCATTGTTTTTTATCTGCAAGGTTTGTTTTAGACTTCTTATGGACATTATTGACAACAACAGTGTTTCAGGTTAAGTCTATATATAGATTACTTTATAGCCTGTTAGGAAGTGAAGAGGAGACCTCCATTGGATAAAGTATGCTGAGCTCTCTCTTGGATCTCTCCCAAAGCCTTTATCTCACACTTTAGAATTATTGTGGTTTTATTAAATCTGTTGAGTCTTTTTTTTAAATGTTCATGCTTTTTTTTCTCCCATCCCCTTTACAAAACCTTGAGTAGTTTGCATATGATGCGGCTTGGTGGGGCAACTGGAACTAAAATGAACAAACTAAAAATTAACTAAAAGATAGATATTTAGATATTTAAGATAATTATGATTTCTTGACCATCCTCTACATCAAGTAGCCCCAATGACTTACATTAATGGAGTCTTTACATCTAGTTACCTGATCTAGTAGCCCCAATGACTTGCATTAATGGAGTCTTGACATCTAGTTACCCCTTCCGTTTATTGGGTTATTTAAAATAGGGGATGGTTCTTCTACATTATCTGAAGCACTGGGGAAACTAATCTATATACCGATGAAATAGAAAATGACTTGGGAAGTATTATCATGGCAGAAAGCACTGCAACCAAAAAAACGCCTCCCCCGCAGTGAAGAAGAACTCACCCCATAGTGTGAAGCATAGTGTGCAGCATCCAGCCCAAAATGATCCAGTGCTGACTGCTTACCTATAATAATAGAATGTACCATTGTGGGTTACACCCACATAGATTAAGTCAGAAAGATGGATAAAGTGGAGGTTTTAATGAATCAATTAAGGCATTTTTATAATTCATTGGTCGAGTCCTTTAAAGAACACATAGTTGTTCAAACATTTATATAAAGGGACTAATTTATCTTGACCTGAACGCATCTGTGTACCAATAGTCTCAGCTGCAGCCACATTCCTACAAATCATATATTTCTGGTTTCCACAACTGCATGTTAAGAACCCATATGGCCTCCTATGTGAACCTGAAAATAGAAAATAGCTTTAAGAGGCACAAAAGTTTTACACTACACCCATAATTATGGATAATTGGAAAGCATTGAAATACCCTCATATGTTGAAAAGTGGTTCACTTTTTAGATCCTAATTCCAAATTCATTAGAAAGCAGGGCTTCTCATTAAGGATAGCTGCATTCACAGATACTCTCATTTATTGTATAGTTTGTTGGTAGTCCTATTAAAATATATTACTACTCCATAAAGCAGAATCCCTTCTCGAAGGTGGTTTCAATAATTAGTAGGCTATGCACTTATTGAAACAATAGTATTCATTCCACAAAAAAGGTATTGTGTTGACAGCATTAGAAAGGAGTGTAACTTACTGGAAGGCCAAACCCCTAATAATTCAATACAAGAACGTCATTGAAGACACATACAGTGCAGAATCCAAGAAACCGGAGCAACGTCGGACTGGGAGGTCACACCGGGGCTACTGATTCAAGTGCCCCACAACCCATGGGCCCCCCACCCCTGCTGCAAACCACCCTCACCAGGCACACCACCCCAACCACAACCTCCTGGGCCCCCTCCAACTGCAACCCACCCCCTCTGGTGCATACCTTCCTCTTTGTCACAGACTCAATTGGGCCAAGCAGGAGGTCAGGAGGCAGTGCCACATAAGTCTTCAGGAGGGGAGCGGGTCTGGGTCGGCGCTGCTCATCAAGTTTTTTTCCCGGTGTCCAACAGGCTTAATCTGACCCTGAATAGGTGTATCCTACAGAGATTACAGTTTGAATTGTGTATATTTTTGGAACTGCTTTACAATGGTTCAGACAGCTGCATGTAGAACAATGAAAGCAAACCTTGGATTGGTTGCTATGGATACATATTCTGTTTAATAAATTTACTGTTCTTAAAAGCATCTCAAAAACTTTAATAATACCCATTATGAAGGTTCAAAGTTACATTGGATGTCCATACTTGTATACTTGGATGCGAGTAATCATTCTTTCCCTTTCCAGAAACTGTTTGCACACTCAGGTGATGGGAGGTGACAGCGTTGAGTCTTTTTGACAATTTGTCATTGGTGACTGCTCTTCTTTATATGTAAAAATCAATTTAGCCAGCTGTGTACTAATATTGAAAGCCAAATGTGGGGCATGCTGTGTAGTTCACTTCTTATGCAGTGACATTATGGTAGTGACTTCAGGGTAACAAATCATATATGCAATATATACTCTATATGCAAGCCAGGGGTCTGAGGGTGTTCTGGCTTGATGGTATACTTAGTGGCTCACTTATTTTGAATGACCAAATTAAACTCAGGACAAATCAGTGAAATACACAAAATCTGCACTCATTGTGTCCTGAGCACTGACGTTGATTGTTTTTCTTTTTTAACTACTTGACAAGAATGACTTGTCAAGTAACTGACTTGTTGGTTTCCCCTTATTATTAAGTTAGGTTCTTTCTCATGATCAAGAGAGATATTTCTACTGGGGGAACCAAGGATAAATAATAACAAGACTGAAGCCACTACAAAGCTCTCGGTTTTTAGGGGTCATACTTGCAAAAAGAAAAACAATTAACAATGGTAGACTTTGCCCAGTGCAATTTGCTATTTGTGCCCTGAGCCACAACTCTTTGGGTTCCTAAAACGGAATGCAAAGTCCACCTGTGCTTGGTACCGCCTCATTCACAAGGTTGGTGGGAGGAATGCCATTAGTTTGAGCAATATTCAGAATAAGCAAGCAGAAGACACAATTAGGGATCTTTATGCTATCATATGTACAGGACTCTCTTGCACCTGCTTGAGCTGCACTCTATACCTTGGTACATTTAAGGATACCGTAATTTATTGCATTGACTGATCTGAATGAGACTCGTGTGATGGTCAACTAGAGGTTATTCACAAAGGTACTCAAGTCAATGGACACTCGTCTATACCTAAATGTCCATTATGCTGAATAAAGTTCAAGATTCAAGGTATAAGGTGCATGGGAGCCTTGAAATTAGCACCGACCTTGAGGAGCAGTTACTTCCAGAGTTATCTCTGCTTGTTGCACCTACTCATGCATAAGCATTTGAGTGCAATCATTAAGCTTGCTTCAAGAGACAAATATGGCATTTTATATTAGGTCAGTTATGGCGATTAGTTATTCTGTTCCTATTTGCAATGCAAACTTACTGCATTTATCTTGTAGAACCCATGTAATCAGACTGACAGGACAAAGAAATCATTCCCCCCACCACAAACCCATTTTCTTAAAATCGGCTACATTCTTATGCAACCCATTACTCCAGACGACAGATGAAGGGCCATAATGCATAAAACACAGGTCAGAAAATCCAGATATATGCTGTTCTCTCAGTTCCTGAGGAGAAGGAGCAACAGGACTCTGCTTTAATGAGCCTGAATCTCCCTAGGTATAGGAAGACTTATAAATTACCAGAACCTTAAAAAAATGTCATAAAAGTGTTTCTACGGCTGCATAAAGCACAAGAACGGCAGGGAAATAAAGTACAGCTATTAAGGGCATAAAGAGGATTTTTCTTTTTATACAAACTTGCATAGCTTTTGTATATGTAGATTCAGCGCTGTTTTAGTATTCACATTCATACATAAAGGGGATGAATATACACTGCTTTCAGTGCAAGTGATTGTAATACATTAAATAATTCTATTACGCTCCTATCTGCAGTACAGAGTACGTCTTGGAGTGACTCATAGTAGAAAGAGCTGAAATATTTCAAGAGCCAAATAACCCTAGAAAGGGGCTTGTTTTATCATGTGACCCCCACTTGTATAAAAGTCTTACTTACCAATGGACTTCCCCACCAAAGGAAAAACCTATGTTGGGGCTACCTTTTCAGAGAATCTTTACGAATTGCAATTAGCAACCGTTCAGCCCATTTTATGTATTTTCAGACAGATCGATACCCTATGTCCCCGTATATACATGATTAGATTGGGGCAAAGTATATCAAAAGCCAATTAGGATGGGCTGATATCTATAGGAGCAAATCAAGTTTGTGGTTCTCACTAAGTCTGCAGAGGAGTCCACCAGGTAGTCCAGTTATGTGCTTTTTCAAATTGCCCATAATATGTATGTTGTGTGGATATCCATGACAGTTTTCATTCCTCCAGGTCATAGTATATCTAGCAGAAGTAAACCAAGAGCAACTGGACTTGATGAGTCATCATTCAAAACCTCTGTGAGTTTCAGTAGTCATCCTGAGGACTTCCTGCACCAGTCAGTTGAACTGAAGATCCTGTTTGGGTCACTAGTGAAACATCTTCAATGATTACTCAACAATCCAGTTGCTCTAGATTTACTTCTACTAGATGGACAGCGAGCTAAGATTGTATCACTTCTGGTGCTGGGACTGATGCACTGCTTAAGATAACTGTGAAATTGGAATTATAAGAAAATCTCCAAGGTGCTGAGGATAAGGTGCAAATGGGGAGCATCTTTCCAGTTTCAACAGGTGATTACGTATTATCACTAAAGCAAAACTCATAGTGAAGATTGACTGACCCATAAATAGTAGGCTTTTGCAAGATGTGAGGAAACACAGTGGTTACATAGTTAAGTTGAAGTCAATCAAGTTCAACTATTCCAAATGAAACCCAGTACACATACATGGATACACTTACAACAACCCATCCATACACTCACATAAACTATATACTGTATACTGTGATTATAAAACTATACCATATGTTCCTCCTCTTATAATGCCAATAATAATAACTACAAACCTAAATTTACCCTTAAAAACTCACCTATCTATCTATCTATCTATCTATCTATCTATCTATCTATCTATCTATCTATCTATCTATCATCTATATATCTATCATCTATATATCTATCTATCATCCATCTATCTATATTTCTTACCTAATAATGATAGGGTCAATGTACAAAAGTTTAATACAGTATTCTGTTGCTGGAATACATATGTCCAAATTATTAATCTCACCCCTGCAATTACATTGGAGAATAATGATTTGGTGGTGAGTTAGTGGTCACCACTGCCCTGAGCTCTAACACCCTTTAGAAGTTGAACACATTCTGACTCAATCATCTGCTTTGATTAATGTCTCAGGAAATGTTAATAAGACTCCAAAGTCTTTAAAGAGAATGTGAACACTGTTTCTTTAACAATATTTTACCCAAATGTTACTGGACTACAAATCCCAGCATACAGCATCCTTGGTTTAAGCGTTCTGTGAGCTGGAGTTTCAATGGAGTCTACAAATGAATGAACCTGATATGCTTCAGTAAATATAAAAAAAATTCAGATTAAAAGGATTTTGCATATAAGGAAAATATTACCCAGAATGCAACAACAGTTATAAATCATGTTCAGTGTCATTATTGCCAAATAATGGAGGCATCATTTGGTGGTCATGTGGTTGAAGCAACATGGATCTTTACATACGAGTCTGATATGTATATAATTCCTTTAAAGTGATCCCTACTTGGCATTCTGAAGTGAAAACAATTGTGTTTCATGACCAATAGTAAGCATTGGTGTAACCTTCAACAAAGATTCTTGAGATTTCTTCCAAAAAGACTCATATGCTTATTAAGGTAAACACTCATACCACTTCCTATCTATTTGAATTGAAGTTTCCTATTAATTCAATGGCAAAAAAGGTTGGTCAGCTAATTTGTTACTATAAGAAGCTGCACAGCTGATCAAAAGGATCTAATGCAATACACATATTTTGGTTTACTCCATTGCTGGCATTGTTTTGAGTGAAAGAGTTTCCACCTGATAGGAAGTCGGTAGGGTTTTTCCTATATAGCCTATCCTATTTTCATATTCCTACAGTATCTCTTACTAAGAGTCAATTCTTACAGTATGTGATAGATTTTGACATCAGCATAATTCTTAGCTTGTGAAGGATGTGATGAAAGCAGGCAATCAGTTGTGAATGCAGATGGATTCCTGGCTGAGGGAAATGTGTCATTTATGATTTGAAAACACGAAATGTTGAGGTTTTCTGACTTATAAGAATGTTATGTCCAATTGGTTTGTTAGAGGTGTCATTTAGCTTTGATTTGGTTTAGAATCTGGTCCTTCTGTTGAAGGAGAGAAATTCTGATCTATCAGTCTGTAATAAACACTCACCCTGGTGATCTAGGGGGTTGCGGGGATGCCTGCCACACCTCCGGCGAGGACCCCCAGGTCGTGGTCCTTCCTTGCTGGCTGGGTAGTTCTAGGCTGCGTGTGGCGCGCACTTCCGGTTTTTATAGGCGCATTGACGGTGGCATGATGACGTCAGCACGAAATGGCACGGAATTCAAATAGTATTTAAAGGGACTTTAGCGCTGCGATCTTTGCCCGTTAATGGTTCATCTTCGTGAGTTCCTGGGTGCTATTTCTTTTTATCTGACAATCTGATTCCTGTGTTTGACTCCTGCTTGACTATTCTGACTTCTGTGATCCTGATCCCTGCCTGGTAACTGATTATTCTACACTCCGAAATCTGACCCGTGCCTGTTTGACCACTCTTGATTGATCTCCCAGTTTTGACCCATGCCTGCCTGACTCTGCCCGCACGGACCCGGCCTGTTTGACTACACTTTTGTCTATACCTTGAACTGTGACCTTCTGCCCAAAAGACTTTGCTTAACGATCATGCCCCTCTGCTCGTCCAGAACCCTCGATTGGCTCCTTTCTTAATAAGACCTGGCGGCATCCAATTAGCCAAGGGCTCCTCCCAAGGTGAAAAGCGGCTGTTAAATGTGTAAGCAAGAGCCGAGACCAGGGAGCCCTTTGGTTCTGGATTCTGGGTGCCAATTCGGGACACAGACCCAAATGTGTGTATCTTTGGGTGAAAAGAAAAATGATGAGGGTTTTTTGGTTTAAGCATTTAGTCAGGGACCATCTAAAATCATAACATAATGCTGCAAATACAAACAAAATACAAATATAGTTCCATGACTATCTATATTAGTTTATCAACCATAATTCCAAGCATACCTAGCACAGGAAATACATCTCGGCTTAGCTGACCTTTGCAGGTGCTTGGCCTACAGAGGTCCCACAAAAAAGGTTGAACTCAACAGAAACATGTGCAGTGATTTCAACCTTCATGTAGGACCTCTATAGCCCAAGCACCTGCAAATTCCATTTGTGAAGCTGGTGGACATTAGGAAGTGCCATCAGTTATCAAGTACAGTTATTATGTTTCTGTTTTAATTGGCTGCCCTATTGGTTTTGAGTAGGCATTTGGAGTTCTAATCAATTTGACAACCACCATGTTCTTTGATATTTGAGGCACTGAAAAAAATACTCTGGATCTATCCATTAATGTTTGTCACATATGAGGCATTATATGAGGCAATTTACCAATTTGATTTACTTACCTTGGCATTACTCATCACTGTAATATCATCTAGTTGCTTTATCCCAATTCAGGACTTTTCAGAACTATACAAAATCTAAAATTTGAATGCGTTGTGTTAGACAGGTGGTATATTTGAAACAATTAATTTTATTTTTAAAAAGTAGAATCCAGGCTGAACTTTTTACTTTATTCTTTTTTTGTAACAGAAATCTATTCTTTTCTACTTCCTGAGATAAAACACTGAACACAAAAGAAAAATTAATACGGCGCTTGTCCCTATATCTTCACAGTTGTATAGCCAGAGTTTAAATATAACTTTGACCGTGAGATTTTTCATTTAGATAACATGACAAATAATTATAGACACTAAGCCAAAAGTTGTTCCCTGCTTTGTTACAGCTTTGAATTTGCAGTGCTTTGTATTTCAAACACCAGGACATATGTGCTTGGCACAGATACTGACAGTTTAAGCTTATGTCTTGTTCTGCAGATGGTTTTGTCTGCGTACAGAGATTGTATTGCTATAAAAATCACTGTTTGTGTAGGGAGCATCCACCTAAGCCTTGCCCCGTGGAATGATATTAATGATTTACAACCTGAATCTCTTTGTGTCCTGTCTGAGGTGTTTGATGTCAGATAACAACAGTTCAATGGTTTAGAACACCTTAAGAATTAGATTCTTCATGTAGATCCTTTCAGAATAAACATCCCTAACTGTAAAGGATGTTGTTTTGCTCCTTCTGTCCATCACCTACCCATTTTGTTTGTGGATCTTACTCCCAACTTGTGGATGACCAGACCTATAAGAACATCAACACTGACCCTATAGCCTAGACTCTTCAATAAGTTTTATTTGAGAGCTCCAAGGATTATGGTAGAAGAAAGACTGAGTATGGATTAATGGGCTGTTGAGAATGAGTATCCATATTGCTAAGAAAGGCACTTGCTGTACCTCCTACTGTATCTAGTTAATATTTCTTACCTCCTCAGTCCTTTTGTGTTATTGTAATGACCACAAATTTGAAGAATTTGAAGGGTTTGGCCCATGCTAAGAGGCCTCTTTATTAAAGGTCAAAAAAAAAAAAAAGTAGAAACGGAAAATAATGCTGAATGATCCAAAATCAAAATACTAAAATCTCTAATAATTCGAGTTTTTTTAACAATTCCTAGTGGAAAAACAATCCAAAAGCCTTTAAAAGTTCACGGTCCAATAGGATCAGTGCAGCTCCCAACTGACTACTATAAGATCTCAACACTTAATAAATCTTTACACTTTACACTTACTAAATCCTCATATTTTTAGAGAGTCTTGGAAAAAAATAGAAATTTGATTGTTACCAAATCAGCCCCTAAGTATTTGGAGGGCAATATTACCACCTTTGAATGAGACACATATACCTAATTCTCAAATACTATATGTGAAAAGTATCTCTCAAGGAGGCTTCCATACAAATTCTATTTATCTTATCTAATCTTATCTAATGCTGGTCCTATGCTCGATTTATAAAATCCAGCTGAGGACACATGCTATTTCTCACTTAGTCTTGTTTCGGGGTGCACTGCCCATCTAGGCTGGTTCATGAAACAAAATACCTCATCATTTTTCACCATGGCCTATTTATAGGGTCTGGGATAGGCAAACCACTCAGAACAAGACAGGTTCTGTTAGAATTAGCTATGTTATATAGGACAACTTGAGATTGTACAGTATATTCACCCTACAAAAATACAACAAACTATAAAGCTGTTGCAATTTTCTCCTTTCTTTCATCAGCTTCTGAAAGATCTTCAGGGTTATTGTGATCAAGGTCATACATATTATCTTTCCCTATTAATGGTTAAATAAAAGTAATTTTTCAATTGACTCCTACTTTAAAATGTATAATTATGTGATCCATGATATCTGCAGTACCAGAAATTTTGCTGGTTTTTCCACTAGATCAAAGTTTTATGTATAAAAATTTCTTTCTGTGCATTAGGCACAATTTTGATCTGTGTGTGATAAGAACAGAACAATATCCATTATCGAAGTTGTAGTCTTTTGCTATTTTTCTGTGTCCATTTAATGGAAGGGATAGTGCAAAATGCGTTAGACTGAATGATTCATGCTTTTCTTAAAGGTACTAATTTGATAGACGCCAATTACTTTAAAATACCAGCAAACTTGCTGATACTTACATTAGAGAATCAACTTGTCGAATATATAATCATTGTTAATTGCACATGTGCTTAAATGAGTGATTATACTGAAATTCTGCCCCCAGTATTTAGTAAACCCCTAAAGCTTTATCCAAGAGCCAAAAATACATTATAATGTAGTACTGTATGTGTTCAGCCTGGGCAAACAAGGTGTTCGGAGGATTTACTTTTACTTACGTCATTTATAGGACATTCTGGGAATGAAACAGGCTCCTGAGGAATCTGTAGAAATAAGTCAAATCAACTGGACTTGTTTTGGTTTTTCTTGAAGATGTTTCACCAGTCATCCAACTGACTTTCTCAATTCTGAATTGACCCAGTTAACTTGAGAAAGCTAGTTGGATGACGGGTCAAACGTCTTCAAGAAAAACCAAACAAGTCCAGTTGATTTGATTTGTTTCTACAGATATAGTATGACCTGGATGAATGAGAATCTTCACAAAAACTCCTGAGAAAAGTGTGGCCAACTCATTAACTTCTAGTGAAGGAATAGAAGAAAAAAAACTTCGAATTTCGAAGTGTTTTTTTGGCTACTTCGACCATCGAATGGGCTACTTTGACCTTTGACTACGACTTCGAATCGAAGGATTCAAACTAAAAATTGTTCGACTATCCGACCATTTGATAGTCGAAGTACTGTCTCTTTAAGAAAAAACTTCGACCCCCTAGTTCGCCACCTAAAAGCTACCAAATCCAATGTTAGCCTATGGGGAAGGTCCCCATAGGCTTGGCTAAGTTTTTTTGGTCGTAGGATAATCCTTCGATCGTTGGATTAAAATCCTTAGAATCGTCCGAATCGAAGGATTTAATCGTTCAATCAAACGATTATTCCTTCGATCGTTCTATTGAAGTATTTGCACAAAATCCTTCTACTTCAATATTTGAAGTCAAAGGATTTTCATTCCCAGTCAAATATCGAGGGTTATTTAACCCTCGATATTCGACCCTTGATGAATTTGCCCCTTAATCTTGAAATGTGCCTTGATAGTATGTCTTGAGACAATCATACTAGTAGTTCCCCACTAAAGCTAGTAGTATTATAAAAGGACCATCATAGGTGACTTAGAGCCAATTAGAGCTTCTTATTTTATTAGCGGTATATTCACCATGTACTGTATTTCTGCAACTGTTTTCAGAACAAAAAAAGGCAACTAGACTTTGCTGGATTTGGGCATATTTAGTTCACCAACAGCTAAATAAGCATAAAATATAGACTGTTTTATAAAGGACCACAATAATCATGAGCTGAGGGGGGGGCTGATTTATCAAAATTCAAATGTGAGAATTTGAGTACAATATTTTCAAGTTTGGAAATTTGAGAAAAACTCGAAAAACTTGATAAATACACAACTCTAAAATTTTTTTAATTGATTTAAATTAAGTAAAATGAAAAAAACGAAATTACAAATACATGTTCTACTCTTCATTTTCAACAACCCTGCTAAATCCTAATGTTTTCTTCAATTTTATTGCTTGAGTTTTGAATATACACCTGCTATTGGCATAAAAAATAAATGCAAGCTTTTAGATACTAAATGATGTCATTATTTTCCATTTAATAAATCTCAAATATCAGAAATAATTGCAATTTGCCACAAATTGCTGTAAAAAACTGTTGATAAATCTACCTCTAGGGGGTAGATTTATCAAGGATCGAATTGAAAATTAGAAGTAAAATAATGTGAATTTCAAGCTATTTTTATGTAATTCGATCTGAATTTGTAAAAAAAATAGAAAATTCTAATATCGAAATTAATAATGTACTGTTTCTTCAAAACTTCGACCATTCGCCATCTAAAATCTGCCAAATTGCTTTTTTTAGCTTATGGGGAACCTCCTAGAACCTATTTGGAGTCAATTAGTGGACTTTGAAAAATCAAACCTATTTACAACCTATTTATCCACACAAAAAAAAAACTTTGTTTTTTTTTAATACGTTTCGGTTGGTCTTTTTTATTTGAATTTCGAAGTTATGGGAGTTTAAAAAAAACTCACTTTAAATTCGACCCTTGATAAATCTGCCCCTAAGTGTAAATAGAGCACACTATTTCTTAAGAAAGCCGAATAGAACTATCAACTAACCAAACTAGTTTTTTAACATTACTAGTATGTGTTTATCTTTAAAGGCCATTAGTAAGAAACCGATGTAGGTAAAAGTCTACTCTGTCTTCTGTCATTTTTAAGTCTGTTTTGAAATTGTTTATCAATGTTTCTGTTTAAATGGGTGTTTTTCAGAGTTTTGTTTGACCAACTGTTGTTTTAATCTCCAGTGGATCTGAGAAAAGGAAAAATCCAGTAAGATTAATTTTGTTTTGAAAACTTGGAATCCTTACAGAAAGCTTAATGGGCTATTTCTTGTGTATTGCTAATTAACAGATTGCATACACTAATGCAAGCTCTCAGCGGGGTTTAAATGCTGTTACTGGGGTGCATAAATGAATCCGGTTCAATTATTTAATCTGTACCTTCAGGAGATAAATAGACAGAATGCTTATTGCTAAAAAGGCTGCAGATTGCAAGTTTTTAAGCCTGTCTCATTTTGACATTTCACATAGAAAAATCAACAACGAGTGTGAATGGAATATCAATATATCAATATTAGAATCCAGCACCAGTTACAGATTATTGTTTGCAAATCGTTTCATGTTGGCACAAGAGAACGTTTCTGGTTTCTCAGGATTTGGAAATTTTGAAGTAACTGAAAATCATATTTACCAAGGAGCTCATTTATTCAAATTCAAGAACACATATTTGCACAGTTGAAAAAATCATGCCAAGAAAAGGTCTGAAAAGTTATCAAATATAAGGTTTCTGAGATTCATCAAGGTTTTTGAGATTCATCAATCAACAAAACAATCTTATCAATTCCAAACCCACCAAACTTACTGGGAAGTTACTTTCAAAATGAATGCTATTTTAGAACTAATGAGAACGAATTTAATGAATTTGTAAAAATGAATGGAACAATGAGATTTGTACTTGTGATTGAGTTTTTTTGAATGACTTGAGTGATCAAGTTTTAAAAAAAATCCTTAATCCAAAAATTTATAAATTGATCTTCAAGTTTTGAGGGCAGATATATTAAGGTTGAGTTGATTTTTCCACAAATTTGTTAGTTATATTTTTTGCTTAAAAATCTAATTTTCGGGTTAAAAAAAGCTTGAATAATCGAGATTAGGCAGATTTATCAAGGGTCGAATTTCGAAGTACAAAAAACTTTGAAATTTGACCATCGAATTGAAAAACTTTGAATTTGAATGTTGAATTCGAAATTTTTTCACCGAATTTGGCAATCCTACGATTGAATAAAAATCGTTCAATTGAACTATTGAATCGAACGATTTTAGCGTACAATCAAAGGATTTTTATTCGATGTGTAAAGACTTAGAAAAAGTTTGTAGAAGGTCCCCACAGGCTAACATAGCAATTGGGCAGGTTTAATTTGTAGAAGTATTAAAGTTGAAGTTAGTACTTCAATTGTCAAATGGTCAAATATTCGAACAATTTTTACTTTGAATCGAAGTCGAAGTCAAAATAAATTCAAAGTCGTAGTATCCTATTCGATGATTGAAGTATCCAAAAAATTTCGAACTTTTTGTACTTTGAAGAATACTTAGAATTTTGAACTTTTTGTACTTCAAAAAATTCACTCGAACCTTAGTAAATCTGCCCCTAAATATACCTCGACCCTGGAAGTAGCTCAAATTCGAAATTACATCTAAAACATGTTGAAATCATGTAGGAGTCAATGGCAGAGGTCCCCTGAACCCTTTGAAGAGGTTAACAGACTGTTTGCTGTTTGAGTTATTTATGAGGGTTTTTTCTGCCAAAAACATGATCAATTTGAGTTTTCGGTTGCGGGAATTGATCTCGCAGATTCCAGGTTTTCTTAAATAAGATACCATTTGATTTTCATAGTCATTCGAGTTCATTCGAGGCAAAATAAACTATAACCCTCAACCTTTGATAAATAACCCCCTGGAAGTCAACAGAATAGTATAACTTTATTTCACCAACCTTGAACAATATCAATGTAAATTTCAATGAAATAGCCATAGTTATATCCCTTTGCATCTCCACTTAATTAAAAGTGATTCTTTAATTATACAGCTTGTTTGTCAATCTGTTTGATATGTCTCCTCCTGTTTGATATGATTCTACCTTCAGCTTATTTTGGAAATAAATGGATGCATGCTCCCTGACTTGGAGAATCATAATTTTTAACTGATTTAAAAAAAATAGAGCCATATATAGTAAATTAATTATCCCCATGACGCTGTGGAAGTGAAGCATTTTAAACTGAATACGATGTTATTTATTAATATGCACAATTCAGCTAATTAATTAAAAGTGTTTGTGTTAATGAGGCCAAGTACTTAGCACTCTGAAAACGTATTAACTTCACTACTTAGCACTTGCTTGCAGTGAATTCTGGATACCTCAGTAAAAATATTTTGTTAAACTACAGAGTTCAACGTGTTCCTTTGATAAACATAAAATGTTGTTTGTTTCTCAGAGACGTGCATTTGATTTTGACAACAGTTTGCTTATGTACAAACATTATACTTTGGTCACACAGGAAGACATATGAAAGTTCAACTTAACTTCCTCATGATGTCTACTGTCTTTCTTCTCTAGTTGTGTTTATATTATACTCGATTCGCCGAAAAATTTGTGAATTTCCAACGAAATTTATTCAATCAATCTATCTTGACTTCTAATTGCAAATCTTAGCACTTCAGGAAATGTCCAAAATTCCTGTCTGATTTCATTTTCTTTAGAGCATCTGCAGTGAACATGAAATACTTTTTAAAATTTGCTGAAAATCAATGCCCCTCCTTTTTTGGGCAAAGCAAAATGGCCTCACAATGTCTCAGCATATTTTGGGATGTTTTGGGTATTATAAGGTGGGTGTAGTTATATATATGGGCCATTAACTGAAGACCAAGGTCCTGAAACAGTTTGAAAAGCAATTTGTTGATATTTTGCATTTTGTTGCCCGTGAATCTCCATCACGGCGTCACTCGCACTATAGGAGGAGGAAGGGTCTTCATACTAATCTCAAACATATTTACAGTCTCAATAACTTAGGTTCCAGTGGTTTTTAAACAAAAGTTAATGGTTAAACAGGCTGGGTCTCATAGTAGGATGCTACTTCAAGATAAAGTACAATCTAGGTTATAATTAGTGTAATTTTCCCCCACATTTTCCCAAATAGGATTTCTTAGTTAATAGATATGTTAAACACTCTAAAGCAATTCACACTATAGACGGAGCTTCACAACCTGCCTAAACTTGTTAGAAAAATAAAAGTTATTTCCCCAATCAAAGTCATTTTATCTACTCCGATTGAATAGTGTGATTCATAGTCAGCAGCTTGAATGCCTTCATTAATTCCAGCATATAATTAGATAAAGGGTACCTTCATGTAACATTATGACAAATGCTAAATATTTCATTTCATGATAATGCTTATCCTAATAAAACAAGAATTTTTTTTTGCTCTCCGTGATATTCTTTAAATCTGAAGAGATGTCTTATATTTTTAATATCTAAGTGTTAAGTCAATTAGCAACATTGGGGTAATAGCTGTAAATTAAATGTCTCTGTGCATATTAAACAATTAATTAATCCTGGGTTAATATTAAACTTTTGCTCAACTTTAAATGAACATTTTATTAAGGAAAGCTACAGTTTCAGATAAAATTTAATTTCCAAGCAAAAATATATTTCTACATGACATACATGGAACCACAAATGTTCATACTGTATGTGTAATAAGTGTGTCAGCTCAGGAAAATAGGAATCCTTTTTGAGGGTAGGTGAGGTTCCATATGAATACCAACATATACAGTTTAGTTAATAAACATATACAGTCTAGTTAAAAGAAATTTGAATTAACTCAATTTTTTTCCTTCATTTCCAGAAAAGACTAAAACTGGAAAAAAAATAATTTTAAGAATTTGCATTAAAAAGGTTTTTTTTGAAAATTCAAATTTTAAAATAGCTAGATTTTAAAAATTCACGTTACATTGTCTTGTAAAAAAGTTCACCACAAATTTTTTAATTATTATGGTTTAATTTTTCAACAAGATTAAAAAATTGTTGCTTTTGTTTTCAAATGCATTTTTTACATAAATGGTACAACTGAAATTTAAGCGAAGGATGAATAATTAAAAATGTTTAGTGATATCGCTGTTCGTGTAATTTCATAGCTAACATTGTTGCCTTTATAGTAGAAGCCTATCAGATCATTTGACAAATCAGGATTTTTTTATATGGATCGGTTAACTTATTATAGCAACTGAAAAAGAAGAAAAAAATTAAATTAAAAAATTAATTAATAAAATATTTTTGCAGGAAATACAAAAAAGGGCTGCTGTTGAAAATAGGACCCTTACAATTATACAAACTTCTAAACAAAGGTTGGGGTATTTTCCTCATGAACCCCTTATATCTGCCAATGTAATCTAAATTGAGTACATTGGAGACTTTGTATGGTTTAATAGATTATATATATTAGGAATCAGTAATGATTTAGGTGGCTACATATCCTTTTGTGTAGCAAATTAACGGAAGGGGGGTTTGACGTATAGTGGGGGCTGGTCAATAGTCATGGGCGAATTTGAGGCTTTTCGCTTCGCCAAAAAATTCCTCGTTTTTTATGTTCGCCGGTGAAAATGCGCCGGTGTCCATTTTTTTTTACGCCCGCGAATTCTCGCGGTGGTTTTCGCAAATTTATATGCCGGCGGCGAATCGCGGGAATTCACTGCAAATTCGCAACTGGCGAATAAATTCGCCCATCACTACTGGTAAAAAAAAGGTTATAAGTCTGTACCCACAGTTCTGCATGGTCTCTGTGCCATACTGTGTAAACAATTTAGCCCACCACTTAGGAGCAGATTTATCAAGGGTACAAAATACTTCGAAAATTCGACCATCAAATTAAAATACTTCGACTTCGAATATCGAAGTCGAAGGATTTTTTATAGAATTTGGCAATCAAACGATCGAGCGAAAATCAAACGATTCGAACGATTCAGCGATCGATCGAAGGTTTTTCCTTCGACCTCTAAAGACTTAAAAAACTGCTCTAGGAGGTCCCCATAGGCTAACATAGCACATCGGCAGGTTTAATTTGGCAAAGTATTGACGTTGAAGTTTTTTTAAAGAGACAGTACTTGGATTATCGAATGGTCGAATATTCGAAAGATTTTTACTTCGAATCGAAGTCGAAGTAAATTCAAAGTCGTAGTATCCTATTCAATGGTCGAGGTATCAAAAAAACTACTTTGAATTTCGAATTTTTTTACTTCGAAAATTCCCTCCAATTCACTTCCACCCTTGATAAATCTGCCCCTTAATATTTCTAAAATAACAAGCCTGAATTTCATGTTTTGTATGTATTATTTAAGGGCCAAGCTCTAAAATATTTGTGTTTTTAATGTAGGGTTTGTTTATTCATTTACATATTTCAAAGTAACTCCTGAATCTTAAACCTATGCGCATCACATAATATTCCAATCTACATTCCTGAACTGAAATATGTGAGAATTGTTCCATGTATCTTGATAAAAATGTAATGTTCTGTACACAATAAACAAAACCCAGTGTGAAACCTCTGCTCCCTGACGAGAACCACAAAAATGTATCTCCAATATTATTCAAGAAAATAGACCATATAAATTCACAGGTATGTGCTTGCCCCAATCACACTTATGCCTTGTAGAGCATTGAGTCTTTCTCAATAGATAATACTCAACAGGAGATGCCATTGATCAAAGACTGAGATTAACCTGCACTGAAAATTAATCTATTGTTAGACTTGAATGTTAAGTTGTGTCTTCAGCAAACAGAAAACCCTTTTATATAACATTTCTGCCTGTTTTCAATTTATTTTGCCTATTCCAGGTATTTCATGTTTACGCTCAAATAGAATGTCATGCATATTGGTGGAGCTGTAAAATGTATTTTTGTCATACAAAGGACAAACAGGTTCCCATGTCTTGGCAAACTCTATAGATAGAGGGCTTCACCAAATTACAACAGAGTTATGAGACAATCTGGTAAATTTGGCATCTGCTAGCAGTAATGTGGAATTCTATATCCACCTGAGAAATATTTTTGGTTTCCTTATGGAAGATAAATGGAGGCTAGCATGCTTCATAGATAACAAGGTTGCATACTCGTAGTAGATGTCAGATGGAAGCTATTCAGCTAGAGACCATAAAGCTTATGCTTGAAGTGCTCACCATGGGGTTTTTAGACCTCTAACTTGTAAGAGACATCTATGAACAAACACTGTTCAGTGAACTATAAAGGGAACTCTTTCCTATGAACCAGAGTCCTCTTTGTACTAGGATGGATGCTAAACCTGGACCTGTAGTTATTATACACTAAATGGCAGTGTGTTGGGAGTTTCCATAAATGAGAAGGATCTAGGGGTCTTTGTAGATTCTAATTCTGGGCAGTGTCATTCTGTGGCTACTAAAGCAAATAAAGTTCTGTCTTGCATAAAAAAGGGCATTAACTCAAGGGATGAAAACATAATTCTGCCTCTTTATAGGTCCCCGGTGAGGCCTCATCTGGAGTATGGGGGCAGTTTTGGACTCCAGTCCTTAAGAGGGATATAAATGAGCTGGAGAGAGTGCAGAGACTAAGTGCAACTAAATTGGTTAGAGGGACAGAAGACTTAAATTATGAAGGGAGACTGACAAGGTTGGGGTTGTTTTCTCTGGAAAAAGGCACTTGCGAGGGGACATGATTAGACTTTACAAGTACATTAGAGGACATTATAGACAAATAGCAGGGGACCTTTTTACCCATAAAGTGAATCACCGTACCAGAGGCCTCCCCTTTAGACTAGAAGAAAAGAACTAGATAGATATGGGTATATAGAATTTAATTAAAAGTAGTGATGGGTGTATGTATGGATGCTGGGTTTTCATTTGGAGGGGTTGAACTTGATGGTCTTTGTCTTTTTTCAACCCTATGTAACTATGTAACTATAGGTTATTTCATAGTTCACTTAGTGGGTTTTGTCAATTGACTCAACTGACTTGGACACTACTGCTAATATTGATACCATGTGCATTAACATTCCAAAAGTGATGCTACACTTTACCAAAATGCCCAATTCATAAAAAGTGGGTGATAATTTGCAGCCACGAGTGCACATTGTGTATAGGTTGCACTGCATGCTACTTGACAGGCACACAAAATGACATTAAGGGGCACATTTACCTAGGGTCGAATACCGAGGGTTAATTAACCCTCGATATTCGACCGTCGAAGTAAAATCCTTTGATTTCGAATAATGAAGTCAAAGGATTTTCCGCTATTCCTACGATCAAAAGATCGAATGAATAATCGTTCGATTGAACGATTAAATCTTTCGAATCGAACGATTCTAAGGATTTTAATCCATCGATCAAAGGATTATCCTTCAATCAGAAAATTGTTAGGAAGCCTATGGGGACCTTCCCCATAGGCTAACATTGGCCTCGGTCGGTTTTAGGAGGCAAACTAGGGGGTCAAAGAATTTTTTAAAGACAGTACTTCGACTATCGAATGGTCGAATAGTCAAACAATTTTTTGTTCAAATTGTTCGATTCGAAGTCGAAGGTCGAAGTAGCCCATTCGATGGCTGAAGTAGCCATATTCGACCATTTGAAATTCAAACTATTTTTCCTCTATTGCTTCACTCGAACTAAGTAAATGGGGGATCCCTGCCATGTGGATAAACTAATCCTACAATATGTGAACAGGGATGGGCTAATTTGACCCGTTTCGTTTCGCCAAAAATTCGCCGCCGGCGAAATGTCGCAGACACCCATTAAAGTCTATGGGCGTCAAAAAAAATTTGACGCGCGGCGAAATTATAATAAGACGCACGTCTCCATACAAGTCTATGGGCGTCATTTTTTCAGCGAAACGAGGCGAAAAAATTCGCCCATATCTATATGTGAACAATGTCCGTAGGACCTAGGCAATTTTTTAGGGTGGGTCCTGTAGAATCATTGTACCACTCATTGTACTGTATTTTACTTTCATGTGAACTAGGGACAAAACTGAATTTTTTTGTAAAAATATTTAAGCCTATTCATTATCTTCATGACACAGGCTTGATTGATTGTCCACCAATGTTTTTGTATGCAAACATAACAAAGCTTATCTACTATAATATATAGAATCTCTCACCGTTCTGTTGGTTCATCTTAGCCCCTTTTATTCATGAATGCCTACATTTCACTAGCAAGAATTTTCACCTTTTCCCTCTTGCCCTGGATGTGAAATGATATGGGAAATATATAAATAGTAAGTAGCCTTTTACCTCAAACAAACAGCAAATCTAAACTGTAGCAAACAGAATATTTCCTAATAGAAACTTATACTTGCGGCACACACAAAAAGCTCTCCATTTTCGGAAAATTACAACAGGAATTCATTGCAGGACTATTATATGACTCACAGGTAGATCTGAAATTAGAGACTGCAATTCGATGTCCTTATTTATAAAAACCTGAGAGGCTCAGATAAATTACAATGCAAGAGAAATTAGCATCATGTTCCATTCATTCACAACAAAATGCTATATTTTTCAATTCTTTTTGCTCTTTCATTGCCAACTACACCAGGTTATTAATAAAATGGATTTCGGTGCAGAATTCTGCTGGAGCAGCACTATTAACTGATTCATTTTGAAAAAAACATTTTTTCCCAAGACAGTATCCCTTTAAAGATATTTACCTCCAAACACAGTCCTTGTTGTCCCCAACAGTTGTGTTTGCAAATATCCTTGGCTTCAGAAATGCATGCACCTATTGAGGCAGGGGAACCCTGGAGCTTTGACCTTTTCAAGCTTCCAGTAATTCCTATTTCCATCGAAACAATTATACAATGTTTTATGCAACAGGCCCAACTCCACCTCATGGGCACAGTTACTATGGAGTTGTAAGAAAAACAGTAGTGATTGAGTCAGATCCAGGGCCAGGTCAAGGTATTTTGGCACCCTAAGCAAGGGCTTCAATCAGTGCTCCCCCACCCAGTTCTACATTACTATTTCCCACCTTAACATTCATATTGCCCCCTGTACCTGTGCCAGTAGCCATTATGTTGCCCCATGTACCTGTGCCAGCACCTATCAGAATACCCCCATTTGTACATGTACCAACAGCAGTCAATCCCTCAGATTGCCCCCAATCTATACCTGTGCCAGCATAAGACAAAACATCCATCATAGTGTTTCCCCCAGTCCGTAATTATGCCAGTGGCAGCCAAAAAAATCCATCATATTGTCCCTAATTTGTACCTGTGCCAGCAGAAGCCAAAAATCCTTCATGATGACTCAAACATCTGTGTACCTATTCCAGCACCTATCATATTACCCCCATTAATACCTGTGCCAGCAGCAGCCAATCCCTCATATTGCCCCCAATCTTTACCTGTGCCAGCAGCAGCCAGAAAATCCACAATATTGCCTCCAAATATGCAAGCAGGAGCCAAAAATCCATACTATTGCCCCCAAATATGTATCTGTGCCAGCAGGAGCCAAAAATCCACCATATTGCCCACAAATCTGTGGGCAAGCAGCTGCCAAGAAGGAGGTGGGGAGTGCCCGCAGTACAAATCACTGGCAAGAGGGGGTTGGAATAGGCAGTTTATAAAATTGAAAAACTATTAAAGGCCAAGCAAACTAGGGTTAAAAAAAAGAAAACAAAAGCCCCTTAAAAGTGCGCCCCCCATCATGAGTATGACCTAGGCGGGCTCCTACTCTGCCTACCCCTAGTTCCGGCCCTGGTCCAAGCCCGGTCTGGCAATCTGAGGATTCTGGCAAATGCCAGAGGGGCTGCTATAAGGTGCCATAGAAAGTCAGTATTTAGTGGGCTGGTGGGGGTTGTTTGGGCCTCTGTGTGGGCTGATTGGGCCTCTGTGTACCTGAAATTCCAGGGCCTATTTTAATTCTCAGTCCGGACCTGCCCTGGTCTAAAGCATGTGGTCAACCTGGTGTTTTTTAACCCTAGTCTGGTGTTCCTATTAAGGTAGCCTGCTGTGGGAACCCTGGAGTTGCCTCCATATCCAGAGTGGTGGCAGCACCAGGTTTCCCTGTCATCAATAGGTGTAGATTTGCACCATTCATCAGAAGAAGCTAGATGGACCCATTAGCGACCATATGCAAAAGCATGTTTAGACAAAAGTACCTTAGTGACTCTCCATTGTGTTGATTGTGTCTGCGTTCATCTTTGAGCCCCATTATGTTGCAATTGTAAGAAGGAAAGCTCCACATACCGATCCTATGTTGGAACCCATTCGGTTTTAGAATTCTGTTTTGACAGCCAGTTAAGCAGTAGCCCACAGAACAAGGTTATTGAGGAACAGAAATGCTGTGAGGGTGACACCAGGCAAGCTGTGAACATTTACTCAGTCACCGGCTGTATAAATACAGAACATAACCTTTATGAAGGGAGAAAAGCCAATTTCATGTCCAGCTACTTGTGACACATAAAGATGATCTGACTGTCTTTCTGCAACTGCATCTTGGGCATAATATGTGTCCTGTTTCCAAGGTAACTAAAATGGCTTAAAAATTGAAGCATAGCAAAGTTGTGTTTCTTGCTCCTGAAAGCTTTTACAAAAAAAAAAAAAAAAAAAATACATATAAATATATACATAACAGTCTCTGGGTACTTACCGGCACTCACCAAACTTTAAATCAAGTCCTGGGTGCTCCTCATTAAATGTCAATCAAAATCAAAAATATATTAGGAGCACTCACGGATGTGACAAAAAATCGATTTATTGAAATCTCACAAAATCCTCCACAGCTACACATTTCGGCTCTCCTTGAACCGTCGTCAGGATGCCGACCGTCCTGATGACAGCTCCAGGAGAACTGAACACGTAGATGTGGGGGATAGGGATGGGCAACTAAATTCCCATGGCGTGAATTCGAAGTGAACTTCCATGTTTCAGCGCTAAATAAATTTGCGAAACTCTCGCAAAAATTCACTGGCAAAAATTCGGCGGTGTCAAAAAATTATGGACGCATGTCCGAAAAGTTGTTTGCGTCAAAATCGCGTCAACACTATTCGGACGCCCATTGACTTTTTAGCCATATAGGGGGAATCTCATCCATATCCTAAAGGGGAAACACAAATGCTCAAGAAGGTAGAAAAGCTGAATTGTAGTGTTGTATTGTACGCACAGCTTGGGACGATCAGGTACTACCTCTTTCTATGGATCTTTTTATATTATTGCTCTTTTGTACCTGGAGGGTACTTTAGGAGTTAACCCCCTGCTAGTTCAGGAATTACCAGTTAGCCGTAAACTATGCTATAAGGTAGGGATGTGTTCTCATAGGCAAAGGGGTAGAGTGAGTTGGTCCTTCCCATAGGTTATTTAAAGTGAAGGTCTTTGGATGCTTGTGGGGAGCCTGGAGCATGAGGCCTCAGTAAGATGACCTGTACACAAATGAAAGAGGACCCTTAGAGAAGTCAGGGAAAGGGACCCCATGAACTAAGAAGCGAGTGAATAAAAGGTAGGGATGCACTGAATCCAGGATTCAGCCAGGATTCGGCCTTTTTCAGCAGGATTCGGATTCAGCCGAAATCCTTCTGCCAGGCTGAACCGAATCTGAATCCTAATTTGCATATGCAAATTAGGGGAGGGAAATCCGTGACTTTTTGTCACAAAACAAGGAAGTAAAAACATTTTTCCCCTTCCCACCCCTAATTTGCATATGCAAATTAGGGTTCGGATTCGGTTCAGTATTCAGCCAAACCTTTCGCGAAGGATTCGGGGGTTCGGCCAAATCCATAGTGGATTCAGTGCATCCCTAATAAAAGCTAATGGAAAACTGTAGGAGCGTTAGATAGACAGGGAAGCAAGAATCTGAGGAGATCAATGTGGGGTAGTTCCCCAAGGGTACACACCAAAATAGTTAGGGGCTATGGGGATTCTGTGTCTTAATCTTTATCAGATTGTACACACAACATTCAGACAGGGCTTTGCAAAAGTAAACTATGCAGTCTTGATTGGTCTGCGAGGACACCAATGTCACAAATAATTTGCCTTAGGGCTCTCACTTTATATAATCAGCACTTTTAGTGTCAGAGTCACTTTGAGTGGAAGCAAGCGTAAGATAACTGGGTATGTTAGTAATTCTGGATGTGTATTGGAAGGGAAGCAGAGATAAAACACTTAAATGATACTTTAGTACAATTTAGGAAGAGCATTTAGATGTAATGTTCTACCCATTACATTGCACTGTACAGGTCATAAGATAGAGCTCGACGGCAAGGTTCTTCGGAAGGGAACTGTACATTTTCTGTTTAACTAAAAGGACAGATGACGAGTCCACACTTAATGGACCAGTAACACAAACAGAGGCATAAGATAAAGAAACAAGTATCTGGATACTAGCAGAAATGCTTATTTTATTCTAGCGCAGCTCAAGTCAATATGTTCAACAGTGTCTCAAATACGAAATATTATACTTGGACCAAAAACCTTTGGTGCACAATGACTTCACACATGTTCATTAGGCTTTCCCTGAGAAGGTTTTCCATAAGGTGGCCTTCAATCTACAGACTTCATATAATCTGAATAGGTTCAGATCAATCAATATGTCTATGAGCGCTTGGGTTGACTACCAAAATGTTTATTTGGTTTATCGAAGACAGGTGAAATGCTACTTGTTCCCCAAGATCAATCTAAAAAACTATGACCAATGACCAGTTTGAGTGGCTATATATCAGCTGACCTGGAAGGGCATGAGCCAGTTTTGCTCATCTCTTTTTAGCATACATGAAAGAAATCAGAGATCTCTCATATGATGGATGTTGAAGACATTAATCAAGGGAGAAATACTGGGATTTTATTTGAAGAGCAACCTCAACTTCCAATATTCCCTCACCACCTATGAGGTAGAGAACTCTAGTTCTGATACTGCTGGATCATTTCATTCTACCAGGTCATTCTTTTCATCAAGTTCACCTCCTTACAAAACTCTTTAGCTTTATTTAGAGCAAAGTCAGTTTGTTTGCCCTTTATTTTATAAAAAGATGTTCATTTTATTCCTCTACCATATTGTGCACTTTGCCATGTAACAGAGGTTTCTGCTAATTAATAACAGCTTTTTAACGGGCAACAAGGGGCACTGGGCACATGTAGGGGGACTGACTATGCTCATTAATCAAGCAGTGGTCCCAACCGCTTTTGAATAAACAACATTAAAGAGAATGGAGAAAGAACGGAGGACACGGGCAGGCAAATAAAATCTCACATAAACGAGATGTATGAGGTGAGGGGGTCACTATATTCAACTCCTGCCAGCCTCAGCAATCTTTTATAAGGCCCTTGGAGTAGAATTACTGTAGTACTTAATGACTGGTTGAGAGTTATCAGAGGTGCATACTAATGAGCCACACTGTGATTCATTAATGAGAAACATTATTATAGTTTCCCTGATGTCTGGAGTTTCTTCATTTGCATTCTTTTAGTTCTCCTTAAGAAGTGAAGTACATGGGAATCACAAGAAGGCAATGGAAAAACTAGACAAATAAACAACAGAATTTAAATGGAAATAGCCAGAAAGTATTGTTGCAAATTAAGTCACTTAAAATAAACTCTGTGTGTCAAAGTCAACAGTTTTGTATGTTGCAAATTTGTGCGCATCCAGGAAATCCAGGATTTAGACAATAATGGATTGCATTTTCAGTCAAAACCTAGGGGTCTACCATCCCTAAATGTGCCACCTACAGGGGCATAACTACAGAGGACAGAAGCAGACCCTGCAGTTGCAGTTGCAGGTCCAGGACTGTAGAGGGCCCAGTAAGACCCTAACAATGAGCAATTTCAATATATATTGGTAGAATATGTCAAGTAACCAATGTTTTGGGGCCCTACATTGAATTAAATTGAATTAAATCGAATTTGCTTTGGTACCCAGTAACATCTAGTTATGCCACTGGGCCACCCTAGCTTGACCAACCTAGAGGGCCAGGTTACTATGTCCTTCAATAAACTTAAGAATAGAATATAATCCCTACACATCCTATTATATCAGTCTGTCAGTTCACAGGAAGACCTGTTGATTGTCTTCTCAAAGATGAAGACCAAGAGTTCATCATCCTCTAGGGGAAGTATTAGCGATAATGGGTGAGAAATGTGGTACTGTATGTGGTGTTGTGTTTGGTAGTCAAGCAGAGTGAAGGTAGGTTTCTCGAAAGAAGTGCGTTTGAAGAGATTTCTTGAAAGCAGAAATGTTGGGAGAAAGTCGGACAGACCATGGGAGAGAATTCCAGAGCAGGGATGCAGACCTTGCAAAGTCTTGAATGCGAGCATGTGAGGAGGTAATGAGAGAAGAGCTGAGCAGCAGGTCAGTAGAGCAACTGGTAGTTCTGCAAGTATGAGGAGCAAAGAGACAACTCAGGTCCCAACAGGTTTGCAAGCAAGTCTAGTTTGCTAACCTTGCATTCATCAACACTGAACCTAATTTGTAAATTTTTCCCCAGGACTCCAGAGGGCACATTCACTAACGGGCAAATTTTCGCCAGCATCAAATGCGCTACGAATACGCTAATTCACTAAAATGCGAAGTTTCACCCCGGGTGACAAACGCTGTGGACTTTTCGCTGGCGTTAATTTGGCTGTGCGATCATTTCATAGCGAAGTTTCATGTAGCATTCATGTATGCCTAGATTCGCTAGTGATCTCGTGCTTAGGTCAATTTGTATATGGAAGGAAATTTAAAGTTGTATGGACGTCTTTATTATAAATGTTGGTGCAAATGCTTGATGTTACCACACATGTCCAGGGAACCTTAATAAAGGCAAGAGAGTTAATATAATGCCCTAGACATGAGCCCACTGTAAAATTAATGGTCCATATGTTGTCTGGAGAAAACCGGTTACCCAATACATGTTTGTTAGAGCTTTTGCAGACAATCTTAAAAAAGAAAAAGTCGCAATTGATTTTTGAACTTTAATGCATTTTCAGCTCACAGGATATGATGTAAGATCTTGCTTCTTTTTAGCACTTCACCTGGTCTGAGGTGGTGAAGCCAACTCTGGCGAAAGAGGTAACGTTCAGTAAAATCCGCAATTTAGTGAATGATCGTTCTCCAAAGCGAAAAGTCACCTAGTGATAGTGTGAATGAACGGTAGCGACTGTCCCGTTCAGTAGCGAATTGGTGTCTGCGCCTGTAAGTGAATTGGCAATGTCTCTGCAGGTGGCAATGAAGGTGAAAAGTCGCTAGCGTTAGCCACTTCGCCCTTTACTGAATCTGTCCCCAGGTTAGTAAAATCTCTTCTAAAAGCTGCAACATCCTGCATTGAATTAAAGGGCAAAGGACCAAGGACACACCCCTGCAGTACTCTTGAGAAATGTACAGACTTAAAGGGATACTGTCATGGGAAAAACATTTTTTTTTCAAAATGAATAAGTTAATAGTGCTGCTCCAGCAGAATTCTGCACTGAAATCCATTTCTCAAAAGAGAAAACAGATTTTTTATATTCAATTTTGAAATCTGACATGGGGCTAGACATATTGTCAATTTCCCAGCTGCCCCAAGACATGTGACTTGTGCTCTGCTGTACTGCAAGTTGGAGTGATATCAACCCCTCCCTTTCCCCCCCAGCAGCCAAACAAAAGAACAATGAGAAGGTAACCAGATAACAGCTCCCTAACACAAGATAACAGCTGCCTGGTAGATCTAAGAACAACACTCAATAGTAAAATCCAGGTCCCACTGAGACACATTCAGTTACATTGAGAATGAAAAACAGCAGCCTGCCAGAAAGCATTTCTCTCCTAAAGTGCAGGCACAAGTCACATGACCAGGGGCAGCTGGGAAATTGACAATATGTCTAGCCCCATGTCAGATTTCAAAATTGAATATAAAAAAATCTGTTTGTTCTTTTGAGAAATGGATTTCAGTGCAGAATTCTGCTGGAGTAGCACTATTAACTGATGTGTTTTGAAAAAAACATGTTTTCCGATGACAGGATCCCTTTAACTTTCAAAATTGTCTCTTTTCATTAAACTATATTGTGTGTAGATTCAAAGTATCACGTTTTTGCCCACAATGCAGCTGTCCCCCACCTCCATGAGTTGGGCATTGCCTCACAGGCCTATTTCTGCATTCATGGCACGCATGGAGCACTTTTTCCTTATCCCTTTATCTATATTCATTCAGAGTTTGTTCAAATGAACCTCCACTGGTTTGTTTATCTCGGAGATCACATACCTGCAGCACAAATTATTGTAATGGAATTTATTAAATCAGCTCAATAACTAGAACTATATAATTAAAAATAAGAGATTGAAAAAGCATTTTTAAATCCCGGCATTTCCAAGCTTTCTCTATCAGATAAACTTTTTTTTTTTTTCGTTTCACTTGGAGAGCAGCATTTTTTTTTTAATGTTTCGTTTCATCCTGAAAGAATTACCTTAATATTGCGGAATATTCACCCATGAAATGTAATTTGCTTCTTACCCATGAAAAGAATATATAAATATAAAATAATTTCATGAGTGTGCTGAATAGTGTTTGTGTTGTTCAGACTTATATGTATATAAGTATATTTTGCATTTATACAACCAACACATTTTTCACCTCGCTTTGCTTAGTAGATTTTACTAAGAACACTTACTTAAGTGAAACTAATATATTTATAATATGTATAATCATATATCTACTCTTTCATTAGAGTGGTCTGTCAAATAGACAGAAACCCAATCAGTAATGGGCCAAGAAATTTGTCTGGGGCTAACTTGCAGCGTATTTCCGTGTTTCGCTGTCGGTGAATAAATTTGCAAAACTCCTGCATAAATTCGCCGGCGTCAGAAAAATTTGGATGCCCATTGACTTTAACGCCAGCATGCAACCAAAATTGACACAGGCATCAATTTTCAAATTTCAGAAATCTTCTGCCATTTTGCGAATTTTGCGGCAAATTTTTTGGCGAAGCGAAACAGGAGAAATTCGGCCATCACTAAACCCAATTGCTACAATGTACGGATGGTCAAGTTCCTGGGCAATATGCAAATTTAAAAATGGTATTAGAAGGTTTGTAGCTTAAATGGGGGATCTTAATTTTTGTGTGTGAAAATGTTTTTTTGATGCCGACGACAATTCCGACGCCGGCGACAATTTGACATGCATTAAAGTCAATGGCCATCTTTGAGTGTCACAGGCATCAAAATTGTTGCCCAACGCGTCCCGATAAACCAGGCACTTCTCTCTGACGCGTTTTGTGCCTACATGCTGCGCACTTCGTCAGATGAAATGCCGAGCATGTAGGCATGAAACGCGTTCATTTTGCACACCTACTGTTGTAATGTAAGTTAAATGTGCGCTTCAGTAAAGCCAAGTTGTTATTAATATGACCGTCCTCTAAAATGTACTTCGATCAGCGCTCCTAAGCAAGCGCGTATACAATATATCAATTTGTGTCTGGTTTACTTACATTTTCCCAGTTTTTAGTACAGTGTTGGGAGAATGGTGCTTGATAAATAAAATATGACCTCAAAGAATTGAGGTTTGCTGCAAAAAACTGCAGTGCTTGCCTGTGGCAAATGAGATAAATTTTAATTAACTACTAATTGTTTTTCTACTAATTATCGCCATAGCCACCTTTCCATAAAAAGTAGTTACCATTGCATTTGATTAATGTTCCCATCCCTACCAGAGCCCTGTAATCAAGGTAGGGTACCTATTTGGCCCCTGTAGTATTTCGGAGCATTTTTAGCCCATGCAGCTTTCTCAGGGGACTTTCCAATCTTCATGTGCTGGAGATAATTAAGTGTTCCAGGTTTATAACCTATTGTACTCATTTCACAGATGAAAATGTAAGCCTTTATCTTTTGACAGCAAGTCTGGATTACCGCGCATTTTAAATACCATGCGCTACATATTTGATGGAAAGAAATGACTCATTGCAGATACATTTGGAACCCTTTTGTTGGGTTTTGTCAGGATGAACAATAGCAGCCGGGAAGAAAAAAGGTAGATATTTCTAATGATTACATGAAATTATAGCTGATAAAAATGGAAGGCATTTAAATGTTTTCCCCTTTATTATGTGGTAGAGTTGTTTGGTCTGCAGCTCTGTGTTTCTGATTTGAGACATGAGTGGATTCATAGAAGTCATAAAGAGCATAAAAACATCATGAATATGGACAGCAGTGCAGCACATGGTACAAATGGAGTGATGAGGGTGAACATTAAAGGGATCCTGTCATGGGAAAACATGTTTTTTTCAAAACGCATCAGTTAATAGTGCTGCTCCAGCAGAATTCTGCACTGAAATCCATTTCTCAAAAGAGCAAACCGATTTTTTTATATTCAATTTTGAAATCATTTTGTCAATTTCCCAGCTGCCCCTGGTCATGTGACTCGTGCCTGCACTTTAGGAGAGAAATGCTTTCTGGCAGGCTGTTGTTTCTCCTTCTCAATGTAACTGAATGTGTCTCAGTGAGACATGGGTTTTTACTATTGAGTTGTTGTTGTTCTTAGATCTACCAGGCAGTTGTTATCTTGTGTTAGGGAGCTGCTATCTGGTTACCTTCACATTTTGTTTGGCTGCTGGGGGGGGGGGAAGGGAGGGGGGTGATATCACTCCAACTTGCAGTACAGCAGTAACGAGTGATTTAAGTTTATCAGAGCACAAGTCACATGACTTGGGGCAGCTGGGAAATTGACAATATGTCTAGCCCCATGTCAGATTTCAAAATTGAATATAAAAAAATCTGCTTACTCTTTTGAGAAATGGATTTCAGTGCAGAATTCTGCTGGAGCAGCACTATTAACTGATTCATTTTGAATTTTTTTTTTTCCCATGACAGTATCCCTTTAAGGTGTTATTGTTATGCCTTCTAACATCACGACTTTTGCATTGCACCTTCATTGGCTGAGAATATGGCAATACATCTTCATTGCATTGGAATGGAATGTAGAAACACTTTTACTATTCTGCCGATTAAAGATCATGCAACCATGGCGAAGTCTAAATGATTGTTTCATTGCAGAGAGTTTCCAGTTTGAAGTCACGGGCTCCTTATGTAGCTATTATGATAACAGGACTTGCCATTTTGCACTACTTGATGCCGACCCCTGCTCTGAATAAGCATTTTGGCATTTGGTACTATGTTACCTGTCCAAGCTCTTGACTTGGATATGACTCTAAGGGGCACATTTACCTAGGGTCGAATAGCAAGGATTAATTAATCCTCAATATTCGACCGTCGAAGTAAAATCCTTCGACTTCGAATATCGAAATCGAAGGATTTCGCGCAATTCGTTCGATCGAATGAATCGAAGGATTTTAATCCATCGATCGAAGGATTATCCTTCAATCAGAAAATTGTTAGGAAGCCTATGGGGACCTTCCCCATAGGCTAACCTTGGCCTCGGTGGCTTTTAGGTGGCGAACTAGGGGGTCGAAGAATTTTTTAAAGAGACAGTACTTCGACTATCGAATGGTCGAATAGTCTAACGATTTTTACTTCGAACCGTTCAAGTCGAAGTCTAAGGTTGAAGTAGCCCATTCAATGGTCGAAGTAGCCAATAAAAACATTCAACATTCAGACTATTTTTCCTCTATTCCTTCACTCAAACTAAGTAAATGGGCCCCTAAATCTGTCCATACACAGGCAGATTAAAGTTGCTGATATCAGTCCTTTAGATCGATTTAGTATCTTATCTGCCTGTGTGTGGGGGCTCCCGACAGGTCTTCTGGTCGATCGGTCAAGTTTGATTTTTTTTCTGCAATCCAGGACTGCAGCGGATAGTTGATGCGGTCTTGCAGCCCATCGGCGTCCATTCACAGCATTCGGATTCACCCAATATCGTGCAGCGGTTCGTGAGATCCGCTCACGACCTCGCCAAACGAGTGGATCTAATAGTGTATGGCCGTCTTAAGGCACTCAATGAGCAGTGTATTATGGCAGAAAGTAAAATCAGAATAGGTTTATTGGTACCAGCAACAGAGGCAGCTTTACACATTTTGTGTTTCTCTAACACAAAATGTATCTGAATTTATCTGGTCTGGCTTTTTGGGACAAAACTCGATTTTTAATTTTTTTTTTTTTTTTTTAAAAACTAAAATTTTTCGAGATTTATTAAAGCCCAATGCTGCAAAAAGCCAGAATCTGAAAATCCGCCATCTCAGACCTGCTAAAGTTGGGTATAAGTCAATGGCAGAGGTCCCTACCCAGTTTGAAAGTTTCTGTGGTCTATACTGGAATTAGCCCAAATATCCAACCATGTCGGGCTTTTCAGGAAAAGGCCTGAGAAAAATGAGTGATTCAAGTAACAAACCTGAAAAAAATCATACAATTTGTTTTTTTACTTGATTTTATAAATAATGAAATAAAATTGGATTTTAGCACATATATTTATGGCCTGCCTATCTGCATATAGTTAACACCACTACTGTGGCTGAAGGTTCAGGGCAGTGTACCTTCTGGTAGTGATCGGTTGAAATTCTTCCCCAGGTCTCCCAGCAAAAAAGCATCAGAGACTCTAATATATAGTGAAAAAAAAAGGCATGCAGTTGTCAGAAAAAATGCTCATTAACGTCAACGCTTTTGGTGAATTTTCCCAATTTCATGAGTTTTCAGCAAAGAGAAACAGATCATTTTTGCCCATCTCAACTTCCTGAGGCTTCCTGATTGTTTCCATTCCAGACTCAGCCATGCTACTAAATCCTGCCAAATATAAGTTTTTGTGTTTGTATTGTGGGTGTACCATTGGGCTTAATGCACCTCACTTACATTCTATATAAGAGGAGCGTTATTATAATGTACTACTTTGTAGTCCAGTTTGGATTGCCCTCCATTAACCTGTATTTAAATATCCAAAATAAACACAAAACCAGTAGGGTACTTTATAGCTGAAGTCAATTATGGTAAGCTCAAATGTATTAGTAATTCGTTTTTAAAGACATAAATGATTCTAGAAATTGAAAGGAAACCATGATAGTCTTTCTGCCTACCTGAAAATACACATTTATCAAGGGTCGAATTTCGAGGGTTAATAAACCCTCAAATTCGACCCTCAAAGTAAAATCCTACGAATTTGAATATCGAATTCGAAGGATTTAGCGAAAATCGTTCGATCGAATGATAAAATCCTTTGAAACTAACGATTCGAACGATTTGAAGCGATCGAGCGAAGGATTTTTCTTAGATCAAAAAAATGTAAGCAAAGTGCTGGGGAAGGTCCCCATAGGCTAAAATTGTACCTCGGTAAGTTTAAACTGCCGAAGTATGTAGTCGAAGTATTTTTTAAAGAGACAGTACTTCGACTATCGAATGGTCGAATAGTCGAACGATTTTTATTTCGAATCGTTCGAATTGAAGTCGAAGGTCGTAGTAGCCTATTCGATGGTCGAAGTACCCAAAAGAATACTTTGAAATTTGAGTTTGAATCCTTCACTCGAGCTTAGTAAATGTGCCCCCTAAACTTTCCTTACTTCTCTCCAAATTCAACATTTTAAGTTACATTTTTTTTTTTACTGAAATGCCATTTGGGACCTCAGGCTCTGCAATGATATTTTGCGCAGTATAATAATTATTCAACACCTTTAGTACTCTACAAACTCATGAATATAGATTTTTAATAGATAAAATGCCCAAAGACCTAATTTAAACCGCTAGCTGTGTGTTGTATAATATGGCTCCTTAATGATGTAATTTTTTTCTTTAGTTTTCTCTTATTATCTTATTTTCCGCTAATATGACTCTGATGTAAATGCAAGTTACCTCTAAGCTCTTCTGCTTTTTGGAATACTGCATTTCCTTTAACTATTGTGGCTGAGTTTTGAAAGGAATTTTTGATTTACAAGATTTGTACACATTGTGTTAGGTTTTCTGAAGTAGAGAAAGGTGGTTCAGGTGGGCATTCTGTTATGATGTTATGATGTGTATGGTTTACTTTTAAATGAAAACTGTTTACACTGCAAATAATTCACTTTACCATTTAAAATGTTATTCTTGAACCAACAAATGCATTTATTTAGCAGTAATATTGGTGCCATCTCAGTGCATTGTGCCTGATTCTGAGCTTTGAGAAAGATCCAACACTAGAGAATGGAACTGCTTTGAGACAGCTACTGTTACTCCCCTTCCCATTGTATTTTACCATGACCTAGGTTGTGTCCCCTAATGGTAGACATAAGAATAGCATCCAAGCAAGAAAAAGCAGAGTTTTTCCTGCTTTGGTGCTACTTTCATGTCTAGCACTAGGTGGGGCTAGGGAGCACCTTTAGCAAACAAAACAATCCTTCAGCAGAGGTGTTATCTGGTTAGCTACCCATTGTTCTTTTGATAGGCTGCTGATGGGCTGCTATGGAGGATAGTGGAGGGGGTGATATCACTCCAACTTGCAGGGGCAGATTTACATAGGGTCAAATATCGAGGGTTAATTAACCTTCGATATTCGATTGCCGAATGTAAATCCTTCGACTACGAATATCGAAGTCGAAGGATTTAGCGATATTCCTACGATCGAACGATCAAAGGAATAATCATTCGATCGAGCGATTAAATCCTTCGAATTGAACGATTTGAAGGATTTTAATCCATCAGAAAATTGTTAGGAAGCCTATGGAGACCTTCCCCATAGGCTAACATTGGCCTAGGTAGGTTTTAGGAGGCGAACTAGGGGGTCGAAGTATTTTTTAAAGAGACAGTACTTCGACTATCGAATGGTCGAATAGTCGAACGATTTTTAGTTCGAACAATTCGATTCGAAGTCGAAGTCGTAGTCGAAGGTTGAAGTAGCCTATTCGATGGTCGAAGTAGCCATATTCGACCATTCGAAATTCAAAGTATTTTTCTTCTATTCCTTCACTCAACTAAAGTTTATCAGAGCATAAGTCACATGACCTGAGGGCACCTTGGAAACTGATAATATGTTTAGACCCATGCCAAATTTCAAAATTAAATATAGCAAAATCTGTTTGCTCTTTTACAGAATGGGTTTCAGTTCAGAATTCTGCTGTAGCAGTACTATTAACTGATGCATTTTGAAAAAAAAAACATTATTTTTTTACCCTTTAACCAATGAGAATACTGTTTCCCAGCACTTTCAGTCATCTTACATAGGGAGATTACTTTTGAGTTCATGAGATCACACTTGAATCAAACATCGGGAGGCAGGAGATACTGGTGTTTAGTTGTTCCGAGAAACTGGGTTTAAAGCTTCGAGCTCCAGTTGCAGAAACAAAGAAAATAAAGCCGGGTAGATGGGATTCTCATTGGTGGATTTCTTTGCGTTTTAATTAGGTTATTGGCTGTTGGCCTTGTTTTTATTCGTTGAAACCTTCCCTTATGCATGTATAAAAAGTGGGGTTGTCTCTTTTACAGCACTAGACAAATTAATCAGGCATTAGACTTTATTGTTGGGTATAAATGGCAGGTTTTCGTTTTGTCAGATGATTACATCCCGTGTTCCATAGATAAATACAAATCCCTAAGTCTAAAACTAAATGACCCATCCATTGCCTCTTCTGTAGAACATTAAATGTAACACAACGATCTGTTCGCTTCCAGACAACCTCTCTTTTCTGCAGTCTGGATGGAAATTGTTATGTGTGTGATTTCTCCCTCCTCGTGCCTCACTTGCCACATCATCGACGATGTGTTCACTCTTAAATTTCAAATTTCCCCATCATTACACTCAGAGAGAAAAGGGATATACTCACATCAGAGTTATGATTCCCAGCTCCCAAATGGTGAAGAGTGTTCCGGAAAGATATCCACACGGTCTCTAGAGTCTCGTTATGTAAATCAAAGGAAGTAACTCGGTTAAAGGGACAGGTTGTGTTACATGAAAAAGAGTTTAATGGTGGGGAATTTAGGTTGGACCAGCCCAGATATTCTAAAAGTCTAAAGTTCTAGGCTGCTGATTAAAGCTCTATGAATAATTATGTGATCTATATAATATTGCAGGTATTTATTATGAGATTATTATGAGAGCTGCCTGGTAGGGTAAACAGAAACTTACCTTAAAGGGATTCTGTCATGATTTTTATGATGTATTTTTTATTTCTAAATGACACTGTTTACACTGCAAATAATTCACTCTACAATATAAAAACTCTTTCCTAATCTACAAGTGTATTTTTTTAGTTGTAATATTGGTGTGTAGGTGCATCTCAGCTCATTTTGCCTGGTCATGTGCTTTCAGAAAGAGCCAGCACTTTAGGATGGAACTGCTTTCTGGCAGACTGTTGTTTCTCCTACTCAGTGTAACTGAATGTGTCTCAGTGGGACCTGGATTTTACTATTGAGTGTTGTTCTTAGATCTACCAGGCAGTAGTGATTGGCAAATTTCTCCCGTTTCACTTTACCGAAAAATTTGTGAATTTCCAGTGAAATTCGCCAAATTGCGTAAATTTGTGAAACTAATTTTGAAGCCAGCGTCCAAATATTTTTGACACCAGCGACAATTCTGATGCCCATTAAAGTCAATGCATCAAAATTGTCGCAGAATTGTCAAAAATATTTGGACGCTGGAGTCAAAAGTCTCATTTCGTGAATTCTTAACAGTTTGGCAAATTTTTGCAGCAATTTCGTGAATTTATTCGCCGGCGGCAAAACAAGGAAACTCGCCGCAAATTCACGCCTGACGAATATCTGCGCCCATTACTTCCAGGCAGCTGCTATCTGGTTACCTTCCCATTGTTCTGTTGTTAGGTTGCTGGGGGGAGGGAGGAGTTGATATCACTCCAACTTGCAGTACAGCAGTAAAGAGTGACTGAAGTTTATCAGAGCACAAGTCGCATGTCTGGGGACAGCTGGGAAACTGACAATATGTCTAGCCCCATGTCAGATTTCAAAATTATATATAAAAAAATCTGTTTACTCTGGAACAGCACTATTAACTCATGCAGTTTGGGGGAAAAAAAAACTTCTGGGTTACCTGTCATGGGTGTAAAATGTATGCTTCATACATGTACATGTTGATTGGTGGTACAGGTATGGGATTATCTGGAAACCTGAGATCCAGAACTCTACAAATTATGGGAAGGCCATTTTTCAAAGCCTCAATTGATATTTTTAAAAGTTATTTCATTTTTTTTTTTACCTTGTACTTGATCCCAACTAAGACATAATTAATCTTTAATGGATTAGGTTTAATTTACATTTAAATACTTTTTTAGTAGATTTAAGGTGGCCTTACATGGGGTCTACATGGGCAGATTAAAGCTGCTGATCTCCCTGATCGATATCAGGCAAAAAAATAGGCAGATAACGATTGGGCAGGTTTGATTTTTTTTGGCAATCAAGCACCACATTGGCAAGTTGATTCGGCCCTTATCTCGTCAGCCCCCATTTCCTTCATTGGTGACCTTGCCAAATGAGCATTGTATGGCCCCATTAAGGTATGATGATCTAAATTACAGAAAGAAATCTTTTTTCAGAAAACCACAGGTTTTCAGCATTCTGGATAGCAAGTCCCATACATGTACTAGTGGCACCAAAATGTAGAATTGGTCACCACACAGACTCTATGAAATAGCACCCCAATCCTAGGCCCATGTTAGATAGATTGCACCACCAACAATAACATATATAACTAATCATGGGTCCGAAACATCACTGCTAAAAACGGAAGACTCCCTTGATCCAATAGCCAAGAACGATGTCCTCAACCCTAGAGAACAGGCCTCAAAGTTTAGGGAGTCTTAACCCACCCCGGCTCAATATACAGGAAAAAAAACTAAATTGTGAAAATGAAGGTTAGTCTTTTCCCTTTCTGTACTGTTTGGGGCTACTCTATTGTGTTGTTCTACTATTCAACATGAAGTACCATTTTCAAAAACGAGACATGAATTTCTGGTGGGATCAGCGTTTATTTAAATTTACTGGACTTTTAACCCACTGGTATAGGGATAACACACACCACCATTGGAGCTGAGCTCGTTCAGTTGGGTGAATATAAAAAGATGCATAAACACTATCTGAATTGAATAACGTTTGCATATATTTATTTATGCATGTATTGAGTGAAGATGGAACAAAAAACAACATTTAGCTTCACTATATTGGACTGAAGCCAATGAAGGGGCAACATTTTGGCCTCTTCCCTTTTTAGTCCACCCCCTCAGTCCTCTTAGTGCTTACCACTTCTTAGATTGTCAACAAAGCTATTATTCCGCTCAGTGGCCAATACACGTTCATTTTCTGCTGACTGCCTGGGGAATAAATGCACACTACTCTTTATGAGACGTTTTTCTCAAACAGTAATGTCTGAGCTTTAGATTTTTTTTCACAACACAGAAGCATTGTAATTTTAAGTTCTTTACTCAGCAAAAAACAAACAGTTCTTTCTATCTAAATGGGCAAGAATTATAGACTAGGCTTGGTGGCTAAAGACATTTCAGAAGGGTTAAATGCCAAGTGGTTTTATGTAATGGCTACATTTGTTATTGCTTTAAAGTTTCAAGGTATGGGATATCAGAAAAATTTATTCAAATCGGAGTGAAATGTGTTTTTTTTTATTATAACTTAAATTGATCAATATTTAACATCAATATTTAGCATTCTATCACTTATAGAATGATATGTATTGGTGGATTATGTTTTACATGTTATGCTGGCACGGTCGGCACCCAACACCAGAACAAATGCCAAGCACCCTGGTCTCGGCTCGTGCTTCCCCTGTAGTGTGACGCCTTTGTCCTCAGGAGGAGCCCTCGGCTACTTGGATGCCACCAGGACTTAAATGAGAGGTGCAAGGCTAGAGGTTCTGGATAGGCAGAGGGGCACGACTGTTAGCTAGAGTCGAAGGTCGAAGGTCCTGTAGCTTTAATAAGCTATTTATACTTTCGAATTTTCGCGCCATTGTGTGATTTTGCACGATTACGCCAGAGCACCTGCGTCAATATTAACACCGAGACGCGGGCGCGCGCGCCCTAAGCAGCCACAATGTGCGCCCCCGCCACACCACTGGACCACCAGGGTGAGTTACTTTCTTCACATATCGATTATGATTCAATGCCTAAAATCAGTCAGTCCAGATGTTTATGTTTGTGTTTTGAGAAGATATGTTTAATGCACATTATAATAAACATGAATTCCTCTTGTTATCCAGGGTCCCATTGATGCAGGTGTTTTTTGAGTCATTGTTAGTAATGTTAGAAGTCAGGGAAGGTAGAGGTGAAACACAGTAAGAAAATAGTCAACGTTCAGTCACAACTGGTAAAGAAACAAAATTCAAGAAACATAACACATATAGGACCTGTTATCCAGAATGCTCAGGACCTGGACATGGGATCTTCCATAATTTGGATTTTCATACATTACGCCAGGGATCCCCAACCTTTTTTTACCCATGAGTCACATTCAAATGTAAAAAAGAGTTGGGGAGCAACACAAGCATGAAAATAGTTCTAGGAAGTGACAAATAAGAGATGTGATTGGCTATTGGTAGCCCCTATGTGGACCGGCAGCCTACAGGAGACTCTGTTTGGCAGTACACCTAGTTTTTATACTTGCCTCCAAGCCAGGAATTCAAAAATAAGCACCTGATTTGAGGCCACTGGGAGCAACATCCAAGGGGTCGTGAGCAACATGTTGCTCACAAGCCACTGGTTAGGGACCACTGCCTTAAGCCTACCAAAAAAATAATTTAAAGAAGAAGCAAACCCTAAAGTTAAAAAAAACCCTACCTCACATAGACCCCCCTTCTCCTCAGCCCCAGCCTAGCTGCTACTCCGGGCAAATGCACCTAAGTCTTTACTTACCCCTCGGTGCAAATTAAATACTCATAGGCTATTAGTAAGTGCCCCAGTAGGCATGAAATGCGTCCGACTTTAACCGGTATGTCCTAATAAATGACTTGAATTGAAACAATATCTTGGTCTCTACTTTTGGAGAACAGCTCACAATTTTTTGGCTACTTTTAATATAGCTAGTGATGGGCGAATTTATTCACCAGGCGCGAATTTGCAGCAAATTCCCGTGATTCACCGCCGGCAAATACATTTTCGAAACCGCAGTGAAAATTCGGCAGCAAAAATTCGCCCGCGTCCAAAAAAAAATGGACGTCAGTGCAATTTCGCCAAAACCGGACGCCGGTGTCCAAAAAAAAGGATGCCTGTGTCAAAAACTGATGCCAGCGTAAAAAAAAACTAGACGCAGTTTCGTGAATTTTTTGCCGTTTCGCAAATTTCACAGGAAATTCGCAAATTTTTGAGCAAAATTCGCCCATCACTGAATATAGCTTGTTGAACAATGATTTAAGTAATTATATATTGCTCTATAGCTAAATATTATATTAAGACTGTCAAACACTTCCTTAACCAAATGCAGATTTACCCTTGTTGATGAGTTCATAATCTCTGTCAGGCTATTATTCGCTGCATAGCACACATTTCTGAAATGGGCACTTTTGTTGCTACTTATTGTACAATGCTTCCTTCATAGTAATTTGTCATTGTGACACATTACATTCAAGGTTTGCTGATGTTTTGACAGTTGGTTGGGGGGTAAAGTGTCAAGTTAACACCCTTTGAACCGTAAGGACTCAACGTTGTCATTAAAAAAGGCCCTTGGGTTATCAATGGAATATTGAACTTTGTGATGGGTGAGATTGTGGTTTCTGACAGAGCTGCTTCGTTGCATAAGCTACTTATCTGAAATGTGGACTTTTGATTATATATTTGCTCTTGGTTATGTAAGATGTGCAAAACTCACATGATAATAATGTATAACATTAGTATTTAAAATCCAGTTGATGTTTGGACAGGTGATTAAAGAGGGGGAGTAGTGATGGGCAAATAAATTTGCCTGGCACGAATTCACCGCCAGCAAATACATTCTAAAATCTCCCATGAAAATTTGCCGTTGAAAATTCGCCGGCCTCAATGTCCGATTTTCAAGATTTTTTCGTGAAAATGTCCGATTTTAACGATTTTTTTGTGAAAACCTTCAAATTTCACGATTTTTGAGTGAAAACCTTCAAATTTCATGATTTTTGAGTGAAAACCTTCAAATTTCATGATTTTTGAATGAAACGTCCGATTTTCACCATTTGTTTGTGAAAACCTTCAAATTCCAAGTTATATGAGTGAAAACCTTCAAATTTCATGATTTTTGAGTGGAATCCTAATTTCACGATTTTTGCGTGAAAACATCCAATTTGCACGATTTTTTTGTGAAAACGTTCGAATTTCACGAGTTTTTCACGAACTTTCCGATTTCATGATTTTTCGAGAATTTTTTGCCATTTCACGAATTTTGCGGGAAATTCTCTAATTTGTCGCCGAAGCGAAACGGGAGAAATTCGCCCATCACTAAGGGGGAGAAATTAAAAGGGCAGCTTCTTTTCTGCCATTTTACAGTACAGGTAGGGGACCTGTTATCCAGAATGCTCGGGACCTGGGGATTTCCGGATGATGGATCTTTCCATAGTTTGGATCTCCATACCTCAAGTCTATTATAAAATCATGTAAACCTTAAATAAACTACGATTTCCACCCGAAAACTTTGGGGTATTGCATGAAACCCAGTGCACATCAAAAAATCATTGGGACTTCTCCTATTGACTTATATACAACCTCGACATGTCTGAGATGCCGGATTTTCAGATTTGGACTTTTCCATCTTTGGGGTTTAATACATTCCGAAAAATTTGTGATTTTTTAAAAGTCAGATTTTATTTTAAAAAAATCACAAATTTTTCATTATTTTTGCATTTGGAGTTTAGTAACTCCTAGAAGAACTCTACTAGAAAATCATGTAAACATGAAATAAACCCAATAGGCTGGTTTTGCTTCCAATAAGGATTAATTATATCTTGGTTGGGATCAAGTACAAGGTACTGTTTTATTATTACACAGAAAAGGGAAATTATTTTGAAAAATGTGGATTATTGGATAAAATGGAATCTATTCCGTAATTTGGAACTTTCTGAATTATGAGTTTCCGGACAATGAATCCAATACCTGTATATCCCTCATTGGAAATAATTTTAAAGTTGTACAGATTCTTATGGGTTATCTTTTGTCGTCAAAAGAGGAAGATGAAATGATATCTAAAAAAAAACATTTAGTTCCCTCATTAACTGGAAAGGAGAAAAGGATACTCGGAGTATGGATTATACGAAGCATCAATATTATTAACAATTCCCATTGCATATTTTCAAGGATTCTTAGCAAACATATTCTGTTTTAAAAAAAATCAGTTATTTATGTGCTGTGTTTATTAATGGGATTGTTCCAGCCTTAATGAAAGTAGTTCACTCAACGACTTTGCTAATAGGTTATTTTACTTTAGGAGGAACTTAAAGGAAGACAGAGGTTGCACAAAATATGTGGCTCTCAAGTCAAAGGGAATAGTTTAATATGCACGGACATGTGTTCTCCTTGTTCCCGATATACAGCCGGCGTTGGTTATATTACTTACACTGTTTGTCTCTGTAGATAAATATATTTGGATTAAAGGATGAAAGCACCATATAACTTCTGCTGGAAAGTTTACATTTGCCGTGGATCTGTGTATCTATTTGTGCTTTCCCCATAAACCTAGTTTTTCTTTCCCTGAGGTCTAATATATATTTTATTGGGTTTATTGCACAGAATTCAATCAGTATATGAAATAAGAATCCCTTGATGATGTAGAAGCATATGATGATGTAGAAGCATATAGTCAGGGGCATAATTCTTGGTGGAACCGTTCTTCCAACAGAGGAGCCAAATACTTTTACCTAGAGATGTTGCCACCATAAGCCCCAAAGGAATTCATGGTATAGATAGAGTCAATTATAATGAAGCCAATGGAGAAAACCAAAGAGTGTATCTGTGTGCCAAAAAAAACGGATATAGGGTAGCTCCGAAACCATGGGGGAAATTAACTGAAAGTGCGCAACTTCGGATCTTCGTGAATTAGCGTTGTCCAGGCAAATTTACACCTGGCGAAGTGTTGCGATGTGCGTGAAGCCATCGCTGGTGATTTTTTCACCGGTTAGTGAATTTGCCCCCATGTTTCTAGATAAATGATGCGTCGAAAACAAGATTCGGTTCGGGTTTCGGCCAGGATTCAGGCTTTTTCAGTAGGATTCGGACAAAACCTTCTGCCTGGCCAAACTGAATCCGAACACTGATGGAGGAATTTGTCCCATTTCCGCAAAAATTATCCAATATCCCGCTAAATTAGTGAAACTGCGAAAAATTTGCAAAATGGTGAAAAGATCAAGAAAGCAAATTTTGACGCTGCATCAATTTGCTAATGGCGGCGTTAAAGTCAATTGGCGTTCGAATAATGTTGACGCGCCTCAGTTTTGATGAGAGTGACTTTTCCAAGGTTTTTTGACGCTGGCTGAATTTTCACCGCAGTTTTGTGAATTTATTCGCCAGCGGAACGCGGAAATTCACAGTGAATTAGCGCATGGCGAATTTATTCACCCTCTGAATCCTAATTTGCAATTAGGGGCGGGGATGGAAATTGTGTGATTTTTTGTCACAAAACAAGGAAGTAAAAAATGGTCTCCCCTTCCCACCCCTAATTTGCATATGCAAATTTGGTTTCAGTATTCAGCCAAATCTTTGCCAAGGATTCGGGGGTTCGGCCAAATCCGAAATAGTGGATTCAGTGCATCCCTAATTCAGATTCGGTTGTTTTAAAGAGCTGAAGTTGCACCTTGAGCAGTCTATGACTATAAAGGTCATTTGTGCAGAATGGGGCAGAATAATGAAATTGAAAGCACTTTTCATTAACACTACCTTTTGGTTCTTTAGATAAATTGTGACATTAAACCCCCAGATAAGGAACTCTTCCTTATTTGTAAGCCTGAGACAATGGCAGGGAAAGGGAGAGGCTCATTTATATACACAGCACATTATCTCTCTTTAGAACACACTTCTCATACCAGCGGTTGGTTGGGTGAGAAAGTGAGGGTAAATAAAGGTCAGAATTTGAGGAGTAATTTATATAGTCACCACTTGCTATTAGCAACTCCACTGTACTAGTGTTATGTGAAACCTTTGTTTTAATGGAACTGTGGACACGTAACAATTCCTTGAACTAAATGCCTGGGGCTTAGTTATGTCTAACTCTACACTATTCATATTTCTTTTCGTATTTGCTTTGAGAAATAGGAAGCATTTCACGTAGGTTTTGAGACACGTTGGCACAGTTTCTCCTGTGCTTTTCCTTGGCTCCCCGGGGTCCCCATGTCTGATCTACAAGTGTGAGGCAGCTTGAAAGGCTTGAGACTGGAGAGGACTCCCTGGGAGGAAAGGCACCAGCTCTGTACTCTGCAGATATATCACTGTTGATTCCAGCAGGAGTTAACACATTACCTACAAGGTAGTCCTGAGTGATGCGCAAAGTCCGAGCATTGGGATATTATTCTGTAACTTGAAAGATGCTAAAACTTCAGCCAATCATGGAACAATTTAACTTCTCCTATGAGTTTAATATAAAAATTGGTCAAAGCATGTAAAGCAAATAACAGTCAATGTTTCATTTAAAAGACTGGAACAACAGGACTGAAGAAGAACCATAGAAATGCGTTTTGCATCCTTTCCTGATCACAGAATTATCCGTCTGGGAGGCAGCATGACTGCTCTAGATGGTAAGTATGGTCTAAACACTACTATAGTTCATATAAACAAGCTGCTGTGTAGCCATGGGGGCAGCCATTCAAGCACAGGATACACAGTAGATAACAGATAAGTACTACTATAGTTTATATAAACAAGCTGCTGTGTAGTCATGGGGCAGCCATTCAAGCACAGGATACACAGTAGATAACAGATAAGTACTACTATAGTTCATATAAACAAGCTGCTGTGTAGCCATGGGGGCAGCCATTCAAGCACAGGATACACAGTCGATAACAGATAAGTACTACTATAGTTTAAAAAACCAGCTGCTGTGTAGCCATGGGGGCAGCCATTCAAGCACAGGATACACAGTAGATAACAGATAAGTACTACTATAGTTTATATAAAAAAGCTGCTGTGTAGCCATGGGGGCAGCCATTCAAGCACAGGATACACAGTAGATAACAGATAAGTACTACTATAGTTTATATAAACAAGCTGCTGTGTAGTCATGGGGCAGCCATTCAAGCACAGGATACACAGTAGATAACAGATAAGTACTACTATAGTTTATATAAACAAGCTGCTGTGTAGCCATGGGTGCAGCCATTCAAGCACAGGATACACAGTAGATGACAGATAAGTACTACTATAGTTTATATAAACAAGCTGCTGTGTAGTCATGGGGCAGCCATTCAAGCACAGGATACACAGTAGATAACAGATAAGTACTACTATAGTTTATATAAACAAGCTGCTGTGTAGCCATGGGTGCAGCCATTCAAGCACAGGATACACAGTAGATGACAGATAAGTACTACTATAGTTTATATAAACAAGCTGCTGTGTAGTCATGGGGCAGCCATTCAAGCACAGGATACACAGTAGATAACAGATAAGTACTACTATAGTTCATATAAACAAGCTGCTGTGTAGCCATGGGGGCAGCCATTCAAGCACAGGATACACAGTCGATAACAGATAAGTACTACTATAGTTTAAAAAACAAGCTGCTGTGTAGCCATGGGGGCAGCCATTCAAGCACAGGATACACAGTAGATAACAGATAAGTACTACTATAGTTTATATAAAAAGCTGCTGTGTAGCCATGGGGGCAGCCATTCAAGCACAGGATACACAGTAGATAACAGATAAGTACTACTATAGTTTATATAAACAAGCTGCTGTGTAGCCATGGGGGCAGCCATTCAAGCACAGGATACACAGTAGATAACAGATAAGTACTACTATAGTTTATATAAACAAGCTGCTGTGTAGCCATGGGGGCAGCCATTCAAGCACAGGATACACAGTAGATAACAGATAAGTACTACTATAGTTTATATAAACAAGCTGCTGTGTAAAAACGATATACTACACCACCACATTCCCTTGAGTTCACATACTCTACAAGACAAGGCAGGGGTTTTTGCATAAGAGCCTTCATTGAACACCAGAGCATGCTTGACTCAGAACACTTCCGTTTGTATACGACCCTCTTGTACATAAAGAGCCTGGTACTAAACTATTAGTCCACAATACCCGGTTAAAGGGTTTGTTGTACTTGAGGTTTTGGGAAGATAAATCCAATGAATCTGGCCACAACTGCTCTCAGTTTCCAGCTTCCATATATATACTGGCCAATTGTAGGGCAAGACTGCTTGAACCTGGGTGCTGCTAAGGTAGCTGCAATATTCTCCAGACACATTGGGGCAAATTCACTAAGATTCGTAATTGCGCCAGCGTCCGCTTCGCCGCACTTCACCAGGCGTATTTTCACCAGCACTGCACAAATTCACTAAAATCCGAAGTTGCGCTCAGGGGAAGCGTAAGGTCGCAAAGTTGCGCTAGCGTTAATTCGCCAAGCAAAGCAAAGTTACGCTAGCAATGCTTAATTTGCATACGGCGCCAAATTGAAGTTACAATGGAGGCATAAAATTAGAAACCTTTCTCACATCTTTCCTAAGCAGAAGAACATCAGCCTCTTTCTTTCTCCTGACAACTTCCTTGACTACTTGGTGGTCAGACTGGTGGGAAACTGACCAGCAGGTGGCGCTGTTGTAACACAATTCATTCATATTAACAGCACATGTATCCCTTAATATCTTGGAATTAAAACAAAATAAATAATGAATGTACATTGCAAAAGTGCTTAGAATTCCCCCCTCATTAGTTTTACACTCACTCATTTCTAAGGTTTACTTATCCTTTAAGACGTCCTACCACAAGGTTGTTGAGCTTCTAGTTTCTTTTACCATGGTCAACCACAACTTTTACAGTAGAGGCTCCTGGGAATTATAGTTGATAGCAGCTGAAAGGTCAGAAATGCACATCTGTTCTGCCTTATATGAGAGACAGATAAAGTGTAAAGTGAAACTAACACCAATGTTACCTGCTTAAAACAGTATTTGATGCCTTTAGGAAAGGAAAGATTAAATCCCAAAGAATAATAGCATTGCACTGCATTTATAGTAGAGTCATTTATCAAAGCCATAGTGACATTATTTGGTTATGCTTAACTGTCGGCAGCTTCATCTGCTTGGCCTTTTGCACCAAGTCTAACGAGCTGATGGATTCATCTCAATGGTGTTAAAAGAGGAAACCTTTTACATGCTGGGAACTTAAATTCTTTTAAGGGATTTAGAGAGTTTGCCTGTTTAGTTCCCATTCCCAGTGCTAAAGCTCAATGAGTGATGGATTTCTGGTGATAACAGTTATATTAAGTAAATGCCAAGCCCAGAAATCACAGTCATCAGCCAAAAGTCAGAACCTTATCCCGTAGAATCCAGGATTACATTCTCAGGCATTATTTTATAATATTGAAGCATCAAATGCTAGCCAAATGTTTATTTACAAAGTCATTGGGAAGATCAGACATTCTATTAAAATTCTGAGCTTGCAAGGATTGAAGAGATCTGTTCCAAGTTTTCATGAACATCCTATGGAATCAAAGTGTGAAGAGCATTTATCCCCACATAAGCTTAGGGGAGTTAGGAATTTGTTCTTACCTTACTTTTCGGTATAGACCTAGCTTGGCCTGGGTGTGTAGATGTAGGCCTCTTTGGATTGTGCTGGGAGGTTGAATATCTGAAAACCTCAACAGAAGACCAACGTCAGGGAGGAAGGACCCTGTGATTGAAGACATGAGTAGGGGTTACCTCTTGGTATAGCTCACTTTAGAGTCAGACTTAGTAGAGCAATTAGAGGCTCCACCAAAGAAAACAGAGAAGTGCAAAGGTTTGTCCCACCAGTGTAGAACTAACAGAGTAAGAAGAATTCCCTTGGATCACCATTGAGAAGACCTTCTACTGTCCCTTTACTTGACAATCAAGTGGAAATTACAACTTTAACAACAACCACTGGACATTTATTTATCTAATTTATTTAAGAACCACAAATAATCACATCATTATGAATCAGTGAAGTGTGAAAATCAAAATCATTTGGTCCAAAGCTACCGCCCAGCTAAGAGAATTTTATGGACTGAGTGCTGACCTGAGAGTGGCTGGGGGCATTTGCAAAATTTTTCAGGGTTCAGCTTTCAAATCCATGAGGAATTGAAGGCTTTTGCAGGATAGAGGGTTTGGGATTGGAAACATATTCTGTAAACTTTAATAGTATATTATTTGAATGAGCTAATCGGTCCCGTCTCACTTTACCAAAAATTTTCAAATTGCATTTTTGACTTTTCTGTGTGGCAGTTTTTCAGTCTATGGGCCTTTTTTCATTGCAATTGCAATGTATTCATTACTAGTTACTTTCCTTTATTTTTTTTTCTCTTGGAACACTGCATATTGCAAAAAAAAAAAGGTGTCATGGTCAATAAAAAAAAGTGGAAAATCCAAAATACAAATCTATACATTTTGGGAAGAATGTGGAACTCCACCCACGGAAGCCAAAATCCAACAAATGACATCTGTCTTTTCTGAATCACTTGTATCCAACTGTAGACGATAACAATGATTTAAATAATAATTAACATTCAAGTCAGATGCAGATGATTTGAAGGACTTGCCTACTCACTTACTGTTTAACAACATATACAGTTATAAAGAACTTGCTTGCATAGATCCAGGATTACTGTATTTTTCTGTTAACAAACACATCCCTTGTGCTTAACAGGTCTCTTCATATGGAAATCCTGGGTGGAATTTATAGCTGTGTGAATACCCCGTGAGGATGACATCATATCTAGTGGAGGAATCACAGGAACGAGTGTGACCAATGGGAGGGTACTCCTGTGAAGCTCTTCAAAGAGAGGTAAGACAGAATCAGCTGTGATTTAACATCTTATTAAAGATAGTGGTATTTTGTATGAGTGTAACTGAATTTCCACAGAACTTTGAGACGTATTGAAAGATTTGTAATGTAGATAAGTGAGTGGGGCCAGTGGCAATTAATAAGAAGGACAGTGTTCAGGTAACTCAGTGCAGATCCTATTTTTGGGCAGCTTTTTGAAAGCAAACATTTGATTGGTTGTTGTTGGTTGTATTTACTAGACCAGGACACTTTGTCTTTGTTTCTTGTTCATGTCCATGTTTCAATATTTTGGTACTGCTTATCACCACCTGCATCCACATGTAGTCAGTTTCCATTGCTGGCCATTAGAGGCAATGAAGGGAATAGGAATGGATCCAGAGATTCTAAACTATATGCCATTAGGGAATGTAGGTTCCTAATGGTGTTGAGACTTTTCTTTCTCCATAAAATGTGCTACAGAATGTTAGATAAGGTTGTATCCATCTGTGGATCAATGTTGAGGCCAATAATGTGTTCAAAATTCAATTTTGAAGGCATTGTTTATAGAAACATCATTTATACTGTATCTAAGTATTCTAGATAATTCTCCTGATGATTGAGTCGGTTGCCAAGAAAGGTTCGTCCCATAGCCTGGAAGTCCTTTGAACAGCAAATTGACTATAAATCTCTTAGTAATGCTCAATAAATTTCACTTAATGGACAAAAAGTTGTATATCTTTGTGCACTCAGATGAAACAAGACCCAATTATTTAAAACTCAACTTTTATTAGGACTCAGTGCTGACTAGAAGCTTGAAAAAAAAAAAAACTGGTCAGAGATTGTGGTCAGCATTCTTTCCAGTTGCTTCTAGTTTTTATTAAAATGTAGGGTCTCCAGGCAACTTTCACTATGCAAAAAACAAGGCCAGGTCCAGGTTTACAGAGGAGCATGATTGTTGTGTTTTGTAGATATGGAATGCTCTGCATTAATTATGAGTTTAATCTAAGAAGTTGTAATGGGTGGACTTCTGTATACAACTAAATGAACCTGTATTGCTGTTGCCTCTGATGATATATGGACCAATTCTCCTTTTTATACTCACAACATATTTGCCGGTAGTAGGTGCTGTCAATGATTTATTTTCAGGGAGGGAAGTATTGGCTGATGAGCAGATGCTCTGGGTATTGAGCCTGGACAGAACACTCCATGGCAGATTGTGCAGCCCGAAATGAGTGAATCCAGCAGACACATGCTTTGTTTGACAACTCAGTGTATCTCACGCCTCTGAGCCAATTGTCTCTCAAACAAAAGCAAAAAAAAAAACCTTGAGTTCTGGGCCCAAGTTAAGAATGTCATGCATTAACTACATGTGGGTTAGTCATGTAGACAACAGAGAACTGTATTCATTGTAAAATAGGAAAAGTCTCTTAGTTCGTCTAGAGAAAATTAGCTGCAGAGCTTTGGAATTAAAGAGATTATCTAGCCTGTTGGTTGCAAATAATGACCGTTATATAAAGGACAGGGCTTACTGTACATAAATATATATCTCTTTGTGTATAGTATGTGCAGAAAACATTTTATATATGTAGATTTTTATCAACTCAAAAGTTTTGTAGCTCCTGTATTGATCCCTTTGCCAGTATTATTGTATAGTTTACCTACACAATATGATTATCAGTTCCCTACGATCTTTGGTTGGACCCCTTAACTTCAGGGACAATAACAACCTATAAATTGCATGTGCTTCAGGCAAGAACCGGTATAATGCACATAGGAGACAAGAAGAGGTGACGATTCTGACGAAGGAACAGGAACAAGATCAGGATGACTAGGGTGCAGAATCAAAGTCTGGCAGGATAGGGACGGAGTAGGTGATGAACAAATGACAGGGAGAGGAGTGTACATAGAGACTATGATGGAGCAGGTGAAGATCTGGTGACAGAATGGAGCAGTACAGATTGGGCAAAGAGTCAGGAACAAGTTTAACAGAATAACAACAGTGCAGGCAAAGAATTGGTGAACAGGTCAAGACTAGGCAACAGGAGGAAGAACAGGAACATGAAGTGAGGAGGGCTAGGATTATATACTGTACAGCAGAGTCTTACCCCAACCAACCAATTAGACTGCTGGGGTGATGTGATGCAACTAGGGAAATAGGTGGAAGAGAGATGAGCACTCAATGACTGCTCTCCTGGCCCAGAGGTTGTTGATAGCAAACAACCACCACATGGTCCTGGGTTTGACCCCCAGCAGAGCCTTACAGTAATACTCAGTCCTCAACTATGAAACAACATTGTCCAAATTTAACTTGTGTTTGGTAGACTTTATAGTTATACATATTTTATACTACATCTACAGAAAAAAGACACTTTTACCACAAGCAATTGGAATGCAATAATTTGCCATCTAAAAATACTTCTCAACTACTGCCATTTACGATTAGCGAGGAGTCAATGAAGACTCACCAGATTTGCAATGAAGCCTCACAAGTGAGCATGCCTACACAGCTTGAGAAACATTGCTCACTGCTTTATTATGCCAATATGCACTATGTAGTCTGAATGTAAGCATCATGACAGATCTAATGTTGATCGGGAATCTTCCAGGGGAGGTAGGAATAAAGTCCCAGAAAAGTGATCAACTGCAAAGCAGACTCTACTGACCACATCTTGGTCTAAAAATACTGTAGGGAGGTTTTTTTTCAAGTTATGCAAGATCGGTGCTGCTGACTTAACTAAAAGGCATAGATATTGTCTAGAGAAACAACAAAAGAGTCTCACTTATAATGGATTTCATAAGATCTGTATTCTGGCCTGGCTCCCCTTGTGTGACCCTGTACTGCTTGGGATTCCCTGTATCAGTTCTATCACCATGGAATATGAGTTTACATAAGGGCTATGTTTGATGGTTTTCCAGCTTTGAAAAAAAAGCAGGCAGAGATGAACAGGCTCATAAAGATGTTTGTGTATGTGTTTCTGATTTGTCAGCTTGAGCCAGAGCATCTTTCCGTGCTTGGGATCCTCTATTTACTTGCACTCAAGGTCTTTAATCCTCAAAGGCGTTTCTTGGTGTGAGGTTCATGATCTATCTAAGAGTTAAATGGCAAGGAAAGCGAAAACTGCCAATAAAACTCTCCCAGGAGCAGATTTAATTGAAAGAACAATTTACGGGTCTAAAGTTTCCCCTACAGCAATTAAAGACTAGAAATATTAAGCTGATGTGGCCACATTTTTTTTTAAACTTTCACTTTGCGAAAACCTCCCCAGATTATTTCACGTTACCGGGGCATTATTTATATATTTTCAGTTTGTTTTCTCATTTCATACTGTAAACTGCCAGAAAATTGGTTTCTGTTCTGTCAGACCATTCAGTTCTGTTCCATGCATGAGTTTAACTGTACAAGGATCTTCAGACAGCAGTGTGCCACGCAAGAACCTTATAGTTGCTTGCCTCAAGAAACCCAACTAAATGTTTCCATTGTTAGAACAACAGATTGAAGGACTTCAGAACTAAGACTGTAGTTTGGAGCCTTCTTCCAATGCCAAAATTTGTAGACATGGAATAAACAATTCTCTGGAGACCGTATATGTGGAGAAAAATATATCAGGTATTCTCATTTTGCGACTTTACAGCTATTATTGAATTGCAGTGTTGGATAACCGCCAGTAGGAGCCTTGATGCTTTCTCCCCAGTGTTGGTTCTTGAGGACCAATTGAAATGTTTCTTCTGCCATCCTGTAGACACCATAAGCAGCATTTCCCAACGTCAAGCCAATCCCTGGGCTTAATGTCTCAGCACAACAAGGACTTTGGGTAGGTCAATCCAATCCAACAGAGTAGGAATACATTCAAACCTATAGATATTCATAGGATAAAATGTGAAACCTTCACAGAGAAGACTTTTTCAGAAGTGCTTTACAGGCATGCTACATTGTTGTTTCCCATTTAAGAGACATCTAAAATGTTAGCTGCTAATATATTTTGAGGCAAGTTCTTTCTTGCCTTTTTGAAGTCTCTTCTTGCTGTTCAGAAATCAGTTCTCCATAACTGTAAAACAAGTAGGCAAACAAAGGAGCACACGTACTGTACATATTGTGATTGTGATAACTAGTGATGGGCGAATTTATATGTCAGGCTAAGCGTCCCTAAACCAACACCAATATGTTTCTTAAACCACCCTTACTTGAGGGTATTAAATACACACACCACAGGTACTGGTTCACAGGGTCCTAGATGGATTACACACAGTTATCTTAGAATCCTACCAAACTAGTTCCTACACCTGGAAAGCATTACCACATGCTACCTTACACTTGATCTTCTTGGTGGAGCACTCATTTCTCTTCCTAGTAAAGAATGTGCTATGACAGAAGATACTGAGGCCTTATTCTTCAGGCTTTCACCTGGGCATCACCAGATAAAGTCCAAAATAAAAGAGCCATTTGCTCCCTCCCTTTATATAACCTCAGTACAGGAACCAATTACATTTCCCAGTCCTATGGGCGCTAGTGATGCACAGTCAGGTCTGACACCCGTGGGTCAGGCATGTAGGGGGGGGTCAACCTTATGCTGCTGGTTTCGGGTGGTGGTAGCCTCTATTTACAGCCACGTGCCTGACCCACCCCCTTTTGTGAAATCAGAGATGGGTATGTTGGGTGCAGGTCTATAAATAGACCTGCGGGTCCTATTTTTGTTGATGTCACAAATGGGCACACATCATTCCCCCAAGGTATAGATTACAGATACAGGGATGTCCTGAGCCAGTAGGGAAATGTAACTCATGGCTCATCTACATTAACCTCCCCAATAACAAAAATCCTTTTCCACCTATGAGCATCAACACAGAATGTGTGTTGGAGTTTAGAACATGCAGTCAGACTGGTTAGTAATGTTCCATGTCATGTGTGTGGGTGTTTATTACCTATTTACAGCCTTTGCTTATCACAAATGTGGGACTACTTTCTTATAAAATAAAAATATATTTTTTTTAAAGCATGTGTTTTTATATAAATCGACACAGGTTTACCAGGAATGGTGCAGCGCCAGCAACTTAATAGATACTACTGTACCTAATGTGTCCAATCAAAATGAAATCACTCAAAATGACTTGAGAGACTTGAATTTCCACACAATCACATCTCATTGCGCGGCGCCATTACTATAATGGAGTTCCAAATAAGCTACTTCCGATGAAAACAGATTTTTCTCCACCAATATATATAAAAACAGGCAGGTAATTTTAGAAGAAAAGTGATCTGAAAGCTGCAGTGCTTACTTTTGTTGTGATAAAATGGTGCCAACAGGTCAACATTTGCTGAGTATAGTCAGTAACTTCTCTAATCATCATCATCATCATAGCTAATGCCTTCATCTGCTAGAAGTAATGCATGATGTACAGTGATCCAAAGAAAAGCCATCAGGGATGCATGAAAGTGTAGTCATGATCGTGATCCCATATTCATAAACTCCAAACATTAATTCCTATTCAAATACTTTATAATGTGTCTGCTCCATTCTGTTTTTGTGGAATAGACTTTGTAAAAAGTTGCAGGGTTCAACCAGTGAAAGCACCATGACTGCTCTGCTTGGGTTTCCTAAGAGATGTGGCTGGACATTTTTACGGTTCAATGTGTGTTTTCTGTTGTCATGGCTTCAGATTTTGGATTTCAGAAGATGGACTTGTCCAAATAACTGATCCTCCATCAACCACAAGGAAGAACTACAGAGGAACATTATTTCTTTAGCTAAAGTATGTTTAGCCTGCAAGTCCAAAAACTCATTCCTACTCTTCTGGGAAGGTTCCCACTAAGGATTTGCTTATAATTACTAATGTTGGGGATCAGGCCTGGGAAAAACCTGGTGGGCCTCAGTCCTCATCAGCCCCTAATCTCTTCTACTGCCCAGGCCACCCCATCAGAGTTGAGAAGGAAGGAGGTAAAAGATGTGGATTTCAATGCAGTTGTGCATACCTTCATTCTCTGGGGATAGTGAGGGCAGAGGGAGGAGGGCCCAGGAGCTTGTGCCAAGGACCCTTGAAGTTGCCTCAGATGCCCCAGTCTGATGCTTGTCAGGGTTCAAATTTATGACCATCAAATGCACTGGCAGGGTACAGGAAATTACAACTCAGTAGAAAGTTGAAATGGACCCTCCAAGCTGAAAATCACAAAGTCCTGGCAATGGTCTCCTTTGCCATTGCCTTTAGGTAAGATTTTATGACACTTTCCACTTCCCCCCCACTCTAAAGCCCTCCCTTTCTGTTATAATCCTTTTCATGAAGCTGGAAACCTTTGTACTCTAGCAGCCTGGGTTTGTTATTTTTGTTTCATTGGTATGAGCAATCAAAAATTACCAATGTACTCAGTAATGGCTCAACCACTACACAAACAAGGGGACATCCAACAGTAGAAGCTTAAAGGCTTTTGGATTTACAGAACAGTAGCATTGAACTTTATTGGTTAAGCAGAATTGATATCTTATCTGGCTGGTATATAGTTGGGGTGAGTGTTTATTTGTGCCCTGGGTACCCCTGGAACTATAGCAGGGTGACACCCCAATGTTTCTATATATCTGTAACCTTGTTATGAGTTAAGGGGGCCCAGCCTGAAGGCCAGTTAGGGGGAGATTTGGGGTGAGTGATTATTTGTACCCTGAGTACCCCTGGAATTATAGCAGGGTGACTGTTACCCCAATGTTTCTATATATCTGTAACCTTGTTATGAGCTAAGGGGCCCAGCCTGGAGGCCAGTTAGGGGGAGATTTGGGGTGAGTGCTTATTTGTGCCCTGGGTACCCCTGGAACTATAGCAGGGTGACTGTTACCCCAATGTTTCTATATATCTGTAACCTTGTTATGAGCTAAGGGAGCCCAGTCTGAAGGTCAGTTAGAGGGAGATTTGGGGTGAGTGTTTATTTGTGCCCTGGTTACCCCTGGAACTATAGCAGGGTGACTGTTACCCCAATGTTTCTATATATCTGTAACCTTGTTATGAGCTAAGGGGGCCCAGTCTGAAGGTCAGGTAGGGGGAGATTTGGGATGAGTGATTATTTGTGCCCTGGGTACCCCTGGAACTATAGCAGGGTGACACCCCAATGTTTCTATATATCTGTAACCTTGTTATGAGCTAAGGGGGCCCAGTCTGAAGGCCAGTTAGGGGGAGATTTGGGGTGATTGCTTATTTGTGTCCTGGGTACCCCTGGAACTATAGCAGGGTGACTGTTACCCAATTGTTTCTATATCTTTAACTTTAGTATGTGTTCAGAGGGCACCAATCAAAGGTTGGACTTCTATATTAGGAACCTATTTAGTAAAAAATGCATGGAACCACAGAAAAGAGGTGAGTACCACAGCCCTCAGATATTAAAAGAACCAACAAAGTATAGAACTCTCTTCATGGTTCAAGTAAATCAGTCATGGAAAATCATGGGCATTTACTTGGCATGCTTTGGAATTAAACATGATTTTCCCCAGCTATAAGCTCCATGGTTTTTTCTATCCACATAAATATTCAGTTCACTGTGCCCTTTAATGAGCCGAGCGTCATATCTGCATGTTGCTTCTAATCTTCGCTGTCACCCAGTACTGGAGAGGTTTATGAATTCTAATGTAGGATTATATGTTCATAAAGATGAGGTGATATTAATCTCCCTGCAGGGGTAATTTTAGGGCAGGGCAGAAAGCAAATATATGATCCCCCAAACCCAACACGATTACATTTCTAGTATATCAGTGACATTTAATCTGCTGTATTTCAAATGTCACTAAACTACATCTCCCAGAATCCTTATGACAGTTGGTCATTGGTAATGACAGTTCATTTAACCACAGTGAGATGGCATTTGGGGGCTCCCAATCTCTATTACATTAGGGGTCCCTTGATTGTGTGTATTTATGGTTTAAGCACATCTTATTGATTATTATTAGTGATGACCTACCAGAACCATCACAGGTTTTAAGTAGCTGTTGGTTCTGACTTCTGAAGAAATGTAGCAGGAGCCAGCTGATTATTGCATATCAGATTCAAATTCATTTCCACTACGCTAATTCTCTAAAATGTTGCCTCCTGTGTGCCGAACGCTGGCAACTTTTCGCTATCGATATTTCTTCAGTGCGACCATTTGATAGCGAAGATTTATTAGCGTTTGTTTATGCCTAGCGAAAAATCGCTAGTGAGCTTACACTTAGGTCAATTTGAATATGGCGGGCACATTGAAGTTGTATGGACGTCTTTATTAGAGATGTTGGTGAAAATACTGAAGTTACCACTTTTTATTACAAATGTCCAAGGAACCTTAATAAAGACAAAAGAGATCATATAATGCCCTAGACATGAGACCAGGGCAGCCATCAGGGAGGGACAGGGGGGAGAGTTGTAGGGGGCCCTGCCACACCGCACTTTCTTGATTACCCCCTGCTTTCTGAGAGCTGCCGACTTCGGGAAGGCAGGGCGGGAGCACAAGGGGAGGGATCTTCTGTCCATTACTTCCCCTTATTGGTCACTGAGTTTAAGTTCCGGTTGAGCTGCTCAGGGATTGGATAGCTGAGGTTTGAACTTCTCCTCCAGCTCATCCAATCACCATGCAGCTTTACCAGGACTTGAAATTCTGTGACCAATTAGGGAAGAAAATGGTGTCACTGGAAGAAGATGCAGCCACCTGTGCTCCCCTCCTCCCTTCTGTAGTTGGCAGCTCACTGACAGCAGGTGGGCCCCACTAATGAAGTAAGTGTAACATGGCAGGGCCCCCCTTAAGGTAACCCTTTGTGGTCCCTGTTGTGTGGTGGGGCCCTGGGCACTAATTTTTTTAAACTTCTGGGGGGGGCAAGTTTACCAATGGACCAATTTTCTTATAACGTGGGGGGGGGGCTGGCCACCATTTTTCCCTCATGTGGGGTCCTAGCCAGTAGCCACCAATATTTTTTAATGGGTGGCCCTGATCACAAATGTTTTTTTTTAATGGGGGGGCATTGACCACCAATATTTTTTTATTAACATGTGGGAACCATAGCCACCACTGTTTTTTTTTTTAGTGTGTGGTGGGGGTGGACCTGTAGATGGGGCTTGCGGTGGGCGCAGCCCAGGGGGGCCCAGGAATTTTTTCAAATGGGGCTCTGTGATTTCTGATGGCGGCCCTCCATGAGACCACTGTAAATTGAATGTTCCATGACCCTCAAGTATCTGGGAAAAAATGTTAACGTAAAAAAGTTTGTTAGGACTTTTGCCTGAGCGACGATCTGTTTCGCTAGCGAATAGTCATCTGCGCCTGTTAGTGAATTGGCAATGTCCCTGCAGATGGGATTTCTGGTGAAAAGTCACTAGCGTTAGCCACTTCGCTAGGCCTGGATTTGTGGCGAGGCCACAAAGGTCCGGGCCTAGGGTGGTGAAATTTTAGGGGCGGCATGCCACCCAGCCACGTCCTAGAATGTTTGGGAATGCAAAGTTCCCCATCGCTACGATGCATGTGCATGCGCACACTTGCGCGAGAAGGGGGAATGGTACGAACCAATAGCGGGCGCTAGGATCCCAAGGCCTCGGGGAGAAATCCAGCGATGCACTTAGCCCTTTAGTAACCTGCCCCTAAGGCTCCTGAGCCAATTAGAAGCAAATGCTTCCAGATAAGACACTGAATCTATAGAAAATACTCATTGCTGATTAGAAGCCCTGCTGTAGAAACCTGCTGCCTGGATCAGATGGGCTGAAGCTGGTTCCTAGAACAAGATGAGCTGCACATTTCTTTATTGGTTCTTCCACTGTTGCTCATGCATTGAAATGCACTTCGGAGGTAACACTCCTCCCTCCCAGCGCTGCTGCTTCTTCTGCATTATATCTGCCTCTTTGGCTTTGCCCATGATTCACATTCTCAGCCTCTGTAACTGGGAATGGATCAATTCCGCAGCGACTTTCGGTGACAGGAGTAAAGCTATCTTCACAAGTGATTTATATCAGGCTGAATAGATAAACCACTAGTAATCTTCAAAGAAAGAGCAAGCAGGCATTTGTATTCTACTGCAGGTACAATTGGCATGGAGAATTTAACCCTTTCAACGGTGCTTTGGTTAGGGGATTCTAGGGAATACAGAGAAGAGATAAGCACTAAAATATATGGTCAGAGATGGGTCATTTTTCTAATGTATTGTAAAATATTTCCTGCTTTTCCCCTTGTAAGTTATTATTTTACTGTGGTCTGAACTGAGTCCTGCATCGGGTCAGGTACCCCCGGAATACACCCATAGTGATTAGGTTTTGGGCAGGAGGTAGCTCCCACCCTTCCCTGAGGTTATTTGTCCCCTATACAGAGTGATCTCACTTCCAGTTCACAGTGATGTCACATCCCGGGGTCGAAAGGTAAGTTAGCTATTTGTGGGTCTAGGTAGAGAAACATATTGGGTGACAAGTTTAGGTCAGGTTGCTGGTCAGCGGGTCTACCCTACCAGACGTGCACAGGACTCAAGTCTGACCAACCCACTGCTTTCCATGTCCGTGACTTTGGCGTATATCCTCATTTTCTGTTCTTTATGTCCCATTATTTCTTATTTTAAAAGCTGCCTATTTTTGTTATCTTTACTAATAATTTCATCTGATCTGCCCAGGCCATAAACGTTTCCATACACAACTCAAGCGGGTAGGAGTCACTCCTTGATTCAAAAACATGGAGTTAATACCAGAGGGAATAAAAAAGCTTCTACCAAGAGTTAATCACTACCCCCTCCCCTAATTGATAGTCTCTCAACAAATACACCTACTGTATGTCTAATTCCAGTGCCCATTGGTAATAGTCCCAGACGCCCATCTATACCTATAACGCAAGCCATATATTTTCTTTAAATCATGAACGCAATAAAACATATATTTCTTATTTTATTTTCTGACTTCTGCTCTCTGCCAAAGCTAGGAGTTTGGGAAATCTGGTTCCACTTCTTTGAGTCTCTTGTACTCAACTGTTGTTAACTGAAGTTCATTCATGGAAAGGATAAATGTCCCTCTATAAACAGTGCAACCAGAGAGTGTGTATGCTCTTAACTAGGGATGAGCAAATTTTTTCGCCTTGTTTTGCCGAAAAAATGACGCCCATAGACTTGTATGGAGACGTACGTCAAAAAAAAAACGACAAAATAATTTCGCCGCGCGACAAATTTTTGGTGAAACGAATCGGGTCAAATTCGCCCATCCCTGCTCTTAACTAAGGAAAAAAAAAAAAGTAGGATCTGCCTCAACATGATGCACCAATACACAATTTTTGCTTTTCTATTGTAATGAGTGGTTTTTCACTCCAATATGTTGCACCATAAAAGTCTGTTTTCTGTGCCCTTCCTCTAATGCATCATCCAAACCAATAAACAACATACATGCACATGTACATATATTTTTTTTCATCCAACTTTAGCATTTTAAGGCCATACATTCTTCTTCTCTCCTAATCTCCCACTGGTCTCCTCCTCTTCTCTCCCACTGTTTGATTCAGTGGCTCTATTCCTGTGCACTGTGACTCATGAAAGCCGATGTAAGGAACGTCTTTGTTATAAGTAGAGACACCTCCTCGAAGCCAGAGAATGGAACAGACGGTGGGGGTGTAAGATTCCATTTAGGTAGGAACATCATTCCCATTGCCACAATCCAAGTGCCAGAGAAAAAAGAACCAGTGATAATTGACAGTTGCAGTAGCAGATTTTTATTTTAAAAAAGTACTTTTATATATGTGAACTGGATATTTTAAGCATTTAAGGGTCCTCCTTCCACCACTCATGATCTTTCCATCCATAGTCAGCCCTCATCATTTTTATTTCATCTCTGTATCTGTGACAATTTCTATAGATGTACTTTGTGTTTAACACAATATTTTCTGTTTGACAATATTGACCCTTTCCAACTAATTTCTGGTTAGGGTTTGGGCCAGATATTGACCACAGTAGCTAAGAATTTCCATTGGACTATGAATGTGGTCTTCATCTACAGCAAATTGAATTAGACTGATTTTGGCCTACCACCTAGTAGACTAAAATAGTAGAGAATCTGCTTGTTTGCCAACTACACCAATTAAGCAGATCTTGACAATCTAGATCATAGTGCAAATCTAGTCATTTTGAAGTGAACCGGTAGAATTGTGGGCTGCAAAAAAAGCCTTTATTATGGTTTTCTCTCAAACAGTTGCAATGGGTTTGTTATTTGACAATAAAATACTGTTTCAGTGACAAAGATATTGCCCTCTCCTGAGACAAAAAGGAGTGTTGGCTTAGTATGCCTTCTGTTAGATCAACTAGAAGATAAATAGCCATGTTAGGAGCAAATGGTTGAACTTGATAGATGTTTATCTTGTTGTTGGACCTTAACAATTGTGGTATATGTTTTGTTGTGGTAAAAGAGAGTATAGAAAACCAGTCTAGTCTTGCAAAATTCAGTTGATGACCAATCTTAAACCAAGCACCAACTTTGATTGGATGCCTCAATACTGTGAGCTTTACAGTGGTTTTAATATAGTGCTCAAATGTCTTCTGGTTCCTTATACATCATTTCAGGCTGTTGTTCCAATGGAAGTCACAAGTACCATAACTTCCTGTAGTTCATTAATAAAAAAAATAGTGAACTATAATTAGTCCATATGCCTAAGAATATTTTCTGATTTGGATGTCTTGGGCCAATGATGAATTCTTCTCTAAGGACACCTGTAGGACAAGAACTGCATGAACATACTGATGTAGTTTTACCTGATGGGATTGTTAAACATGTATAAACACTGCACCCCTGAGATATATATTATACTCTCAAAGTGTTGTATGGATACTAGGAACACTGCCGATGGACCCAGGTAGGCCGATGCAATTCTCACCCTTTTTGCCTATATCATTGTCATTTATTTTTTTCTGCATGAAAACAAAGAGAAGAAATTGAGAGAAGGCTAGATGACAGTAGGTAAAGAGACTAGGAGAATAAGGAATATGAGTAAGGTGAAGAGGAATAATACTGTATATGAGGACTGGGCCAATGGTCTAAGGCAGTGATCCCCAACCAGTAGCTCGTGAGCAACATGTTGCTCTCCAACCCCTTGGATGTTGCTCCCAGTGGCACTCAAAACAGGTGCTTATTTTTGAAATTAAGGCTTGGAGACAAGTTTTGGTTGCATGAAAAACAGATGTATTGTCAAACAGAGCCTCAATGTAGGTTGACAATTCACATAGGGGCTACTAAATGGCCAATCAAAGAACTTGTTTGGCACCCCAAGAACATTTTTCATGCCTTTGTTGCTCCCAAACTCCTTTTACTTCTGAATGTTGCTCATGGGTTCAAAAGGTTGGGGATCCCTGGTCTAAGGTGTTCTGGTGAGCCCCTTGTATCCTAGTTTGACACTGCTCACACAGTTTGCCAGAAATATCCAGCACAGACAGAAGGTGCACAGAAAAGAATAGATAACTTTCACTTCACTGTAATAATTGGATGTTATGAAGGAATCATAAACGATCCAAGAACAGAACACAGACAGATTGTTAGAGAATCCTGGCTCTCTTCTTACAAGAGGAAAAGCATTAAAGATTAAACAAAATAAATCTGTTTATGCATGTAAATGGTTCAGAATGTATTCCGGATGTTACAAGACTTTGATTAAAAAAAGAAAAGAAAAATGGAGAAAGATGAAGGAAAGAAGTGAAAGGGTAATGCGAGGAGACCTACAACTCTGCTCATTATCTTTACTGAGACCAAGTTTAACTGCATTACTTTGGAACCTGCAGATTATAATTTTTTCATTACTTAAAGCAAACAACTCACTTAAATCCATTCATTGAGAAGTGTAAAAAAATGCATATAGATCTTTTAGTAAACTCTCCTAATGTACAGTAAGGGGTTGGTTTGCCAAACTCTTGCGAGAATACTTTTTGTATTTTTATGATGGACCGATTTTAAGCAACATCTTGACTTTGGTGGAAGTATTCTACCAGTTATGATATTTTTATAGTGAAAAAGAGATAACACATGGGGGGGGGTGAGTTATCAACATTCAAATTAGAATTTTTGTCACGATTCACATTTTCTTGCACAAATACTCCTACATTCAAATTAGATTTTTAAAAACTCAAATGTGTAGTATTTATTAAAGGGATTCTGTCATGATTTTTATTTCTAAATTGCACTTGAAGTTTACACTTCAAATAATTTACTCTACAATAGAACATGTTATTCCTGTGTATTTTTTTTAGTTGTAATATTGGTGTGTAGGCAGATATCTGGTCATTTTGCCTGGGCATGCTTTCAAAAAGAGCCAGCACTTTAGGATGGAACCCCTCTCTGGCAGGCTTTTATTTCTGCTACTCAATGTAACTGAATGTGACGCATTGGGACCTGGATTTTACTATCTAGTGCTATTCTTAGATCTACCAGGCAGCTGTTATCTTGCGTTAGGGAGCTGCTATCTGGTTACCTTCCCATTGTTCTGCCGATGGGCTTCTGGAGGTGTTATTACTTCAACTTGCAGTACAGCAGTAAAGAGTGACTGAAGTTTATCCGAGCACAATTCACATGACATGGGGCAGCTGGTAAACTGACAATATGTCTAACCCCAGGTCAGATTTCAAAATTAAATATAAAAAAATCTGTTTGCTCTTTTGAGAAACTGATTTCAGTGCAGAATTCTGCTGGAGCAGCACTATTAACTGATGCATTTTGAAAAAAAAAACTTTTTTCCCACGACAGTATGCCTTTAAAAGAGAAGGAAAGCATTGGATGCATTTTATTGCCAATAGATTAGCTTTTGTTTAGGATTGCAGCTGCAGTATTAGCTTGGTTTGACATCACTTCCTGCCTGAGTGTCTCCTGTTCACTTATAGTTCTGGGCTAAGGTTACATCAGAGAAGGGGGGAGGAGCAAACTGACCATGCTTACACCCTGGGCAAGGAGATTTAAGCTAAAGGCAGGAAGTTTGATACAGAAGCCCATGAGTACACAATAGAAGGAAAGAAATGTTGTGTTTCTTTTGACAGAGGACTCAGAGCAGCATTACTTTGAGTGTTTACTGGATATTTAGGTGGACCTTTCTGATAAGGCTTACTTAGTTTTAACTTTTCCTTCTACTTTAGGGTTGCTGCAGATGGGCAGATTCGGGGAGATCCTCATGAGGAAACTTTGGGCGACTTCGGAAATCGAAGCGCCATGAGTGCATTAGCGCAGGTGATTCTTCATTCAATCCAATGGAAGGCAAACGGGAGGCAGTTTGGGGAGATTGTCGCCACGCAGAAGCAGCGATTAGTTGCCAGGTGACTAAATTTCCCCGAATCTGCCCGTCTGCCCCAACCCTTAAGCAAAAAAACTAGAAAAACTTAAATGTAAAATGTCAGCATCTTAAATCTTGCAGGTTCATGTAGAAGTCAATAGGAAGCTGTCCTAGACAAAATTAAAGCAACGTTTTTCACGTTCTTCTGAGCTTGTAAACTCAAAAATTCAAGGTATTCAAGTTGTTTTGCATGATTGTATTCAACAGAGTTTTTTATATTCAATTGTTTAATAAATAAGCAAATATTCACAACTGTGAGTTTATTTGAAGTAAAGGAACCCTCTAAAACCTCATAAATTCGATTTTTGACAAATATGCTCTTTAAAGAGAAGAGAAGAAAGTGTAGTTTTCTTGAATTTCAGTTAATTATAAATATTCAACTGTACCTGAATTTAAAAACAAATACTAAAATATTAAATCCAGGACAATTACTTTCAAGTGGATTTTCGATCTGCTTATAACATTTTTGTAGTTTTTTTTATTTTTTTCTATCTGAATGTAATGAGTTTTTGCAGTTAAAAAAAGAAAAGACTTTATGAGTGAAAAAAGTGTTTGGTTTGAATCAGATTTTGTTTTCCACAAATGGATTTCAAAAATATTTCAATTTGAAAATGTACACGTTCCCCATTCCGTAAATTCTGGTGATTTTCTAATGGCCTCAGGATGACTTTCTTAAATCTGTGGACTTCTTTTAAGTGGACTTTTGTATGAAATGTGCTACAGAGATTCCAGTAATGTCAAACACATGAAGGTAACTCCCCACTTCTTTTAAGTGTCAAGAATAACGCCACTTTACTTCTATTTATATGGAAAATAAGCAAAACTTATGCAAAAATAATGACACCATTTTTGGTAATAGAACACAAATGGAGAGCTTCATTTCCTGTGCCATTTTGTTCTTATCTGGTAATGCATTTTAGAAAATGAATCAAGATTATTTTTTAGAAATGGCAGCAATAAAAACAAACATTTAAGTAACAAATGCGTTAGTTAAGGAGCTTCTGCTGTATATCTTTAGGCAGTTTTTCCTTTTGGTAATAAAATCAAACATTTTTATGTCTTACATCTCTAACACGAATCCTGGTATGCATAGGTAATTTATTTTATAGGTCTTCATGGATTTTAATCTCCACTTTTTCCATTTCTATTTTTAAAAGGACACACTAACATAACATATATTTGTATGAATTGGCTTTGGCACCCCATATTTCAGATGTAGAGTTATACCAAAATAATACCTTCTAGGTAGTCATCCTCTACCCTACAGTACTGAATATTGTGGTATATGCTTAATGCTTGTATTCCTATTCTTATAACAAGTCCAGCCATGGTTTTCAAAATTTTAATTAAATTTAAGTGCCATAAGATGTTTTTTTTTACACTACTTTGTTTGTGAAGAAGCAGCAACCATTGCAGACAGTGCAAGATTTACACATAGACTATTATTTAATGCCTCAAGTTCTTTCATTTCAGTTGGTAATTTATTTCACCCAAGGGTCTTGTTGTACAGGATTTGTGGTACCTTGATGGAATGTATTAGATGAATGCAGTCTAAAGCTTAAATTACAGGAACTGGCCTCCAACACAGATATCGCTGCCTATAAGCAACTACTGCTCTGGTTTATGGGTAGCTCCCAGTGTATTACAACGAAATACTAGCTTATTCAGAAAAGGAAAAATACAAATATCTATATTTAAATAAATATTTCATACAAATGTATTACAGTTAGGTATAAAGTTCCGTACCACACTGATACATTTTAAAGAATTTTAGACTAATTTGAAAAAGTTTTCAAAATATTTTGCTCTCACCATCTGACTCTGTAAAATAAATTTCACTGTAGGAAACTGGGAATTTTCCTGCTATTTTAAAGTTTTATAATTGCCATCAAAAATACTACCTCTTCTTAGTTTCTAGAGACAATTTGCATTTTAGTCTTCAGTCTTGGTTCAATGAAATCTTGAACACAATACATTTTACAACAAAAGTACTTTCTAAAATGATACATATGTTTCTTTTCATATTCTATTTTTTTTTTAACTCTTCAATGAGTGACTTATTTGATCTTTATTCTTGACAAAGAACCATAAAAGGCGATAACAACATTTGTGACATCCTTTGATCCAATTATTTTTATTAAAAACGTATTGGTCGTTGTACCCATAAGAGATACAGTGCCTCATTTCTCATTTAAGATATTGGTTATATTGACAGCAAATTCAAGAAACTTGATCCAGAGTCAAGATCTTTATCTTTAAAGGAGACATATAGTCTTGTAGGCAACTATGAATAATATATGGTGCAGGTTTAATTTTGGGATAAAATTAGTATTATATTTAAAAATTAGCCCTTTAGTGGAGATCCCTATAGATCTGCCACTGTTACTGACTGAGTTCAAAGGAGGGGGAGCGTGTCCTAATGGTTTCAGCCAGAAGCACAGTAGAAGGGGGAGAGCCAATCATAAGCAAAGACAGGCTACTGTTCCCATTCAGGTGAGTCTAGCTGTGGGTAGGACTAGTAGGGTTTTTGCAGAAACATGCAATAAATCAACCTGAAACACTTCCTTGTATATTTAAAAAAAAGTATAATGCACTGGCACCTTCTTGTTTTTCCCACAATAAGTCTTCTTATAAAAAAGGGCCAAGCAGTCTAGAACCCCGTACTATTGTACTCGATTCTCAGAACCTCACTAATATGTCATTATTCGCCAAAAAGTTTATTAAGGGATACCAAGAACCCAGCAACAAGAGCTGGTTGTAAAAATGTCAATGGATAAAAGCAAGGCCTTCAAGAAACATTTGCACGTGGTGGCGATACAATCACTCGTTTCTTTTTAGTAACCAGGGCGATGCAATGTTATTTGCAACTTTAAAGCTATAGTTATGTTTTTCTTGATCACAATTTATTTGAATTCATATTGAATTAAATTGTGTCAGGCCCATAGACAGCATAGAGACCTGAAGTGGTAATGGAACATTGGTTGATACTAAAGGTGAACAATTTTTCTCTAGAATTTCTTGGATGTATCCACGTAGGCTATCCATAGGATAGCCATATATACAAGTGCTATAGGGTCACTCTGAGGCACCTTAGCCTAGGATAGAAAAAATCCCTGCATACAGTAGCTTAACTTCTATTTTACATCCATTTAATGGTATAAAAATCTAGTTTTTTAAGTCAACATCGCTCAAGGCAGTCCGACGGGCTGTGTCTTCTTCTTTGCTCTGTCCCCAAATGAAGTATCCAGAATCCAGACTACCTGACACATTCTCTTTTCACTTCTCTGCAGGAAGCGGCACAGCATTCTACTATAAAGGTAGTTCACAGGCCTTTGTGCTGCCCGGAGAACGGAGGAGATTGGAGTCTCTTTCCCGCAGAGAACTTTGCTTTAATATATTTAAGGATAAAACTGTTAGTGAAGTAATTTCTTTCTTTGTCCTTCCACTCGGCAAGATAAAGGCAGTAAAGTGTTCTCATTTTTTATATAAGAAAATCAGAATGATATTTTAAAGAAGAAGAGATATAGACTTTTTTTGGTGGATTATTTATTTTCTATGCTGGTTCTACAGCATCTAAAGTTCCCAACTCCGGCAGGATCAAGTCGTATTAAAGAGACTTAGGTAGCAAAGATCAATGAAGGAAGTACCTTGTGCCTATTATGTAGCCTTTTTTTTTTTTTGCATCACGAGTCCAAGTTTCTTTAGAAATATCACTTGATGCCATCTAACCAAAGAAACAGGAACTGTGAACTGGAACTGTACAATATTACTGATTTTCTTTCTTGTTAAATCAGAGCTTTTCTGGCAGCAAGACGAGAATCAAAATCTGATGTCATGTAATATATTATCATACTCATTCTAAATAAATCCCTATAAGTTGTTAAAGGGGAAATACACCCTATCCATCCATCCATCCATCCATCCATCTGTCTATCTATCTATCATCTATCTCACTATATACAGTAAGGGGCACATTTACTATGGGTCAAATATCGAGGGTTAATTAACCCTCAATATTCGACCATCAAAACTAAATCATTCGAATATCGAAGTCAAAGGATTTACCGAAATTCGTTCGATTAAAGGTAAAATGAAATTACATCTAATGATTCAAAGGATTTTAATCCATCGATTGAAAGATTTTCCTTCAATCAGAAATTGCTAGGAAAGCCTATGGGAACCTTCCCCATAGGCTAACATTGGTGCTCGGTAGGTTTTAGATGGCGAATTAGGTGGTCGAAGTTTTTTTTTTAAAGAGACAGTACCGTATATACCCGAGTATAAGCCAAGTTTTTCAGTATCCAAAATGTGCTGCAAAAGTCTACCTCGGCTTATACTCGGGTCAGCGGTACCCGACCCGAGTAGCTGAGATTGTAGTCACTTTTAATCATTCCTATACCAACAGTTCACTTGGGGAGAGACTGCAATATCCCACAATGCCCTCTGTTGGTTATATGAAAGAATAACAGTGACTGCAATATCACACAGCGCCATCTGTTGGTTATATGAAAGAATAACAGTGACTGCAATATCACATAGCACCCTCTGTTGGTTATATGAAAGAATAACAGTGACTGCAATATCACACAGCACCCTCTGTTGGTTATATTAAAGAATAACAGTGACTGCAATATCACACAGCACCCTCTGTTGGTTATATGAAAGAATAACAGTGCGCCCTCTGTTGGTTATATGAAAGATTAACAGTGACTGCAATATCACACAGCACCCTCTGTTGGTTATATTAAAGACTAACAGTGACTGCAATATCACACAGCACCCTCTGTTGGTTATATGAAAGAATAACAGTGCCCTCTGTTGGTTATATGAAAGATTAACAGTGACTGCAATATCACACAGCACCCTCTGTTGGTTATATGAAAGAATAACAGTGACTGCAATATCACACAGGACCCTCTGTTGGTTATATGAAAGAAATACAGTGATGGCAATATCAAACAGTACCCTCTGCACATGGTAGTGGGACAATGCCCATGGCAATTCTCTGTCACCATCAACTTTGCAAAGAAATCCGGTTGATCGCTGGGGGGGTCACGTTGGCAGAATGTGCGCTGCTGGGAGACAGGGCTGTAGTTGTGTTTAGGCTTATACTAGAGTCAATAAGTTTTCCCAGTTTTCGTAGGTAAAATTAGGTACCTCGCCTTATACTCGAGTATATACGGTACTTCGACTATCGAATGGTCACATAGTCGAACGATTTGAGTTTGAATCGTTCGATTCGAAGTCTAAGTCGTAGTCGAAGTAGCCAATTCGATGGTCGAAGTAGCCAAAACAATACTTCGAAATTCAAAGTATTTTTTATTCTAATCCTTTACTCGAGCTAAGTAAATGTACCCCTACATGTAGAACAAAGCAAACGTTGTACCCCCATACTCTACTGTCTAAGGGAAATAAAATGGCTCAACTCTCAACCATTTGCAGAAATGAAAATATGCAGGGAAGGGGTGTCCTGTGTACACAATTCAAATCAAAATAGGAATCCTCAATGTATCAGTAATTCAGTCATAACAGACCTTCAGTTGCTTCAAGGAGATTTAAAAGGGTATTTTGGGAAGCAAAAATTGAATTTCTTAAAATCTGACCTTCAGGCTAAGCCCCCCACCACTACTCCATGCCCCAAGGAGAAAACAATTATAGGTCAGACTGCCAATAAAATATTGTGTAAGGCCTTTCTGCACTGCTAGTTGGAGATAAAATGTAGCCATAATATTTGATTGCTCCATTCAATCATCAAATGGTTTGGGTCAATCCACCTGACAAATGCATATTCAGCCATTCCATCTGATGGTTAAATTATTAGATGTTTGGTCAGTTTGGCCTGCTATTGAAGTCTAAATAGACGAATTATAACATTCATGTATCTGTACAATTACTAGATCACTCATGAGATTAACCTGGCCAAATCTGGCAATGACAAATGTCAATTTGATTTACTTACATGTCCTCTCGGAATCTGTTTAATTCTTAAAAAAGTCCAAAGTGAAATAAACACACACAAACTACAGTGAGCCCCTTTAATATCTTCCAGGACTTCCTAATTCTGTTTATGGATTTAAAATTCAACACACATCACACCAAGATGAATTAAACACATAAAAATGTTTTCCGTGTGCACCTTCTGTGAGTATTCCTCTAAGCAGAGTAATTATGTATTTATTTCATTTTACCCATTTCGTTTGAAATGCTGCACTGATCTTGTGCATTCCATGTATTATGTTCAGTAAACAAAACCGTGTTATTGACTCACTGAGCAGCGAAAACAAAGACAGAAAATAAAATCGGGCACTGCACATTCTAACAGTTTTGGCACCGCTAATGAGAATCCAAAACAATCTTTGAAATGAATCCATCATATGCTTAGAGATTTTATTTAACTTGCATAAATGTTGATTGGATGAGCCCTTACCATTAAGAACATCCTAAGTTTGGGATAACTGGAGACCTTCAAGAAATCAAGAGTAACTTTGATTGGTCTAGGTTTTCTCAAAGCTCAACCAATGAGTGGGTGATTCCTCTGAAGCACACAACATTATTTTTAACAAATTCCTGCTGTTAAAGCAAACTGTTTTGGAGGGACAAAGCTATTCTCATCCCAGATAATTGATAATCTATAATAACTGCTACATAATTCTAAGTTTGTAAATTCTATTCTGCCATTTTTGTCCAACATGTATGAAGAATTACGTATGGTATGGAATCAAAGATCTGTTATTTTTTCTTAATCCATTTGCAATTCAAATGTCATACATGATGTAATATGCAAATCTCTACAATATGGGCTATAAAATAGCCATGCAGAATTGCTTGACCGCATATCAGTAGATCAGAATGATTATTCCAAAATATCAGAATTGGCTGAAGACTTATCATTTGGAATCCACTTCCCATAGTTCTTCATTCAGCTTCCATTATTTCCTTTAAAAAGTACATGTTCAAGCTATATCAAATTTATGTTATGACAAAACTTCACTTTAAGCTTCCAGATAGCTCCCAGAACATTATGTGTTTCTTTAAATATTGGCTCTGTGGGGGTTATTTACTAAATTCCAGTTTGGCTTTTTGGGGCAAAACTCAATTTTTTTTAAAACTCTATTTTCTTGAGATTTATTAAAGATTGACACAACAAAAAGCCCAAATCCAAAAAGATGCCATTTCAGACCTGTCAAGGTTTTGTATAAGTCAGTGACAGAGGTTCCTATCCTATTTTGATGTTTCTGTGGTCTGCACTGGAATCAGACCAAAAATCCGACATTTTCCAGGTTTTCAGGCAAAAAATTTAAAATTCAGGCTTTTTGGGAAAAGGCACAAAAAAAAACAAGCGATTCGGGGAAAAAACTCCAAAAAACATATGATTCAGGTTTTCATTCGATTTTATCGAGTTTTTACCTGAACCAATTAAATCAAGCTTGTGGATTCTAGTTTGGTCTGACTTTTTTTAAAAAAAAATCTGAAAAATTTGGATTTTCATAAAACCCCTTGTATGTCAACTTTCAGAAATGAGAATTGGCTATTTCCATTCAAATGCCAATATTGCTCTTATTTTAAAATAATAAAAGTTGTTTTCCATTTGGAATGTCTGGAAAATTACTACTAATGAAGAAGGAGGTTGGGGGAATTCAAGATTTCCAGTCTATTACCCTTCAGCTTCCCTAAAATTCCCAGGAATAAGATGGTTAATAGTGATGAGCGATGAGCCATGATGGTGATGAGCCATGTTTCGCGCAGGCGAATAAATTCACTCAATCGACATGAAAAGTCGCAAATAATAGATACCCATTGACTTTAATGTGCGGCAGAATTGTCGCTGGTGTCAGAATTTCGTTTCGCAGATTTTTCGCCAATTTGCAAATCGAAACGAAAATGGGAGAAATTCGCCCATCCCTAATGGTTATCACCTTTGTGTTTAGCAGCCTAGGCCAAATTCTTAATTTATTCCACCTTCCAAAAAGTCCACCCATAAATGCTTTATTTATTCCAAAAGAAAGAGTGATGGCCTAGTTCCTGTGTTTCACTGAATTACCTTTTGTTTGAGTTGAATTCATTCTAGCACAGAGTCTTTTGCAGGCTTCAGACAGTTAATAGGACAAAGTGCAGTTTATTCCGTTGTCTACTATGCATGGGTCAAACATGGGCAAAAACAAACCCTGTTCAATTATCTTTCAAAAAGCTGAGAACCAGAAATTACTGTACAATCAATGGTCATCCTGATTTGTAAAGACACTTCAGATGAGATGCCACAGTGGTTCCTTGGGGAAGTTGCCTTGAGCACAATTAGTTATTGTTGGAAACAAAAATCTACGGACTCCACAGCACAATTTACTGAAGTTGCCAAGAGCATTATTAAAGTTTCAGAATTTACAGCAGGATTTGTCAATGTTTTACTTTAGTTTTACACTAATGAGAAAAAACTGTCTATTCATTTCTGCCGAGACCAGGGAGAGGAGAATCTATACTGTTTTTGCAACCTGTTTATGAATCATACACTTTATTATTTTCTTAATAATGGACAGCCAACTAGTAAAATAACATACATTCACTGGAGCTCCAGAAGAAACATTTAATTTTAACTTTAGTGTCCCATTCATAGGAAATACATAAATAAATATATAGAGCAATAACAGAGAAAGTGGGTTAGCTGGCACAATTGGCTTCTTTTTATTTAATGCTGCATATTTTGGAAGAGGCAAATTTCATCTATGATTGGTTCTTTGTGGCAGAAGTTGTTCTTTTTGCATTTATATTCTATTCACATTAGAAAAAATAGAATGATTCTGAAGACTCATTCAAATGACTGAAAAGATTTGTCAGGCTCTTAACAGGGAAATGTGTACAATAAGCACCAGAGCTAGAGAACAGAAGACTATTTTCATTGGAGGGGAATATTTAAGACAATGATAAAAACAGAAGAGACTATAGAGTTCTACTGTCATTGAGTATTGAAAAGAATATTTATAGTTCAGAGTTGCAGTGTAATTCTTAAATTCCAAGGGGCTTCTTGGGGAGGCCCATTTATTAAAGGTCGATTTTAGTGGTATTTGAACTTTTCGAAACCACAATTAATCTCTATTCCTCTAAAACCACAAATGACATGAAAGTTATGAAAATATCTGAATATAAAAAGTATGAATGGAAAAAACGCTGAAAGATGAACTAAAAAATATGAATATCTCTACTAAATCCACAAAAATGTTGAGGTTTACTAACAAAAAATTCGAAAACCTCAAAAATGGTTAAATAGTTAAAGAAATGGATGAAAAAGAAATCCAAATGTTAGTAAGCAGGCCCCATAGTTTTAGGTAAGAGTTAGGGGCAGATTTATCTCAATTTAAGAAATCTTCTTGATTTTTCTCACTTGATCAAACAGGTACCCTTTCTCAATTTTCTTTTTGCCCTCGCTCATTTATTCGGTCAGTTTTCAAAATTCTTCTATTCCTCTTCATTTGTGCAAGGTTCTCAGTGGCTTCTACTGAATGGATTAAATATTGCAATTTAAAAATTCGAAATTAAGGCCACTGGTGAACTATTTCATAAAAGGAATGCTGTTATGTTCATAGGGAAACAGCGTTGGAAAATTGAAAATGTAAAGAAAAATTGCAGAAAAAAGACTTCCATTTTTTATGCTTATAAAGACTTCCATTATAAGCATAAAAATATTGAATTTGTCCTACTGAATTTTAAACATTTGATTTTGCATAAGAGAAAAAAATGCTGCTTATTACATAACCCGAATTCTTGAAATACAAGTATGGTAAACATGGGAGCATTATAACTAATCTGTCTGTATATGTGCAAAGATAAATGCAATACAATACAAAAGAAAATAGCTTATTTTGTGTGGGAGGTAATAATAAAAAATCATAAAATGATTGGCTGTGAGCAAAGAGAGAACAAGATGGGCATGAGTTACTAGTATTGAGCTTGGATCCTTATTAGAGAGACAACAACAATTACATGTTCTACAAGGAAGAATAAGAGAAAATAGATTAGAATCTAAATTGTTTAAAAATGGGAAGATGTTTTATTATTATATATTACTCATGATTTACTCTTCCATAAATCACCAATAGACACAGATCGCAAAAGAAAGCTTGGGAGTGTAAATTGTGTTCCATACAGAGAATAAGGCATTTTATATAATTTTCCGATTGGCTGCATGACTTCTTGTGACCTCATTGGACATGCACTGGCACAGTGTACACCCTAGTGATTGAGAAGAGGAAAATGCAGGAGTTGAAAGGATGACAGAGGGTTGCAAACGAAAAGATTGACTTGGTAGAGGGTTCAGTCTTCTTATAAATAGCCAAAAGGTTCAAAATTCTTAAGATTACTAATAAAGGACTCATTGCTGGCTCCAAAAATTCCATTCTTTCTTGAATAAATGTTTTAATTAAATACTACCACATAGGGTGTATTCCTAATAGCAAATACCACAATATATATTTTTATTACTTTTTCATTTTCTCTGTCCATATACTCCTGTGCTGATGGGAGCGCTGACCCCCCCAGTTGCCTTGCTACAGACTATTTTTATGAACAGACCTGTTTTTCCATGATACCCCCACTTTAAATATGAGACTACTGGGTGCAAGAACTAGGTGGTAAAATTAAGGTGTCAATAGATATTACTGGGCTCCACAGCAAATAATTTTTCAGGACCCCAAAATGTCTTGAGGTTGACTTTTTTTTTAACAATATTTATTGAAATTGTATATGACATATGGCCTCATGGGGCCCCTGTACCCCCTGGACTCCCCTGCAGTCGCAGGGTCTGATTGGTTTGTAGTTACTACAAGAGATCTTAAATAACTATAAGCTAATTAAATACAAGAGTATCTATTATTTTCTTTATTTTTTCTTCTCTATAATGATTCCTATTATTATAATGTCTTTGGTATCACAGAAATACTTATTGTGATATCACTCACTCATGACATTCCATTCCATCTCACCCCTATATTGATATTTGGATGGTTGAATAAAGAGGAATCGGGCAATTCAAACCTTTTCACAAAAAAATCGAGCAATGCAAACCTTTTCACAAAAAAATTGTGAAAATCGGAAATTGGCGCCAGCCAATTTTCACCGGTGAATTTTCGCGGGAGATTCATGTATTTATTCACCAGCGACGAAACGTGGGAATTTGCCGCAAATTTGTGCCAGGCAAATTTATTCGCCCATCACTGGCCAACAGCTATCGAAGAAGGGTTGGTGAGGATAACTACAGAACAAAAAAAAAACAAAAACAAGAGTTACATCAAAGACTATCCCATTAACTGACCTGTATCCCTAGATTTAAATCTCTGAATGCATAATCAGACACTGTTTTTCAGAGCTGGCAATGAAAAAGAAGAGAACTTTAAAGATAACTTTAATAGTCAGTGTAGGGATTAGTAATGTCAGGCAGCTGTGGAAATAACAGTTGTTCAGGTTACTTATAGACAAGGTAACACTCATAAAGACTATTCCATTAGCTGCCTTATATCCCTAGGATTATATCCCTACAAGCATATAGAATATCTTTGTCAAGGCCGCCGGGAGCGCGCAGAGGCGCATCTGCTCCCGGCGGCGAAGAATCAAAAATGGCGGCACCCAGTCGGCCCATGAGCATTTAGAGATATCTTGAATGGTTAGTGTAGGGATTATAAAAGTTGAACATCCATGGAAAAATGGTTGGTGAGGTTACATACAGATTAGAAAATAGTTACACCAAAGACTATCCTTTTACAGTATATCCCTAGGCTTGCTTGAAGGCAAAAAAGCTTTAAATAACCTTAATAATCTTGTATTCAGTGGTCTTTACAATAGAAATACTCCTTGGTGGTGAAGTTATTACTTGCGGATTCTTTTAAACATCAACCTTGCTGATCCTAAATGATTTTAGGACCACGATTAGTCTATTTCTTTTTGTAATCTTCAAAATGTACTTTAATTTGGAAGAACTTTTAGACTGGATGAATGCAGCAAGTTCCCATCCTTTTACAAACAAGAGAAAGTGCCAAGCTCACAGCTGTGTCAGCATCAGAAGGATTAAAAGCTCATCTCATTGTTAAATATAGATTTAAGACCTTTGACTTGATGGCAAACAAAAATAAATTAAACTCTGACAAATCAATTCAAGGTGATAATGTACATATTTTAGTTCTTATTGGTTGGTGACATTGTTCTATTGTAGGAAAAAAATACAATATAAATTAAAATAAAGTTTCAAAATCACACCACATTTTTTTTGGGGGGGGGTTGATATTTGATAGTGGCAAAAAACAAATGGTTCTACTCAAAGAATGAGAAACCATATATCTAATTAGAAATATTTATCACTTCCGTAGATACTGGATATCCCCTCCCCATGTCTTGGGGGGTACATGGCTAAACACATGGATAAACTATGGTTTTGACAAATAATGGGAAGAAATTGAAATATTACTCTTCTTTCTTGTTACTCATGGAAGTAGAACTTGGTAAAAATGTACAGAGGCCCATTTATTAAAGGTCAAGGTGAAACCTTGAGTAAGCTCTATTTCACTAAAACCACGGATGCCATGAAAGTTATTAAAAGATCTGTATATGAAAAATACAAATGGAAAATAGTGTTGAAAAATCTGAAAAACCCCACCGAATATCTTAAAAAACTCAAAAATTCAAGTTCTTCAGACAATTACTAGTCTGATTGGCTAGAAAAAACTACACATTTTTGAATAAAAAATATGATTTGGAAATTCGAATGTTAGTAAATAGTCCCCTTACATTCTAGTTTTTGTATTCACCCCACACGCACTTGAAATAAAAGTCATTATTAATGCTATAATTTTTCAGAAATTTAGGAGCCCATTTATTATACTAAAAAAAGAACCTCACATTTTTAGAGATTTATTATACCCCAAAGCTGCTAAAAATCCAAATCTCAAAATACTCCATCTCAAACCTGTCAAGGTCATGTAGAAGTCAATGGCAGGTGTCCCTGAAGCTTGTTCTTGACATGAAATTTGATCTGTGCTGGATAATCAGCGTTTTCATAAAATAATCTGAAAAAGTTGAGTTTTCACAGCGTCATATTTTACCAGAAGCAAATTTGACCTAACTACCATCCTCAAAATCTTACAAATAATTAAATTGAAAAAAATTATTTATGAATACCTCAATTTTTTAGAGTTTATAGGCTTATAGAGTTTTTGAGCAAAACCCAGCATGAAACATGCCAAAACACCCGAAAATCGTGAAGGCAAAAAACATTTTCAAATGATTAAAGGGACCTCTACCATTAACTTTTACAGAAATCCAACATGTTTGATATGGAGTATTTTTAGATTCTGATTTTTTTATGCTTTGGAGCACAATAAATCTCAAAAAATGTGATGTTTTTCCATGAAAAAAAACTAAATTTTTTAGAGAAAGCAAAACTCAACCTTTAATAAATAGACCCCTAAATGTTAGTCCTTTGTTCATGTACTGTACTCTGTACGGTCCTTTTTGCAGAAGGTACGTGACAGCCAAACAAAAAAAATGAAGGTCAACTTTCAAAATGTTGCAAAGCCTACAAATTCTGAATGTGACCCAATTAATGATCTCTGAAATTAATTTCCGTATTTTCAGGCTTGTTATAGAAAATGTAAAAAAAGAATATATACTGTATATTATAAGGTCAGCTAAAAGCAAATCTTATTCCTTGCCTCTGCGGCAGACTAAAAAACATGGTAATTGGATGTTTAACATTTAACACAGAAAATAAGCATGACAAGCAAGTCCCGGAAAGAGTAGCTGCATTCACCTGGAAAACATTCTGCATGCATTATCCTGGACCTACTGGACCTCCCCCCCCACCCTTAGGGAAAATTATCATCTTCTGGCCCTTGATGTCGAACCGAATAAGTCATGTTCCTAATAAGAATTAAGAATAGTCACAATTTTGTATATTTAGAGATGTGGAAAAATTGGTCCATTTTTTAGTCGTTGCATTTTAGAATACGTAATCACTACCCTCCCCCCAGCAATTCAACAATGGCATTTGCATGATTCCCATTTAGAGCGTTTCTACTCAGAAAATAAGATCTAGTACTCAAGCTTATCTTCCCATTCATATAGAAAATGCTTGTCCTTCCTCTATACTGCCATTATAATTTCATCTTTAAATCTGCCAACAAAAGTACTTGTAGACAATTATATACATTATATATATTGGGATCTGGCTGCATTCTGCATCTCATGACATTTTTTTTGCACATCTGAATATTGGGGACGTGCAACACCCCCCATCCTTCATGAATACAGTGCTGACAAACTCAAGCAGCTTTTCCATATTGCGTCCATTGAAATATATGAAAATCAGTTTGGCCAAGCACTTTCTAGTGATTGTCATAGAGAGAAATGGGGAAACCAGTGTTGGATTGGGGTGTCCAGTGCCCACCTGGGCCTGGCCACTTTTCTTTCTCAGTGTAACATGTTGCCCAGTAGAGTAACTAGCACACAGCCAACCTTGCAACTGAAGGGGAGATTGAGACCTGGACTGTCTGCTGTTTGCTTCCTGCTCCCTGCCACTTTTTACACAATTCAGCCCACAAGGGCTGCCCCCCAGCCGCAAGATCTTTCACATGGCAAACCCAATGCCACAGCCACACTGGGCTGTAATCTTGGAGCCCCTCCCCAGCCACAAGATCCTTCCCATGGGAAACCCAATGCTACCCCAACCCAGGGCCCACATGGGCTGCAACCTCAGGGGCCCCAGTCACAAGAACTTTCACCTGGCAAACCCAAACTTAGAGCCCCAGCCACAAGATCCTCCCCATGGGAAACCCAATGCTACCCCTACCCGGGGCCCACATGGGTTGCAACCTCAGGGGACCCCACCCCAGTCGCAAGATCTTACATGTGGTAAACCCAATGCCACAGCCACCTGGGGCCCCACAGGGGCTGCAACCTTAGAGCCCCTCCCCAGTCACAAGATCCTCCCCATGGGAAACTCAACAATACCCCTACCCGTAAGATCCTCTGCATGGCAAAGCTGACACCACCCCCTCTGCACATGCTCGTGGCCTATAACTTTTGACAAATCAGGAATGGGGACCACAGGTACCAGCCCTGAGCAGACATGGGTCTTTTTCTCAGTCCAACTCTGGGGGACCATTCCTATAAAACATGGCAGCAAAAAAAAACCTCCAACATCTTTCTGTACTATTACTAACCCTCACAATAAACTAGTATATGCCTTTATGAAAGAAGCCTTGTCTGATGAGACAATTAACTTCAGCCAGTAGAGTACATATCAGATTAGAAAAATAACATGAGAAACTAAGGTCAATCTCAATAGCTATGGGCAAAGTTAGGGGGCTGTGCTGGGGAAGTAGCAGGAATGTTCTAAGAATTGCTTTAGATCTCTTGGAATTTTAAATCAACCTAACCTAGTCGATCCCATTCACCTGAATTTAAAGAATTCGATTTTTTGAAAAAATTTAACTCGAAATTCAACCCTTGATAAATCTGACCATAACTAATTATCGCTGGGAAAACCAGCGCGGATCACAATGTCAAGAAACATCTTCAGGGGCATCTGCCATTGGCTTCTACATGACCTGACAGGTCTGAGATGAAGTATTTTCGGTTTCTTTGCAACTTTGGGGGTATAATAAATCTCAAAAAATGTGTGTTTTTTTCCCTCTAAAAATTTGGGTTCTCTCCTTTAAAAACTCGACCTGAAAAATGTGAGGTTTAATAAATGGGCCCCATAATGTAGAATTATAGAATATATATTATATTACATTAAAACCTAATTTCCTCTCCGAAACATAAAAAGAGAAACACATATATAAGGTATGTTATGACAGGTATGGGATCCATTATCTGGAAACCTGTTATCCAGAAAGCTCTGAATTACATAGACTCTATTTTATATAAATAACCCAAATTAGTAAGAATTTTTTCCTTTTTTTGTGTAATAATAAAACAGTCGCTTGTACTTGATGCCAACTAAGATATAATTAATCCTTATTGGAGGCAAAACCAGCCTATTGGCTTTATTTAATGTTTACATGATTTTCTAGTAGACTTAAGGCATGAAGATGAAGAAAAGGCAAAATGTATTTATTTGTAATTTTAGAAGCATCACCAGCATGTCACAAATTGTGATTTTTTTTTTTAAATGTACCTTTTTCTGCCCTTTTTCCTTGTTATAGCAATTTCCAAAATATAAGCAAAGGCCGATGCCAGCGTTACCATGATACAATGTAACTTGGAGATGGCGAGTTTGTATCCCTGGAAACGCTTCCATTATTTCCAATTATTGTTTACCTGCGTGACGTGTGCTTCCCCTCGGAATCAAAGAGAGGTTTTTTTCCTTTGTTTTCGTCTCGCACAGGACATCAGTTTTATTAGAAGAAACCAATTGTCTGGTTATGACCCTAGTTATACAGTGTTCCTAAAGTATTCTCTTTCCTCTTACAATATCTGAAAAATCAGGAGGCTGTTGGCAGGCGTTGTTAGAGAAAAAAGGAGTTGTGCCTGGAAGACAGAACCGGGCTCTGCATCCTCCAGTCTTGTTTCTCTTCTTCTGCATAAAAGGTTGGGAAATTCAAAGTGTAATGAACTTGGACTTGGAAAGAGAGATCCCATAAAACTATGGCAGCATAGGTATTCCCCTGTACTAAGCACAATTCAGCAGGAACAGTCCCTAAGTTTGCTCATAGTCTGTACAGAGAGATCCCATAAAACTATGGCAGCATAGGTATTCCCTGTACTAAGCACAATTCAGCAGGAACAGTCCCCTAAGTTTGCTCATAGTCTGTACAGAGAGATCCCATAAAACTATGGCAGCATAGGTATTCCCTGTACTAAGCACAATTCAGCAGGAACAGCCCTAAGTTTGAGAATAGCATATACATATGACACCATAAACCCAATATAGATATTCCCTCTGCTGAGCAAGACTGAAACAGGTGAGGGTATAGCAGCCCTTTAACATTGCCTTAACATATTTGGTAACCTAGGTGTTATCAGAAATATCCCTGGTGTAATCCCTGTTTGCTTGTACAAACGTAAGTGATGTAAGAGTTTCCAAAGGTGCGACATCTGGAAATGCAAGATTATTCACCCATTAGATAAAAATCTTTATTTAAATTCCAAGCTCCTGAAATGGGCTATTTGCTATCACCAGACACATGTGGATCGTTACCAAACTGATCAATTATATCAGTAAGTTTTTTTTTATACCACTGATTTCAATTGCTTTTGCAAACTGCCTGTCGATCTAAAATCCATCGTAACCAATTCATTCTTCTCAATGGATGTCCTCAATCGCAATTCTATCATAATAATGTTTCAGGACCATCTGTATATTGATATGAAACATTCTTTTTTACAGTAGAGAATGCAGATTGGGCAGTTTTCTGCTGTAACATCTGAATAAATAACATTTACATGAGGAGTTTCAGCTTTCGGTCACATTTCCGTATTTGGAAGGAAGGATAAAGGGGCAATGTTTTAGGGGGCGCAGTAAAATGAACTTTTTACAACAGTATGATGTAGAAATGTTTTTATTGCAGAGACACACGTTCAGATTTAGTTGCCTGGCAATAAATCGCCTCTTCTTCGATTGGGATGTAGCGAACTGCCGATTTGGTGTTCGCGAACGCCGTTCGCGAACACCGGCAAAAAATGCGAACGTTCGCGAACAGTTCGCGAACTTCGAACACCCGCTAAAATCGTTCGATTCGAACGATCAAAGGATTTTAATCATTCGATCGAAGGATTTTCGTTCGATCGAAGGATTTTCGTTCGATCGAAGGATTTTCATTCGGATCGAACGATCAAAACCATTCGATCGAATGCTTTTCATTAGATCGAATGCTTACAATCGTTCAAACGAATTTTTAGCGGTCGAAGGAATTCGAATGGTCGAATGGTCGAACGAATCGAACGTGAACCCAAATTGGCGAACGTCGCGCGACGTTCGCGAACATTCGGCGGACGCGAACGGTCGAAGTTCGCACGAACAAGTTCGCCGGCGAACAGTTCGCTACATCCTTATTCTTCGATTAATCTCCCCAAACTGCCTCCCGCCGGTTAGAATCTAAATCACCGGCGGGATGGAACTCAGAGTGATTCGTTTATCGAAGTTGCCCGAAGTTTCCTCGTGAGGAAGCGCACCGATTGCCATCCGTGAGATTAGTCGCCGCCGAAGAAGAGGAGATTTGTCGCTGGGAAACTAATTTCCCCGAATCTGAGCATGTGTCTCTGCCCTTAGAATAAATCAGGGGTCACTGACCCTGACACCGAGGTCTGACCAGTCTCCTATCTGAGATTAAGGGTAGACACACACGCTCAGATTCGGGGAGATTAGTCTCTCAGCAACAAATCTCCTCTTCTTTGGAACGACTAATCTCCCCGAACTGCCTCCCGCCAGCTAGAATGTAAATTGCCAGCGGGATGGCAATCAGTGTTCTTCGTTTTCCGAAGTTGTCCAAAGTTGCCTCATGAGAAAACTTTTGGAGACTTCGGAAAACGAAGTGCTCAGAGTGCCATCCTGATGGCGATTTAGATTCTAGCCGGCGGGAGGCAGTTTTTCGCCCTGAAGAAGAGGCGATTTATCTCCCTGAATCTAAACATGTGCCTTTAGCCTTAGGGTACATTTTTATCATTACTAATGGCTTGTTGACCTCTTTAGAAACACAATTACCCATATTTGCTCCTCCTGATCCTCTTTCCTAGCTGTCCTCTCACCCAGAATAGCTCCTCCCTAAAATGATAGACATATCTATAGCACTCACATTCAGACACTCAAGTTAGGCAGCAACAGCAAGTGGAGGCCACAATGGGGCCCTATCCTTACCACCTGCGCTACGGCTGGTTGTAAGGACAAGGCTGCATTGGAACCTTCAGATGCAGGGCTATGAATGGATTGTCTACCTGGCACACCCAGATACTAGACAAAATTACTCCCTGAATGAGCACTATGGGTACCATTTTGCTCCCCTTATAGCTCTTTTACTTCTGTGTGGGTGTAAGTGACCCCCAAATTGTTCTTGTTCTGGTTCCTTGACTAGGGTTGCCACCTTTTGGGCCAATTGAATACGGGCAGGGACAGGGTGTGTGGCAGTGATGATGCAGGGAGGATTGTGATGTCAGAGGAGGAGCTAGGATGTAGCAATCACGATTGGACAATTGCCACGTTAATCATAGAGAATCCTGCCCGGTTTTTCTAATTTGGAAAACAGTTTTGACTTGGGCAGCCCTTCAAAAAACTGGGTCAAATCCAGACAGGTTGCAACTCTATTCGTGACTGGTTGCCTTGCCATTGATAATTGTGCCTTTCACTAAAGTGGCATTTTCTTCTCTTTGATGTATCAGGAGAAAAAAGCATCAGACTGGGTGGTCCAGGGCCACTGGGGCTGCCGCCTCTAGGCCCCCACACCACAGTCACACCCCTCCCTGCCGTGCTGTGCCCCTTACCACAACTGGGCTGGCAGGACACTGGGAAAACACCCAGTGGGCCCCCAGGCTCTTGTGGGCCCCGCCGGCTCAGATCCACACCCAGATTAGCAAAATTCTCCCTGCCGCGACCTCCCTGTCTCGACCTCCCCTTTTGCGGCTGGCCGCAGCAAAACAAAGTGCACACGTGCTGCATGGCAGTGGTGCTTTGGTGGTGCAGCAGGGGGGCGGAGAGGGGCCTGGACAGTAACCCCAGTGGGCCCCATGGCGCCCCCCTTTCCGACACTGTTCAAAATGCTTTCTTGTGTCCTCTTCTCACAACAGCATTTGGGGCTGGTGGGAGGTCAGGGGGCAATGCACAAGGTGTCAGACAGGGTGCAGATCAAGGGCCAGGGCCCACGGCCCACCAAGTTTTGGTCTCCATGCAGTTTTCCTCCAAAAAAAACAATTATGGTACAGTATATAGATGCAGATAGGCTTTATTCTCCTGTTTGTAACTACTCACATGAAATCCATGAACTACAGGCAAATACAGTATTTGCAATCCAGGCTGTTCATCTCCTCTGTCTTTCCCTGCAACCCTCCTCTGTACAGGCAGTCTGGCTTCCTGGTCCGCTGGCTACACATTCCCACTACGGATGCCTTGCTGGGACAATCCTAACAGAAATTCCAGTGTGGAAATGTATGAAGAGTTTAAGCAGGAGCAGCAAAGTAACACACACAGCCCAAAAGGAATTCCAAATGAGACAACCAGTGTTTTATTCCAAACAAACAGATAAAAACGTATCTTATTTACACATTGCTAAGCGACCTAAAGTAAGATTCCATTTTTGGAGATGATGGAGATGATCCAATTAGCACCAAACAGCACCAATTACAATGGAATTCCGACCATTAGACTGAATGACAATTTTTCTATTTTGCGTCTTGAATCTGCTCTATGAATGAACCACGTTTTCCTAGTTTTATATAAACTATTCTTTAGGGATGTAGCGAACTGTTCGCGCGAACTTCGACCGTTCGCGTCCGCCGAATGTTCGCGAACGTTTGGGAACATTCGCATTTTGAGTTCGCGTTCGATTCGAATAAAAATCGTTCGACCATTCGACCATTCGATTCCTTCGACCGCTAAAAATCGAACGATTTCCATTCGTTCGAACGATTGTAAGCATTCGATCGAATGATTTTCATTCAATCGAACGCTAAAAATCGTTCTAATCGTTCGATTCGAATGATTTTAGCATTCGATCGAATGAAAATCCTTCGATCGAATGATTAAAATCCTTCGATCGTTCGAATCGAACTATTTTAGCGGGTGTTCGAAGTTCGCGAACGTTCGCATTTTTTGCCGGTGTTCGCGAACGGCGTTCGCGAACACCAACTCGGCAGTTCGCTACATCCCTACTCATTGGTTCCTCCACTTTGAAACCTCCAAACCTAATTCTGAGGAACAATTCATTGCAACTGTACAAAATATCCAAGGGAATTAGAGCTGTGGATTGAAAATACTGAAAATTCGAAACTGATATGATCCACCTCAGATCTGAGGGAATCAGACGGCTAATGTGCATGTTCTTAGCGGCATCTCATACAGATTGAGGAACACGTCAGATTTCACGCCTACGCTCAAGCGCATAAAGGCACGTGTAATTCTTTGAATATTTCAGCTCAGTTTTGTTACCATCAACATAAGGACAGCGGGATATTACATGGCCCAGAAGAGATGTATATATAGTTGCGTGTCAGTCAAGGTCCTTGATTTTTATTTCAACCATTCTAAGCCCCATTTCAACGCCATAAAAAAAGGAAAATTTATACTGCACTTTAATGCACACTAAAAATAATGTGACATTTAAATGCAAGGAATGGTAGCATTACACACAAGCTGAATCATATTTTAAGCACAGTGCGTGATGATCAGTGAAACTCCTTTGGATCTCAGACTCTTTGTAGCTTGTTTTTTTTTCACATCTTAACACTAATGGAATTCTTCTTTTTGTTCTCTAAAGGAATTTGATCTTCGTATAGGAAGTACAGCAGGGTAACTAGAGGATACAACTGACTTTTATTTTGACTTTACAATGAGGAGGATCCCCTTGGTTGAAAATGTTACTTCATTACAAATATCATTTACTCTCATTGTAAAGGAGTTGTAAACCCTCCACTAGCCAGCTATGCCCCTAATTTTTAATGTAGATGACCAAAAACATTATTATAGATGCAAGAAATAAGACCAATGAGAATGCAGGTCTAACTTTTGTGGCATACATTGTTTATTGACCCTTGTTTTCCATAAGTCTGTTTGGGAGGAGGACCGTAGTATCCACGTTTCTTCATCTCAGAGATTTCATTCACCCTACTGACCACTTTGACTATTCTGGGTAGTGATGGGCGAATTTATTCGCCAGGCGCGAATTTGCGCGATTCGCTGCCAGGGAATAAATTCGAGAAATGCCCTGCGAAAAAAATGGATGCCGGCGTCAAAAACAGGCGCCGTCGTCAAAAAACGGGTGCCAGCGGCAAAAACGGGCGCCAGCATCAAAAACGAGGCGCTGTTTCGCGAATTTTTCTCCGTTTCACGAATTTCGTGAATTTTCCGGCAAAGAGAAAAGGTGCAAATTCGCCCATCACTAATTCTGAGATCTGGAGATTTCCAATGAGAGGTAACAACCCTGTCTTAATCCCACTGTAGAACCTCTTGGAGTCATCTCTAGCTTTGTTTAACCATTCTTGTTTGAACTAATCCTGTACCCACAGCAATGAATAAATGAATGAATGAATGCCCATATCCAAATAAATCCTACCATAGGACCTGACTATACACAGGCTCAAAAAAAGAATAGACAAACAAAGCCAGATACGGCTCCAAGAGGTCCTACAGTGCGATTAAGACAGGGTTGATTATTCTGGGAACTATTGATTTCCACTGAGATGTATCAGTGTGTCCGTCTCTAAATGAAACCCACTGTAAAATCTCCTGGAGTCATATTGGGCTTTTTTTTGTCCATTCTTTTTTGTGCCTGCCTATAACCCGGTATGGCTACAAGAGGTCCTATGTGGATTAATTTGGAGATGGTCATTCATTCATGTTGATGGTATCTCCAACCAGTATCTGCTCAGGTATCTTTAAGACCACAGTACATGGTGCCCACCTCAGTCTTGTATCTGAAACAATGAGATAATGAGTTGGGGAAGACTTTGTACAGTCTCGTTGAACAATTGGATAATCCTTTGTGGGAGCATTAGTCTCACCCTGCTTGGTATACTTCTGTTTAGTGGATCTGTACTAGGAAAACTGAGTTTAAGGCTTCCAGCTCCAATTACAAAAACAAAGAACATGGAACCAGATTTAAGCAGATGAGTTGGGATTCTCATTAAAGAATTTTTTTTGCATTCTAAGCTGTATTGCGCCATATTTTTTTTAAACCTACAACCCTGGAGTTGTTGGACTACTGCTCCCACCATGCATTAACCATTGATAAAATGTTGGTAAGTGCTTTGTTTTGACGTCCAGCAAAACTGAGGTTGAGCAAAATTTACACATCTCATTTTCTGCTAAAAATGCAACAAAATATAAAAAAGCTTTATACTGCTGGTGCAATTCAAGGTCTATTACTCTGATACCACCAATTCCTCTAGTATTATCATGCTTCTATTTAAGGCCACACTTGCCGTATAAAGAATGTTCAGAGCTTTTAAATACCACAAATGTGCTAATGGCCATGGCTTAATAATCCCCAGAACCATTTTCTTAAGCAAAAATAAAATGTCTCTTTATGGAAAGAAAATTGAAGATGATATGAATCTACTTGAAGTGAATGCCTCATCAAGCAAAGGGGCAATCTGTTCCTAACTTAAATTAACATATTTTCATTAGGTAAATTAAACATGACACCTCTAGTGCTTTGCCTTGTAAGTAATTATAATGAAACTGATGCAGTGAATATGCTGAATGAGAAAAAAAAAATGTCGCAAAAAATCAGATGGGAGGGTTGAAGGGACCACAAAAACACAGAGACGGTTTTGGGTTAAATAATATAACAAATAATAAAAAATGGCTAGTGAAAATGAATACACAGGTAAGGGGCATGTTATCCTGAATATTTGGGACTTCCTGTACATTGTATCTTCATACCTTAAGTCTACTAAAAATTATTTTCAACATTAAATAAATCCAATAGAATTGTTTTGCTTCCAATAAGGATTAATTATATCTTAGTTGGGGTCAAGTACATGGTACTTTTTTATTATCTCAGAGAAAAAGGAAATCATTTTTCAAAATAGTAATTCATTGGATAAAATGGAATCTATGGGACATGGACATTCCATAATTTGGAACTGTTCGGATAACGGGTTTGCGAATAACAGATCCCATACATGTATCGACATACCTATATATATCTTAAAGTAATTTTTTTAAAAGTTACAGCACTTGAAAGTGTAATTGGTATCAAAATCCTTTCCTTTTAGTTCTAAGGGAACTGAGTATGTATGCTTTACTTACCTCCTCCAACTACTCCGGTTTCCAACTACACTCATACATGAGGATAATTGGATCCTGGTGAAACTGAACCTAGTGCATGGGAATGTGGCAGGGTCCTTAAATAGCAAGCTCTGTGGGGTAGGGACTGGTGTGAATCATGACCAATATCTATAAAGAGTTGAATAAATCCTGTACAAGTAAAGGATAATGAATAAATATTCACAACATTGCTTATCTTGACTACATATATTAAAACTATGCAGGAAAAGTTGGCTTTCCTCAAGTCAAGACTTCAGTTAGGGACACCTTTATCCTAACTAGTTAACAGTGCCCTTTCTCAAGGAGCCTTGGTCTATTATTCTACTGCTCATCCATTCCTGCCTCACACCTCTCTCTTTATCTCTCTCTTTCTCCAGTGGCACTGCATCCCAGACCTAGCCACCTTCAGTTTCCTGACCCATCCAGTGCTGTCCATTGTTGCCTATTTCTAATCACTAATCTTTAATGGTTCTCTGTGCCATCTTTACTGATTTGCCAGCCCATCTCTTTCTAGATCTTCTGGCTGGTCTTCAACCATCCATATTCCTTGTAAGTATTCTTTTTGGGGTCCTTTGATAATCCATCCTAACCACGTGTACTACTACAATTGCAGTTGTGGTCACAGAAAAATGGAGACAGTCTTTGTGCAAAGTGGTATCATTAGTTGCGTTAGATACCCTATGCATCCATCCACCCCTGTTGTAAATCCTATGCACGTGCACCTATTGGTGATCGGGAACCCTGGAGCTAATGAAGATGGCAGTCATTCCAGGGTTCCCACTGCAACAATTGGTGCCGCAGACTTGCACCAAAAGAATTCGGCATAATTTTTGCACAGGGGGCAATAGTGACACTGAAAATTCAATTGTGTCCAATTTGTTTAGAGACACAAAGCACAACCAGGCCCGGATTTGTGGAAAGGCCACAAAGACCCAGGTCTAAGACGGCAGAATTTTAGGGGGGCAGCATGGCCATCCACACCTGCATTGACTAGAAAGCACTGGAGATTTGCAGGAGATACAATAGTTTTTAAAATTTCCAGTGCACCAATCCCCAGTACTCTGAACCCGATGCTGAAAATATGCACATGTGCACAAAGGAAGGGGAGGAGACAGGGCGATGAATGGCACCAGGCCTAGGGGCACCTGCAATGTGCACAACTACTCCTTGCAGCCACAAGTAGACTAGAATATTGTAGAAAACATTGTATTGTGGGTAAAAAAACATGGTAAATCATGTTCAATATTGTTCTTGGGCTAGAGGCCTGCAGTGGGTCAGGTACCAGCGGAATACCTGCAAATCTTTTGGATATCAAGTAAAAAGTATGCGATTCATTAACCAGGTGGGTGGTTCATGGGTACCCTGCCTGGGTATCCAGTTAAGCTGCAGGTCTAACTCTCCCTCCCACCCTCGCTAATGTAGCTAATTTTTTTTCCTTTACATGGTTACATATAGTTACATAGTTAAATTGGGTTGAAAAAAGACAAAGTCCATCAAGTTCAACCCCTCCAAATGAAAACCCAGCATCCATACACACACCCTCACTTTTAATTAAATTCTTTATACCCATACCTATACTAACTATAGAGCTTAGTATTACAATAGCCTTTGATATTATGTCTGTCCAAAAAATCATCCAAGTCCCTCTTATAGTCATTAACTGAATCAGCCATCACAACATCACCCGGCAGTGCATTCCCCAACCTCACTGTCCTGACTGTGAAGAACCCCCTACGTTGCTTCAAATGAAAGTTCTTTTCTTCTAGTCTAAAGGGGTGGCCTCTGGTACGGTGATCCACTTTATGGGTAAAAAGGTCCCCTGCTATTTGTCTATAATGTCCTCTAATGTACTTGTAAAGTCTAATCATGTCCCCTCGCAAGCGCCTTTTTTCCAGAGAAAACAACCCCAACCTTGTCAGTCTAACCTCATAATTTAAGTCTTCCGTCCCTCTAAGCAATTTAGTTGCACTTAGTCTCTGCACTCTCTCCAGCTCATTTATATCCCTCTTAAGGACTGGAGTCCAAAACTGCCCCCCATACTCCAGATGAGGCCTCACCAGGGACCTTCCGAGTGACGCCATGTCCAGTTCACAGTGAGGGACAACAAGTCAGGTGATGAGTAAACCCTTGTGGGTGAGGGTTGGGTAGCCATTCTGGATAGGAGTTATAGCAGGGTGGTGGATTCAGGTCAGTTTGTAGATTAGGGCGTCCATGTTTGGCACAGGTCTGTCCAACCACACCCGTGCAGGACTCTGCTTTGGGCACTGTACTTATATTGTATCAATACATGCAATTGTGTGTGATTTATAACAAGAAACATTTTAGATGCACTGCTTCTTGCTGCTGAGTGGCTTTGGACACAAGTACCATTACTAAGTGTCATCAATATAAGCACCAACTGATCTATTTTTGTTGTGGTCGCAGTGGTAAATGAGCTGGTAGTCAGTTTTTTTTCTATATTTCTGCATGATTCACGGAACAGAAAGGGGGATGACGGATAAGCAATAATTGCACGCAATCCCACAAACCTTATTTGGATATGCAGACTGAATTTATTTTTACCCATTCATAAATATAATTGCCAATCCTGTTTTCATATTCATAGTTTCTCTATGGCTGTACTGTGCCTGGATTTCATCATTATATTCCAAGCTGCTGATAAAATAAAATCCATTATAAAAAGAAATAAATAAGGAAACTGGACACACTGCTACATATTATGTTCACTGCTAATGACATTTTAATTGTGTTCCTTTTGCAGGAGGACACATTTATTTAAATAAAATGATGTTTCAATCATTATGATGTCACAGTACAAGGACTTAAATTTGTAGTTTATAACCCAAAAGTAGGGATGTAGCGAACTGCTGATTTGGAGTTCGCGAACGCCGTTCGCGAACACCGGCAAAAAATGCGAACGTTCGCGGACAGTTCGCGAACTTCGAACACCCGCTAAAATCGTTCGATTCGAACGATCGAAGGATTTTAATCATTCGATCGAAGGATTTTCATTCGAATCGAACGATCGAAACCATTTGATCGAATGCTTTTCATTCGATCGAATGCTTACAATCGTTCGAACGAATGGAAATCGTTCGATTTTTAGAGGTCGAAGGAATTCGAATGGTCGAATGGTCGAACGATTTGTATTCGAATCGAACGCAAACTCAAAATGCGAACGTTCCCAAACGTTCGCGAACATTCGGCGGACGCGAACTAGTTCGCAGCAGAACATTTCGCTACATCCCTACCCAAAAGTAATATTATAGGAAGTAGAGAACTTTTGCCCCTTCCTAAGTCTTGCCTACCCAGACTTCAGACCCTGATACAGAGATCACTGTGGGTTAATTTGATGGTATCTCTGTATATGGGGGTTGCTATTGCTATTGAAGTACAAGGAAACTTTATGGTCCCGAGAGAGTCTCCATAAAAATTTTGAAGAGTCTCCATAAAAAGTTTACTGTAGATCTGGAGTAAAGCAATGTTTGTCCCCAAACGTTTGCCTTTGAGAAGTCTTTATTAAAACTATGGGGCCCATTTATTAAAGGAGAAGGAAAGGCTAAAATTAAGTAAGCTTTATCAGAAATGTCTATATAAATACACCAGTAAACCCTCAAAGTAATGTTGCTCTGAGTCCTCTGTCAAAAGAAACATCACATTTCTTTCCTTCTATTGTGTACTCATGGGCTTCTGTATCAGACTTCCTGTTTTCAGCTTAAACCTCAAGGGCTACGGCTTGAGCATGCTCAGTTTGCTCCTCCCCTGACTCCTCCCTTCCAGCTGTAATCTGAGCCCAGAGCTATCAGTGAGCAGAGAGAGACTCAGGCAGGAAGTGATGTCACACCAAGGTAAAATGGCAGCTGCTATCATAAACAAACAGAGAGAGAATGGTAAAACAGAATGGTAAAACATTCTGCAGAATAAATATAGTCTTATAGTTTGCACTATTGTGGCTAATCTATTGGCAATAAACTGCTTCGGTAGTTTTCCGTCTCCTTTAAATCTCAAATTTTTCTGGTTGAGTTTTTAAAGGGAAAAACTAATTTTTACCTCAAAGCTGCTAAAAATTCAAATCCAAAAATTCTCCATGTCAAACCTTTCTAAGTCATGTAGAAGTCAATGGCAGTCCCTGAAGATGTTTGTTGACATTGTGATCCAATAAAGTCAAGTTTTCACTACGACAATTTATTATTATTACAGTCAAGTTTTCGGAATCGTGCGATTTGAATTGAGGCACCAATTTGCCTCTACATTTTTCCGCTCTGACTTTTTAGAAAATAATTAGTGATAAATGAGTTAAATCCGTGGGTGGGAGTTAGGTCGACTTTGTTTTAATAAAAAAATTCGATAAACTTGCATTTTAAAACTCCGCCCTCCCTGCTCTTGGTCTATCTCATTCATAAGACCCCCTGTCCAATTAACATGCACTGATTTCCTTTAATTTAGGATAGACTGACCTCCACAGAAAGGGATAGTACTAAATATATATCTCACCTCTTTAGCCTCTGTTGAGGTTGTCTGCACTAGAACTGCTCCTCTGGGTTTTGGGACTCCAAATGTTATGGGAGATGCAGTAATCATATTAGTGTATCAATATTTATATATATATAAGTATAGCCAAATGTCCTCCGAAATTAATTAGGCACCGTGTGACCAATGCTAAATATATAATTTGACAGGAAATCAGAGGAGACTCATTGTGCCGTCTATGGCCAAAGATATCCATACCAATAAAGATAGAGCATGCACCATTTTGCCATTCTGCAATATTCTACCACCATGTGCAGTTGATAACTTAAGTACAATCTTCATTTTGAAAAATGGGCTCACCGTTCACTCATATTCAATATTTTGATCCTTTTGGCAATCCTCACCAATTTCCCTGCTCACCCTCATGATAAATGATGTTTGCAACATAACCACAGCATGCCAAGCTAATGCTTAGCAAATTTGTCCCTTCTGAATAAGGTTTAATCTAAAATACAATTTAAAGGACAAACAGAGAAAAAAAAAAAAGATTCCCCATTTCTATGTCTCAAGAGAACTGATGGTGGGTACAGAGTTGGCAAACACATGTCTGTTGATGGACCTTACGATTAACATGCCAGCGAAGTCTCGGCATCTGTCTTACAATGTAGATGACTGGTTGGCTAAGGGGACCTGCTGTTGCTTGTTTCCCATTCTAGGTCACTGGTTTATTACATTTTTACATGTGTTTCTGTGTTCTGAAAAGACAATGAATATTAAAATCAAGTTAATTACAAGAGGTACACATACATCTCAGCTGAACTGAACAATAGCTGCCAAGATCATTTTCGCAGATATACAAGATCAACGATACAGTGGCCTGTTGCTAACAGATGGTGGAGAAAGTGGATCTTGGAAATGGCCTAAATGTAATGTTTGGGGCAGAACGAATAAATGCTTTTGTTTTCACAAGTCCTAAGCAGCTTGAGTATCCACCATCTCTAAAACCACTTCAACCAACCCTTAGGGGGTTATTTATCAAAGTCCGGATTGATCTCAATATTTTCTGAAAAAAAGTCCAACCACTTTTTTTTCTTTGCAGGAAAAAAATGAATCGTACAAATTTTTCAGATTTTCCACCCAAAAACTCCGATTTTTTCCCTAAAACCACAAAATCATATGATTTTTGCTAGAAATCCAGCACAGATCAAAATATCTTTGGGACGTCTCCCATTGACTTATATCTAACCTCAACAGATCTGAGATGCTGGATTTTCAGATTCAAACTTTTTCCATCCTCAAGGTATAATAAATCCCGAATTTTTTTTTTTCCATAGAAAATTTGGATTTCAGTCCAAATTTCGGGGTTTAGTAAAAAACCCCCTTAGCCTCTAAATTTAGAGAATAAATCAAAGTAAATGAACCCGATATTGTTCCTCATCTTTGCGTATGGATCGCTTCCAATATGTCCTCCTTATAAATGGAACCATGACACCCTGTGCTGATTTTAGACTAGGGATCAAATTCGAAGTAAATTAGCATATTCCTCTCACCCACGATGATCCGCGATGTTCCACAATGATCCGGGTGTAAAAACGCTTCTGGGTTTGCAGACGCTTTAAAAGCTATGTAGGTAGTGAAGGGGAAAGGCACTCACTGGATGAAGCGCGTGGCTTGCGTGCGTCGTTGTTGCCCATAGACTTTAATGCATTTCAGCGACTTTTCGAGGTTTCACAAATTTTTGGCAAAACGAAATGCTTCAGATTTGCCCCTCACTATCTATTAGGATTGAACAGTTTTTAAATGTACTAACTTCAGGCAGCAAAGGCCCACAGATAACAAACTATTCTTTCTTGTAGATGATCCTTACAGTAGGTCACCTTGCCTGTGAAGGTTCTTCTGCTAGCTATTTTCCACCATTGACTGTCTGACCTGCTTATATGTTACCTACCTTGTTGTTTGGATCTTGCTTTTGGTTTCCATATGTTTGCAACCTTGCTATAAGGTAAAGGAGGCCTGGCCAAATGTCCCCCTTCAACGGGGATTTGAACTGAATAAGTCATCCACTGGTCTAGTGGACACAAGTGCAATGTCCTTCCTTTGGGAAATGTGGCTCTTATATGATTTACTATATTTAACTTAATCAGTCAAGGCAAAACACAAGTTAATATTAGGAACTCTTTACAGTAATCGCGTTAGAGGCCTCAACAACTGATCTAACACTCCTGCGACCTCAGTGGAAGACACTTGGTTTCAGACAGATTCAGACTCTTTGTCCCAGAATAAACCAACCTCATTACTGAGGACAAGCAGAACAATAGCAAAGAGCTTGGATAATTCACTCCAGACTTAAAATGACGATGGCGCCTTTCAGTAGTTGCCTCAGACTGGTGATAGGCTTTTAACTAAAAATTAACTTCTGCCGACAAGTGTGATGAAAACAAATGTATTATGTCAACAGAATAAATTAGTGGGGAATCTGACACAACAAGTTTAGCGGAATAGTGTGTATGTGGGGGGGGGGGTCCTTAACAAGATGTGCTTTGTTCACAGTTTGTACTTTATTAGCAACGATTGGTGCAGCTGCTCTTGTTTGTAGGGACGACAGGCATCATCACTGGAGAGTTTCCCTCTGCTTCTCAATGAAGGTTCATGCGGTAAATTTCACCAGCAGAATATACCTTTATAGAGAGGAGATGCCACCTACTTTGCTTTACGTGGCAGGTCAAGTGTTAATTAAGCAAGCGACTAATACAGTATATATATGTATAAATAGGATTAGTGATGGGCGAATTTATTCGCCAGGCGCGAATTTGCGGCGAATTCCAGCGAAACTGCCGCGATTTTTGCTAGCGAATTTGCACCTGTTTAGAAAAAACAGACACCGGCGCCAAAAATGAGACGACAGCAGCGTTTCGTGAATTTTACGCCATTTTGCATGAAATTCGCAAATTTTTTGGCAAAGTGGAATGCCCCAAATACGCCCATCACTAAATAGTATCTCTAGGCTTGGTTTATAAAAAGACCTAATCACTATTGTTAGTGATGGGTGAATAAATTTGTCGTGAATTTGCGTGAAATTTTCGTGAATTTGCGGCGAAAAATCCGCCGCTCCAAAAAAATTTGGCCATGCGTTAGAATAGTCCCGTACATAAAAACTGTCACGCATAAAAATTATTCAAGACTTCAATGCGTTTTAGCCATTTCGCAATGAAGCGAAACTAAACAAATTCGCTCATCACTAATTATTGTGTGATACAGGTATGGGAGCCATTATCTGGAGACCTGTTATATAGAAAGCTCTGAAATACAAAAAAGGCTGTCTCCCAAAGACTTAATTTTATCCAATTAATCCAAATTTTATTCAAATAATGCACATTTTTCTCTGTTGTAATAAACCAGTACCGTTTACTTGATCCCAACTAATACGTAATTATTCCTTATTGGTGGCAAAACCAGCCTATTGGGTTTATTTGATATATTTAAATTATTTTTAGCAGATTTAAGATATACAATTAAAAATTATGGAAAGACTCCTTTTCCATAAAACCCCAAGTCCAGAGCATTCTGGATAACAGATTCCAGAAGTGTAAGAGCTTATTCTTATCCTCCTAAGAAATATTTTTATATTTCTCACTGTCACTAGCTCTCTGTCTGTATATATATTTGTTTCTTTTGTGCTTTTTATATTCAGATCTTTTAATAAATTACATGTTATTTTTGATTTTAGAAAAAAATTATTTATTTGTGGTTTCAAAAACCTTTAAAACCACTAAAATGAGAATGTTGATGAATGGGTGTCTAATGGGTCTATTTACTAACATTTGGATTTCCTTTATTTCTCTAAAATTCAAAAAACTCAAGATTTATTAAAAGGGTTATTTAGCAAAGGTCAAGTTGTGTTTTCCATGAAAAATTTGAGTTTTCAAGGGTTTTTTTAAGTGAAAAAAATGATTTTTCAGGTTAAAAAAACTACATTTTTTGAGATGTACTGCTTTATACTCCGAAGCTGGAAATAGCTTGGAATACACCAATTAACCTGTCAAGGTCATTTAGAAGTCTATGGCAGAGGACCACCTTTGAAGATGTTCAAAGGTGGTCCTTTGAACATCTTCAAGTTCAAAAGTTCATTCGAGGTCTATAAAAGCTCTCAAAGCTCTAAAATTCTACCTTTGATGAATAACCCCCTAAGAGTAAAAACAAATAAAAACTCTAAAACAAAAACAATCAAAGTCCCATAAAAAGTCCCATAAAAATCCCATAAAAATCAATGGAAGCTGACCCTATTGGACTTTTTTTTAGCCATTCAGACTTGTAGAGGTTTTTGGACTTTTTTTTGCTAGCAATTGTCTGAAAAACTTGAATTTTTAGAGCTTTAGTATTTCTTAGCTTTTTAAAATTCATTTCCTTTGGATCTTTAAATACATTGCATGGCATTTGTGGTGTTAGAGAAAATGAGTTTATCCATGGTTTCAAAAACCTCTAAAACCACTAAAATGAGACTGTCAATAAATGGGCCTATTGTATCCATGAAAAAAATATCATTTTGAATGTACCCCAACATTTAAAAAAAAAATAAAAAAACATTTGTCATCTGGTAACTGTAAAAATAATAACAGCAAAGCTTTTATGCCTATTATTTAAATGCATTTTCTGATGACTCTCTGATTGTAAAGTGCTAAATGTATTCACTGCTTTCATCTGCCTTTCTGTGTTTGGGAATGAGTTATTAAAAAAAAAAGATAATTGTTTCAGAATAAAAGATTTGTTTCATTATATTCCTCTTGTTTTTTGTCACAGGTAAAAAGTTTGTTAATCTCACACACCATTAGCCAGATATTTCAAAACAATTCACCTCAACAGCAAAAAAGTTTTCTAAGACTCAAAATAATTTAATAATTGTCCTACAGATGCCTCTGTCCACCCTTGTGTCCCCAACCACTCTTGTATCTACCACACCATATTTAAAGGCATATTGTCATGGGAAAACCTTTTTTTTTAGAATGCATCAGTTGATAGTGCTGCTCCAGCAGAATTTTGTACTGAAATCCCTTTTTAAGAAGAGCAAACTTATTTTTTTTATATTTAATTTTGAAATCTGACATGGGGCTAGACATATTGCCAGTTTCCCAGGTACCCCCAGTCATATGACTTTGATAAACTCTGATAAACTTCGGTCACTCTTTACTGCTGCACTGCCAGTTGGAGTGATATCACCCCCTCTCTTTCCTCTCCAGCAGGAAAAATGGGAAGTTAACCAGATAACAGCTCCCTAACACAATGTTTTGACAAATTCGGGCATCAGTTCGAATTGTACATTTGATGCTCCAAAAACTGAACTCCATCAGATTATCAGATGAAACATCTTCAAGGACATCTGCCATTGACTTCTACATAACCTCAATGGTTTGAGATTCGAGATTTTTAATTTTGATTTTTAGTAGCTTTGGGAAATAATAAATCTCTAAAACGAAGAGATTTTTTTTCCTCTAAAAATTTAAGTTTTTCCCTTTTAATAAAGGGGCCCATTAACCTTTGTACCTGTTCATGTTGTTCCATAAAATGTCCTGTTCTTCCTGCCAATAAACATCGAAAGCACTGAGTTTCTGTAGTACATCAGAGGGTTAAATACTGTAGACTGCAGTTTTTTGAAGCCCTCACAGCTCAGGCGGATCATTGCTAGAAATAACTCTTTCATATTTTTTGGAAATCAACTCCTCAGTTTTATTTTTAAAGCCAAGCAAGCTCTTCCAACATTCAGTTCCAGAATTGGAAACAGACTAATGGCGAACATACGCTTTGCCAGCACATTCTCTCTGCCAGGGCATTGTTCATGGATTTTATTTCCAAAATTAGTGCTTGAAAAATCTGTTCTTTATTTTTTTTTAATGGAGAGTTTTGCTGTGAGCAGGGGCTGCTGGTAGAGATGGAAGAGATGTCTCCATTGTATTAATGGCGAGGGAATGCTGATATAGAAATCTACATGTCTGTTTCCTGCGTGTCCTGGAGTTTTATATTTTCTTTTTGATTTGTAGATAATAAAATAAATTTTCATTTCGACCCTTAATAAATCTGCCCCCTATTATAATGAAAGCCATGCTATGAATGGTATCTCTTTCAAAATGTCATTTGATGTCGCCAGAACCTAATGACATCACAACAATGGTGCTATTATGATGCAATAAACATAGTGATGATCTTATCACAAAACGGCATTTCAAGAATTGGTCATCATGGCAAGTTCACTCTTTGCTCCTTCTTCAGTTAGTAAGTCTAAGCCTCTACAGAGTTGTTGGTGGGATTCATTTCATACTTATGGACCATAGGGCTAACTTTTGATCACACATGCAAACGTAAAGTTTCTTTAACCACAATGCAGCATTTTCCTCATAATTCCAGCATTATTGGGTCCGACAGAGACTACAGTGGATCTTCATTGGGTCTACACTGAGTGTAGACCCAATGGTGCTGATTTGCATTATGATTGACCGCAACTGTAGTTGGACTTAAATAAGTCCTTGTGTCTGACTCCCAAGTGCTACTGTCTATGGATACTCGTTCACACTTAGGGTCTGTTTACAGTAACTCTACCGATCCCTAAAGGGGTCAGTTATGATAGCAACCACAGTTATGGTTGTGCATAAATTGACTCAATCATTGTGTGCACTGATGTCATTTATTAAAAGTACTTGTGTCCAAAGATGGTCCTTGCACTTCCCTGTAGTTCACTGCTCAGTACTCAGCCCCGCCTCCTGTTCTGAATCATGATTAAGAGCACCTATTGACAAAGGGGAACCCTGAAGATACCTCCACCTTCAAGTAGGTGCAAATAGTGTTCTAACTATGGCTTTGTCAATAGGTGTAGCAAACTTACATCTAAAGAATTGTTAAATGTTGACGATGAGGGTTGAGTAGGTCAAAACATATTCAAATGATGCAATCTGGCTAATACTGAGCAGACATTTGAGGCGACAGCACAGTGTATTGTGTATGCTAGATATTTAGAGATATTTTTGTGTTTGTATTTAGAAGTGTTTTTGGGCACCTCAAACATGGTTCCATGTACAAAGGGATGATGGTAGACTTGCTTCAGCAATGATTTTTCAGGAGATACTGAAGGAGATACTGAAGGTCAAAGCACATAGCCCATGTGTATGTAAAATATTGTGGTTTTGTTTATAAATATTGTTTATTGATCAGAACATCAGTATCCCCCCTATATCACAGCAGCTTATAGTAGAAGACAGTCTTTCCTTCCAAGGATATTGAGCTCTTGCCAAGTGATTTATACATAACACACAAAGCCTCTGCTCCCCGTGATTGTGCAACTCAACACTATAATATGTGCAACATACCTGAAATAAGAGATGTTTGTCCCATGCTTCTTTGATGATTTAGTAAAGAACTGCAAGAACTGGAAATCTAAAAAAAGAGAAAGACCTGGGCTGGCAGGAAAAAGATGGGGAAATTATGCCAATAATAGGCATGTGTTTAACAGCACTAAGATGCAACATGAAATCAGTTGAAGAGAGGTCTTGCTGGGGCCGAGGTGAGAAACAACAACATTTTGTATCGTTCTTGCATAATAAGCACTGGCTCTGCAACAAAAGGCTCAGAATCTCTGTCACACACGCCTCGTCCTGCATTTTTATTTAATGGCCTGACATCCTATGACAATAATCATTATTTCTGTCCAATTTTCTCTCTGCAAACGCTTCGACACAGATCAATGCGTCTTACTGTCTTTTTTATGGTGTAGAAACATTTGATACTGATATCTGGAAAACTTAATTGGTCTGGTGACAGAAAATGGAATGACAATTCTCTGAGTCACTTATTCCATCTGACCTTGCATTTAAATCAAGCAAGGTAAATGCTCCTTTTATTACAAACATCAAATGTGCATAATGAAACAGACGCTAGCATTCTGACTAGTCTGGCTTATGTCTTGATTAGCTCCTTTTACAAATGGATAATTGTTGGAATTTAGAACAGGGGTACCCAGGGCACAATTAAGCACTCACCCCAAATCTCCCCCTAACTGACCTTCAGGCTGGGCCCCCTTAGCTCATAACAAGGTTACAGATATATAGAAACATTGGGGTAACAGTCCCACTGCTATAGTTCCAGGGGTATCCAGGGCACAAATAATCACTCACCCCAAATCTCCCCCTAACTGACCTTCAGACTGGGCCCCTTAGCTCATAACAAGGTTACAGATATATAGAAACATTGGGGTAACAGTCACCCTGCTATAGTTCCAGGGGTACCCAGGGTACAAATAAGCACTCACCCCAAATCTCCCCCTAACTGACCTTCAGGCTGGGCCCCCTTAGCTCATAACAAGGTTACAGATATATAGAAACATTGGGGTAACAGTCACCCTGCTATAGTTCCAGGGGTACCCAGGGTACAAATAAACACTCACCCCAAATCTCCCCCTAACTGACCTTCAGACTGGGTCCCCTTAGCTCAGGGGTAGGCAACCCGCGGCTCCGGAGCCTCATGCGGCTCTTCATCCTGCTTGCTGCGGCTCAGTCTTGCATGTCGTCTATACAGCTCTTGCATCTGCAGGAGGCTCAAGAAGCCGCCAGCAGGTGCAAGGGTTATATAGACATCCCAGGCAAGACCAAGCCGCAGCAAGATGATTCATCATGGTCTGTACCACGGTCGCACAGTCAAGACAAGAGAGAAGCCTCCAGAGTCCAGCTGCAGCAGTTGCGAGGGGTATAGACGTGGATGTGACGCATATTTTAATGATGTCTATGGACGTCTCGCCTTTAAACAGATGAGAACACTAGCATTTAATAGGGCTATTCGGTGTTTAATTTATTTCAAAGTAGGCCTACACATTGCACTTTTGTTGTAACAGTTACAATTAAAAAAAGGTTAAAACTTTTTTAAAAGTTTATAAGCGGTGTTATGTTTTGCGGCTCCAGACTATTTCTCTTTAGTGGAAGAGTGGGCAAAATGGCTCTTTTGATAGTAAAGGTTGCTGACCCCTGCCTTAGCTCATAACAAGGTTACAGATATATAGAAACATTGGGGTATCACCCTGCTATAGTTCCAGGGGTACCCAGGGTACAAATGAACACTCATCCCAAATCTCCCCCTAACTGACCTTCAGACTGGGCCCCCTTAGCTCATAACAAGGTTACAGATATATAGAAATATTGGGGTATCACCCTGCTATAGTTCCAGGGGTACCCAGGGTACAAATAAACACTCACCCCAAATCTCCCCCTAACTGACCTTCAGACTGGGCCCCCTTAGCTCATAACAAGGTTACAGATATATAGAAACATTGGGGTGTCACCCTGCTATAGTTCCAGGGCACAAATAAGCACTCACCCCAAATCTCCCCCTTTCTGACAATCAGACTGGGCCCCCTTAGCTCATAACAAGGTTACAGATATATAGAAAAATTGGGGTGTCACCCTGCTATAATTCCAGGGCACAAATAAGCACTCACCCCAAATCTCCCCCTTTCTGGCCTTCAGACTGGGCCCCCTTAGCTCATAACAAGGTTACAGATATATAGAAAAATTGGGGTGTCACCCTGCTATAGTTCCTGTGCACAAATAAGCACTCACCCCAAATCTCCCCCTTACTGGCCTTCAGACTGGGCCCCCTTAGCTCATAACAAGGTTACACATATATAGAAACATTGGGGTGTCCCCCTGCTATAGTTCCAGGGGTACCCAGGGCACAAATAAGCACTCACCCCAAATCTCCCCCTAAATGGCCTTCAGACTGGGCCCCCTTAGCTCATAACAAGGTTACAGATATATAGAAACATTGGGGTAACAGTCACCCTGCTATAGTTCCAGGGTACAAATAAACACTCACCCCAAATCTCCCCCTAACTGGCCTTCAGACTGGGCCCCCTTAGCTCATAACAAGGTTACAGATATATAGAAACATTGGGGTGTCACCCTGCTATAGTTCCAGGGGTACCCAGGGTACAAATAAACACTCACCCCAAATCTCCCCCTAACTGACATTCAGACTGGGCCCCCTTAGCTCATAACAAGGTTACAGATATATAGAAACATTGGGGGAACAGTCACCCTGCTATAGTTCCAGGGGTACCTAGAGCACAAATAAGCATTCACCCCCAGACCAGGTATTTTTATCTGGACAGCTCAACCACAATCTTGTAATAGTACAAGATGGCCAAAACTAGGGTTGCCATCTGTCCGGTTTTGACAGCCTGGTTTTCAGAAGAACTGCCTGGATCAAAATTGCCTGCTGGGTTTTCCAAATTAGAAAAAACTCCAAGCTATAGAGCGGTGGTCAGCAATTGGTCAAAATTGACTGAAATTAAGTAAAGCCAACTTGTAGATTGTTACATTTTTAGGGTGTTGAATTACAAATAAAATTGTAAAAACAGAGCGATGAAAACTCTTAGGGGGTTATTTGTCAAAATGTCATTTTTCCGATTTTTTTTTAAACAAAAAAGTCTGACCAAACTAGAATCCATGATTTGACTTTATTTACTGTATTATTTAAAAAGCATGATTTACTTGAAAAAACAGAATTTTTCAGAGTTTTTTCCCGAATTTTTGGATTTTGGTTAGAAAAGTCCGAAATAGTTGGATGTTCAGGCTAAATACAGATCCGAATAGGATTGAGACCTTTCCCATTGACTTATATACAACCTAAACAAGTGGGACATGGAGTATTTTTGGATTCATACTTTTTGCAACTTTTTTTTTCCAGTTGAAAAACTCGATTTCTTTTTCTAGTTTTTGGCATTTGGCCTCTAATAAATAACTCTCTCAGCTCTATGTTTTAGGGACAAAAGTATAAAATGAATTTGCTTATGGTCACAGGAACTAGGGTCAAACAAGTGGAGAATCTCATTTGCATTAAAGGGACCGAATTTCTCAACCACAGAACTGTAGGCTTCTCTTAGAGAAAAAGACGTCCCTTTGTACCATGCAGAACGGATATTTTTGAGGCACAGTGACTATTTTGTGTTTGGATGTTCCCAGCTGTCACGGATTGGGTCTTCTCCAAATTCTCAGTTCCTGGCGGCCATAAAGGCGACAGGGAGAAATTCTGCAACTGTTTTACATGAACAGATAAGAGATCAGTCTGAATTCTCAGTTGCCATTAAACAAAAAAAAAAAATAACTGATCACAAATGAACTGAATAGCATATGCCATTGTCTTATTTGCCAGATTTTACAAAAAAAAAAAAAAAAAAAAGGTCTCCTTTATAATAGGCGCTTGTTTGTGATGAGTCTCAGTTGCCCATATCTGGATTTTGTACACATATATTTATTAATCCCAGGATTCCCCGACTCGGATCAGAAAGAGGCGTGTGGCTTGCAAATGAGTCTCTGTGATGTTATTTATAGAGACGTCTGTTACATTCCTAAATTGTGAACCTTAATTGGATGCCGAGGAATTTGCATGTAATAAAAAAACACCCTACGCCGTACGTATGCAGAATGCCACCATTTCTTTTGTAGAAATGCACAATATTTTATATTATATTAATATATATATATATTATTACGAGTATTAATACAGATAATAATATTGACTTTGTGTCAACTGTTCCGGTGCAATAAATAAACACACATATGTTCACAACATAGGGCCGACTTAAAGGGATACTGTCATGGGAAAAATTTTTCAGTTAATAGTGCTGCTCCAGCAGAATTCTGCACTGAAATCCATTTCTCAAAAGAGCAAACAGATTTTTTTGTATTCAATTCTGAAATCTGACATGGGGCTAGACATTTTGTCAATTTCCCAGCTGCCCCCAGTCATGTGACTTGTGCTCTGATAAACTTCAACCACTCTTTACTGCTGTACTGCAAGTTGGAGTGATATCACCCCCTCCCTTTCCCCCCCCAGCAGCCAAACAAAAGAACAATGGGAAGGTAACCAGATAGCAGCTCCCTAACACAAGATAACAGCTGCCTGGTAGATCTAAGAACAACACTCAATAGTAAAAACCTATGTCTCACTGAGACACATTCAGTAACATTGAGAAGGAAAAACAGCAGCCTGCCAGAAAGCATTTCTCTCCTAAAGTGCAGGCACAAGTCACATGACCAGGGGCAGCTGGGAAATTGACAATATGTCCAGCCCCATGTCAAATTTCAAAATTGAATATAAAAAAATCTGTTTGCTCTTTTGAGAAATGGATTTCAGTGCAGAATTCTGCTGGAGTAGCACTATTAACTGATGCGTTTTGAAAAAAACATGTTTTCCGATGACAGGATCCCTTTAAGGGAAAGGCAACTAAGGTTGGAGCCCTCTAGGCAACTAGACAGAGCTCTTCCATTTTCTGAAGTCATTTTACTGGCATAATTACTATCATTGTCTGCAAGGATGTTACTAGCGTGCATGGGATTAATACAGTACCCAATATCCAGTTTTACGGTGAACTTACTGGGGTTAAAGCTCGACTCTGAATTCATTTTGAGCAGGGATCTTAATGGCTTGTCTGGGATTAATATAGTGCACAATACCCGCCATTTGTGTACAGTGAATTTACTGTCATATCTGGGGTTAAAGCTCTACTCTGATTTCATTTTGTGCAGTGGTCTTACCGGCATGTCTGGAGTCAATGCAGTGTTTAGTATCCATTTTCCTTATCATTTTATTGAGACATCTGGGATGAATGCAAAGTTCAGATTTCATTTTCTGCAGTGATCGTGCTGATATTCCTGGGGATAATACAATGTTCTGAATCTATTTTATGACATTCTGGAGCTGGTTTAGTGCCAACTACAACACACACAGACCAACCAGAAGTGGCATCATGCAAACTGGAAGTGACATCACAATGTATGCGCATTCAGCGCTCAATGCTGAATCTATTTTCTACAGTGATCCTACTGACATTCTGGAGTTAATGCAGTGCTCTGGATACATTTTCTGTTGTGGTCTAATTGTGCAACTGGGCTAAGTGGAAGGCTGGGAATCAATTTTCTGCAGTGATCTTGGTGGATTGTCTGGGGTTCATGTAGTTCTTATTATACATTTAGTGGAGTGATCTTATGGCATGTCGGGGTCATTATGGGCAGAAGGTGTGGAAAATAGTACATGGTGGTTAAAAGTAACCATACACAGGGAGATCCACGCATTTGGTGATGTCAAACGATGAGATGGGCAATATCAGGCTGATCCGATCATGGACCCTAGGGCCCAACGATCGCATCAGAATGAAGGCAATACGGGTGGACGTATCATGGGACCACATCAACGAACCGATGCAGCTGCGACCCGACAGGATTTTTTTCCCTGCCCAATCCACATCTGCCCGACTTTCATCCAGATATCGACCGGGAACACCGTCTGGTGGCCCCACACACTGGCCAATAAGCTCCCGACTCTGTCTGTCTGTCGGCAGCTTTTATTGGCCCGTCTATGGGGGCCTTTAGGTCTCATGTTTCCATGTGGCTGCTCTGGTACAGCATCCCTATAGTGATGGGGGCGAATTTGTCCTGTTTCGATAAACGGCGAAAAATTCGCGAAACGCATTGAAGTCAATGGACATCCGAATAACTTTTGACGCGCAACAATTTTTATGCACCCTTCTATTCTGACACATGCCCATTTATTTTGACGCGTCAATTTCAACTCCCGCAACAATTTTTAAACTCGCGCCTATTTTATCCAGATGCATTAAATTAAAGTCAATGCCCGTCCGAATAATTTAGATGTGCGACAATTTTTTATTCCTGCGACTATTCTGACTCATGCCCAATTTATTTTGATGCACTGGATTTTTCACCAGCAAATTTTCGATACAGTTTTGTGAATTTATTCGCCCGCGGGGAAACGCGGAAATTCGCTGCGAATTTGCGCCTGCTGAATTTATTCGCCCATCACTACATCCCTATAAACAAAAGTCTCTGCCCCAAAATCTCTAAGCTCCCTGCTTTCCTTTTGGGTCTCGTTAAAGTGACTCTCCCAGCTGGTTGATTAGAAGATTCTGGAAAGGAAAAACTGCTGCTGTAAAACGCACTTAGAAATGAATTAAAATGACCAGTGACGGGGTTCAGCCCACAGGCAGGAAGTAAAGCATAGAGACAGGCAAACACTAGACATACGGCAGCTTCAAAATTACTAGTGACCCCTTATATAACGAGCGTAAATAGATTCACATTGGCATTTGAAACCTCCTAACCACTCAAAGAGTCCACAAGACAATTAAAGAGTTAAACACAGGATCCGCAATTTGCTGGATATTTCCCAACTGCCTCTCATTCCTTCTAATTTATTTATTTAGCATTTCCAAATATTGCGACCCCATTAAAAAGCGTTCCTTTCTAGAAGTTCACATTTTCAGATCATTATCTGCCCAGGAAATTGGTAAACAAGCATGTACAGCTCTCGTTAGGAGAGATCTCGTTAATAAGAGAAGCGACAAAATCAAAAAAAATTTTGTTGTTTTTTTTTCCTTCAATTCGGTTTCTCAGTGTGATCTAGAATAAAATCAATGGGGCAGTTAATTATGTCAGAATTAATCTGTGATATCGACTGATTTCCTCTTTTTTTTTTTTTGTATACCAACTTCCCGGCACATCCTCGCTCTTTGGTCATGTGCATATGATTTAAAGGGGAATTATTTCATGTCGTATTCAAAAGGGGTTCATTTTGAACTGAATTTAAGATGATATAAACATTATTAGTGATGGGTGAATTTATTCGCCAGGCGCGAATTTGCGGCGAATTTGCGGCGAATTTGCGCGATTCGCCGCCAGCGAATAAATTCGTGAAACGCCCGCGAAAATTCGCTGGCGTCAAAAAATTTTTTTTCCGAAAAATGGACGTCGGCATCAAAAACGGGCGCCGGCATCAAAAATGGGCGCCGGCGTAGAAAAAACGTGTGCCGGCATCAAAAACGGGCACCGGCGTCAAAAACGAGACGAGGGGGCGGTTCGCGAATGTTTCGCCATTTTGCGCGAAATTCGCTAATTTTTCGGCGAAACGGCGCAAATTCGCCCATCACTAAATATTATCTATTGAGTATATTAAAAATCCAATTTCGCCTAATGAAAGAAAATGTAATTTAACATTTAAAATGTTTTTTTTGTCAATTTTAATTACCCTGGTTGAGTGTTGAGGCTACAAAACCATTACAGGACATGTGTACAGGCTGTAAATGTACCAGTGCAGCTAATTCTGCTCCTAGAATCAGATCCCTACAGCGTTAGAACAGATCCCTGCAGCACATTACCATCTGTCTAAGTACAGATCCCTGCAGCACATTAACATCTAAGTATGGATCCCTGCAGCACATTTACAGCTTAGTATAGACCCCTGTAGCACACATGCAACTCTTTTAGGACATATGCCTGCAGTGTATTTACAGCTAAGGCCAGATCCCTGCAGTAGTGATGGGCGAATAAATTCGACAAGCGGAAATTTGGGAAACTTCTTTGAAAATTTTGGTGGGCGTCAGAATAGTTGCGCGCATAAAAATTGTCGCGCATCAAAATTTAGTGCATTTGGACAAAAATGGTTTCACAAATTTTTCTCAGTTTTGCGAATTTCAGGACAAATTCGTCAATCACTACCCTGCAGCATATCTACAGCTATGGACAGATCCCTGCAGCATATTTGCTACCAAGTATAGATACATGCAGCATATTTATAGAACTCTAAGTACAGATCCCTACAGCATATTTATAGAATTCTAATTACAGATCCCTGCTGCACTTTTACAGCTTTTTAAGTACAGATCCCTGCAGCACATTTGTATTTTCCTGTGTACAGTTCATTGCAATACATTTACAGCTCTCTAAGTACAGACCCCTGCAGCACACATACAGCTCTCTCAGTATAGATCCCAACATTGCAGTTACAGCTCTCTAAGTACAGATTCCTGCAGCACATACAGTATACAGCTCTCTCAGTATAGATCCCTGCAGCACATACAGTATACAGCTCTCTCAATATAGATCCCTGCAGCACATCATCTGATATAAACCCAATACAGCCTATACAAAACCTAATGCATGAATTTTGAACACAGATCCTTATCTGATTAGAAGGGCCTCATTTACAATAAGCAGGCCAATTGTGGGGGAACATGAGGGTCATGGCCCACCAGGTTTTTTCCCAGTTTCCCGCGGGCCAGTCCAACCCCGCTGACCGGCCATTAATAGTGATGGGTGAATCTGACCCGTTTTGCTTCGCCAAAAATTTGCATTGACGTCTATGGGCAACAAAATTATTTTTGATGCACAACTTAATTAATTACTTAATTATAGTAGACCCTAAATAGAGTAACAAAATAAATACAATTAAAAAAAAAATGCTTACAATTTTCCATGCCCACTTGGGTGCAAAGTACAAGACTCCACACAATTTAAAGTCCGCAAGGGGAATCAATGCCCGGGCAATATCAGTTGTGTAAGTCACAGTTGAAAGGCACAAAGACAAAATGAACATTATTCACAAATGAATGTGCAGTTATTGGTGCCTTCTCTTTGTATATGGAACCCTGTATGTGCAAAAGAAACTCCCCATCTAATATAAGACCAGAGCAGAACATTTTAGAACCTTGTATGTGAATCTGGTTGAACATCTAAGAAATCTGCTAAATATTTCCATTCCCCAAATCAATCCCCCTCACTGACTCTCCCAGGCTGGCATGGAGCCTAATGTAAATAAAGCATCTGGCTGATAGGATACGGCGACGTTCGATTTGGAGAAGATATAAGGAAATTAAACTTGCAATTTCTCCAGGATTGTGCATCTACTGGAGCTTTAATAGCTTAATACATAAGCACTTTTTAATGAAGAAGACCGAGAGTGTTCCGACTCAGCTGAAGGTGACAGCTTCAATTTAAACCTCAAGATATTTTTGGTGGGTCTAATTTGTCCTTAACCTAATGGCATTGAAGACATCTCGCTCTCCTTGTCCTTCTATTTTTTTTTACAGTGCAGTGGAGACTCTTTCATCACTTAGGTTACATAATTGTCCAATGAATTATTGCTAAATGGCAGAAGCAGTAAAAAGCTCTGGCTGTGAACGCACAAAACGTAAATTGGGCAAGAGAAATGACATGCCTAAGGCGAGAGGTGGATAGGAAAGGGATAGGCTTTTTCTTTATCATGACAAGCTGGAAAATCAATACTCACAGTCCTGTGTCTTACATCTGTAGAACTACTCTGATATTGCTACAAGTGAGTCGAGATGTATCGGCCTCTGCTCAGGAGAACTTGGCACCTGAGTCTTGCTTTACCAGCAAATCAGACTTAATATCTGCCACTGAAATTCCATTAGCAGTAGGGTAACTGGTTGACAAGAAACTGGGGCTCCTATGGTTCCTTCTCCTCCAAACCCTAGGGCAGATGATTGCTCAAATTTGTTAATAGCCATCAGAAAGGACTGTTTATATTGTAATCTCCTGACCATCCGTATGGTGCCACTGAGTACCGTATAATAGCTTAGCATCAAGAATACCCATGAATTGTGCCTAAAATGTATCCTTCTTCATTTGTCAGTTTGACTGCACCATGATGACACTTGACCTGTACATATAAATATGATGCAAAATATAATTTGCTTGGAACTCTGCAGTCAGGATTTACTCCCAGATCTTCATTACCCAGTGAGGACTTGGTTCCAGGGCTGTTTACTTTGGGCTAATACCTAAATGAGCCAAAGTATGGAGGCACCTGCCTGTCTAGCATCTCAGCCTGATCTCAGTAATATGAATCTGCCCCTCATTTTGCTGCTATATCTGCCCCCCTACTCTTCTGGAAAGGTTCCACTAGATGTTGGGACATTGTTGCTGGGAGTTGCTTCCATTCAGCCACAAGAACATTAGTGAGGTTGGGCACTGATGTTGGGAATCAGGCTCACAGTCGGGGTTTCAGTTCATCCCACAGGGATTCGGTTGGGTTGCCCCTCCCTTTGCTGCTATAACTGCCCCAACTTTTCTGGGAAGGTTCCCACTAAATGTTGGAACATTTTTGCTTGGAGTTGCTTCCATTCAGCCACAAGAGCATTAGTGAGGTAGGGCTCTGATGTTGGGGATCAGGTTCACAGTTGAGGTTCCATGCCACAGGGTCTTAATTGGGTTGCCCCACCTTTTGCTGCTATAATTGCCTCTGCTCTTCTGGTAAGGTTCCCACTAGGTGTTGCTGGGAGTTGCTTCCATTCAGCCACAAGAGCATTAGTGAGGTTGGGCACTGATGTTGAGGATCAGGCTCACAGTCAGAGTTCCAATTCATCCCACAGGAGTTCAGTTGGGTTGCCCCTCCCTTTGCTGCTATTACTGCCCCTACTCTTCTGGGAAGGTTCCCACTATATGTTGGAACATTGTTGCTGGGAGTTGCTTCCATTCAGCCACAAGAGCATTAGTGAGGTTGGGCACTGATGTTGGGGATCAAGCTCACAGTAGGGGTTCCTATTCATCCCACAGGGGTTCAGTTGGGTGGAGGTCAGGGCTCTACGCAGTCAGGTTCTTCCCATCTCAGCAACCCCATTCTGTAGGGACCTGGCACTGTGCATAGGAACATTATTGCACTAAAACCGGAAAGGGCCTTCGTCAAACTCTTCCACAAAGTAGGAAATACAGAATTGCCAGGAATGTCATTGTACCCTGTAGCTTAAAAGTTTCATTGGAACCAGGGACCCAAACCCATTGTTCCTCCTCCACTTAACGTTATTGATTAGGAAGGTCGTGTCTCCTGGAAACTGCCAAAACTTTTCCATCAGGCAGCCAGATGGTGAAATGCTGGATCTTCTGTCCAGAAGATTTGTTTCCACTGCTCCAGAGTCCAACGGTGCTGCCTTTAATCCACTCCAGCCAATGCTTGGCATTGCCCATGGGGATTTTAGGTTTGTTTACCTTGGATCACAAATAAACCCAGCACTATATTGGGGGGTCACTGACCCCATCTAAAAAACAGATACTGTGTAAGGCTACACATTTATTGCTATTGCCACTTTTTTATTATTCATTTTTCTAGGCAAACACTGTAATTCTGCATTTTTTTGTTTTTTAGGAATTCATTTTTCACTTTTCCTTTGACAAAGTTTCTGCTAATTCCGATATACATTTGAACGCGTCCGTGCCGACTCTCCTGTTGCATTCAATGGATTAGCGGCGACTGGTATCGTGGAGTGACGCTGCGACAAACAAGCTGTACGAGATGCGTTCCGTCTATTGTACGGGAAACCAGAGCTCATTTATATGCAATGCGGTGATCACTGCTCGCTCCAGCCACCTGAATAGCACAATGTGAGACACTGCAAACACAAAGGATTCTGGTTATGGATATGCAAATCAGCACATTCAGGCAATTGGAACAAGCTATAACCAGGCTGTATCCCGCATATGAATGAACTTTGAAGTTTTTTCTAATACACTTTATCTCTATTTCTTAATTAAAGGTAAACTGTAAAAAAAAAATTGGAATGGCGCCCTAGTGAGAATATCAAAATATATATAAAAAAAATCTGTGTTTAGAATAAAATGTTGTTTAATAAAACTGTAAGGCACCCCGGAAGACTGGTGCACATTCTCACCTTCGGACGTGCCGGCCCCCGGGTGCCTCTGGCCGCAAATGGAGGAAAACACGCATGACGTAATTGACATGCATGCGCAATAACGGATGCGCTCATGTCCTGTATTGGCTCCAAATTCAAAATAAAAGGCGATTTTGGCTTGTTTGGAGTGCCCGAGCTAACTGTACGTATAGGAGCCCAAGGACTGTCAGAATGACCCTTTAGGAGAGCCCCATCTTAATCCAGTTTTCACCATCGCCCTTTTGGGCCCGGAACTTTCTGCTGCAGAACAGGCGGGAATCCTCAACATGGCCAAAGTATTCGGGGTCAGGGTATGAAAAGGAACAGGCTGAGACAAAGTCGTGGAAAGGTGGAGGGTCTAAAGGCAGGCGGCAAGGTGTTGAGGTCAGAAGACTCGTCAAAATCGAGAAGATCCAATAGATAAAAGGCTTTAGCTGAAGTCAGGGAACTGAGAACCAGCTTGGGCACTCCAAACAAGCCAAAAAGCTCCTTTTATTTTGAATTTGGCGCCAATACTTGACGTTACGCGCGCCCACCGACGTTACACTGCATTGTTATTGCTCATTCGTGTTTTCCTCCATTTATGGCCAGAGGCACACGGGGACCGGCGCATCTGAAGTCAAAAAGTGTGACGGTCTCCCGGGGCGCCTTACAAAAACATTGAATTTTACAACAAAACACAGGTATGGGATCTGTTACCCAAAAACCTGTTATCCAGAAAGCTCCGAATTACGGAAAGGCCATCTCCCATCGACTCCATTTTATCCAAATAATCCGGATTTTCAAAAATGATTTCCTTTTTTCCCTGTGATAATAAAACAGTAACTTGTACTTGATCCCAACTAAGATATAATTAATCCTTATTGGAGACAAAACCAGCCTATTGGGTCTATTGAATGTTTACATGATTTTCTAGTAGACTTAAGGTATGGAGATCCAAATTATGGAAAGATCCGTTATCCGGAAAACACCAGGTCCCGAGCATTATGGATAACAGGTCCCATACCTGTATTGCTGAATGCCTGCTTAGTATTATGGGGGTAGTGTACCCCTTTTCATTCTCTTTCCTGCCAGAGAACATGCAGGTACAGTACTGTCCAAGGTCCAACAAAGACACCTGAGCATTTATATAGATAGACATATATATGGCCCAAATTCACTAAGAATCGAAGTTGCGCCAGGCGCAACTTCGCCGCACTTCGCCACACTTCACCAGGCGTATTTTTGCCAGCGCTCCGCAAATTCACTAAAATCCGAAGTTGCGCACAGGGGTAGCGTAAGTTTGCGTAGTTTCGCTAGCGTTAATTCGCCAAGCGAAGCGAAGTTTCGCTAGCGATGGTTCATTTCCATATGGCACGAAATTCAAATTTCAATGGAGGAACACGTATCAGCACTACAAATGCCTAGAAAACCTTCAAATCAGCAAATATAAATGTTATTTTGCCCTACACATGTGCCCACTGTCTAGGTAAGTTGCCATGAGTCAGGAAATGTAGGGGGGAAGGAGGGGAGCCCCAAAAATTTTTTCGATCTTTTTCAGCCTATCACCCATCATGTAGAAAACACGCCAGCGTTTTTTGGGACTTAGAAAAAATTTTGACTTTTTTTGAAACAATCCCTATCTACTCTATTGCGCTTCGCCAGGTCTGAGGTGGCGAAGGAAGTCTAGCGTAAAAGGTAGCGTTCAGTACACTGCGCAAGTTAGTGAATTTGCGTAGTTATGTCGCTAGCGAAAATTCGCCTGGCGTAAGGGTGCGAAGTAACACAAGCGAATTTACGTCAGCGTTCGTTAGTGAATTTGCGAAGTACAGAAAATGCCAAACGCTAGCGAATTAGTGAATTTGGGCCATAGACTAGATGTCACTGCTGTCCTCTCCATATTACTATTGGACGGGTGCCTCCCAGGGTGCTCGATGCATTACTGACTCCAATCACAGCAACCAGCTCCTCTCCTCTACTCACTGCTTCACTTCTTCAAGGCGGAGGTGTCGGCAATAATCAACAGAACAAAAATGATTTCACCTTTAAATGCCGGAAGGGGAAAAATCCGCTCTAGGAAAGCATAACATATTTATAGAGTCACTAAAATGAAGGCTGCCCCTGGGTAATGGGTTTGTACATTCTCTAACAAGAAAGATTTGACTTTTTTTTGTATTAATAGCCGATTAATGTATACCTGCTTCCAATCCCTCTATTTGTAGGGGAAATGAGAGAGAGCAGACAGTAACCCTTCCAACACTTTCCTCTTGTCTCTATATATTAGGTACCTATCTAGTGTTACCAATCCCTATTTCTGTAGGGAAATGAGAGAGAGCAGACAGTAACCCTTCCAACACTTTCCTCTTGTCTCTATATATTAGGTACCTATCTAGTGTTACCAATCCCTATTTCTGTAGGGAAATGAGAGAGAGCAGACAGTAACCCTTCCAACACTTTCCTCTTGTCTCTATATATTAGGTACCTATCTAGTGCTACCAATCCCTATTTCTGTAGGGAAATGAGAGAGAGCAGACAGTAACCCTTCCAACACTTTCCTCTTGTCTCTATATATTAGGTACCTATCTAGTGCTACCAATCCCTATTTCTGTAGGGAAATGAGAGAGAGCAGACAGTAACCCTTCCAACACTTTCCTCTTGTCTCTATATATTAGGTACCTATCTAGTGTTACCAATCCCTATTTCTGTAGGGAAATGAGAGCAGAGCAGACAGTAACCCTTCCAACACTTTCCTCTTGTCTCTGTCTCTATATATTAAGTACCTATCTATTGTATTTGTAGCTTTATTGTCATTTAAAGTTAAAGGAATATAAAACCTCATATAAATTCCATGTTGCATTTAACACTATTTTTTTTTTTGTGGTTGATACAATGTGGCCTTTATGATGATTCATTTATATGGGGACTGACAAATCCTTCAGATGTGCCTCGGGGGTTGCAAGCCATCGGTGCATATTCCGAGTGTGACTCATAAAGGGAAAGTGATTATATAAAGTGATTTCCGCTTCGGCTTTACTTAAAGGGACGGAGTAACCGACGTTTCTTTTATTCTGCTAATCCTTTATTGTTGGGATGCAGGCTTACACAGTGTTATGTCATTGACTGTAATGAAAGATCTTCCATTAATAACCAAAAAGAACAAGCTGGTTTTGTTGTTTACCTTGAGTTCACCTTCCTTATCCTTCTAACTGGTTCAAATAATGTTATTAGGCTCATGTCACATAGAGAGATTAGTAACAGCTGCAAGTATGTACTATACGTTATTTACTATATGGAATGTAAGCTTTTCTGCTGTCTGCTTTCCTCTTTCATTTACATATTCCTGTTTCTCTGCTCAGCCTCCTCCTAGTTCACTGACCAGTGACCCCTGAGACTCAGCTTAGGGCCCCAGTAATTGAGATTGGTTTTATTTCTTTTAGTTGCCATGATACTTGCAGTTTTACACTGCTAATGGGATCAATTTGCAACTAACTACACCACTGACCCTCCTGGGTGTCTGCTGTGCCCCCTTAGTCATGAGAGCAATTTATATTCTTGTTATTTCTTTTAGTTGTCATGATAGTTGCAGTTATACACCCCCCCCAAGTCTCTGCTGTGTGTGCCCCTGAGGAAGACCACTATGGTCGAAATGCGTTGGGCTCACCATTTTTTTTATATTTTTTGTAACTTTTCTTTTTTTTATCAATAAATTTTGTTTATGAATTTTCCACATCGTGCAATCCGTTCTTCATTTTTTGTGCCCCCTTAGTCATGACAGCAATTTATATTCTTATTTTTTTTAGTTGTCATGATATTTGCAGTTTTACACTGCTAATGGGATCAATTTGCAACAAACTACACCAGTGACCCTCCTGGGTGTCTGCTGTGCCCCCTTAGTCATGACAGCGATTTATATTGTTGTTATTTCTTTTAGTTGTCATGGAATTAGCAGTTTTATACTGCTACTATCATGCATTTACAACATGCTAGACCAGTGGCCCCTGAGAATCCTCTGTAGCCCATTTTGAGCTAAATTGACATTATTTATTTATTTTTTTCTTGTCATGATGTAAGCGGTTGTACACAGCAAATATCATGAATTTGGAAAAGGAGCCCCTTAGTAACCCAAACTAGTGATGAGCGGATCTGTTTCGCGAAAAATTCTCAAAATGCATTAAAGTCAATAGGTCTCAACATTTTTTTTTTCAAATGCATTAATGTCAATGGGAATTTTTCTTATATTGACTTTTTGTCCAAATGCAGTTAAGTCAATGGGCTTTCTTTATATGGCAACTTTTTTGTCACTGCAAAGTTTTCTGCTGCAAATTTTTTCCGCCGTTTATCGCGGGAAAAATGTGATGGTGGAATCCATGGCTGGTGAAAAAATGAACTCATCACTAACCCAAGCTGATTCATAGAAAAAGCCAATTTTTAACCATATTTAGATACAGAATAAACAATGATGTCCTCAACTTTGAGATTAAATCAGGGATCTCCCATCTGGTTGGTTGTTAAAGTTCTGTTTAACACAAAAAGCTTTGGGACAATTTTATTCCATGTTCATCACATCCAAGTAGTGCTTTGGGCTATTATTTTTTTAAATTATGGTTGTTCACAGCCTCGTTTCTCCACCGCCTCCAGAGATGAAGGCAACACAAACAACAGCCATGTTTAAACACCACTTAACGAGTCAATGAGATGAACAGTATTTGGTATGCTCCTTGTAAGGGCAGATAGTGGGTTTAATGCTCTGATAGGCTGTTTAATCTTCTAAGAGGTCTCTTTGTGTCAAATGGAATGCATTCAAGGTTTGTCTGCCAACGGATTATGGTTTCACTACATTTTTCTTGAGCCAAAGGATCCTGAAAAACTTGGCACTTTGGCTTTCATTGTCTATTATTTTATTTCAAATGCAGCAGTTAAAATAATTGCAGATATCAATGGTTTTGAACTGACGGTAGTATGGCCCGTGGAAGGATAGAATTAATGAATGTTGTATTTATAAGTATTATAAGACTATTGTTATCAACCCTTATCTGTTTTCTATAAAGAAAAGTTCAGATGACTCAGGAAAGATGGCCGCTCTCTTCATTGAAAATGCATACATGTAGGGAAATAAAAGGTACTCTGTATGAACTCATACTTCACTGTGTGTTCCATAGAGACCAACAAAAGCTTAGCATTGGCTGATATACTCTACATATTGTCTTCAATGGTCTTTAGATGGGTCTGCCCACATCCTCTGTCATTGAAACTTGAATACATCCTTTTCAGAACGATTAAATTCCACTCAAGATTGACAGGAAATAAATCTCTCCAAGGAATGGCAATGGGGAGCCAATTAACATGAGACATATCCAATGTGATCTTTTCAGAGAATAGGCCACATTATAATTGCCATTTTTTTCACATACACAAGCCAAGGTTGAAGAATGGGAAGAGTGAAGAGCACACCCAAGGACAACAGATAAGGCTGGAATAAAAAAAGACAGATATTATAATACAAATTGCAATGCATCCATTGGAATATGTGACCACTTCATCATCAGTTAATGACAAATCCAACCTTCATGAAGCAATGAGAAAGCTTTGTTTTCTAGAGCACCTTCTGCAAGGTATGACTATAAACTAATTAGAAAATTATCCAAGAGATAAAACACCTTTTGCATTTCACAGCCCCGGAAAGGGCATTCTTGTATTATTGCTTAATTAATGGAATTGGGATACCAGGATGCCAGAATGATTTGCGCAAAAAAAACCAATGACTTCAATGAGTTTTCCAAATTTTATGACGTTTTGAACATTTTTGGCGAAGCAACTCAGGTCAGATCCGCCCATCACGCTGGGGGTTATTTATCAAAGGTCGAATTTTAAAGCTTTGTGAGGTTTTTCATACCTCGAATGAACTCACAACTTGAATCTTGAATCAGTGAATTCGAATTGAACAACCCGAAAACTCAAATTGTTCAAGTTTTCAGCAGGAAAAAACTTGAATCACTTGAATTTCAAGCAAAACTCACTGAGAAAAACTTGAACATCATGAAGGCTATCAACATCTTGAAATGGTTCAAGGGACCTCTGTCACTGACTTCTACATGACCTCGTCAGAATTTAGCTGGAGTATTTTCTGATTCAAGCTGTTTCCAGCTTTGGGGTAAAAAAAAAAATTCAAGTTTTTTTTCCAAAAAAAATATAAGCTTTTCATTTTTAACCCAAAAATTCAAGTTTTGCCTGAAAAATACCTTCAAAAACTCAAATTTGTCAGGTTAAATACCTGAAAATTAAGGGTTCCATTAGGTGTGTAGCTTTCATTCTCCTTTAATCTAAGACAGAGGTATCACTTTTAGGAACCTTCTTCCCATCCAAACCTTTCAGAATAATTGGTTTTGTCACTAGGTGATGCACACAATCATGAGAATAACCTACAATGCAAACTAGTAGACACATCATCCAGATATTTCTTCATCAAACTTTCTCTGAATGATGACAACCACAAAAGATGGTGATCATTCGTTCTTCATAAAAAGCTTCTTTAATCATTTTCCAATCGCTGCGTGTCTGTATCAGATGATACTCATTTCTCAATTTAAATATAAATGTTATGTGGGCTGACAAGGAACGTGTCAGGTGAGGTGTGACAATTTTCTTGACTCTTGATAAAAAAATAGAGACATAATGACATGAAGGCGTTCAATTAATATTACACTTTCCAATCTGTGTCAAGTCGTATTTAGACATTAATAAATCACTTAGTGATTTGGGCAGAGAGGTAGAACTCATAACACTGATACGAAGAAGAAGAAGAAGAAGAAGAAGAGAAGTGTTCTGCAGTAGCATTAACAACCACCTGCACAGAAGAACTGTCTCAATGACAATCATCGACCAACTGACCATGAAGATATTTTAATGCTTTTCCACATAGCTGAAGTATCCAATTTAAAAGACTTGGGAGGGGATGTGGGTTGAAACACTCTTGCGAGAAGAACGATACACAATGTACAACATTTGGTCAAATAGTCATTTAAATATTTACCTAAATTCTGTGCATTTTATTGAGGTCATCATGGGCTCATCAAGAAGATTGAGCATCTGCAAGATTTGTGATGCGTTTTAGTACCTGATTGATTTGGGAGCAATAGCCAATAGGGCCATTCCTTTCCAGATTTTAACTTCAAATTTTAACACCAAAATGAGACAGACGGCCCATGATTATATAGAAATATAATGGCATAAAACTTTCTTTCCAAAGAACATGCAAACACTGCAATGAGGTTCAACATTAAAAAAAAGTTGGAAAAATTCCTCAATTGTTATATAAAATTTAAAACGTACAAAATTATGATTGTAAACATTGTTTAATCTCCCAATCACATTTTCTAAAAAGCTTTCTTAGTCATATCTTTGTGTAGGCTGAGTTTATAGGCACAGGAGACTTGTGCCACAGTGAATGTTGATGATGAAACATTGATTATGGGCTAAAGCTGGCCATAGACTCAAAGATCCGCTCGTTTGGCGACATCGCCAAACGAGCTGATCTTCCCCGATATGCCACTAACGGCATGGCTATATCGGGGGTAATTTAAACGTTTGGCCGTACGGCCGAACTATCGAATTACGATACGCCAAGCGGCTCCGACGGCTCGTTCGGGTAAAAATCAAACCTTCCCGATCGATATTGTGGCCAGATATTGATCGGGAAGACCTGTTGGAAGCCCCCATACACGGGCAGATAAGCTGTCAAATTGGTCCAATTTACCGATATCGTTAGCTTTATCTGCCCGTGTATGGCCACCTTAAATGCTTCATTGTGGATTAAAAAATTATTTGCGTCCAAAATTGCACTTTGCAGACTCCATTTGTGGTTTTAAATTATATGTATTTATATGTACACTGAATATTATGGGCAAATATATTTCACTAGAGAGCTAAAAAAGAAAATATTATTGCTAGGTCATATTATTAAAGAATACTGGGGCTCATTTATTAACGCAGCGCAGCGCATAAGTGGACGCAAAAGATTGTCTGCGACATCACGAGTGTGATCGCTAATATATTTGCGTGATATTGCGCATAACACAGAGCTTTTGCGATGGTTTTGTTTATGCGCATTGCGCAAAAGATTGGGCATTTATGTCGCAAACGATGCCGTGGTTGTTAGGGGCGTGGCTGTGGGCGTGGCTACAATGCGCTTGCACTGCGGCCGTCGCAGATTTGCGTCTGTATATGTGCAAAACTGCACCCGGTCAACAGCACCACAATTTTTACGACTGCCTCTTTGTAGCGTAATAGTAACGCTCTTCAAAATGCGCATTCCTGCCCAGCTGCGCTAGCAGAGCCACACTGCTAAACTGGGTTCTGGCAAATACAATGGTGCTGCTGTTGGTGGGGATGTTTGTTAACTCAAAGTTTACTCAAAGATGAACAACCCCTGTAAAGTGCATATTAACCACGCCTTCCACCCAACATGTTTATATTGACCAAGGTTCCTTTAAGGGTATCAGGTAGGCTAAACACCTTTGCAACCAAACAAATATTAGCACAGAAACAAATGCAGATGCGTCTAAGTGAACGCAATATGCGCAATATGTGACGCAACTAATTAAAGCAGCGCATTCATACATGAGCACAACTAATCCTTACCTTTGCGGTATCTTCCTGTGCGCACAATTTATTATAAGCACTGCGACAGCTGATACGCAGTTTCACACAGTTTCACAAGTCGCACCTACATTAGCGCACAAAATCGCACTGTTAAGGTATTGTGCGCTACATTATTAAATACTCGCATGCGCTGGGCAAATGTCAGGCCACTGCGCTCTTTTTAGCACTGCGCTGCGTTAATAAATGAGCCCCACTGTGTTTTGTCTACAGCCCAAACCATTCCTGTTGGTTCCCTTATTGTTAAAGTCAATCTGATAGGTTTAAATTGCATTTTTATAGAATATGGGTCAATATACTGTAGGGCAACACACACCTGTACCACAATAAAGATCCCCCCACTATCAACTAAAATAGCTATTTTTGGGTTCTTCTAGTAATAATTGACCACCACCAGAGTGCACTGGTCTTTTGGGCAGGAGATAAGGGCCCATTCCAGAGGAAGCTGAATTGGATGTTTTTTTGGATAAATAGATTTTATAATGGTTTCATGATTAATGAATCAAAAGTTGAAAACAGATGAGGTGGTACTGTAAGTGATAAAGCCAACAACATGGTTTTTAACTGTAATTAACTTTCAGAAAACAACTCTCTGGAAAGGGAAGAATGATCCTTTAGGCAAGATGTCCTGTACAAAAGGTCACATTTAGACAGACATGTTTGATTGAAATAATGCAATCCCAATAACCCACAGCGTATGAGAGTTAGTTTCCCCACCTGTGGTCTTCCAGTTTCTATGTTCAATGGATAGTAAGACCAGAACCAACATTCTTTCCTACCTACAAGGCTATGAGAGGTGGCACCATCACAGTTGGTTGGGGGTGGTTTGAGTCTGAGCCCCAAAGGTAATTTTAAAGGGTAGATTGCAAGGTGAGTGGATAACTGACTAGGCCTATAGTCATTGGTCCTTGCTGGTGGTCAGTCTCAGAAGAAGGCAAGCCAGGTGATCTGTTGTGGCTCAGGGTCAATGCGTTTGGAGGATATGTTGGCATTGTTTGCTATGTTTGCTGTGAAGTAGTTTTGGATACTTAAGCAATTCTGTTTATAGACAACTGCAACCCTTTCTTACCAAGTATGGTGTAATTTGTAATTGAAGGTGGTGTGTAAGGGAATTTTGAATCTTGACCTGCACTTGTTATGCCCTTGGGTTGTTGTACATCCATGACCAGCAATCTGTGCCTCTTAAGTTGTGGCCTTTCAACTTCCTTTGAAAGCATGAGGCATAGTCCATGCACACTGCAACCACCATGGCTTATTGGTGTTCATGCACTAGGCTTTAAGGATGGACACTGCTCGTGTAAGTTTCTCTACCGATGGTGGGGCCATGACAGATGAATCTAGAAGTTCAATTTAAGTTAAACAGGAGACTATGACTTAGTCAACATAGAGTTGCTCTTTATATAGACCTGACATTACATGAATACAGACCAAATACAAACATTTTTGTGAGAGTCATTTTTGCCTTTGCTCTGGGCTTACTGCTAATTTTTTCCCCTTTGATTATAAAATCAGTAATTCCAAGTAAACAGGACAGATACGATAACGGCAGGAGTGGGTTATAGGCAGCAATGCTCCGGTTTTATGAGCTGTATATGTTCTTTTATAGTTCCATTTCTATTTCATTACTGTGCAAACAAAATGAGTTGACGCGTAGAAGCAATCAGCATCCGATATGCCCACTGGAACCTCAATTGCCTGACTTTGGCTGCCTCTATAAACAATTGTCTATTAAGTGCTACTGAGTCAAAAGAAATGGTTATCTTTGCAGGATTAACAGAAGGACATTAGGAAAATTATGGGCAAGATGCTTATTACCTGTCGAGTGACCCCATCAAGCTTCATCGACATGACACTTTATATCTTATATAAGAGATCCATTTGTGTCCATATCAATGAGATTTTGTAGTGTTTGATTATTCCACACAGGTCTCGGCCAGGCGAATCATATTATGGCCTATTTTTTTTTTTATTGAACAGAATTGGAGATTGACCATTTTCACCGGGACACAATTCATCATAGCTAGTTATCATATACACGTCCCTCCATCAATTATCTGTACCCTCCTATCACCCTGTTAAACTCTACCTGACTTTCATATTCACGCAATCGACGGCAATTATTACCAATAAGAAATCTGTGAAATGGTAATGCAGCTGGGCAGGGAGCTAGCTGGGCCGAGCGTGGAGATATTAGAATGCAGTTTAATCTTGCTACAGACTGATAACATGACAGAGGACAAGTCAAATTAGGAAAGAGGAATGACTCTATTAAAGCACAAAGGCAGGGAAAAATAATCTACTTTGTGTTTGTTCGTGTATGTGGTTTTTAGTCTCTTCTCTGTGACCAAGGGACAATGAGAGGCACAAGTAGAGTGTTGGTTGCTAATAAGATGGTCTTAGATAAAGGAACTGCACTAGAACTCGGTTATTAAGATTAGTGGCCATTTTTTCTTGTGCTTTCTTGCACCTAACCATTCTTACTCTTGTTCTACATAAGGCAAAACAATTCTCTCATCCGTACTCTAGGGGTTGATTTACTAATATTCCAATTTGGGTCAATTGTTAAATTTGAATTTTCGAGTTGTTTTATGGTCAAAACTCACATTTTCGAGTTGGGAAAAAAACCAAACTCGAATTTGAATTTGAGATTTATCATACCTCAACCCTGGAAATAAGTCAAATTTGATAGTACGCCACCTAAAACCTGCCGAGTTCATGTAGAAGACAATGGCAGAGGTCCATTAACCCATTTGAAGACGTTAATACCCTTCCTGACAAGTGAGTTTTTTTCAGTGGAAAAAACGATTTGCGTTCCTTTCCAATTAGATTTGAATTTCAGTTTTCATTTCAGGTTGGTAACATTCGGTCGAATTTTAGACGTTCACGTTTTTTCTTAAATAAGATAACATTCGCGTTTCAAGGTCATTCGAGGGGATTCGACGTAAACCTTTGATAACCTCGTTACTGAAGTGTAAAAACCATGAAAAACCCTAATACAAGTTAAATTTGTCAAGGTCCTGTAAAAATCAATGGGAGCTGCTCTGATCCTATTTTAGCCATTCAGACGTTTAGAGCTTTTTAGGTTTTTCACTAAAAATTTCAATTTCATGTTTTTGATCATTAGTTTTTTTATATTTATATATTATATTATATAATATATTCATATGAATATATATATTACATTATATTATATCAGGGTCTTTTAATAAATTACACGGCATTTGTGGTTTTAAAGAAAATGGATTTATTTGTGTTTTCAGAAACCTCTAATAATCACATGTGAACGAATATAACGTGGCTAAATTTCTAAACTTACATTTTATGCACTTTGCTCTATATCTATGATATAAGGGGAAATTGCATTTTAAATTTTTGAAAACCCACGTATGTGTGTTTACAAAAGACATATAGACATTGTGATACATATAACATGTATTTGAACTGACGTGTGTTCATTCGATCATGTGTAAGAGCCCTTGGGCTGTCTCACAGTATGGGCAGGATTAGTCTCTCGCTCGTTACCACGTGGAGAAACAGCGATTCAATGAATGATGACATATTTGAAGCCAAACCATTTTCCAGGGGCTGAAAGTGCGATGTCATGTGAAATTCACATACGTTCTGCTTTCTACTCGTCTCTGTTCCCTTTTTTTCGAATGTGAAACTTTAAAGGGGCAATTCAGAAAAGCAAATATGCAGATTTGCATGAATATTGTTGCTTTCGCCAATAATACGGTGTTTGTTCCCATAATTTCAGTTTAATTGCAAGGTGTATACACCACAATTGTGCGTACAGCAAAATGAATGCAATTGCACCATTTTGATAGGCGAATTTGCGCCGTTTCGCTTCGCCGGAAAATTTGAGAGTTTCCTGTGAAATTCGCAAAACGGCGAAAAATTCATGAAACGGCACCGGCGTCTCGTTTTTTTATGCTGGTGCCCGTTTTTGACGCAGGCGCCCGTTTTTTTGAAGACAAATTTTTTCGGGTGAATTTTCACGGGCATTTCGCGAATTAATTCGCTGGCGTCAAATCGCGGAAATTCGCGTCTGGAGAATAAATTCGCCCATCACTAGTTGTGTAATATTTTCAGGTTTCCCCAGCATCAGAAAGGCAGTTGATCATTATTTTTCAGAAGAGGAAGGATGAATGCAGTAGGGTGCATGGTACAGGAGCATGTTTATACCTTGAACTACGATAATGTGTTCTCTCCAATCTAGAGCACACACACTTTCAGGCTTGAGAAAGGGCCCAGTGGGGTCCGGAACGTTGCCTTGCATGTATCTACTTTTTGGGGCCAATAAAGACATTTTGATGCACTGATTTTCAAGTTTGGTGTGCTACAGTGTACCTGGTTTGCTACACACTTTCAGGTGTACATGTAAATGACCCATAAAATATTGTTTGTTCCACAAATTTGAATAGTTCAGAAGCTCCAGAATGACCACATTCAACCATTATTTGAAATTATCCAAATACTAAATTCTAAATTCTTCCAAAAAATCAAAGGCCGGTTCTTGCTCCCCCTTAAGTCCTAGTAAAAACTTTGTTTATTTGAACTTTGTAAACTTTTCAAACTCTTAGTTCCAAGCTCATTTTTTTACACCTTTTTGGTAATTGACATTCATATCTTAAATTTTCTTGAACATCAAAACATTGTGCATAGACTTTAATTTCTGCAGAACCAATAAGAATTCTTGAGTAAGTGGAATGAAAGATTTCCAAGCAAACAATGTTCATCCCATAGCTTTTAATGCATCTCTGATGGTTTGAACTCCCCAATTTTTTTTTCAATCTGAAAAAATACCGTTGAATAGATGTAACAAACCTTGATAAATATCTAAAAACCTTGAATTCCTGGAAAAACATGATTGTGAATCAAGATAGAACTATGTTTTTTTTGCTTATTAAAATATGAGATGGATTAAAATTGACATGATTTTGCTGTGAAAAAAATTAGATTGTGTTGTTTTCAAATTCAAAAGTTTACAATCTCTAATTTTCAAGATTTATCAATAGAAAAAATTGTCTTTTTTTTATGCAGGTGTCCGCTTTTTTGTAAACGGACGCCGGCATCCGTTTTCGCTGGTGAAAATGTACCGGCGTAAAAAAATAAAAAGGGACGCCGGCATCCATTTTTTTTTTACGCCGGCAAATTTTTGCGGCAGTTTCGTGAATTTATTCACCGGTGAATTTATTCAGCACAAATTTGCGCCTGCCGAATAAATTCGCCCATCACTACTGGTGACTATTAGTTGTAGTAGTAGTAGTAGTATGGTTTATAATGTCCAAATATATTTAACAGCTCGGTCCATCAAATGTGGAATTTGGACCAAAATAAATATAATGTAATTATAATGTAATTATATTTTCACTAAAGAGAACCCTCCTCATTACAATCTGCAGGAGATGGAATCTTGTCCTTTTTCACCTCTGGTTTATCTTCTGAATAATAGGGGATGACAGAAGATCATGGGTATGAGAGATCCATTTATTTATGTAATTGGAAGGGCTACTTTGGAAGTTCTTGGGAAGTGATGACAATCATTACTCTGTTTCTTGAATTCAGACCCCATTACTTAAGTTCATGAACCAGAACGGGCTGAAATCTTTAATTTTCTGCTGCAGCAGGAAAGCAAAAAACATGCGGAGCAGGTTCAAGACTTATCCATGGGAGAAAAGTAAACTCATTGCTTAACTGTAGAATAGTTACAAAGTAGCAACCAAAGTATTACTTTCAATGCTTATGTGGGGGTTCCAACATGGAGACAATCCCCTCCACTGAAGATAACACAGTTAAAGAAAAAAATCAGAAAATGAAAATAAAAAATCAGTTAATATCAGTTTTTCACCCTTACCATGGAACCAGGAGCTGAAGTATGCACATGCTTCTTTGATACCATTGACCTGATGTTCAATACACCTGTTATCTTATTAAATGTCACCAGTAGACGATAATAAAGAGACAATATAGGCCTATAATGCTTCAAGAGGTCAAATTATGTTTTGGGTGGAAATTTTGGTTCGTAAGCCATTGCAAAAGTTGGGTTTGTCCAAATAAAATTTACAATGGAAGATGGTTACAGTTTGTCCATTTTGGTATCTCTTCATATAAGACCATGGGACAATTGGTTAGATAATGTGGCGGATCAGTCATCTCTACAATCCACACTCTTTAAGTCTTCTTAGCAGCCATACTCCATGCTAATATGGTATTTAATCAGATACATTGGTGTTTGTGGTGTTCAGACCCCTGCAGCACTCAGGTGTAAATAGTGATGGTCAAATAACTTGAAACTGTATGTGGCATAGGGAAGTATTGCAAGCACTGGGTATATGTCATGTATTGGTAGTAACAGGTGGCCCCTGTTCTAGATCTATCTATCTATCTATCTATCTATCTATCTATCTATCTATCTATCTATCTATCTATCTATCATCTATCTATCTATCTATCTATCTATCTACCTATCTATCATCTATCTATCTATCTATCTATCTATCTATCTATCTATCTATCTATCTATCTATCTATCTAGCTATCTAGTATCTTCCATATATTAATAAATCAAGTATCTATCTATCTATCTATCTATCTATCTATCTATCTATCTATCTAAATCAGTTGGTCCTGTTTACGTTGGCATCTATCTATCTATCTATCTATCTATCTATCTATCTATCTATCTATCATCTATCTATCTATCTATCTATCTATCTATCTATCTATCTATCTATCTATCTATCTATCTATCTATCTATCTATTATCTCTATCTATCTATCTATCTATCTATCTATCTATCTATCATCTATCTATCTATCTATCTATCATCTAGCTATCTATCTAGCTATCGAGTATCTTCTATATATTAATAAATCAAGTATCTATCTATCTATCTATCTATCTATCTATCTATCTATCTATCTATCTATCTATCTATCTCTATCTATCTATCTATCTATCTATCTATCTATCTATCATCTATCTATCTATCTATCTATCTATCTATCTATCTATCTATCTATCTATCTATCTCTCTCTCTCTCTCTCTCTCTCTCTCTCTCTCTCTCTCTCTCTATCTATCTATCTATCTATCTATCTAAATCAGTTGTTCCTGTTTAAGAACCACTGATGCCCAAGATTTCTTCCATGGCAGTTATGGTTCAGCTTGGAAACCCTTTTATTCATGACAAGGGTCCAACTGAGAGAGAAAGTCATACTTAGCAGTCAGAGCTGGGCCAAGCTGAACGGGAGCCTTAGGCATTCTGCCACTGTGTGTGCGCCCGAATGTGTGCGGGCACATCAGACCAAGACTGCGCAGTAACAGAGCAGCAGTGAGGGGGGGAGGGTGGACAAGGGGAAGGAGGGGAGAGGAGGGCGGGAGGGGAAGGGAAGGGGAAAGAAGGGGGGAGGAAGAGGATGGAGGGGGAGTGAAGGAGAGGGGACGAGGGAGGGGAGAGGTAGAGAGGGCAGTGAATCCAGTCTATGGGTAGGCAGAAGATACTTAATAGGTAGCTGCCAAGTGCCCCTTTTGCCCCTATTGTTGTGCCCTAGGCAAGTGCCTCTTCTGCCTACCCCTAGTTCTGGCCCTGGTAGCAGTGCTCCAAACCCCATCCAACCCCATGTCTATAGTGCTATAGGAACATGAACTAATTTGTTTTTGGAAAAGTTACATTATAACTGAAATTTTATTTTGAGAAAAAAAGAAACATGCACAGTGAAATGTAGTGTAATTGAAAAGAATCAAGAGTTGGGCTTCAGACACAGAGCACAGTAAAAGCAATGGGACTCTGCCTTCTTGAACTCACGAATCAATACAACTTCTATGAATCATTTTTTTAAACATGGTTATTGTGGTTCCCAGTGAGACATAACTGCTGTCTTTGTGTAAAGAAGTAATACGCCAACCCGGACTTCCGACGCCATGTTTTTGTAGTACACGCGGTTTTATTCTTCTGCCTTGTACAATCTATTATGTGTTCAGTCATTTAACATTTGCTAGCATGCAGGTGTTTCTCTAAACACTAAACTCTTCAATCCCGTTTTGCAATGAGTTTACTACCTATTCAATACTTCCAGTCTCTGAACGCACAGTAAGTTGTGGTTAATGTGACAAGTTGCTACCTTTGGACCAATATCACATCCTGCTTTAATTTCCCCAAGCAGTTGCTAGCAGTTTGGGGTAGTTACAGTAGAAAGGCAAGCTGCCAAATTTACCAGTTCTTCAAATTTATAAGAAGCATCTTGAGCTTTGAGTTTCTGCAAAAGGGAAGAGGGAAATGTGGTCCAAAATTAAAGCCAGTTTAAACCCAAAAAATAAAACATTGCCTAATTAAAGCAAATGTAATTCTAAGCAACTTTCCAATATATACCTATTATACATTTTTAGTGCTTTTAAAGTTATTTGTGAATGTAATTGCTATTAAAAGTAGTGTCTGTCATTGCCATTTTGCTCTGTAGTTCCAAACAATGTTGCAAATATCAGTTCTTCTCCCAAAGACTGTTAATCAGCTGTTTCAGTTACATTGTTTCAAAAGTCAGAGCCACCAGAGAATAGCAATGGAGGGACAGATATTGCTATCAATAACAATTACATTTGAAAATAACTTTAAACCAACTGAAAATGTGCAATAAATATATATTTTAATATTGCTTAAAATTAAAATATATTTTATTAGACCCAATTTTATTTGCATTTCCTTCCCCCTTTAAATTTAGATAATCACATGCTCAGTTGTACTTTTTGTCTGTGTGTGTATCAGTGTTTTGTTTATGAAGAGTCATTTGTATTTCTCATGTGAATCTTCATTGACTTCTACATAAAGGTGGCGTTCTATCGAATTTGAGTTTGGATTTTTCCCTACTAGAATTGGTGAGTTTTTACCAAGAATCTAACTCAAAACTTTGAATTCGAATTTATCATTCAAACCTTAATAAATCTGCCCCTAAAAGTCTCAATGGCAAAAAAGAAGGTTCAGTTGGATCGGCACAGCTCCCATTGACTTCTAGGGGACCTCTACTGCTTTTACTTGGAGAAGTTTTGTGTTTGAGTTTTTCCTGGTTTTTATACTTACAAACTTTTTGCAATTTCCATCTGAAAACTTAGATTTTTTCGGATTTTTACACGAAAACTCATAAACCCATAAAGTTCAGATGATTGCACGAAACCCAGTTCAGATCAAAAAATCTTTGGGACTTCTCCCATTGACTTATATGCAACCTCATCAGGTCTGAGATGCTGGATTTTCAGACTTTTTCCATCCTCGGGGTATAATAAATTCTGAAAAATATGTGAATTTTTTTCCACTGGAAATTCAGATTTTAAACTAAAAAAACACAATTTTTGGGGATGGTTTCTGGCATTTAGAATTTAGTAAATAACGTCTTAGTGTCTGAAGGTTAAACCACACACGTTTTTTGGGCAGGATATACCGAATAGAGCTAGAATACCATATTTCTACAGTAAATGTGACTGCTTAAATTACTTAGCATGATAAATCTAGCTGCCAGATTCCAAGTCCAGACAATATTTTATAATTGTACTCTTCACTCCATTTGCACAGCCATAGGCTTCCCTAGAAATATGATATTGGCTGTGCAAACTGATATCTTGTCAGTATCCCATTGACTAAGTTGTAAATATGGAATTTTTTATTATTGTCTGCCTTAGAGAAACTTAATTGCTAATCCATCATGAAGCAAAAACAAGGAGAATGCATAAAGACATCAATAACATTTTCAGCTTTTTTTGCAGCATTTTTTACTATGTTACTATGAATAATATACCATGCTAAAAGAAATGCATTTACATGATTTCTTAAATATCATTCCCCCACCACAAATAAACCTTAGAGTGCTGCCATTGTTAGCAGTCCAATGCCCAACTTGCCTTTCATTGACTTGGACCTTCTTCTGTAAGTCTAGGGTATAGTACCTTAATCCCTAGGGCAGCAACATGGGTACTTTGGTAGAGAAGAATGGGTGGAAAAGGACTGTAATAAAGGAAAGGGCTGAAAAGTGACAGGTCCTTTAAGAGACATTCTGGCCAAGGGAAGTGCCACAACAGCCCCATGCCAAAATAATCAAACTATTTAACAACATGCTATGTTTTAAAATACTTTAGGGGTCGAAGACAGGGTGCAAACTGCAAAAGATGTTTTTTTTCACTTTGCATTCTGCTCTCATCTCTAGTTGAATTGCTACAGGTCTCATTTTGGAGTCATGCAGCCACTCCCATGAATACAGCTCTGTCTGCATTTGGCAGCACTGTATTCATGAGTAGCGATAAGCGAAATTTTTGGCCAGGTTTTGGTACAAAGAAAGACCTATAGATTCAATGCATTTGAGTTGCTCGTTTACTGCAACATTAGTGGGTCTGGAGAGACATGTAGATGGGTCTATTTCTTTATTTTCTCTAACTAGATTCAGAATAAACGATGAGCAATTTTTTCACCATTCCTGAAATTCCACTTTTCACCATCTGCAAATTTTTTGCGCGAAAAATGAAAAATGTAACGCAACAAAAAAGTCTCAGAGACAAAAATGTCCCAGAGACAAAAAAGTCACCATAAAAATTAAAACTCCAATTGACTTTAATTAGGGATGCACCAAATCCACTATTTTGGATTCGGCCGAACCCCCGAATCCTTCGCAAAGGATTCGGCCGAATACCGAATCGAGTCCGAACCCTAATTTGCATATGCAAATTAGGGGTGGGAAGGGGAATTTTTTTGTACTTCCTTGTTTTGTGACGCAATTTCCCTCACCACCCCTAATTAACATCATAACCATGATGTTATTTCATAGGCAGCAGACAGACAAGACTGTGATTGGTTAGCCTACATGCATGCTTAATTGGGAATAGGCGGTGTCTAGATCAAGATGGCAGACACTCAAATAACTTTGAATCATCTCAGCACAAAGACTAAAACAAATAAATAATGATAATATATTAGCAAATTTGCTCACTTTTATCTAAAATTTCCAATAACGCAAAACCCATGCCTGCCTTTAGTGTTCCTGTAAAAATTAAGTAATTAATTAAGTTAATGATTAATATACTCTCCACAGTGTACAGCATGGGTAATAAAAAAAAAAGCCAACATTTTTTTTTTGTCTTTGAAGCTACAAAGGCAGCCAGCTAAGATGCAGTCAGAGTACAATGAACAGAACAGACTTTATGGGGATTATGTTCTCATTTTGCTCCACTGTCACAAAGAATTTTTGGCGGAAAATAACATTTCTTCTGTCTGGTCAGTTTATGAAAACAGATAAAAACCTGTCGCCTTAATTACTCGGGATATCCAAATGACTTTTAAAGGGATAACTCAGCTCTCCCTTTTATCTTCGAGAGATTTTAGCGCACCCTCCGGACTACTTCTTCAGCTGCTAAAGGCTTCTCGGGGAGAATAGTCTTATGTTTCCAGAGAACATCTGGGTCCAACATCTGCCGTCTTCATGATGTTTTATTAGAAAAAGGCCTCTGAAAGCCTAGCTGCCCTCTTGGGTACCATCTTGTGTGTGACCATGTAAATGCTATACCTGGGGTCTATTGTTTCTGCCAGATGCTTGATTAATTAAATAACATTAATTCATTTCTACTGTTCAATATGTTCAATATACCAACGTGTTTTGCATTGCTGACTTTTGCTCTAAGGGAACTAAATTAAATTGTAACTTTGCAGCCAAGTTTTCTTTAGACTGTCAAGTTTATTATGAAGTTATGGATCAACAGTGTTGAAAGGGGGAATGTTGACCCATCTGATGACCTGAACTCAAGGGCCACCCCTGCCACCAATGACATCCGTCAAACCCACCTCCCCATGAAAAATTGCCTGGAACACACACCAGTGCCATACTTTGTGCAAGGGTGGTGGGACCCACCACGATTTCTCCTTGTTCCACAGGAGGCCAGACTGTTGATCAAGGACCCAGTATGGCAGCCTTAATTCAGAGTCATTTACTGAAAAAAATATTCTTTGTGACCTCACAATGGCCAATACTTGCACCTCCAGTGTCTGCTTTCAGTATACCAAATTCCTCAAAAGGTGCTCCAATGGATTGCATAGCCCTGACTTCACTAAGGTTTGAGTTAACCTAGAGCATAATCTTCTTATTGAGGGCTCCAACCTCACGTGCTCTGCTCTCATTGCTCTACAGAAATAGAGATTGGTAGCACTAGATAGGTACCTAATATATAGAGACAGAGACAAGAGGAAAGTGTTGGAAGGGTTACTGTCTGCTCTCTCTCATTTCCCTACAGAAATAGGGATTGGTAGCACTAGATAGGTACCTAATATACAGAGACAAGAGGAAAGTGTTGGAAGGGTTACTGTCTGCTCTCTCTCATTTCCCTACAGAAATAGGGATTGGTAACACTAGATAGGTACCTAATATATAGAGACAAGAGGAAAGTGTTGGAAGGGTTACTGTCTGCTCTCTCTCATTTCCCTACAGAAATAGGGATTGGTAGCACTAGATAGGTATCTAATATACAGAGACAAGAGAAAAGTGTTGGAAGGGTTACTGTCTGCTCTCTCTCATTTCCCTACAGAAATAGGGATTGGTAGCACTAGATAGGTACCTAATATACAGAGACAAGAGGAAAGTGTTGGAAGGGTTACTGTCTGCTCTCTCTCATTTCCCTACAGAAATAGGGATTGGTAACACTAGATAGGTACCTAATATATAGAGACAAGAGGAAAGTGTTGGAAGGGTTACTGTCTGCTCTCTCTCATTTCCCTACAGAAATAGGGATTGGTAACACTAGATAGGTACCTAATATATAGAGACAAGAGGAAAGTGTTGGAAGGGTTACTGTCTGCTCTCTCTCATTTCCCTACAGAAATAGGGATTGGTAACACTAGATAGGTACCTAATATATAGAGACAAGAGGAAAGTGTTGGAAGGGTTACTGTCTGCTCTCTCTCATTTCCCTACAGAAATAGGGATTGGTAGCACTAGATAGGTACCTAATATACAGAGACAAGAGGAAAGTGTTGGAAGGGTTACTGTCTGCTCTCTCTCATTTCCCTACAGAAATAGGGATTGGTAACACTAGATAGGTACCTAATATATAGAGACAAGAGGAAAGTGTTGGAAGGGTTACTGTCTGCTCTCTCTCATTTCCCTACAGAAATAGGGATTGGTAACACTAGATAGGTACCTAATATATAGAGACAAGAGGAAAGTGTTGGAAGGGTTACTGTCTGCTCTCTCTCATTTCCCTACAGAAATAGGGATTGGTAACACTAGATAGGTACCTAATATATAGAGACAAGAGGAAAGTGTTGGAAGGGTTACTGTCTGCTCTCTCTCATTTCCCTACAGAAATAGGGATTGGTAACACTAGATAGGTACCTAATATATAGAGACAAGAGGAAAGTGTTGGAAGGGTTACTGTCTGCTCTCTCTCATTTCCCTACAGAAATAAGGATTGGTAACACTAGATAGGTACCTAATATATAGAGACAAGAGGAAAGTGTTGGAAGGGTTACTGTCTGCTCTCTCTCATTTCCCTACAGAAATAGGGATTGGTAACACTAGATAGGTACCTAATATACAGAGACAAGAGGAAAGTGTTGGAAGGGTTACTGTCTGCTCTGATCTTATTTCCTCTACAGAATCCAGACTGCCATAGTAAATGCTTTGAGACAGCAACAGTTTGCTCATCTCTGCCATTGGCTTTTCAATCAAAATTTGTATTTTCTGGGGTGGGGGGAAAGGAGTGTATTTTGTCTTTGCTGTTCAATACACAGAACTTTGCCTGGAGGTGTTGGCCTATGGTTATTTTGTTAGCTTTGTACTTTACCTTTCCCAGCATGTTGCTCCTGTATGCCTGCCCTACACTGATATATACTGTATGTACCAGCTGATTCTTCATGTTGGGACTGACAAAACCTCCAGAACCCACTTTGACAGTTGAATGGAACATGATTGTGAATAATTCGGTGCAACCAAATGTTGGCAGGCCTGTTGATGTCAGGTACATAAATAAGCTCAGCCCAGCAGGGGGGAATCCAGACACGGGGGGACATTGTTGTATGTTAAACTAAATATATCATATTTGGCTACACAATACGTCTCCGTGAGTGAGTTCCGCTCTCAACAAAGAACCAGACCCGGATTCATTTCTCTGAAGCCTCCTGAAAAATTGCCACTGCTCCGAGATGCAAACGCTGAGGCTTAATGGCGAGAGAGGGAGATGAATGTCACAGCGTGATGCCGGTTTGTGGACAAGACACTTCATAACATAAAGGCACCGTCGCAATTAGAAACCGACTCACGCTGACGAACTTTGATTAAAAAGCAATGGAGACCGGAGAGGAATCTCTAGGAAGGAAGAAAAGGACAAGAGTAGGGGGGGGGGTTACTTTATGACTTCATGAAAAAATTCAAATGAAAACTGAAAAATTCACTTTCTAGATGATAATATTCCAATACTGATGTAGAATCATTAGCCAAATAAAAGAAACGAAAAGAAAATTAAAAAATAAACAGTGTGACAAAGTTCTGACTCCAGATTTTAAGAGAAAGGCAGGGACCTGTATGTTTGTGGAATGTTCTCATGGAGGCTCAGGACAGCCATCGACCTAATGACTTGCCTTGAGGGCAGGTTGGAGAGCAGGGCTAATAGAGCATTTGCCTTTGGCCCCCAGCATCACAGGGTCCCCTTGAGAAGCCAATGTTTTTGTTACTAAAATAAACTATAGTTTCTCTCAGAGTTCTAAACTTTTTCTATTTTATTTCCCGCAACATTTCTTGGAATGTTTTGTTTTCTTGCATATCCTTGGGTTCTACTGATGAACTTGTCATTTATTTAGTGCTCGTCTCTATATAGTAATCAGTAGGTGTAATATGTGGTACTAGTTAACCCAACAACTTCAGTTATTCATTTATCACAGATCATTTAACTGACCATAACCTCCCAACCTAGCATTTACAATTTAAAGTTGGTCTCTTAACATTGAAGGATCCCATTATATGAACCCCTCTGGGCTACTGGGCTATCTATTTATCTATCTATCATCATCTATCATCCACCCATCTATCATCTATCAATCTATCGATGTATCTATCTATCAATCTATCATCTATCTATCTATCCATCCATCCATCTTTCATCCATCTACCTATCTATCCATTATCTATCTATCTATCTATCTATCTATCTATCTATTATCTATCTATCTATATTATCTATCTATCTATTATCTATCTATCTATCTATCTATCTATCTATCGATTATCTATCTATCTATCTATCTATCTATCTATCTATCTATCTATCTATCATCTATCTATCTATTATCTATCTATTATCTATCTATCTATCTATCTATCTATCTATCTATCTATCTATCTATCTATCTATCTATCTATCTATCTATCTATCTATCTATCTATCTATCATCTATCTATCTATTATCTATCTATTATCTATCTATCTATCTATCTATCTATCTATCTATCATCTATTTATCCATTCATCTATCATCTATGTATCCTTCTGTCTGTCCATCCATCCGTCTGTCTGTCTGTCTGCCTATCTTACTCTATCTACCAATCATCTATCTACCTGTCTAAGGTTTCTATCTATCTATCTATCTATCTATCTATCTATCTATCTATCTATCTATCTATCTATCTATCTATCATCTTTCTGTCTGTCTTTATCTATAGTCTATCATCTATCCAGTGCCAGGCCTACAGGGGAGTGAGGCCAAGGCAAGTCCCCAAGGCACCCTCCACTCCTGTGACCCCCTTTCCACCCGCAAACCACCGCCCCAATTGGTCCATCGAGACCCCACCAATAGCAGGGTTATGGAAAGATATACACTATCCAGCAGAATAGGGGGAACCCTCCTTTCAAAAAGTATATTTTTAAAAAACACATGCCAGATCTTCCCTCAAAACATGGAGGTGTTTAAATAAATATTTTGATTTGCACATCATTACAGACAGAGCACCATTCAGTGACTTCATTCCCTGGCTAGAACTGTTTGGAATATAAAGGTTTAGCTGCAGCCATTCCTCGGTACAGACTCTAATGCTCTTTCAGCAGAACTCACCTAATGGTTCTTATCTCATGTTCACAACCTCGGAAATCAGGCGGAGAAGAAAAAATGAAATTGCTTTATGTGGAAAGTAAAAGCAAGACACGGGGGCCATAATTGCATGTTTCAAGGATCTCATTTATAGGTTCTATTTTTTTTTTTTTTCGTTGGTTAATGCTACTCCTCTAATTTGGATGGGAAGTGAAGTGAGGAGTAATATGCTGAATTAAGTGAAGGGCTAAATGAAGCAATTAATTCTATTCTCTCCAAGACAATAAGGGAACCTGGCAGAATAGCGAGTAGCATCAGAATGACCTCTTGTGGGATTGTAAAGTGATAGGACTAGGAGATAAAGAGGATTCACTACTCTACTCCTCACTCCTTTGAAGTAGTATCCAGGGACCCAATGGCACAAGTTATCAGAAATACAGAGAGAGCTATTACTGCCTGTTAGTTATGCCTCAAAATCCCCTCAGTGGCTGACAGATCTGAATAGCCCGGCTGCCTGTGCAACAAAACCGGCCGTCTCCTTCACTGCTCCTTATTCTGAGGGTGAAAGAATAGATTGCTGGAACTCCAGCAGGCAGAATAAAGGGAGGTTCTTTATATAGAATACTGTGCAAGGGTACAATCCCAGTCTGCCAGTTGAAATACTCCAAATCTGCTTTTATCTGTGCCTTTTATGAACCCTTTATGTATGTATCATGCATGCTTATATCATTTACTATTTTGGGAGAAATGCAAATGACCAAAAACCTACATTTTGCACCTTTCCCCAGTTCTTGTGCCCAGAGCTGCAACTCTTTGCCCTCCTAGTATTGAGTATAAATACATGTGCCTAAATAGCTCCTCTCTACAGTGGTGTAACTGGATAATACTGGGCTCCACAGCAAATCAATTTTAGGCTCCCCAAGCATATCCGGAGGTGGATCTGTTTTACCAATTTATATTGAAATTACTCATTAATTAGAGCCTCATAGGGCTCCCTGTACCTCTTGGGTCCACTGCAGCTGCAGGGTCTGCTACAGAGGAGGTGGTAGGTGGGCATCACATGGGCATACCCTAAAACAGCCCCAACTAGTTATTCAGACACAAACACAAGCTAGGGAGTATTCAAGGCAGGTGTTAAGTGTAAGGTGTCCTTGTGTCTGTCTAACCACTGCTAAGGCTACAAGTTCTGTCCACATGGCTCTAATGTTTTCCTTAGTGCTGTAGGACTTGCAATTATAGCCTTGGTAAATAAGCCATCATATCTACTGGATGTACGGTTGACACCTTTTGCTTGTGGTGGAATAGGACAGTGACATCAGGGATGGAGCCAGTGATTTTGAGTGGGTGGTTCTGTGACATCAGGTGGTGGATAGAGACATCTAAGGTTGGGACTATGGCATAATTGGGCAGGACTTTGTTGCATCCAAAGGTCATAACCACGTATTCTGTAATACCCAGAGAGGCAGTTTTGACCTGGAATGCCTGTTTATAAAACTCGAACAGGTGGTAACCCTAGTTGTGTTGTGTTCCATGTGCTGTATCATGTGATGTTAACATCTAAAAAAGATTTATGTACATGAAGTATTTACATAAGAAGCATTTTCCCCAGGTTTTAATGTATTAATGGACATCACATGACATATTGGGTTATGGCTGTAGCAAGAGATCTGACTGACCACAGTAATGGGCCTTTCCCTAACTGCTTCTGCATCATGTCTTTCAGCTTGGTAGGACCTCCAGAACAGAATGCCTTATTCAAGTTGTCCTCTATAGTGCATAATAATTAGGGATGGGCAAATTTGACCCATTTTCGCTTTGTCAAAAATTCGCCAAAATGCATTAAAGACTATGGACAACAAATGTTTTTGAGGTACAACCTTCTATTGGAGTCTATGGGCGTCAATTTTGCTGCAAAACTTTGCGAAAAAATTTGCTCATCCCTAATAATAATGAATATTTGCATTCTGTTCTAAACTATCTCATTTAGTCATCAGATTTTCACAGATCATGCAATTAGATTATTTTCATTAGCCTCAGGTGGCTGTTGTAAATTATTGGCCATTCAAAATTGTGCCACTTATATTAATATCTGAGGGACATTAGAATTTATTAAAGGTGTCAGTAGACCCGTTAGCTAAATGGGGTTTTTTTTACTAAGCAGAACCACTCCATCTGGATTTTTTAATGCATCTTTTTAAGGCCAGAGCTTATGTTTTTCTGAAATCATAAATATTGCATGATCATCGTACCATTTGGGACACTTGGATATGACATGAATGACAACCCTAATGATTGTTAACCTATCTGAATAAATATTTATGACATGCATATAATATAGTAGGCTTTTATTTGCTCATCTCAATGATGAATTTCCAATGGTATAAAAATTCTCAGTTATTTTATTACTGAACTTGCTGCATATTGTGGTCCATTAATCAATCTCAACTCACTTTTATCAACATCATCTTTGATTTCTGGGAGAAAAGGTGATTGCCATCTGGGTTGTCAACACAGGCAACTTTCATCACAGTCCCCTTCTTGTGGGATTTGGTAAGAGTAATTTTAGTTGAGCAAAGACATTGGTGAGATTATAGACAGGATTATACTCATGAGATCTGAGTTCAGATTAAGAGGTTTAGGTTGAGTTGTAGTCAATAAATCATACATAGCTGTTCCACAAGACATCAGCAGGGTTTTACTAATGGGAAAAATCCTGATGGACACAATTAGAGTTGGGATTGTGCCATTTCTGGTACTAGGTGCTCTTATGACGTTACCACCTGAGTCACTGGGTGCAGTTCTGCTGTGCCTATTGAAGGATCCCTTGAGTTACCACCAGCTTGAAGGTGATGGTAACTCCAAGGCTCTCCTGTATCACTTACCCACAAATCAGAAGAGGAAGCGCCAGTACCAAGCACATAGAGAAGTACAAGGAGTGTCTTTGAATGCAAGTACCTTCAAAGAGTTTGTAAATGCACTTGTGATGCGTGGGTCAGGAAAAACTCAACCCACACCCAATCCCAAACTGCAAAACCTGCATGGGACCCTAATGTGTAAAATGTTGCCATTGTAGGACCCACACCCAACCCATACCTGCTCTGTACACTACTTTTGTCCGCTCCTCGGGTTCCAAGAAAATCTTTGGGCACAACGGAGGAGTTTACTTCTCCAAGCTGACCCATGCCCAACCCTAACCTGCAATGGTTGGCCAAAGTTCAACCCTAATCCGCTGAACCAGTGGTCACCCAAGGGTCACTTTGTGTTTCAGGTCGACCTGCACATCACTACAATGGACACAACAAGTTAAGTATATGTATGCACAACCACAGTTGCGGCTTAGGTCATATATAATCCTATAATGGATTTCAGTTGAGGAACAGCAGATACCTCTCCACAGATGACCAAAGAATGATCATTGCATGGTAATTTTGGGCCTAAAAATGTACATTAAAACATAATTAAACTTAAGTCCACCTCTCACCAGCAGTTTCTATTTTTTTTAATGACAACAGCGACACAAAAGGTCATTGACATTTCTCACATTACATATGGCAGTAGAGAAAAGGTTTACATGCCATTGGCCTTAGGGAAATGTAAGAGCCACTCTACAGACAATTTACAAATGCTAAATAGTACAAATACAGTTGCTCAATTAGCAATTTGTGTTGTTCAGTCTACTACCAGTTAGAAAATGAATTCAAAGGTTTTATTAATAATGGCAAGGAAGAGACTAGATAAACCATCAAATGCCAGGGAGCTACAGAGGACAAGTTTATTAACATATTGATATTACAACTGTGCCTTCCCCATCCCTATAACCCATTTACATTCCATATACATAATGCTTTAGCTGCTCTTTAATAACAGCACTCCTAGCGTTTAGAAACAGGTCAGGTCATTCAATTGCTGTTCATGGGCGATAGAAAATCAATATTTGCAAATCATCTCCTGACTGATTGGATGGATCAGCTCTTATAACAAAAAAAGTCCACTAATTGTCTCACTGATCGCCTGGTTATTAATTAATGGATAGTCTCAAAGTCACCTAGATCCACCCAATGGCATTCTCTCCTACCCTTTACAGTAAGTCATTTTGATTATATTATGCCATGCGATTGTGTCAAAGGTTTTTTTTACGGTATGACTTATGGTTGGAAAAAGAAAGTAAGTGCTGAGTATGGGTAAAATCCGACAAATAAATTATGTCAGAAAGGTGACACGCATTACTATATATAAATATAGCGGGCACTCCTAGGAGCCAAGAGGAAGTCAAGGAGATGTGGAGGACTAATTGTCAAATTAAATCTGTCATTATGGAGAGAGATGAGCGAATGGAACGAGGGAATCATTATGTTGATTCAGGAGCAGGAAATATAATAATGTCTACATTGTCTGTTCACTTCTCATGCTGAACCTCCATTTTGCTGCATCTGATGATACTTCTAAGACACATAGGAAAATCCAGGTTCTTGCCCAACAAGTTTTTCCTCACCAAAAAATGTAGTTTCAATTTGCCCTCTATGAACAGCATCTTGAAAGAACATGTAGCAGGGGTTGGTAGTGCTTGTCATAGAGGGCAACGGAGGGAGAACTTAAGTGCTGAGAAGGAATGGAATATGGTAACACCTTAAAGAAGAATGAAAGCCATGGATAAAGGTAGTATCCCTGGAAAGTCCTCCCACCCAATTCCTGAACTGCACCAATGAAACCCCCAGTACCTTAATGTCAAAGCAGAACAGGGCAACAGAGTTCTCAGGGGACCTGACTCCAACTTCTTTTGCTTCAGGTCTGGAATCACTTGCAGGGAATTAGGTGGCATGAGGTGAAGTTCAATGGCACTGCTCTGCTTTTTCTTAATAAGTAATGAAAACAGGGATTTAAAGGGGGTGCACTGTTATGGTACAAGAGGGAGGAGGTAGGACTATCCAGATCTACTACCTTTTATGTATAGGTTTTGTTCTTTAACCATAAAATAATGGCATATCCTGGAAATAAAAGGAATGCACACAAATGTAACCTCAGTTGGCTTGGAATTTCATGGGCATAAAACCCTAAAAGGATGGGGCTGACAATAAGGGAGATTTTCTGGGAATGGGGGTGGTTGTTCCAGTTTATTCAGTGCTGCCATCATAAACCATGGGGCCCCATACTACTCCTAATTAAGGGTCCTTTTCGACAAGGGCCATGCCAATAAAAGTAAATTTACTGTGCACATGGGGTCACACCCAACCTAACACTGCCCTAACCAAGCCTCAATGTACCAAAAAGCATGCCCACTATCCACACAAAACCCCAAACACCCCTGCCTTTGTTGTGACCTTCAAATCACACTTTACTGTCTCTTAGGCACTCTTTGAAAGCTTGCCCACTGGCTTGACTACCAACCCCTTAATGGTGGCCCTGGGCACACTTTTGGGTTAAAAAATAGGCAAAAAGTTCACATGATATGTGTCCAGGGGTTCCATGTTCCTCTACAAGCATACATACAGCATCCAAATGGAGAGAATGCACAAAAGCAAGTCAAAGGGAAGCGGTACAGGCACAATTATTATTATTATTATCCTGAGACAAGTGGATCTAAAAGCCTTCCAATAAATACATTTTATTTATTTTCTGTCCAGTCTAATTACATACACTACATTCATTAAACAGGTTGTGTTAAAATGCATTTCATGTTTCTACATTTTACATTGTTATCTTTAATTATACCTCTGTATTTTCCGCCGCCCCATTGCAAACGGCGTCATGACTGTGTATGGCTCCAGGCTAAAGTTCTGCCTTAAATATTACACAAGAAGGGATCTATCACTTTCTGTCAGCAGACATTTGCACTAATAACATTTTGTAGAATTTAATAACTCTGTCCCATCACAAACCGTTATTTAATTCCTAATGTATTTACAAGATATGAAAAAGAAAATGTGCCTTTATAGAGTAAATGCAATTCATAAGTAGAGTTCACTATTCCACCATAAGACTTGGCTGCAGAATTTCCTGGTATCCTGGTGGGTCAGTCCGACACTGGCTATATTTGCCTATGTATTTTAGTTGCCCATTGTTGAAGTATGTGCCAAGAGACCTTCTACCCTAGCTCTGGGTGGAAAGTTCTCAGCAGACAAACACTATGGAAATAAGTCAACTAACTTAATCAGGTGTTGCCTTCAAACGAGTGACCAGAAAATGAAACGTACTCACTGGCTACAATTGATTACTAAAAGGGGGCAAATGTTGTGACATTTATGACAGTAGCCGAAAAATCTATGCATTGCTATTGAAAGGACCACTTCTGCCAGGTTGTATGTAGCAAGTGATGGTAAGCCTAAAGCATAGGTTCCAGAGCTGTTACTCTGCCCACCCTCAGGGCCCAAAGCTTTGGAAGGGGCACAGGCAGAAGTCTTTTGGGTGAGGTTTCCTTATCTGTACTAAATGATTTGAATAATAGCTACTGCCAACTCCAAATTGAACCCTGGGCATGTGCCTTTGCTGCCTACCTAGAGTTGCCACCTGTCTGGACAGCCTAATATTTGAAATGACTTCCCGGGTCAAGACATGCCCCCCCAGGTTTCCAAATTGGGAGAACCAGGCAGAATTTTCCAAGACTGACGTGGCAATCGGTCAAGCACTGATCACTATGTCATAGCCCTGCCCCCATGGCATCACTGCCCTACTCCGTGATGTCATCACCCACCCCCCTGTCTGAAGCAACACTGGCTAAAGGTAATTACCATATCCCTACCCTTTTGTTCTGGCTCTGATAGAACCGGAGAAGAACTGATTTCTGCTACAGATGAAGCCACTTGGATTTGTGAGTTAAATGCGTCATGACTCAGGGGTAATTGAAGAAACTGTGTTATCTTAAGTCATCTTAACTCATTTAATGCATTTAACCTTTTCATTAGCATACCAAAGCTCCATTGTTCACAATGGTGAATGCTGTAATTAGATGGGATGTTGTGACGCAGTTTTCTGTGTTAAATGAGATAAATGGGATATCTGTGTTTAGTTATTCTGTGTCAAACAGACAAACCAAAGTGGCTGCATCTGTATATTGTTGCCAGAATCTGAACCAGAGAACAGAAAGGGATATACAAATACAGCATATAGTAGCAACGTCCAGATTAGCCAAATCCATAAAAATAAGTAAATTCCAATTTAAGCTAATATTACAAAAAAATCTACATTTACTCTTCCACAATGTTTGATTTTTCTTCCATGCCCCTATCTGACCATCTCCTCATCTTTTTTTTATTATATTCAGCCTATTTAATTTGCCAGGGTTATATACTGCACATAGCCGACGCTGAGTATTCTCTGTAGCTTGTTCCAATGATGAACAAGGCAAACTGTTTGACCTTCTGCCCATGCAACATTATTTCTCCAGCAATGCATGATTGACATAAAGGCTTGTAATTTGCTCTATCTTATTATCTGATGTAGTTTCTCAGCTGCAATCCTTGCCTTGAACCTCAAGTCTTCCTCGTGGCCATACCAAAGAGTATATTGCATTCTCCTGGGAATATTAACTTATGGCTCAATTACATAAGGTTGACTGTATTTGATGGCAACAAAAAAAACCAAGCCGATAAATAAACCCAACATCTTTATCTCTTCAGGTCGGCAAATATTTCATTTTCTGAGCTGCACATTTTTATTCTTTAAGGAATCTGTACGATATCGAGCTCCTTCCAGCTGTTCCGTGACATCAAAATAGGAGTGAAGCTCTATGTAGCGCTACCTAGTTTAATTAAACTGCTTCTATTTCTGACTTCCCCTTGCTGCTTTTCTTTTTTGGAATGTGCATGAATGAGGTTTCACGATTAACTGTGTGCCGCGTACGTACATAGACGCTCTTCATTCTTCTATTCAATCCTTTCTGTAGTTGTCTTCCACAGCATGGGACGGATTAGAAAAGATGCTTTTTTGCCCTAAAGACATTATCTGGCTTTAAATAAAGAAATGAGATTTCCTATTGAAGTATAGCGAAGAGCCCTTGTAGAGTTTATTAGGAAGCAGTAGCTGAGGGAGGGCACCCTGTGGTTATTGGAGGGGGGGACTTTGGGATAGGGAGCCATACGAAGACCTGGAAAGATCAAATAAAACTGTAATGCTGGGCAGGATCTCAGAAATATTTGTCATGAGGGACCAAGGGAGTTCAAATTGTATTTTGTAATACAATATGGTCCATTGCCCATTATTGTCTGTGTGTGTGAGGATCCCCAAATGGATTGATATGCCATCAATAGTGATGGCCGAATAAATTCGCTAGGCGTGAATTGGTCCATAGTCCATTATTGTCTGTGTGTATGTGGGTCCCCAAACTGATTGATATGCCATCAATAATGATGGCCGAATAAATTTGACAGGTGCGAATTTCCAAATTTGCGGCATCAAAAATCTTTGGACGCGTGTCAGAAAAGTCGATAGCGTCAAAACCGTTGTGCGTCAACACTAAACGGATGCCCATTGACTTTAATGACATTGTCGAAATTGACGCAGACAGCAATTTTCAGAATTCGCTAATTTTTCAGGGAAACGAAGCGGGAGAAAATCGACCATCACTAGCCATGAACAAAGCAAAATGAATTATGCAAAATTGAACAGAACGTGCTATTGGGTCATCAGCTTCAGAGTTTCATAGGCTCAATCCCTGCATGGTTCCCCAACAGGCTAGAATAGTTTAGACTGGAGGTTATTTACTAAAATCCGAATTTATCTCATTGTCTCAATAAAAAGAACTCGACCAAACTCCCCTGCCCGATTTTGCCTTATTTATTAATAAATTGACTCAATTTAATCATATCTGTAAAAGGCTCGAAAAAAATTAGCACAAAAAGTAATATTATTGTCCCGAAAAGATAGATTTTCGAGTTTTTGCCTGAAAACTACTGATGGGTGAATTTATTCACCAGGCACGAATTTTCGTGATTCGCGAAACAGCCGCGAAAATTTGATGGCATCCAAAAATGCAGTTTTGCTCATTTTTTGCCGTTTCGTAATTTCGCCCATCACTACTGAAAACCACGAAGAAGTGGGATTTTCAGTCTAAACCCAGCACAGGAGCAGGCTGACTTTTTTCCACCCTGGGACTTTATTGTCCATCACCCCCTTTCCACAATGTACATCTTGAATGTCTAAAACAGTACAAAACAATATACAATGGTATATATACTAACATAGATATTTTGTTTCTCCTTTTTTACAGGAACTGATGTGCACTCAGAAATTAGGAACTCTCTGGGAAACTGGACCCACACAGGTAGAGAATACCACTTTCTTTGACATGTAGATGACAGTTGACAAGCTTGATTGATGTCCGTCTCTGGTCCCATGTTGGCTACATCCATGAACATGGAAGCAAGACTACTTTAAGTAAATGAAATGCCATTGCTGTCTCAAGTTCAGATGCTCAACTACAGCTGGTTCGGTACAGTCTTCTGTATTAGATTCATTATTTCTAGCCTCGTCTATTACTTGCCCTGCAAAAAAAAAAAAAATAGAAATCAACACTTTGAATGATTCAATTCACTCTTGTAAAGAGAGAGAGTGGGAGAGTTTGTATGTTCTTTTATGATTGTTTTCACACTGAGGACAGAGGAGGGTATGTATATAATGAGGTTATAATGAAGTGTCAACTCAGGGAACAGCAAGAAAATCAACAGAAATACAATAGAGGAGTTTGCGTGAGCCATAACATACTGTGTTTTAATAAGGAGGGGGTGGTCAGTTTTTTTCCACATGTTATAAGCTCAGAAGAACCCACCAAGTGTTGAGTCACAGGCCACCTACAGAAACCAATTTCTCCCTCATTAGTTGACTCGGTGCAGGAAGGTATGTCACATATTCATGTGTGAAGCACTTGCTACATGATTCCTCACCTTTCCATATTTATCTGAATGAATACGGTACTTAACTATAAATTGGTTGTTGCATGTATTTATTTATACAATGTCTGATGAGAAAAATATTGCCTTTGGTTCAATAATTCCCCTGGATTATTGTTACGACATGCGGTCAAATGTATTGAAATTATTTATATATGTAGATATTGAGAGAGAATAAAAGATTCATCAATATTTGGAGTTCATGTATTACAGTAACTACTCATTTAGGGTCAGGGTAGCCTGCTGTATACTAAGCATTTATGACATTCCATCACATAGAAGAGACAGTGTAAGGTGGGTAGAGATCAATGCCACAAGGGAGCCCTGTCTGGCTTGAGCAGAAGGTGATCCTACTTGGATGTCCTGAATGAAGATCCATCCATGGGTATTTTATGTAGATGTCCATGGTCTATCTGTATGCACAACCATTCCATGGCTAGTCTAGTTGCATGGTTCTGTTCTCCAGAGTGGCAGGAGTTTCTCTAAGGAGTGGTGATATGTGGGCAAAACAACATGGGCCTTTGTGTGGGCATTTGTCTACTTGAGGGACAGCTCAAGTAGGCCTGACCAAGATCAAAACATTGTGGATCTATAGGGACAAGTTCAGATGCTTAAATGTATATTTCCAGATGGCTGCTATACCTCTGGGTTGGCAAACCTTGCAAGATAGTGGAAAAATAATGCTTTGCTTTGAGCCCTATGGCTGAAGACGTATAAACAACTGTTAGAACAGGCACTACCTTTGGACCTATTAAAACTGTTGGGGAAATCCAGTTCCCGGAGACCACTTCATGTAAAAGATGACGTTTACTTGACACAAGCTCTGTGGATTCACAAAGAGTCAGAACCCTAAACAAAGGAATCACAGAGTTTTTATAGACTTGGGAATGAATGGCATGAGAACATGCGCATACAGGAATGAAAGGGAGCTAGTGGTTAGAGAGCATAGCAAAATTGCTCCACAGCATAAAAAAAAGAAACAATGAATTGCCCTAAGAGCCCAGCAGGTGGATCTGCCCTCAAGGCCCTGCTACAAGTGACCAAGGCTAGCTTGATACAGAATCTATCCAAGTCAGGGTGGAGTCCTGGGGGAATTTGAATAACTCAATTTTATTCTCTTTCAAAACTAACTAGTTACCTGGAAAACAATGAAGTTCTATACCTCACTGCCTGTTGAGATTCATGCTAAGAAGTCAGTAGAGACATTGCAGTCATTGCAGGGCAACACTAAATAAGTAAGATATGTTAATCAGGTAACAATAACAGAAACTGTATATTAAACAAGTGAAGGATGTAATAGGACTCATTGCATGTCCACAAATCTCCGTACAATCTAGCCGGCAACCTCACTGTGCCCCTTAAATGACCAAATTCACTAAAAGCAAACTTCTTGTGTCGGTACAAATCACAGCGTACCTCAAACACTCCATAAAAACACCATTACTAATGTAAAATCGTGATCATTATCTCATCGGCTCGGAGCATTGTCCTAGCACTAAATTGGGATAAATGTGGCATTACCATTTTTCATAGCGCGCCGTATAAATGCACGAGGTGTGAATTCTGGAATGGGATTTAAATGGAAAATGCCGTATTTGACAAACTAGGAGCTTAATGGCATCCATTAGAGCGGCCGTTTTTTTGCCAGAAAAATAACAGCTGTGGTGATTTGTTGTTCGTGTTTAATATTAATGCTGTACGGTAATATGCTACAAAGCCGTCTTGCCTCCAGCTTCAGGCTTAACCATTGCTTTCAAAGGTGAAAAGCAATAAAGGGTAAACCAGCACTGAATAAGATCAAGGGAAACTTAAGATAACATAGGGCTGATGTACGTACCTTGAGCATAGATGAGGGGTGAAAAATGACTTTTGTACCTGACTGATTTGGCTGCAACTATGGGGCAGGGTGTTAACATACAACCTTTTTTTTTACCTGTGAGCCACATTCAAATGTAAAATGAGTTTGGTAGCAACATAAGCATGAAAAAAAGTCCCTGGGAGACTGTGATAATTCCTATGTGGACTGGCAGCCTACAGGAGCATTGGTTTGGCAGAACATCTGGTTTTTATGGAACTACTATTTGCCTCTAAGCCAGGAATTCAAAAATAAACACCTACTTTGAGGCCACTGGAAGCAACATCCAAAGGGTTGGTGAGCATCATGCCACTGGTTGGGGACCACTGCTAGAGCCTTCAGTTGTTGAGAGGATTCTTCGAAATGTATGTCAACAACAGCTAAATGGTTTTAAGTTGGAAAGCAGACCCCTATATAGACTGTTTGGAATGGCCTTCAGTAGATTCCCATGATTATCATTGAAACATACACCTGGAACACTTTTGCCATTCATGTTATATAAAAACGATGACATTTGCAGTGATCAGCTTTGATTAGCTTAAAATAATGGAAACTGGAAAACTGAGGACTATCGGACTGTAATAAAGAAGTTCCATGCAAAGAAATGCGGCTCTAATTATCTCTTTTAGCAGGAAAGGGTTAGAGATATAATTTTTTTGGTTGTAACAACAAAATCAGACAACTTACGTCTATATGTAAGAATATGGAAAGGGCAGTGCATAGCTTTGATGTATATATTTAAGCATAAGGTTGACTTGCTGTAGCTGTAATGCTTATGTAGAACGCTACAATTATCCAGAGTTCATCCCACTAAGCTGAGAGTTGGAAAATTAGGCAATCATTGCCACTTTAAGCCCTTGGACATTGACCCTATAAAACAGTAATTAGTTAAGATAGCCTCATGAAGGGTCAAGTGGTGTTCTTCATTAAAGCTGTCTGGTTTATAACACCTAGAGGGCATAGGAATGACACATACTTACATGTGTGTCCAAGAGATTAGCCTGTGCCATGGTCTTTAATATACCTTCTATAGAGTCCTCCTGAGAGATAACCTTGCAAAGGTCATTGAAATTGGTTTGCATTGGTATCATATGATCTTCAGGTCAGAATCTCTTGCAGGATAGAATGAGATAAGAAATCATGATAATTATCTGACTTTATGGTATGCTCTTGTATGGCCTTTTATAGGATGCTGATAAAGTTTGCATTTTTCCTTTGCTATCCTTAAGATCTTCTCTAGTGTTGTGTGATGAACATCTGTAGACTAGAACCCAAATGAAATGATTGCAAAGAGGCATTTGATGGTTGACCTTGATGCCACTTATGAATGTTAACAGAACCATATATCCTGAAGATCTTCAAAAATTCATCTTTGATAAGTTCTAGTTTCCAGGAACCAAATTTTTTTTTTATTGATGTTAAACCTTGAAGTAACTTTCTGGCCGAAATTTAAAAGCTAAGGATGTTGCCACCACACAACAATGTAAAAAACAAGAATTCACACGTAGTGGTTCCTCTGTAGAACAACCCCAGAGTGTTGTAGCTACTGAACTTATACATTGAGTATTTTAGTATGGGTACCTTTGTGTTAGTCATTTCCCTAACCATAGTGATTGTTATTTTCCTGTAAGTTAAGGATTTTTAAGTTCAAACCATCCCACATACACTTTTTGGTTTCACATTGGCCCTGATATTCCAACCTGTTATAATATATACCTGTAAAACAGTCAACCTACTATAGATCCATGACAGAAAATAATCACTTAAAATGTATGTTGTAAAAATGTCTAAAACACTTATAGTTATAGAAAGAGATAAGACACCATTGTATTAATTCCTGGACAAAATATTTAGGTAAACGGTACGTTGAATCATCAAGACTTTCATCGAACCTTGGGGGAACCAAAAGAAAATTTAATGGTAGACCATTGTCAACAGACATCTATAGAAGACTTGTAGTGGTCAGTAAGAATAAACTTGAAAGCTCAACTCTCTCAGTTGACAAACCCAATATTTTAATAGCTCATGGTAACTGAAGATTTAGATATCGAATGGGGCCCACCATCAAGGGAAGACTTTTTAAGGCTGGTGCAAGCAAGGTGAGAACTGGTCCCTGCTGATGCTTCAATAGGTTTTTGGTCACTCCCTTTGGGTTCCATATGCTAAGTGGCTGGAAGCCTTCAATAATAAGACATCATGGTGGGCATCCAGTCATTTAGTGTATGGGACCCAAAGAATTGTGAAGGCATCACAATGGAATAATCTGAAAAATTTCACTTTTCTAAATCATCTGTTCAGTTTGTATTTGGTTTCTAAAACCTTAAACAGAGGTTTATAGATTTTCAGGGATCCCTTTTGAGCAGGGATCCCCAACCTTTTTTTTTACATGTGAGCCACATTCAAATGTTAAAAAAAGTTGGAGAGCAACACAAGCGTGAAAAAGGTTCCTGGGGATGCCAATTATGGGCTGTGATTGACTATTGGTGGTCCCTATGTGGACTGGCAGCCAACAGGATCCTCTGTTTGGCAGTACATATGGTTTTATGCAACCAAAACTTGCCTCCAAACCTGGAATTAAAAAATTAAAGCACCTGCTAAATTGTCCTCCCATCAAAATATCTAGCCCTTTTAAATTGTACCGTATGTATTATGTTAAAAGTCCCCTTTTCTTTTTTTACTTGACATAATGCAGCTCTGAATATTTATTTTTCTTACCTTCTGTTTGGGTGAGTCACTTTCTTTACTGAACTATGCCGTGCAAATGGCAAATCATCTTTTTTAAGAAATATAGATTATTCATATTTCTCCTCCCTCTAGCCCATAATGAAGGGTAGCGAAATATGTAATTAAAAAGCCCACGCAGGAACATAGCAAAGGGGTTTTTTTTGGGGGGGGGGAGCGGGCTGTTTTTTGGTTTCTTCTTTCTATATCCTCACAAATGTGTATTATTTATTCGCTGAGGAGGTTGCGGATAGATAAATCATTCTGAAATGCAATTGTTCATTCGTGAAATAAATATATTTAGTAGTAATGGAAAGGCTCACCCTGGAGTAATGCCCCCTCTGCTCCGTGTTTATAAATGGATTTAGAATCTGCACCAGAAGAATTACCGATGCACAGGAGCTCCTGGGCTGTTAATGCTGGAACTCTGTGTATGGTCTGTACTTTCCCTTGCAACAAGGGCAGTTGAAGGACAAAGGTGCTGAGATGTTTTCCAAATATCCTAAACATTTTTTTCAGATGTCTGAGGAAGCAAATATGAAGAATGCATCAGCACACATTTGCCATGCTCTACTCAGGAGAGAACTGAGAGATTATTAGGGAGGTTCTACCTGCGACCCGCATTTTTACCCACCTGGACTCGATATCCAACCTGACCTGCAACTGCCTTGTCGACAACCCGATCCACAACCTGCTGACCAACTTTAAACAGGAAGTGCTGTTGCTACAAACAGGAAGTGACGTCAGAAATGGGTGGGGACAGAAACATTAAGAAAAATGTTTAAAGTAATATATATAATTATATAATTATATATATATTATAAGAAATATAGATATGACATGCAACCAGACCCGCAGACACACATGCGAAAATGCTACCACTGCAGAACTCTAGCTCTTGGCTCTAGAAACACTTTCTCCCATGTTAGATTCCAGATTACAATCTCCCTAGGAAAACCACAGTCATTAAAATGCTTGTGGTGGTCTATTTATCAAAGGTCAGATATTACTGGTTATAGATATTTTTGAAACCAAGACTGAACTCACACACTCTAAAATGATACGTTATGACATTTATTAAAAAATATGCATAAAAACAGTATAAATGGAAAATAATGTGCTAAAAATCAGAATACCTTGAAAATATTTGAAAATTCAAGTTTTTCAGACAATTCCTAGCAAAAATTTTTTTTTGAAAACCTATAAAAGTCCTAATTGCTTTTAAATTAGGCCAGCACAGCACCCATTGACTTCTATAGGACCTCAGCAACTTCTACTTGGCAAAGTTTAGTATGAGCGTGGTTTTTACACTTAATAAATCTCACATTTTTAGAATATTTTTTAAAGAAAATAGGAAACCAATGAATTTGTAGAGATTTGAGGAAAAAAATTGACACACAACCAGACCTGTGACCCACAGACCTGCATTCAAAAATCCTACCCAACTCGCTGCAAAACTCTTGGCCCTAGACTAGAGACTCTTACCCCATCCTAGTTTCCAGATTCCAATCTCCCAAGGAAAACTATTAACATTAAAAATTCTTATTTGGCGATAACATGTACCAAACTTTTTTTCTGAGATTCAGCTAAAAAAAAAAAAAATTCTGATCGCAAATTTTTTCAATTAGAAAAAAAGTCTTTTGAAAATAAAAATTCAGCATTTGAAACTCGGAGAACTTCTATAGAAGTCAAGGGGAGCGGCACTTTCAGCATTCAAGCTATTAAATGTTTTTTTCCTCCACAACTTAATGCGGTCAAGTTCGAGTTGTTTCATAAATATGTTAGTGATCGAGAAAAATCTTAATTCGATTTAATCACATTTTTTTTTCATGAACGGATTTAGGAAAACCTTGAAAATGGATAAATCGGCCTTGATGTATCCCAAATTGGTCAAAAAATAGTTGTCTACAAGATGCTCCCCTTCCCCTGGGAAGACCACACCAGTTGTGTATCTATGTACCATGACCGGTCGAAACGACTGTAAAATGTAAAACCAGTGAAGCAGAATTTTTTTTCTCCACCGCTCAGAAGAAGATTTGGGAGAAATATTAATATTTATAGTTAAGTAAAGGAATTGTCAGCTTACTGCACTATCCGCCAAGGGCAGATTTAGCGCGCTGGTGGAATTTCTGATTCCTTCGGAGGGAAAATCAACGGAATCCCTGGTGTTTGCAACCGCGTATTTCGCAATAAGATTTTGAGCCCATCTAAATGCATTTTTGAAATTGAATAACAGAATTTGCTGCACTGTAAATAAAATAACAGGATTGGAAGTAAAGGTGTATATGGAATATTCAGCAGGTTTATACAACGCTGACATTTTACATTCAATGAATATTTATATTAACTCTGGTGAACATTGCATTAGCATTCAGGCATAAGGAACACACAAGGGGTTTGCACTACCTTTAAAAGGGGGCTAAATCGGCCCCCATTGCAGATACCAGTATGGGATGTGTTATCCAGAAAGCTCTGAATACCAGAAAGGTTGTCTCCCATTTTATCCAAATAATTCAAATTTGTAAAAAGGATTCCTTTTTTTCTGTGTAATAATAAAACAGTCGCTTGTACTTGATCCCAACTTAGATATACAGATGAAGCCACTTGGATTTGTGAGTTAAATGCGTCATGACTCAGGGGTAATTGAAGAAACTGTGTTATCTTAAGTCATCTTAACTCATTTAATGCATTTAACCTTTTCATTAGCATACCAAAGCTCCATTGTTCACAATGGTGAATGCTTTAATTAGATGGGATGTTGTGACGCAGTTTTCTGTGTTAAATGAGATAAATGGGATATCTGTGTTTAGTTATTCTGTGTCAAACAGACAAACCAAAGTGGCTGCATCTGTAATTAGTGATGGGCGAATTTATTCGCCAGGCGCGAATTCGCTGCGAATTTGCGCGATTCGCCGTCTGCGAATAAATTCGCGAAACGGGCGCGTAAATTTGCGGAAAAAATTCGCCGGCGTCAAAATTTTTTTTTCGAAAAAATGGACGCCAGCGCCAAAAACGGGCGCCGGCGCCAAAAACGGGCGCCGGAAAAATGTGTGCCGGCATCAAAAATGGGCGCCGGCGTCAAAAACGAGACGCCGGCGTCGTTTCGTGAATTTTTCGCCGTTTCGCGAATTTCGCGCAAAATTCGCGAATTTCGCGCAAAATTCGCGAATTTCGCGCAAAATTCGCGAATTTCACGCAAAATTCGCGAATTTTTCGGCGAAGCGAAACTGCACAAATTCGCCCATCACTAGATATAATTAATCCTTATTGGAAGCAAAACCAATTTAATGTTTACATGATTTCCTTAGTAGACTTAAGGTTTGTTGATCCAAATTACAGAAAGATCCATTATCTGGAATCTATCTATCAATCTATCATCCAGGGTCGGACTGGGAGGCCCAGGGCTGTTCTCTCAGGACCCCCTGCCTCTGCTGCTAAGCCCCCTCGCATCCCTTCTTTATCTGCAACCGGTGCAAGAGAGGGTGGTTGGGGGCAGCAAGGACAGTCCGTTCCCGGTATCATTTATCTATCTATTATCTATCTATCTATCATCTATCTATCCATCCATCCATCTATCTATCTATCTATCTATCTATCTATCATCTATCTATTTATACTTTATCTCTATCTATCTATCTATCCATCCATCCATCCATCCATTATCTATCGATCTATCTATCTATCTATCTATCTATCTATCTATCTATCTATCTATCATCTATCTATCTATCTATCTATCTATCTATCATCTATCTATTTATACTTTATCTCTATCTATCTATCTATTTATCTGTCTATCTATCTGTTATCTATCTATCTATCTATCTATCCATCCATCCATCCATCCATCCATCCATCCATCCATCCATCTATCTATTATCTATCTATCTATCTATCTATCTATCTATCTATCTATCTATCTATCTATCCATCCATCCATCCATCCATCCATCCATCCATCCATCCATCCATCCATCTATCTATCTATCTATCTATCTATCTATCTATCTATCTATCTATCTATCTATCTATCTATCTATCATCTATCTATTTATACTTTATCTCTATCTATCTATCTATCTATCTATCTATCTATCTATCTATCTATCTATCTATCTATCTATCTATCTATTTATCTGTCTATCTATCTGTTATCTATTATCTATCTATCAATATATCATTCAATGCATGTATCAATCATCTATCTATACATTAATTTGAATGTCTCTGTATTTATCATATATATATGTATACTGCAATGAAACAAAAGCATAAGGACATCAGGTAATAACACAGGAATTTATAGAATTTATAGAACAGTTGATTACTTCTCACTGACAAATCTTTGCACATATTCTCTGTGTGATAATCTCAGGCAGCAGCAGGAAGAAAATAAAAAAAAAAGGATTTCAAGCCAACTTGCTGGAGAACTGCCCAATGTCATATGTTAATGGAATTATAATGTTTTCTAGGAAAGAGATTGTTTCAAATGTATTTGAACAAAGCAGCATGTTTCTTTCCTTCTCTCAAAGTGCAGTGTCTTAGTATTGAGTTACACAATTGAAAGGGTCAGAAAAAAATGCATGAAATTAATTCATCAAACACTATCCATATAAATAAATCAGCACTCTGGTATATTAGTTAAATCTGAAATACTACCCATTCTCCAGTAGGTGGAGCCTTCTCCATTACATTGCTATCAACATAAAGCCATACTCTCATACTGTACTGTCTAAGGTAATCAATATGGCACCTCCTCCTCCCATATGTATAAATACAAATATACAGAGAAGGAATGTTCTGGGCACACAATAAGCTATACCCTCATACTGTACTGTCTAAGGGAATCAATATGGCATCTCCTCCTCCCATATGTATAAATACAAATATACAGAGAAGGAATGTTCTGGGCACACAATAAGCTATACCCTCATACTGTACTGTCTAAGGTAATCAATATGGCACCTCCTCCTCCCATATGTATAAATACAAATATACAGAGAAGGAATGTTCTGGGCACACAATAAGCTATACCCTCATACTGTACTGTCTAAGGGAATCAATATGGCACCTCCTCCTCCCATATGTATAAATACAACTATACAGAGAAGGAATGTTCTGGGCACACAATAAGTTATACCCTCATACTGTACTGTCTAAGGGAATCAATATGGCACCTCCTCCTCCCATATGTATAAATACAAATATACAGAGAAGGAATGTTCTGGGCACACAATAAGCTATACCCTCATACTGTAGTGTCTAAGGGAATCAATATGGCACCTCCTCCTCCCATATGTATAAATACAACTATACAGAGAAGGAATGTTCTGGGCACACAATAAGTTATACCCTCATACTGTACTGTCTAAGGGAATCAATATGGCACCTCCCTACTCCCATATGTATAAATACAAATATACAGAGAAGGAATGTTCTGGGCACACAATAAGCTATACCCTCATACTGTACTGTCTAAGGGAATCAATATGGCACCTCCTCCCATATGTATAAATACAAATATAAAGAGAAGGAATGTTCTGGGCACACAATAAGCTATACTCTCATACTGTACTGTCTAAGGGCAAAATATGTATCATGTTCATTATGTAAAAACAAATATTTGGGGTGTAGTTCCCATTTAAAGACAAATTAAAGACAATGCTTCCCCTTTAAAACACAGTGAAATGATACAAGGCAAACTGATGTTTTCAGCCTTATTTTTGTAAGTGAAATAATTGGCCAGAACCAAGGAGAGATTCCTTCTCCCCAGTGTGCAGAAATATAACTCTGCTGCTGTCCGCAGGCCTGAAAATCAATAATCTGTTGCGCCTCTCAAAGCATTTTATAGCCTCCTCATGGTTATAAATGTGACACGGGGAAAAAAAAGGCTCTGAGCACAATGGTCAATATATGAATCCATAAGTACCTTCCAGGGTGATAATTAGTTATTTTGCGGCAAGTAGAAAGATTGTACACAGTGGGCTTCCAACCATTAATATCCAGCAAAAAAATACAACAAGCTGTTGATAGACAGTGGGAACCCACAGTTTTGGTGGGTTTCTCGGTGCCAAAATCAGAACTCTTTTGTTTTTCATTAGTTGATTGTATTAGGGATAGTGTATTGTTGTTTTAATTTAATCACGGACCTCTTCTCTAATTAATACATAGTTATTAGCCTTTGTCTGACTTCTGGCAACAATGTCATCTCCTCGTTGACTTTAGAAATGGCCTTTTTCATAATTGTGCCATTTTTTTTCTACTTTACTGACATGTTATTCAGTGCTTTTAATGTCATTCACATAATTTTCTACCCCAGTGAATAGGGTGCCTTTCACCTTACAATCTATCAGGAGCCACTTAACCTGCCTGTAGGATTTTGAGTTGTGGGAGGAAACTTACACAGACCCTGGGGGAACATTATCAATCATAGCAGATAGTACCGAGGCTGGAATTGAACCTAGGACCCATCTCTGTACAGGACCAAGGTTCAATTCCAGTCAGTGTTATTTCTATCTTCTTCACCAAATAATACAGACCTGGTATTTTCCCGTTAAGAGGTATTTCCGTAATTTGGATTTCTTTTTTTTTGTAACTTATAATTTTATTAAAGAATTTTCATAAGAAATAAACATATATAACAGAAACAATAAAGTATCCACAAGACGTAATTTGGATTTCTATACCTTAAGTTTACTAATAAATCCCGTATACATAAATTAAACCCAATATTTTTTGTATCCATTAAGGAGTTCTTATTACAGGGAAAAAAGAAAATCATTTTTAAAAATTAAGAATTATTTGATTAAAATGGAGCCTTAATTCGGAGCTTTCTGGATAATGGGTTCTATTCCTGTATGTATTAATAAAATTATACAAATAATAATAATAATAATACAGGTATGGGAGCTATTATCCAGAATGCTGGGGACCTGGGGTTTTCAGGATAAAGGGTCATTTTGTAATTTGGATCCCCATACTTTACTGAAAAATCATTAGAACATTAAATAAACCCAAAGAATTGTTTTGTCTTCAATAAGAATTAATTATATCTTAGTTGGAATTCCATGCAAGCTACTGCTTTTTTATTATAGAGAAAACTAAATAAATTATTTATCATTATTATAATCAAATAATTTATCAAATTATTCAATTAAGATGGAGTCTACCTTAGTCATACCTTAAGTCTACCAGAAAATCATGTAAACATTAAATAAAGCCAATAGGCTGGTTTTGCCTCCAATAAGGATTAATTATATCTTAGTTGGGATCAAGTACAAGTTACTGTTTTATTATTACAGAGAAAAATGGTAATCATTTTTAAAAATTTGGATTATTAGGATAAAATTGAGTCTATGAAAGACAGCCTTTCAGCAATTTAGAGCTTTCTGGATAACGGGTTTCTGGATAACAGATCCCACACCTGTAATAATATTATTCTTGTTACTATTGTTATTACTGATGAGCGAAATATTTCACTGCGCTTCACATCGAAAAAACGCCCATAGACCTTAATTTGTTTGGCGAATTTTTCTTCATGCATCACTAAATGTTATTATTGTTAGGGATTCACCGAATACACTATTCGAACTATGAACCTCTGAATCCTTCGCAAAAGATTCGGCCGATTATCAAACCAAAGCCGCATCCTAATTTGCATATGCAAATGCAAATTAGGGGTGGGAAGGGGAAACATTTTTTACTTCCTTGTTTTTTGACAAAAAGTCACACAATGTATCTCCCCGACACTAATTTGCATACGAACATTAGGAATCGGTTCGGTCGGGCAGAGGGATTCGACCGAATCAAATCCTGCTATAAAAGGCAGAATCCTGGCCGAATCCCGAACCGAATCCTGGATTCGGTGCATCCCTAAGTATTATTGGGAAGGGATGAAATACAATAGAATAATCCTAATGCTAATTATTATTATTATTATTATTATTAATATTATTATTTTTCAAGAATGAGAAATGTATCACAGAGATGATCCTACAGTAATACATACAAAGCACATGATTACATTCTTCCTATTTTAATTATTATTTTATTTAATCACAGAAAAAAAGTTTTTTTTATCGTTTGGTATGTTATTATTAATGTCAAAAATAATAACAATAATAATAATACTATAAAGTGTGGAATATACGATAAAGAGGATCTTACAATAAAATACATAGTTTAAAAATGTGTTATATAATTTAAAAAATAAAAAAAGAATTGTGTGTTATTATTATTGTTATTGTTATTATTATTATTATTATTATTATTATTATATCAAGAATGTACATTTATTGTAGTATAATGTAAAAGTCATGTAATGTACATATATTATAGAATTGGTCCTACAGTAAAATATATACAAAACACATTTGTAAAATTGTTACATCGTAAGAAATGTAATTGAAATATAATTGTAAATGATGATGATGATTATTACTACTATTATTATTATTATTGTTATTATTATTATTATCATTAATAATAATAATAATAATAATACTGAAGAATGTATTGTAATATAATGTAAAAGTCATGTAATGTAAATATATTATAGAAAGGGTCCTACCGTAAAATATATACAAAACACATTTGTAAAATTGTTAAATCTTAAGAAATTTAATTGAAATCTGATTGTAAATGATTATTATTATTATTATTGTTATTATTATTATTATTATTATTATTATTATTATTATTATTATTATTATTATTAATAATAATAATAATAATAATAATAATAATAATAATACTGAAGAATGTATTATAATATAATGTAAAAGTCATGTAATGTAAATAAGAAATGTAATTGAAATCTAATTGTAAATTATTATTATTACTATCAATAATAATAATAATAATAATAATAATAATAATAATAATAATAATAATAATACTGAAGAATGTATTGTAATATAATGTAAAAGGCATGTAATGTACATTTTTTATAGAAATGGTCCTACAGTAAAATATATATATGTAAAACACATATTTACATTATTTTATTTAATAATAAGAAATCTAGTTACACTAATAAATAAATAATGAGTGCCAGCTGTAGCTCGAGTCTGTAGTGCCAAAGCCTGCCAGTGTCCTGGTTTGTCAGGTAGATGGCAGCAACATCCCATTCATTGCCTTAAATTCTCTGTTTTTCCAAAATACATCAAGTGTTAATGCAATTGACCAATCACTGCTAAGATGATGGGAGGTAATTGGGTAATTGTATTTTATTCATCACAAGCAGAGGAAAAGGAGGAAAAAGTAGGATTGGGTGGGGAAGAGAAATGGAAGAAGGAAAAGCCGAGGGAAAAGGGTGAGTGAATTAGGAGGTGGGGTGGGGGTTGGAAGGAGGAGGGAGAGCCAACGCTCACTAGATGTGAATGCTGAAAATTGCATTAAGGAGTTCTCAGAAGATCTGCACACAGTTTGCTAGTGATGCACGGTGAGCAGAAGGGATTGTGCTTTTCTCTGCTGTTACTGGGAACTTAAGGCATTTCATGTGTGCATGTGCTGCTGGTGGCAAGTGAATAAAGGGCTCTGTTGTCTCCAAGAGAGAACAAGCAATAGAGAAAGAACCGGGGAAGAGACATTGACGGAATATAGAAATGAGAACAAGAGAAGATCTATTCATAACGAAAGAATCCTGGGGGTCTGGGCATGAGGCGGAGATACCCAAGTGCACCCTAAGATCTGGAATATGGATGAACGAGGTTAGCAACTGATTAGGCAAAAGCATCTTCAGATATTTCCACCCGGATGGAATTTTTTGGTTTCAGCTTATTTTCTCTTGCTCATTGGAAGAGTTCGAGTCATCCCCAGGGATGCAATGAAAATCCCCATATCCACCAGGTGATCCTACAAGGCTGATGGATTTATTACAAGAGGCATCTCTCCAACAGCCCTCCCAAGTGATATAATGAAATTGCAGAGGAGGCTGTGCAGAAGGGTGGCAAAGCAAGACTGGAGTTTGAGCACCGGGATTACTGAATCAAAGAAATTCACATAAAGCAGAAAAACATACCCCCAAATTCAACAGATACATTCAGAGGAAAGGGTTAAAGATTAAAGAAAAAAAACATGCAGAGCTGCACTGGGTTGTGATTAGAAATCAAATCAGACCTTTGGAGAAAAGGAAAGTTTCTTTCTAGGTTTAAGGAGGGGGTGGTGAGAGGTTGAGGAAAGAGCTTCATTATGGTGCATGGAGAAGCTGTGGGATAAACTGGTGGCTTGGTATGGACCAAGGATGGATTGGATTTTTAAAGCAGGACATTGAGGACCAAGTGGATCCCCAGTCACCTGGTTAGCCAAGAAGAAGACTGCACCCTGGACCAGCACTTCACACTTCAGCACCATGGTCAGTAAAAGTTTGGATAGGGGAGAAGGTGTCTCATTCTCTTTGGATGGTTCCTCATCTCCCTCCCCCTTACTGTACAAATCAGTGTGAAATTAGCCTCAACTTGGAGGCACAGTTTGAATGAACATATTGGGCCGGATCGGATTGTTGGGCTAAAGGGGGGGGAGGGTTTTGGTGTGTGTGTGTGGGGGGAGAACTGATGGCGAATTGCATCTGGATTGTATCCTGGCTGTCATGATCTCCGAATCTGCACCTCTAAGCTTCTGGGGTCTCCATCTGGATAAGCTGCCATTATCCTGACACAGTGAGTGCCTTCTCAACATTTTCAGCATCATAACCCCCCCACCCACTCCCAGTTCTTGTCCCCCCCCACCCACTCCCAGTTCTTGTCCCCCCTTTTTTCTGGAGATAACATTTAACCATTTAAGTGACAGAGTTAAGCAATGCATTGCAGAACCCATAGCCACTCCACTACCACACCACATTTCTATCATTTCCTAGTCAATGGAAAGGCTGAATGTGAGTTTCATGTGCATAAGGTCCATAGTACCACACATGCCCTGGGTGCCAGACTATCGACTATTTCCAATCAGGGATAGCAATGCCAAAGGTACTGTGTGTGTGTGTGTTACATTAGGAGAGCAGGGGATATGTGTGTGTCAAATGCAGGACTGCAGATTCCCATATACTCCTCCTCAACCCTCATCATCTGTCTTCTGAATGTACAGCAATATATATATATATACATTCCACTTGTAGATAGTGGCAAATATATTGGTTTCACACCAATGGCTTCTTTTAGGAGCACCCCAAATAACAGATTTTGATATGTGTGTGTGTGTATAAGTAATGGTGACATGTGAGTGTATAGTGTCATAGGTTCTGGGTTGGTGGCCCTAATTATGGCTATACACATGTGTATGTGGGTGTATGTAGTGTGATGTTGGTGCATGTGGCATGACTGCATGTATCATTGGTGTGTTTTTAATATTCATGAACCTGTACTACAGCACATTGGCCACAGGTGATGGAGAGAGTCTGGGGGCTCTAAATACATGTGTCCATTGGGCAAAGAATAGATGACACCTAAATATATATATTTGCTCTTCTGCACTGCATCTGGCCTTGATTATACAGGAGGTACATGATAGCTTAGCAGCCTTGGTTACATTTATTATGCAGATTGAATCTCTACTGTAGGAAAGAGATACAATCTGGCATTCCCCCCGTTTGATTTCTCTGTAGGATAAGAGGTCACTCCCAACTTTGCTCCCGATGACTTGACTTTCCTATAGGAATTTTGCATGAGAAGAAAGGGAATACAGCCCCAGAACAATAGCTGATCCGGTGTTTGTTTGAATGTTGCCCTACTGCTTATCCACAGACCCAATTGATAGTTTGTTAAATCAATGCTGCACCTCAAGGTCTGTGATGGGGTTCACTATGTCCCCTTCTCTTTCCTGAGCATCTAAATGAAGGAAACTCTATTCTGGCCTAAAGATGTGCTGATCTAGGGCTAGCAAATCAAGGGCTAGCAATGGATGCTGGGAGTTGTAGTAAGGGATGCTGGGAGTTGTAGTTCATTTTACAGCTGGAGCTTAGGTTGTCATAGCATTTTATAGAACCCCCATGTGGGGTATTTTACCCAGTTTAGGTAGCGAGAAACCGTTCCAGGGAGCAGGACCTGCCTTAGGAGGAAGGGATCCATTGGGTGGCAATCGGTGCCTTATTGTGATTATTGTGAGTGGTCTCCGGCTGAGCCTTTATGCAGTAATTACTGCAGTGACCGGAAGCATCTGCCTTGGCAAGTGATCTGGGGTCACAGCCCTACATTAACATAAACGCTGTCCCTTTTAAAAGAAACGGGACTGAATTATGAGCCTCAATAGACATTTCACACATGGGTAATTTTGGATGAGAGTGAAGGCATTCTTACACACCCAGAGCAAGGGCAGTCCAGCCATGATGAGGGAAGGTGCAACTACAACTCTCACTATCTGCAGCTAGCCAAAGGATTCTGGGAATTTTCTTAATTAAGTCTTGCATATTTAATTAGTCCCTGTGATTTAAAGGGAATGTGATATTAAACTTCCAGGTAGATATTGTGATAAATATGTCTATAGTTAACCCGCATGTAGGAAGGAATTGAGCCTAGCCGAGCCTTTCCCTGCAGTGTGTTGTCATAGTGATTAATAATTATATCAATTATTATTATTATTCTTCATGCTAATTAACAGGAGAACAGAAAAAATTAAAAATAGCCACCGCACTGACTAACAATATCAGCATCTATCAGGATATAAAAAGACTGACCTATTTGCTTAATACAACAGGGTATCATTAATAGAAGGGTGAGCTAATTAGTAATTAGCAGGATGGGCATTGTGGGACACTCAGAAAATGGCTGGCCAGATCTTTCCATCATCGGTGCTGTTCTGTAAGCCGGACAAGCATATACTGATTTGGTTGTCCAGTTTGGTTCTTGGCAATGACTACATGTGGGGGTCACTAGTAGTCCCAATCAAACATGGCCTCCACAAGTGTGACTCCAACACTCGTATGATAATGCTGTACCTTGCGCTACAGATGGGTCGACTAATGCTCATCAGTTCTGTAGTTGCAGAGTCCAGGGTGGGAAGGGCAGAGATTGAGAGAGCCAGGGGTTACATAAGGGTTTCTAGTGAATGTCCAACATCTGGCCAAAAATGGAAAAACCAGGAGTAAATGGGGTATAAAAAAGTTAATTCGCCTCTGTAGTGTGGTATATTCTTTTCATGTGCAACAATGCTTACAGGGGAATGAGGTCAACAAATATATTCTGTATTATTTTTACTGCTATTCATCCATCCATGTTATAGACTATAGTATTTTGTCTGTGTCCCTTAATTATGGAGGAAACGTGAGAAGGCAGTTGAACTCATCTCATTCACTCTTTTATAATTCTATTATAAGGCTAGATCAGTTTAGAACATTCCCCAACACCTAATTGTCAACCATAGTGAACTGACTTCAATAATTGTGTATCTCCATAGGCTTATTTTCTATCTATCTATCTATCCATCTATCTATCTATCTATCTATCTATCTATCTATCTATCTATCTATCTATCTATCTATCGATCTATCTATCATCTGTCTATCTATCATCTCTCTCTCTCTCTCTCTCTCTCTCTCTCTCTCTCTCTCTCTCTCTCTCTCTCTCTCTCATCTACCTATCTATCATCCCCCCCTCTCTCTCTCTCTCTCATCTATCAATTGTGTATTATCTATCTATCATCTATCTATCTATCTATCTATCTATCTATCTATCTATCTATCTTTCAATCTATATATTATCTATCTATCTATCTTTCTATCTATATATTATATATCTATCAATTATCTATCTATCTATCTATCTATCTATCTATCTATCTATCTATCTATCTATCTATCTATCAGGAATTTAAGCGAATTTAAAAGCCAGACATGGAATTTCGGGGACAAAAAATTGTCATCTATATATCTTTAAATCTATCTATCATCTATCTATCGGCAAATTTATACGCCAGGCATGGGTTTGCAGCGACAAAAAAAATTGTTGCGTGCATAAAAATTGTTGCACGTCAATTATTCAGACACCCATTGACTTTAATGCATTTGGACAAAACAGCCACACATATAAAAATTGTTGCTCGTATAAAAATTATCGGGCGTCAAAATAATTTTTCTACCGTTGGGACAGATTCACCCATCACTATTTCTCTCTCTCTCTCTCTCTCTCTCTCTCTCTCTCTCTCTCTCTCTCTCTCTCTCTCTCTCTGTCTCTCTCTCTCTCTCTCTCTCTCTGTTTTTCTGTCTATCTAGCAATGATGGGGAGATGCTTGACCTCAGAGCTGGGTTTTAGAAAGAATAAAGTTCAATAAAATTCTGTCCCAATGGGCATTTCAACCTATTCCTTCCCTTGACTATACTTAGCTACACCTATATAGATAGATTGAGAAATAGATTGACAAAAAAAAGACTGACCCATAGATAGATATGCATGAAGGCAGTTATAGAAATATAAATAGATGCAGGTAGACAAAACGATAGATCGTCAGATAATAGATAGAAACACAGAAAAATAGACAGATAGATATATGATAGATGCAAACAGGTAGCTGGATACATAGATAGAGGTACTGGAAGAAGCCCAAAAGCATTCCATGTTCTATTCTTTATACATTACAAGATATCTGCAAATGCTTCCATAGTTCTTAAAGGGTTACCCTCCACCCCTCAGCTCCCCCCCCCCACAGCCCCAAGTGTGACGAATCGGAAGAGCCACCCACAATGGCAAACTTGAGGGGCTGTGAGTTAGCTTTCAGAGAAGGAGCTCGGAGCTTCAAAGCCCTCATGTGTCTTCCCACACAATGGGAGCTCTGTCTCGTTGAGACCTTGGTGAATACGCATTGACGTTGGCATTTATAAATGGTAGTCTCCATCCATTTCAGAATGTGCAAATTATTCAGGAAGGGCCATGATAAAAACTGATTCTCAGTGCTGCATAACTCCACCATATTCCCATGAATAGCTAACACTGTGCAGGGATGCCTCCAAGCTGTATCACTCTTCCAAAGCACACCATTAGGGCAATTTAAGGAACATTCTTTGTTTATTGGGAGCATTTGGGGAGAAATAAGGAATGGAGTAAATTGCCATTTAAGTCAGGGAAGTACTGATGGTGAACGTGTTACCAACAAGCAATCTGCTTAGAGAAAAAGTCCTGCTTGGAAATCCCTAATTAGGCATTGTCGAAGTTCATTATTAATGGATGATGTCTTTAAATGAAATATCTACCTCATAGATTATGACAATAAGAGTTTCCCAGTCCCATGAAGCCACTCTAACTTTAAACTCCAACTCTTCTTCTAGATATCTAGCTATCTATTATTTATTTATCTCTCTCAGCTCTCTCTCTCTCTCATGTAAGTCATAATCCTACAGTATTGAAGAGATATAAGCAGATGAAACCTTCCCTAAAACTCTCCAAATTGCACCCCCTAGCTCTCTCAAGCTATCATTACAATATTAGTTGCATATGCAAGTTGATTCCCCAACTACAATGATCCCTACCCTTTGTTATTCACCATAGGGTGGTTGCTAAGTAAGGAAACCTTCTTGCATCTGTAATTGGCTGGGGGTGACTACAGTGAAGAACAAATGGTTGAGTTTTTAGGGAAGCATGGCATCTTTTTTAAAAGGGTCATGCAATAAGTTGCCCATACAACGATCAAGATCTGGAGAAAATTTTAGCAAACACTGTCGCTTTAGGTATGCATCCTTGATGTTGCTGGATAACAAATCAGGATCATGAACACTAGTAAGTAAATGCAGTAAATCTTTCAGGTCTCAAAGTGAAGAACTCACCAGTTTAGAGAAGGGGTCCAGGTGCACCGCCCTGAACCTGCAGCTGAGGGAGCGGATAACCGTATAGAGAAATTGAGCAGGCACTTCCAAGGACCAAGATTGGTCCTTGGAAGTGCCTGCTCAATTTCTCTATAAGGTTACTGGCTTTCCATTGATATATATATATATATATATATATATATATATATATATATATATATATATATATATATATATATATATATATATATATATATATATATATATATATATATATTTGTGTTGTGCTGGCATGTGAAACTCGACTTTGGGGGCACAAATGGGAGAGATTACATTTAAATATGAGGCCTTCATCTTTGTTGGAATGGACCTTGCTGGTTCCTTGACTGTTTTGAAGTCAATGTTTGTTCCTGGGATTAAGACCTCAGGACAGGTTGGCATGTATCCAGTGCCATGATGCAGTACAAAAGTGCAACCAGCTGATTTTTATGGGAAGCCACAGACACAATCTCAACCTGCTTCACTGGGAAACTTATTTGTACATCTGCCGGGTTGCCAGCTACATGTCCTCCCGAGTGATTTGAAATGCCTTTCATTTGACGCAGTAATTCTTTAAATAGGTCCTGGCTCTCTCTTGTGATGCTTATCTCCTAAACCAATTGATATTGGCAGTGAATCGAGTGCTCACTTAGGGTGGCTTGGCTATGATGAACGAGGTAGGATACTTGAATTTTTACCATCCCTGAGTTCTCCACACATGTCTGTCCAATCAGAAACCCACAACTGTATTTTATATTCTTCTCCTTTTTATCAACTGCATCCTCGTGATGAAGAACGGTTTTCACAGTTGTAGAATTCAAAGTAACAGAATCCTCAGTCTGTCAGGGGACGATAGGATTTTTGTAGTCTACCAACTGAAGGTTTGGCAGATGTAAATCCATGATTTATGCTCTTATGGGTTGGGTCCATGTCCTACAAGGGTTAACAGCCAGTGAAATAAATGTTCCGGCACTGCTGATTTAAAAAAAGCTGCAGATCAGGCAGCGTGCTTCGTTCTTTTCTAGGATGAGATGCATGTGTACATGGCAGCAAGGTACTAAGATGATAGATGGTGTTTACACTTCATATAGTATAATTATATAAAGATACAACACTGGGCTTCTATATATAGACCATCAATTTCATTCAAGAGTGTGGCATTTTCACCCCATGAAATACCATTTCCTATGTTAATATCTGCAGCGAGATACCTTTGTTTTATGTACTGAGATCGTCATCAACATCCAGAACATTCCAGCAGCAAAGAGGGATTCAGACAAAACATGACTAAAGTCATTGTCCTGATTTCAGGCTGAATCATTCAAGTGACAAAGCCCAGAGGAACTATCTTTAGCTCATCCAACGAACAGTGACTGCCCTAAGCACCAAACTGCAGAGGTTCAAAGATAGGAAATGTGTGGGACAGTTGTTATAGTAGGACAGGAAGGTTGATAGAGGGTTATATTAATGGCAAGATGGTGACAGTAGGGAATCTGGAGACATAAGAGTATGATGAAGATTGTATGGCAAAAGGGTGACAATATTAACCAATAAAACAACAAGAAGGTGACAGTAGGACCTGAAGGTTGACAATAAGACAAAATGGAAACAGTAAATCCTTATATATCTGTTAACCAGTCTTTCTCCCTTCAGTTGGTGAAGGATCACAACTTCTAACCATCGACTCAACAACTGCTCAAGCACCATAAATGAGAAGTTGTTGTGACATACAGTAGTAAGCACCCCCATCACCAAAATGGACTTTATCTCATGGTATGGAAACTTGAGCTACTAGTGGTCTTGGGGCCTATTATCATAATGTAGCTCAGTCAAGATGGACAGTAGAGTTTAGTATATTTACCATATACAACTAATAATAGGGACATGTATTGCTTTAGTGACTTTTTTAGGTTTACCATGCAAAATTAGTGTAAGCTACTCAAGATAACTTGAATTTTCCTTGGTGGCTATATCTGTATCTCTCGATACAGGTCCTTATAGATTCAGGTATTCAAATATCTTTTTGGTCTGTGTATCAGTTATTGAATATTTTTCAGTACCATGGCCTGCTGGAATGGATTATGTAAATTGCAGAAGGGTAAAGCCATGTGATTTTTCTGTACAATGGCCCACAACATCAATAGCTCATAATGTTTACATTTAATGGAATACTGAAATCTGTGAATAAATAAGTAGTTTTTCTTTCTGAGTACAATAGCTGCTTCTAGTATCTTTGAGATGCTTCATGCAATAGTTATTGTTTGGTAAACATTTCATTTCTTGCTTAAAGGGATACTGTCATGGGAAAACATGTTTTTTTCCAAAACACCTCAGTTAATAGTGCTACTCCACCAGAATTCTGCACTGAAATCCATTTCTCAAAAGAGCAAACAGATTTTTTTATATTCAATTTTGAAATCTGACACAGGGCTAGAAATATTGTCAGTTTCCCAGCTGCCCCAGTCATGTGACTTGTGCCTGCACTTTAGGATGGAACTACTTTCTGGCAGGCTGTTATTTCTCCTACTCAATGTATTTCAGTGCAGAATTCTGCTGGAGCAGCACTATTAACTGATGTGTTTTGAAAAACAGTATCCCTTTAAAGAGCTTTCTACTAGATGTTGGAACATTGTTTGCAGGATTTGCTATCATTAATCAATTATGGGTAAAACTGGCCATGGAAGTTAGTGATCAGACTTGGCTTGCAGTTAGTATTGAGTGTTGGGTTGAAGTCAGGGCTTTGCATACACCAGTCAAGTTTTTTTGTTCTCTTCTTGGCAAACATATTTTTTTACTGAACTTGCTTTGTTCATAGGGGCATTATTGTTCCCAGACTGTACCACAATGTAGTAAGTAAATTTTCAGGAATGGCATTACAATGTGCATACTTTAACTGAAACCAGGGGCCATAAACCCAACCAGGTCATTATTCCTCCTCAATCAAACATTAATGTTGGTATTATGCATTCAAGCAGGTGGTGCTCTCTTGGCATTAGCCCAAGCCAGATGATTGCATCAGAATGATGCATGATAAAATGCCATTCATCACTCCAGACGATGTTACCACTGATCCAGAGTCAAATGGTAACGACCTTTAAGCACTCCAGCTCAACCTTGTATTGCACATTGGGATGTTAGGTCATCAATGAAATCTCTACACTTCCTTCGAATAGTTTGTGTGCTGACATTACTTCTGCAGATGGTTTGGGCACCATCCATGCATTTTCCAACTAAGGACATGTAGTAGATGGAGTGGTCCGATACTTTTGGCCATATAGTATATTTCTTTGAACTGGCTTTTAGCAAACTAAGGGAGTAGTCCATGTTGTGTAAAGCTCCATTTAGGGCCCAGTTTTGTTGCCCATGTCCAGAATGCAACACCAGGTCACTAGGCCATGCCTTCTGCTAGGTTGGTAGATCTAAAGTCAAAGTAACACTATCATGAAGGATGTTGCATTTAATGAAGGATGTTGCATTTAACTGCAATCATTAAGATATGTTTAGCCATAGGAACTCATAAAAGAGACATTCAAAGTGTTCTTCTATTTTTTTAGCATCATCTTCTCTCTAGTGTCATGGCAAATTGAAAGTTTAAGGATGATCTACTTGAAGATTAACTGTAAAGTTTTATTTATGACAAGTGTAACATTTAACCTACTAGATGACGGTGTTTTAAAAGATTTGGAAGACAGCCAGAGCCTACTGAAGAGCTGTTTGAGGGAAAAAACTAATGCTGCTTAAAGTTGGGGTGTTAAACGGACACTAATGCTTGAAAAGAAGTTGACATTAAAATGAAGAGCTCACCTTAATGATATCAGGCATGGAGAAAAAGGTTCCAAATCTCTGTAATTAAGAAAAAATTTTGTATTCAATGTAATACCACGTAAAAATAATTGGGAGAATGAGCATATACGTAACATAACTTTGTTCTCCTAGGTGCCTTACTTAATACCCAGCCACAGCAATGAGATACCATGAGAACAGGCAAGACAAGGTTATTAGGTTTGGGGCTAATACCAGCCTTTCAGTCTATTAGAACCCTTATAGGTCTCTGCAGATTAAAGGGGTTCTCCAATTTAAAACTGTTTTGTTGTATAATAAAAGAAAATATCATTCTAAGTAACTTTGACTTTAATTAAAATGTGCAATGGTTTTAAAGTTATTGGTAAATGTAAATATAGTTGAAAGCAGTATCTGTTGATCCATTACTGTTCTGTGGCTCTAGGTCAGTGCTACAATGGTTCGGGAAAATATAAACAGCCAGTCAGATTCAGCTTGTAATAGTAATTACATTTACAAATATATTGAAACCCACTGACAATGTTTAATTGACGTAAATTGGAAAGGAGCTAGGGATTCTGTATTCTTCTAAAAAAAAATCAGATTTGGAGTTTAGCTTTCCTTTAATTATAAAGAATAAAAGGTTATCATTGCATATTGCCAGGGACCTTAATGTCACTTGACCTTTACTATTGTTAATATGTTTAGTGTAAATATGGGAAATCCATGTCTTGCAGAAAGGGTTGAGATTTTGGATGACTCTCAACCCAGATCCTGGAATTGACTTGACCCTATTTTTATTTATTGGTTTTTTTTAATTTTGTTTTTTAAAGTTTTATCTGGGTGGTAGTGTCTCACTTACCCTACCAACAACCCACCAAGAAAAGAAAAGATCAACTGCAAAGTGTTTCAGTCTTCACATGCTTCTTAGAGTTCAATCTCAAATAACCCCTTTAATGTTCTTCCAAGCGGATCAGGCTTAACATATACATTTAAATATGCTCTTTCATGTAGGATCACTTTATATTTCCCCCTCCAACACTTTCATGTTGGGTACATGAACGCACCAAATTCAGTATTAGTTTTAACATAATGAACTGTCTTGTGTCTGTTCATTCTCTGTCACCAATTCGGTTTTTTTTTGCACCCTTACAAGAATAACCTTATATATTTATGATCTCCCTTTTCCACCTTCACAATTGAGTGGAGACTGAATGGCATATATCCTGATAGATACGGCACAATTGTTTCCATAGCAATGACTGCAGCTTCAACTTGTTGTTACTGATGTTTTGTTCTATCTCAAGTTAAGATCTTCTTCTAGAGCCTAACAACAAGGGAAAAAAGTAAAAAAAAAAAATCTTTTTTGTAGCTAGTCAGTATGATTCCATCTGCGATTTGTGTTTTTGGAACATTTCTCCTGTTTTTCTAAAAAAAAAAAAAATGAATCTACAATTTGGAAATTTTTTTTTATTATAAATATGAACGTTTGCTGTGGTGTGTAGTTCTTCTTTTGGAGCAAATATTATGAATCCAATGTAGGTAAAAAAAATGATACAAAGTGGTCACATCCTAGAGAAACCCCAATCCAAGGGTTATTCATCATTTGGTAAAATAAATCAAAAACAAAAAGTTGGGAGAGATTTACTGCAGGCCAAGTAATATTTAAAAATAAAACATCTCTAGTAGGACATCTCTATTAGGCCTAATGCGTTTCATGCTGAGGTGGGCACTTACTCAGCCAATGAGTCATGTTGCGTTAATTTAAAATAATAGGAAAGGCCAGGTAGGATATATTACCAATCCTAATACCCACCCATAACAATGTAGTACCTTTTCTACCCATGTCTCTAAAACTAAACCAGCAGTAGGATTCCAAAGCTTAAACTTATTAGATGTTGGAGGTCATCACTTCAGCAGATTGTGTGTTCCCCTGCTTTGGTCTTGATGCTTGTGCATTTGGCCAGATGTAGAAGAAGAATTTCATATTGTCGATGGTGTTTGTGTTCATTAATTTCCCTGCCCAGATTGAGGTCTAAGTAATCTTGGTGATGCTCTGCCCTAGGATCTTAAAATCCATATATCTGCCTTGGTGAAGTTTGTTCACAATGTAGTGATAATGTAAAATAATAATGAGATCATTGATATAATGTGAGTAGGGATGGGTCCTCTTGTTGTTGAGTTAAGGTTCAAAAACAGCTGGAGAACTGCCGGTTAAAAAATCAATATTTTTTCTTCCCATTCAACATCCTGTGAAAGGCAGTCAGTGCACTATAAAAAGAACATTTCTAATTCTGTTTAGGGCTTACTGTGTAATTAAAATGTCCCTTAGACGATGCTTGCTATATCACTGTCAGCATTTAAAGTAAGCTTCCAAAACATTTTTATTGCTTTGAAGCTTTATATTAGTGGTTCTGTAATCATTGCTTACCATCTGTGCAGGTATGTGGAATATATTGCTTTTTTGTAAGTTGTGTAATTAGCAATCACACTAGGTATTAGACGTTTGAAGGTGTTGTGAGTATGAGGTGTTTTTGGACATGTTGGCACATCGTGTGAATAAAATGTTTTGCTTCTTAATCACCCACATCAAGTAGCAATGGGAATAGAAAAAATTAAAAAAAATTATGATACTACAAATGAATGGATAAATCACACCTTCCCCTAATAAACACATGTACGGTTATCATTAAAAAATAAATCATTAATGACAACAAATTGGCCAATGAAGGTTTTCTTAAGCAGTGATGTCACTCAGGCTGCAGTCTTGTTCCCTGTACTGGTAATAATGACATGTCTAGAGGTAATGAACTAGTTGTAGGTACAGTAATGGCAGCAGAGAGATACCACATTGGTCAAGACTGATCTTGGGCTTATGTCTGAAAGAGCTAGATTTACTCGTTATAGCAATTACCAAACATGTCTATGAAGATTTTCATTTTTCCAGGTCATGATTTACAGTATCTAGTAGAATTAAGTCTAAAGCAACTGGACTTTGAAAATGTTTCACACATCTGAGGGACTTGATATTGTCAAGGAAAAACTCAATTGATTGCAGAGGTGCAGTGATGACTGAGGAAGGGCCATTTGGGACCTGAAACGTTTGATTGGGTGTGCCGTGTCTGAAGAATCTTGCAATAAAACTTGGGATTATTCAGTTTGAAGCACAAGGTACTGGTGTTCCATTTTTGTTCACATCAGTAGCATGTGCTCCACTGAGTAGGGAAATAGTGAGATGAGTAGGGTTCTACATATTTGAATTCATATAGAATATTCAGGATGAGCTAAACCAGCACAAATGAGCAAATTGGTTTCCACAAATCGGACCATGTATGGATAGTTGCCTTTCAACAAAACTAGTATGGTTATAAACAGACCTGTAAAAGGCCTGATAACAATATTATGCAATATTATGGTCTCCCAGACTGTTGAATAACGTAAGGTGTTAGGAAAATATCCCCTAGACTTCATCCTCAGAGGAGTGTGGAACGTTAGACAACCATGACTTTATCAAATGTATTTATCTGAAGGATCTAGTCTACTTTTTCTGATGGGAGGGACATAATTTCCTTAACACATACCTTAAATGAATCATGGTTCAAGCTCTATTTAAACAACAGTAAGGCTAATTAATGACACAAGTGTGGTCTTTCAATTTGCTCTACGACTGCCCAATCAGTTGGATATCATACCTGGTTAGACAGAGAATCAGTAGTTGACAATCAGCCTACAAAAAAGGGTAATGCAAAGTTGCTTGAATTTGATTTTTTTAGATGGGAATGTTGGCTCCTTGTGACCACTGTATGCGCATCCATTGCACATCTTGATCCACAAGCTTGTGTTTTGATGGTTCATAAGAAACATGAATTTAAAACTCTTCAAAATGAGTTTTAATTGCATTTTCAGTATATTTTTCCATAAGTGAACAGAATCGGATTTCTAGATGGCTCAATCTGGTGTCAGAGATACATTTACTCCTTGTTTGTATATTATAGAATGCATTACAATATTTTTGTGTAGCTGTGATATGTTAATTGGATAGCTGCCGTCAAGCGGACTGTAGCCTCCTGTGACAATTACAGGGAACAATGGACTTACTGTGAGTTCCTCTGTTCCTGCAAGGAGAGGGATGATTAAAATGCATTGCAGGCAGAGAGAGAAAACCTCACTGGAAGGGATAAGAAGCCCAGTGAGGCTTCCTGCCTGCATAATCAGTCACCTCTTACTGTTGGCATGCATAAACACCAAAGGCAAAAAAGAAGTCAAATTGCAAGTAAATACACTTCCTTGTAAAGCAGCTAAGGAGGAGGAGGTTAACTGTTTTGGGTGTAGAACAGTATTATAGAATTTTTGCTCCCTAGTTAAAATTATGCTTGACGTTTGGTAAACATTGGTACTTGTGGTCTGCATTGATGATGTCATCAAGGAGAAAAAAAATCTGCATTGGTGAGCAATAAAAGTCATAGTAAACCATAGCTCAGGCCTCTTTCTTGGTACTAAAGTCATTTTTTTATAGAGATGTAAATACTGAACATACTTGGGCCAGAATACGTAGTACACACATGAATCATACATTAGAGAACACGTTCTACAAGCATCCTAGGTGTTACCCCATGTCACTTCTATTTATAGTCAATGGCACACCATTTTTCGGTGAAATAAATATTCTGTTTCATCTAAACTGCAGATGTGGGTTTACTGGTGCCCAGTCTTTTTGTCAGGTCAGGACAATAAAAAAAAGTATTGACTTATTCAGCTATACATTTTTCACCTATACATTATTCACCTATACATCTTAAACCCTCTACTGACTAATTACTTTATTCTGACTCATACTGGAGCTAATAGAAGGCATAGGAAAGGGACTTGTGTCTTAAGGGCCACCAGTTTCACCTCTGACTGGTTCATCATTTTCTTCAATGTGGAAAAATAAATGATACTTGATGTATCATCAAGTATCCACTAAGTCCAACTCCACAACTAGATACACAGACTTTTACTTGGTTATCCATGACCGCAAACCTTCTTTTTATTGACCAGCTGGAAGCAACTTTGATTTACGTTGAGTTTGAATTCAATCTCCATGGTAATTTTATTTATAGAGCTTGCAATTTCTGGTTTAATAAAATGTTTCACTACAACCAGTTGGCTGTATATCTGTATCTGTTATTGGGAGCCAAATATTTTGATGCAGGAAGTTTTGCTGCCAACAGTGGATAATCTAGACTGGCCAGATGCCACAAATATGTCCCAGGGAAAATACAAGACTAGATTACCTGTCCACTTTGGTTAGAGCTATGAAGGCCTACATTTCATCAACATCTTTACTTTATGGACTCATTTGGCCAGTCTCAAAAGCATGGGAACCTGAGGTTAAATGTAGACATGCATTAACATGGATCTGCCATGTGTAAATATATTTACTGCATCAATGTTTATATTGCATTACATTTATTGTAATAAAGCTAAATTCTCAATTTTTTATACCCATGTTTATGACATATGTGTGCTTCCAAAATTGGTAATTTACAATATGGCAGGCTCACTGTACAGGAATACACAGCATTTTAGAAATGGCTGGAGGCACCTGAACAGTTAGAAGCTGGACAGGCTTTCTGGGTTGGTGTTGACCTATTACAGCTAACTTTAGCATGACGGTGCAACATCGAGACTGCAACCAACTTCAGTTTGGAAAGAGAAGGCCACAGCTAATATTTTATTAACCATAACATTTAACATCATTTAACATGTATAACATGATAGACTTGTAAGAGAATGATTGTATAACAAATATTTACTTGCTTCTGGTGTAAGGGGGCAGAACCTTACACCCATGTAACGCCTGGGTCCCATCTCCTCCAACGACACATAGGGGGTTATTTATTAAGGCTCGTTTTTTTCACAGTGTCTGTGTTGACACCGAAAACCCAAAAAAGACTCAATTTCGTTGCGATTTATTATGCACTGAAGCCGTTCCAAGTTCAGATCCAAAAATACCATATCTAAAACCTGCTGAATTCATGTAAAAGTCAGTGGCAGATGTCCCCATAACCATTTGAAGATTTTTTTAACCCAAAATGTTTTCATGGTTTGACTGAAAAATTCAATGGAGCAGGCACTCAGTTTGCCGCTCCCCGTGCTGAGGGCTCAGGGGGCGGTGCACCTGGTGGTTAGTGAGAAATATACTTTGGGGACCCCTACTCCAGTACATCATACCATTTTCAGGGCTTGATGCTGTTTTCTTTGTGTTGAAAAGTTCGGGTTTTTTCGTGCAACAATCCGAAAAAGTTATGGTTTTCCCAATCCAATTTTTTTATTGATAAATAAGGGCAAGTCATGGATTCTAGTCTGGTCAGACTTTTTTATTTAAAAAATCGGAAAAATTTTTCATTTTCATAAATAACCCCCTTAACCTGACCAATCCCATCCACAAGAAAATGAAGTGGGGAGGTTGACTGCTCTCTTAACCCCATCATTCCCTGCCTCACTAAGCTGTGCTTTGGGTCATTGGGTCCTGAACATTTAACTCAATCCTTCAAATGTAGCTAAGTCTACACAAAATACCAATACAGGGATAACTAAGGTCTCTCCAACATTTTTAAGCAGATTTTCTGCTAAAGGTAGACAATTGACTTGTATAGCCCGGCTGATTTTGAAACGATACAATTAGGGGCCCATTTACTTAGCTCGAGTGAAGGAATAGAAGAAATATAAGTTTGAATTCGACCATCGAATTGGCCACTTCGACCTTTGACTATGACTTTGAATCAAACGTTTCGAACTAAAAATCGTTCTAATATTCGACCATTCGATAATTGAAGTACTGTCTCTTTAAAAAAAACTTCGACCCCCTAGTTCGCCACCTAAAACCTACTGAGGTGCCATAATAGCCTATAGGGAAGGTCCCTGTTTCAAAATCGTTCGATTGTTGGATTAAAAGCCTTCGAATCGAACAAATTTTTCGTTCGATAGTTCGATTGAACTATTTGCGGTAAATCCTTTGACCGATATTCGAAGGATTTACATTCGACAGTCGAATATCGAGGGTTAATTAACCTTCGATATTCGACCCTTTGTAAATCTGCCCCTTAACATATCAAACATATTGATTTACAATTAAACTCTGCAATGCCAAGAAATACACAAAACACGGTAATAACTACACAATCAGCACAATAGATCCTGTTTAATATATTGGTTAACCCTACAGTTATTGTATGGGGAAAAAGGCAACCTGCTACTTCAATGTTCTGTCCATTGTATATCAGAAAAGAGAAATACATTCTGTTTGTATTTTTATCATAAAGTCTGAATGGTTTTACTGTGCTCTGGGCATTGTTATTGCTTTATGTAAAAAAGTAATATCGTATAATGAGCTTTCTGCTGAGCACCTTTGAAATGAAACATCAGAAATGTTCTATCACCTTGAAGCCCATTTGAATGCTCCTTTGTCAGTCAATAGCTCCAGATTATACCTCTGAAACACTTTGCAAAGATATGTGTCCGCACTTGAAAGCATTGTTAAACTCAGACGTGATGAAGACAGAATGCTAAATATTTTAGCCCCGGAAAACCTATTCACTGCCTGGTTTGCCATGGAAATCAGTATGAAGCAATAGGATTGGTGGGGAACCTAAATGGCAACACAGAAGCATTCATCTTCCATCCCCCAAAGAGGGGAACCCATATAATTACTTCATTGGTACCCAACATGAACTGTGATGGAAGAGGCTTCTCATCATAGACTCAGTCCAACATTGTGATGTTCTAACACTATGATAATGGAGTTTCTTTTAACATGGAATGAGTAAAAGCTCCTATAGTGAAATCGATCTCTGATTTCTCAATGTAATAATGCTTCTCTGTGCTGTCCATTCCTAGCCCTAATATGAAACACATGAATGCACAATGGGCTATTATAGTGTTGTGTAATATAGTGCAATACTATTTTCTGCTTTCAGATATCTATACTGTATCTATTTATATATATTAGAAATTACTCTAGTTATTGAAACACATTGTTTGAGGTACTTTGCAATAAAAGATGAGCAATTTTCTGCTGAACTGACTTGCCAGAATACTGGGAGGAAACCCATGGGGCCCCAGCACTGTTGGGCCCTGGCATATGGCTGAGAGGGGCAGTAGAGCACATGGGGCCATATTGAGGCAGATGGAAATTATTGCTGGTGGTAGCAGCTTTATTTATTGGTGGGCAGCAGCATTGGAGGGGGGAGGTATGCTGGATTTAGGCCTTTTCCCTTGACTTTTTAGTGGGCCATGGCTAACCCAGTAAAAATATGAATTTCTGAAGATTTGATAGGCCAAGACACTGCAAATGGTTGCATGTGTGTAAGGAGTTTCGAAATACAGCAACCACAAGAACTGGTCTGAAGTTACAATATCCAAAGAAGAAGGTTAATATACTTGACAGATATAATCCAACCTGTTAAAGGTCATGTTCTAGGATGTAGATGGTGGGGTTGTTTTAAGGAGATCATTAAAAATGTAGAGTATTTTGGGGTTAAAAGAGGGACAAAGAGTGGTGGTCTTCGATAGGGATGTAGCGAACTGCCGTTAATGTGTTCGCGAACACCGTTCGCGAACACCGGCAAAAAAGCGAACAGTTCGCGAACAGTTCGCGAACTTCGAACGCTCGATAAAATCGTTCGATCGAACGATCGAAGGATTTTATTCGTACGATCGAAGGATTTTTGTTCGAATCGAACGATCGAAGCTATTCGATCGAATGATTTTAATTCAATCGAATGCTTATAATCGTTCGAACGAATGGAAATCGTTCGATTTTAGCGATCGAATGGTCGAACGAAATTTTACTTCGAATCGAACGCGAACACCAATTGGCGAACGTCGCGCGACGTTCGCGAACATTCGGCGGACGCGAACAGTCGAAGTTCGCGCGAACAGTTCGCTACATCCCTAGTCTTCGAGAATGTAGGCAATAGTCTGGACTTGGTGTCCTCCAGCTGGTAGGTACACCACATGTGTTCAGTAGAGAGACCAAGAAGTACAAAATGCTTCTTCCCTACCTTAGTAATCCATTGAAAAACTTAGAAATGACGATAGTGATAATACCCTCAATATAGCTAGTCTTCTCTTATTTAAGATACTTATTACTTTCTTTTATATATACTCATATTAAATTACATGTCTTGAATTTCTGCCTAAAATCTAAATCAAATGCCATTGTCAACGTGTTAAAACAAAGCATATTGTCAGGTTTAGTGTGCTGAAGGGCTGACATTATCCCAAGGAAGAATATAACAATCCTAAACAGAATGCTTTTAAATGTTTATTCCCAAGTGTTTCTTTCCCTTGCTGTTCTCTTAACTTGCTGAATTTAATAGATTCTGAGTATCAACATACGGTGCAGTCATAGCGGGAGTATAACTTACAAATGGAGCTTAACTCTCCAAACAGTCGAACCTGTTCACTTCGTTACATTGCTTCCTGCAGGTACCACATTGTCTTTATGTGTTTGATGCCTCTAATTCTTTGGCAGGAGGATGGCATTTTGTTCCCTGTTTCAAGCGTTTCATAAAATACATCCCCTATGGTGTTCTTGGCTTGGCTAGCAGCTATCCAGGTGCATATATTGTACTTGGAAGCCTTCAAAACAGACACCTGCAGCTTATATGAAAAAAACTTTGGATTTCGACTTAATTTTATGTATAAACAACACACAAGGATGCCTATAAAATATGTAAGGCTATAAACTGACATTTATTTCCATTAGTCCAATATACGCCCAAATGGACACACTGCTGTGCATTTTCTGTCCTGTACAAATTGCCCTTTCTTTCCCTTTTTTAATTTATTTTGTTTGTTGCGTAGCTTGACTACAACTAGGGCATACATTTTTGCCTCATATGGAAGCATTGGTGGGCGTAAGAAAACAATATGTGTTCCATCTGTGTATTGATTGTTATTTCTGATAACCACGCTATATATGGAGGCGGTGACATTGAAAAACTGACATGTTACACTGTAGAACCAGTAATGTCATTGTCAATCAGCTGGTCACTAAGCCTGTAAGTTATTGAAAACATAGGGAACTGACATGTTTTGCTTTGGGATTAGTGATCTCAATGTCAATCAGCTGCAGTTAAAGGCTGCAAGTGATTATCATTCATCAAAAAGTCAAATATGTATATATATATATATATATATATATATATATATATATATATATATATATCTCTCCAGGCCATGAAAAGAACAGGACTTTGATTTATCTGCCACCACATGTACTGATCCAGATAAGTCTGAGCTAAACCAGGTCCATGATTCGATCACATGAGGTTTCCAGCTATAAACCTGATTTGGTCTACAGATTTTATCAGCCATGTTGATACCTAGGTCAATGATCAGATCACATAAGAGAACCATATCCATAGCTCAATTTGGTCTTTATTATTATTAACATGTATTTATAGAGCACCAACATTTTTTGCAGAGCTGTAAAGTAAATGTGTTTACACAGCTAAATCACATACATAATTACATACATAGAACATATGTAGCTACATACATCACAACCAATACATGTACAAAAGGTGAGGAAGGCCCTGTGCAAAAGGGCTTACAATCTAAAGGAAATAAAGCTAGTGACAGTCTCCCACTGAAAATCGTACGATCGGCAATACACGCAGAGATATTATCGGCAGCCGACAGAAATTTTCTAACTTGTCCGACCAAACGACCGATCTCCGTCGGACGAAAAATGTCGGGACTCTCCACACACGGTTCGAAAATCGTACGAATCCTCGATTCGTACGATCAGATCTTTGCCTCTGTGGCCAGCTTAAGACACAAGGTGTGGTAGTGGGCAAGATCAGAATTAAGTGGGTGAAAGATGTAGTACTGTATGTGGTATTGCATTTGATAGTTAAGCAGAATGAGAGTAGGCTTCTCTAAATAAGTGTGTCATGAGATTTCTTGAAAACAGAAAGGTTGGGAGAAAGTCAGACAGACCATGGGAGAGAGTTCCAGAGGAGGGGTGCAGCCCTTGCAAAGTCTTGAATGCGAGCATGTGAGGAGATAATGAGAGAAGAGTTGGGTAGCAGGTCAGTAGAGGAGCGTAGTAAGCGGTGAGTATATAGAGATGAGTTCAGAGATGTTGGGAGGGGCAGAGTTACGAAGTACTTTGAATATCAGGGTCATTAATTTGAATTTTATTCTGAAAGGTAGTGTAAACCAGTGCAGGGATTGGCAGAGTGGCATGGCAGAAGAGGAGCGGTTGCTGAGGTGTATAAACCTGGCGGCAGTGTTCATTATGGACTGGAGAGGTGACAGTCTCTGGCGGGGAAGAGAGTTACAATAGTCTAAAGGTGATATGACGAGCGAGTGAATATGAATTTTGGCAGCATCTTGGGTGATAAATGATGGTATTTTGCATATGTTCCTTAGGTGGAAGTGACAAGATTTAATAAGTTACTGGATATGAGGAGTGAAGGACAGGGAAGAATCTAGGATAACTCCAAGGCACCGGACCTGGGGAGATGGGGTGATAGTGGAATTGTTCAACAGAGAATTCAATATTTTAATGAGCTGTGATAGGTATATTAGAATTAAAAAGATTCAGGGCACTATAGTCTCGGCATCACTCAAAAAAAGTCAAGGTAGCAGTCCAGACGGTCTATTTATCAAAAAGTGAAGTTAGAGATCACCATACTCCTCTACAGTGAAATTCCACCACTCTACATTCATTTCAATGGAGTTTATAAAAGAGTATTTATCAATGGGTGAAAGTGAAAGTTGATCCTTTGATAAATACGCCTTTCAAAATCCCATAGAAATGAATGGAGAGTGATGGAATTTTACTCTAGAGGTCTGTGGCGATCTTTAACTTCACTCTTTGAAGGAAAAGGACACCCGAAAACATGGATACAAATTTGATGGGACTTATTTTGACTGCAATTTTATAGATCAACAGAAAACAAGTAGGCATTTTTTATCTTGATAGGTCGTGAACCTGTTTAGTAGATTTGTGGTTTTACATAACTCTTTTGCTGTTATGTTTCAGTGGGTGATTTTGGTTCGATAATAATTTAAATTGCTTCATTATTCAGGCACATTTCCTCTGACAAGAGAACCTTGCAGAAGTTAGCTGATGTGTGTGTGATGCTGCTGTAAGCATACAGTATTTTTTGCCTGATGCCCCATTTTTCACCACAAAGGAACTGGATTTTTAGGGGTTTCAGCTGAACAAAGAGAGACAATGTTTTTCCATTTTTACAAATAGATGACTTTTGGGTGGAACCAATTCCAGCTCTTGTGCCAAAGAGTTTAGGAGAGCTGTGACTCTGAAATTCAGCAACTTGCCGCCAGGTTGTGTTTCCTTTGTCTGTTGAGCTACACGTTGGAATGTTAGGTGTTGGAAAGTGTACTGTAGCTAAAATGGGTCAAGTTCTTCATGCAGTAGGCAGTACTTGAACATACCTATGCCTACATAGTTTTAAGTACCTCATTGTACTGCCATGGAGTTCCATTTTCAGTCCTGTATGGCTATGGTTGCCAAGTTGAAATAATTTTGACTCAACAACATTTTTGACAAGGTTTATACACCCATCCTCCCAAGATTGTTTGTCCCCTGTGAGGAAGCCTATTTGGCGAAATGCACATTGAGGTTGATCAGTGGTAGGTGAGAATCCTTGTTACATATTATCTGTTTCCCGGTGCCTTGAGATCCCCAATTATATTCTAGATTTTGATGTATTTGATTTTTTTGTATCTTTGTAGGATTAACGATTTCTAGTGGACTAAAGAAATGAGGTGGGTCCCTGATTAAACAATGTACATTTGGGGGCACATTTACTTAGGGTCGATTATCGAGGGTTAATTAACCCTCGATATTCTACTGTCGAAGTTAAATATCGAAGTCGAAGGATTTACCGCAATTCGTTCGAAAAATTTTTAATCCATTGATCGAACGATTTTTCTTCGACCAGAAAATTGTTAGAAAGCCTACGGGGACCTTCCCCATAGGCTAACATTGCACCTCAGTAGGTTTTACTTGCCGAAATAGGGGGTCAAAGTTTTTTTTAAAGAGACAGTACTTCGAATATCGAATGGTCGAATATTCAAGCGATTTTTCGTTCGAATCGTTTGATTCAAAGTCGAAGTCGTAGTCGAAGGTTTAAGTAGCCAATTCGATGCTCGAAGTAGCCAAAAAAAACATTCGAAATTTGACATTTTTTTTATTCTATTCCTTCACTCGAGCAAAGTAAATGGGCACCGAGATGTTAGGCAGTTGTCACATTGGATTACCAGTGTGTATGTGTAGGGGAATCTTTGATTCCCTCAGTACCCGGGTACTTTGGCCTTTTTATTAGAATGCATGGGTCACTGATCTTTTTAAAATAATGTTTTAAGTTTATGTACGTTTCTAATGTGGTGATAAAGTGAGCTTTTTTGACCACCTGTGTGGGCCCTCAATACTGGGAATCTTCCATTCTAATATGGTTTCTTGCTTGTAGCTATGGTTGCCTTCCAGCAGGTATTTGACTGGTCTAGCCAGTAAATCACCATCTAGGTCTAGAGCTGGAATTACAAACTTATTGGTAATGTAATTGTGGTACATACCCTTGACAGTAATCCCTTACATGGAATGGCCCACCTATTCCCTGCCTATTTCTCCGTCCAATTTCTCTTCCAGTGAAGTCATCCCCCCACCTCCATGTGATGTCACTGCAGACTCCCTGACCTAAAGGCTGGTTTTAATCAAGCAAAAAGGTGGCAACCCTAAGTATGGCTGACCATTCATAATGTTATCTTACCACATTCTTTGGTCTTCTAGATACTACTGTTGGAGTATTTTAAGGTTTAATAGAAGTACTGTTGGGGGCAATAAGGAAGGCTGCTGACAATTACAATAAGAGACAAGGAAAAGAGAATACAGGAAAATAAAGAGAAAAGAAACAAAAATAAAGTGTATTGTGTCCCTAATTTGATGCACAAACCATTCACTGTTTCCTTTCTGTTAGTGTTTAAGATTCCACTTCAACCGAGTAAGAACGTATTACATAAACATAAGAAGCAAATGTTTTTACCTTAATTTAATGTTATGTTTGTGTAAGGCAGAAAATATGCAAAGCTGTGAAAAAAAAATGATCTCTTTATAAAGTGCTGGAGGGCTGATTGTCACATTTACATAGATTTTTCTTTAACTGCCTTTAAAGCTTAAATTCCAATGTATGACCTTCCCGAAGATGCAAGAAAGTGGATTTATTCGCCAGCTGCCGCCGATCTATCCGGAATGAATTCTCTATTATGTTTATCTAGCAGTAGTTTAAATCAAGATTTTGATTTCATAGGTTTGGGCTGGTGTTTATTATGTTCTGGGGTGATGTATTTTTCTGATGCTACTTATCACCGGCGTTCCTGTTGGACTCGGGGAAAACAGATTGAGTTGATAGATACCACGGCTAGGTGCTTTAGATGTTAAGTGAGATACCTATTTTCCTCAGTTCACTGTCTCGTGAAAATCAATCTATCTCGTCCTGTATCAGTATTTATAGGTTCCAGCAGGTGGAGAAGGAAATATATTTTCCTCCACACTTTATCTAAAATGGTAGTGTGTATGAGAGAACACTGATTCTTCTAAACTAGAAGCCTCGGGCAAGGCCAAACAAGGCTAAAGCAACTTCATGGATTCTTTTGAAATCTAACTAAAGCCCCACAAAGTAACATGTGGTAGCAATAAATATCTTTGATTTTGGCCTAGATCGTGTTGCTTGATTTTATGCAGTTTTTTTTGGTTTTTCTGGTTTCAAGCCCCAACCAACCCTTCCTTTTTGAGCTCTCCAAACATGCAGGGGCAAATTTATCAAGGGTGAATTAACCCTCGATATTCGACTGGGGAATGAAAATTCTTCGACTTCAAATATCAAAGTCGAAGGATTTTGTGCAAATACTTCGATCGAACGATCGAAGGAATAATCGCTCGATCCAATGATCGAAGGATTATCCAAGTTAGCCAAGCCTACGGGAACCTTCTCCATAGGCTAAAATTGAGTTCGGTAGCTTTTAGGTGGTGAACTAGGGGGTCAAAGTTTTTTCTTAAAGAGACAGTACTTCGACTATCGAATGGTCGAATAGTCGGGCGATTTTTAGTTTGAATCGTTCGATTCGAAGTCGAAGGATGAAGTAGCCCAGTCGATGGTCGAAGTAGCCAAAAAAACACTTGAAGCATTTTTTCTTCTATTCCTTCACTCGAACTTAATGAATGGGCCCCTGCAATGTTGTTTTAACAGGCGTTCAAATGAAATCTAATCTTGATTGTTCTTTAAACTAGGAATCCCCTGTCTTAGAGCTCCCCTAGTTGCACCACCACTCTGTACTTCCATTACCATAATGTAAGGAGGAAACACAAGTAAAAGATTCTGCTTATGAAGCCCTTCTTTAAAGTCCCAAATTTTTGAGATCCCCCCCATACATGCAATATTGTTTTAGTCACCACTGTGCTATATGTTCCATAAGTATAAAGAGAAACAAAGGAGCCATCGCCCAGGAACTTATTCAGATTAGTTTTAAGTCTTAAGTCCAGTATGAGTGGCTTAGAGCTACCCTAGTGGTGCCACCATCAGTTGGTAATCTCTGTACTAGCTATGGAATCACTCACTGTGTGAGAATGTAGCATATGTGAAGATGTCTGATTGAATGTGGTCCCACAAATATTGTTGAATTTTAGCCAATATGTTTTTGGGATGTTTTGGAGGCTGCAAACACCACACCTCTTTGTTGAGAACCCATACATGCAACATGTGTGGTACCCACTCCTCTGCATAATGTACCAAGAGAATAAAAAGAAAAAAATAAGATAGTATTCTAATTTGCATGATTTTAAGTGATAAGTAGCATTCAACATTGTGGTAGCTACCACACTGCTATGTGTTTCATTTTAATAAAGAGTAACAAAATGGCATCCACTAGAGATCTTGCTTTCCAGGCCCCAAATAACTTCCACCCTAGATACTGGACGCCATATTGTCTTTATTCATACTAATCTCATCGGAGTCGAAAGAAAAGAATACATATGCACATATGTAGATTTTTTTCCACTTAAAGTGCCAATTGTGTGTTTGAACTACCTGATAAGAATTCACAATACTCTACGTGATTTGTCACATTTACAGTCCTTCCTTTCAGTAATGGTTTCTGCTGTATTTTCATTTGGAGGGGTTGAACTTGATGGACTTTGTCTTTTTTCAACTCAAATGAACTATGTAACTATGTAACTCTGGTTGCCTTCTGATCTGGTGCTTATGGAGTTAACATGTGACTTCCCAATGTTTGTTAAACATTTTGATTGCCTTTTAATGACTGTTGTCCATTTAGGTCAAAAACATTGTCACTCTTCCGTTGGTGCCGGGTGATTCAGCGCCTGCAAAATGAATAGATGCTTTTAATTAACAAATCCAATAATGCTCATTATTAATGATTAGGCGACTGGCTTCTCATTTCTGCCTCCTAGTGTTAGAAATGATTTAATTATGTTGCAATGGATTTTATTATTAGCAATCAAATAATGATAGATGGTATAAATGTCACCTGTGAGTAAAATCACTGCCTAATTATACACCAGGAGGTACACAGAAGAGAAGAGAGGGGGGGATATGTGCCTTTTTCTGAAGATAATTACCCATAATGTAGTCATGATTTTCTTTATATTGTTTAAAGTCAATATCCCACATATTAACCCTTGATGATATTTGTTATAATGCTTCCCTTAGGGTAATTACACGAGGTGACTAAAGTCAACCATAGTTCCCTTGGGAATAACAGTCATTGCATCTGTATAAGACATTAATTCTATTGGTTGACAATGGAAGAATGCCTTTTACATTGCTACTAGGGATGCACCGAATCCACTATTTTGGATTCGGCCAAACCCCCAATGTCTTTGCGAAATATTCAATACCAAACTGAATCCCAATTTACATATGCAAATAAGGGGTGGGAAGGGGAAAACAATTTTTACTTCCTTGTTTTGTGACAAAAAGTCAGAATCCTAGCCACATACCGAACCGAATCCTGGATTCCGTGCATCCCTAAATGCCAGTTGGCCATGGAATTTTAGACCAGTTGGAAAAAACTATAGAGGTTAAGTCATCCCTACCAAAAAATAGACATTTTGCCTACAACTACCTTCATATATCTTGTCTTCTAATAAGCTACGATTACCCATAATGTAGTCATGATTTTCTTTATTTTGTTTAAAGTCAATATCCCACATATTAACCCTTGATGATATTTGTTATAATGTTTTCCTTAGGGTAATTACACAAGGTGACTAAAGTCAACCATAGTTCCCTTGGGAATAAAAGTCATTGCATCTGTATAAGACAATAATTCTATTGGTTGACAATGGAAGAATGCCTATTACATTGCTACTAGGGATGCACCGAATCCACTTTTTTGGATTCGGCCAAACCCCCAATTTCTTTGCAAAATATTCAGCTGAATACCAAACTGAATCCCAATTTACATATGCAATTAAGGGGTGGGAAGGGGAAAACAATTTTTACTTCCTTGTTTTGTGACAAAAAGTCAGAATCCTGCTGAAAAAGTCAGAATCCTAGCCACATACCGAACCTAATCCTGGATTCCGTGCATCCCTAATTGCCAGTTGGCCATGGAATTTTAGACCAGTTGGAAAAAACTATAGAGGTTAAGTCATCCCTACCAAAAAATAGACATTTTGCCTACAACTACCTTCATATATCTTGTCTTCTAATAAGCTACGACGCCTTTCACATACATAAGGGTAAATGTCATAGCATGACCTTTCATACCAGAGCTAACTGCCTTGGGGCTTTACAGTCACTCTAATTTGAACAACAGATACACAACAATGCTGTTTATCATATCATCAGATATATCATCGGTTTATTAAGCCATTCCATTTTTACGAAGCTTAGTCATTGAATGCCCCCCACCCCACCACCATAGATAAATGATTTGATTCTGAAAGAGGAAATTCCAAATGCGGAGCAAATCGCAAAGCTTTAATATTGATGCCAGCAGATGCGATGATTTGGCAGGTTCTTGGCATGTCAATGGAGAAGCTACAATCTTGCATAATTTCGCCCTCAGCAGAAAAATGTTTCATTGATTTGCCTTTAAATATTTCCCGGAAAAGCGTTCTCTGCAAAATATGGTTAATCTTTATATTTTCATCCCCCTTAGCTAATTATTGAGTTAAAGGTAAATATAGACTTATAGACACAGTGACCCATCTAAATTCATACTGTATCTATGAGTGGGAGCTACTATATTGAAATAAATGGGTAGGTAATGGAAAAATGAAAGGTAACTCCCATGAGTTGTAAATGTCTTACTGTAGGAACTTGTTGCAGCTGGTCCCATAGTCATGGGAGATCACAACCATTTCATTTTATGGATCGACAATATTTCTGATGGTGACCCTGAGATCAGGGATTTTGAACTATTGTTCTCAAATCAGAATGGGTCATCCTCATGTTCAACACAACCTTGTTATTCATTGAGCATTACTTGCACAACTGACATTAATATAAACCCAATTCTAAACGCAATCTCTGTTCTCAAAGCTGTAAAGCAGAAACTTTATATATACTGACAAAGACCTTGAGCAATCCTATGTTTCTAGAACATTCCTTTCTTTCCACCCCTACAGCCTGGATCCGGCACAGGTAAAGCACCCAAGAAACCCAATTAATATGGATGCAGCATTTATGATATACTAAGAACATCCCTCCATAGAAAGGGTAAATCGAGAGCTGTTCCAATGTTGTTCTCATTCAACTCCGAGGAAAGGTCAGCATTCTTATGATGGTTTTGATAGAAACTACATGAAAAAAAATGTAGAGTGCACAGGAACCAAATTATTTATATATTTTATTGAAAGGAAATCTCACCAAGGAAGTTGCCTGGAGATTTTTACTTTGTTCACTCTACATGTCCATAAAAGAAAACGCAGGTCCTACAATAAAAAGTATTTGCAAGTCTAAGTAACCCTTTAGCACTTTCTGCACTGTGGAAATTCTGGTCAATAGTCTGTAGACTCATTGCTTCAAGGCAACAGCTTCTTCTTCTTCCCTTAAATAGTTTTTAGTTCATGAGTTCATTGTTTTGTAATTCTCCAACTAAAGATTCAAACTCATTTGTTCTGACTGCAACATCCATGTGAATCAAATAGTAATTGAGGGGAGGGGCGTGGTCTGACTATGCACGGAAGCAGACGTGTTTGAGCAAGGCTCCGTCCTAAAGCCAGCTAATACGCTATTTATTAGCCCTAATTACTCTGGAATCATGATGGGAAGGACAAGAAAGAACAAGAAAAGTCCGGACCATCAAGATACACCGCAAAAATCTCATTTAACAAGGTTTTTTCAGAAGCGCTCTGCCTCGTGCTCCAGTGTAACGCAGGAGGCCCGGGCAGCGGCGCCATCTTGGAACGCATCGCAGCTTCTGACACAGTCCCTGCAAGTGAGTGACTCGAACGGAGAGGAGGATAATTACGGCATGGAGGATGCCGCTGCCGATGTCCAACAAAGTGAAGCTACTCACCTTTCTCCCACAGGCCCGATGTCGGACCCGGCTCAGTCTCCGCAATGGGAGAGCGGGGATGAATGGCAGTTGCCGTTGCCGCAACAACATCGCGCTGAGGCCACAGGGGGAGCAGGCAATGACTCCATGCAACCGGAGATCTCGAAGCCACATTCCCGGGTCGTATCCATCGATGCAATGGGTGAGTCACCTCATTCTAATCAAGGGGGGAATTATTACGCAACCCACCTGAATCTCCCTACTCCGACCCAGGCAGACATAAACAAGGCCCAATTACCTTCTGTGGATCAGGACTTACGGGCACACATACTTTCACTGCCATCTAGAGCAGATATCGAAATATTAATGAGGAACACAGAAACGGCACTTAAGTCTGAACTAAACACAGTACAGACTCAAATATCTCTCATTGGAGAAAAATATGACTGCCTGGAGAAATCGGTCCAAACAAATACGGGGAAAATCACAGATCTAGAGGCCAAGGTCGAGATGTTTGAATCCCACCTAAATGTACTGCAATACCAACTAGATGATCAAGAAAACCGTTCCAGAAGGAACAATATAAGGATCAAAGGGTTATCAGAGGCTATTGGACAACAGGAACTGTTCCCAACCTTACGCAAAATCTTTAACTCTATGTTGGGTAAACCTCCTGATCATAATATTATTATTGATAGAGCACACAGAGAGCTCAGGCCTAAGGATCCTACCTCAGAAACCCCACGTGACGTGATATGCCGTATTCATTTCTATAACGTGAAGGAGACCCTGATGCTAAAAGCCAGAGAATTGGGAGCTGTCTCATTTGAGTCCTCACAGTTAAAGTTTTTCCAGGACTTATCCAGAAACACGCTGCGACAAAGGAGAGCGTTAAAACCGGTCCTAGATGTCTTGAAGGAACACTCCATTAAATACAGATGGGGATTCCCTTTTGCACTAAATGTGATGAAACAAGGGAAATCTTTTTTCATAAAAACACCCAGGGATATACCTAACTTCATGAAGGCGTTAAACCTCCCGCCAGTTTCAGTGGCAAACTGGGAATCATTGAATTGGAGCACACCAACATCACAACCGGGCAAATATGCTGCAACATCAAATGCCCGCCAACCAGCAGAGGGCAACCGCAAGAATGATGGCAAATCCCCCTTGAAGAGACAGAATCTGGAGACTTGATATGCCACTAATCTACCCTATCACTTAGTGACGATGTCACTTCCCTTTCCAAACATACGGTTATGTTTACTTCGCCCTAATAGAGACTCAATAACTGTTTTGCTTTTCAGGGCATTGCTGTTTGAAGTAGGCCTTTGAGCTGGCTCGGTCGGTTCTGAGCTGGTCTGCTTTTGAGTTGGTTTCAACCTATACCCCCATATAGGTTCTCTTTCTACGGGCTAGAAAACCCAGTGGTAAGATTTACAAAATGTTTTAACCCAGCAGGGTTTTAGTTAACATTAATGTTTCACGTATTGATGTTCTTTTGCTTATCTTTTATATTTTTTTTGCTGTACTCGCTAGTTCACCCTGTTCTGCAATGTATGCTTTTACTTATTTATGATGGCTAATTGTACTATTTGCTCCTTTAATGTCCGAGGATTTAATTCACCTACCAAAAGATCCCAAATATTACATGGTCTTCACAAACAAAATGTAATGATAGCGTGTCTCCAGGAAACACATTTTAAAGTGGGGAACAGGCCACATGTGGCGCACAGGCACTATAGGAATTGGTTATTTAGTGACAATCCAGATGGTAAGAGTAAGGGTGTGGCAATTGCATTCCACCATCATCTCTCTTATAAATTGCTTGACTCTAAAATTGACCCCTCAGGGAGATATATCTTTGCCAAAATAGAAATTCATAACCAAAAACTGACGCTGGTTAATTGCTACGCTCCAAATACAATGCAAGCTGGTTTTATGGATAGAGTTTTTACTTCTCTGGAGGGGTTCGTGGAGGGGCCGTTGGTCTTTGGAGGCGACCTTAATGTAGCAATTGATCCATCATTAGATTCATCCACAGGGAAAACTAGCCTCCCTTTCAAATTGTTGAAAAAAGTGAAATCCTTGTTACACTCCAATCAATTGATGGACACCTGGAGGATAACTCATCCCCCAGATAGAGATTACACATATTTCTCACAGGTGCATCAATGCTACAGTAGACTTGATTATATCTTTGTCTCACATTATATCTTGGAATGGGTTCGGAGATGTGATATCGGAGTGCAGTTGTTGTCAGACCATGCTCCAGTTCTCTTACAAATCTCGATTCCTCTCCTTAATAGAAGAGACTGGACATGGAGGTTGAATGTCTCCTTACTTAAGGATAATGATTGCTTACAAGAACTAAGGGAAGTAATTCAAACCTTCACTGACACCCATAGAGAAGACACGACACACCCGTCTTTTAAATGGGAGGCACTGAAGGCTGTACTTAGAGGAATTTTAATAAAATATGGCTCAAGAATTAAGAGAGCTCGGGCGGAGTACCTGGCGGGCTTATTTCGCAAAGCATCCACTCTGGAACAGGCTCATAAACTGTCATTGGCGGATGCAACAATGCAAGAGCTAACGGCAACAAGAGAATTGATTAAATCTGAGCTTAACAAAAGGTCCTTATCTGCTCTCCAAAAGTGTAGAAGCCTGTTCTATGAGCATAGTAATAAGCCTGGCAGGTATCTAGCGAGAGCAATAAAACAAAAGCAAGCAAACTCGTTCATTCATGCTATGAAAACCAAGCAGGATAAAATTGTATACACAACTCAGGAAATTGCGAAAACTCTACAGCACTACTATACAGATCTATACAACATTAAAGCCCCATATAATCAAAATAGAGAGAAATTTCTAGATAAACTAAAACAATACATTGGACGCACAGCACTCCCCTCTCTTAACTCAGAAGCTTCTAATAGTCTGGAAACTCCGATATCAGAGCAAGAGTTACTACTCGCTATTAAGAATTCCCCAAATGGGAAAGCCCCGGGGCCGGATGGGTATTCCACCCCCTTTTACAAAACACTTAAAAAGGAATTGACGGAACATATGCTGAAAGCCTTCAATAACTATGCACAGAACCCTAACTCACCTATCTCCACCCTAGAAGCTCACATTACCTTGATATTGAAATCAGGCAAGGACCCCTTGGCGTGTTCCAGTTACAGACCCATATCTTTATTAAATGTGGACATTAAACTGTACTCCAAAATACTAGCTGAAAGATTAAAGGTTTTCCTCCCGGAGCTCGTTGACCAGGATCAAGTGGGCTTTATCCCACATCGCGAGGCAAAAGATAATACCTTGAAAACTTTCACTCTCATAGATTATGCTCAAAGGAGGGGGATACCCATGCTGGCCCTGTCCACGGATGCTGAAAAAGCGTTTGACAGGGTCAGTTGGGACTTCCTCAGAGAAACTCTGGTCCAGATAGGCATAGGTCCTAGAATGCTTGATAGAATTATGTTTCTGTATAATAAACCGCATGCTAAAATCAAAGTGAATGGTCAACTATCTGACTCAGTCCAGATAAATAATGGAACACGCCAGGGGTGCCCACTTTCCCCATTGCTGTACGCATTGGTGATGGAGCACTTAGCTAATGCGATCAGACTTAACCAAGACATAACAGGTGTACAAATTAAGAACGCTCACCACAAGATAGCATTATACGCCGACGACTTATTAGTTTTTGTAACCCATCCACACATTTCTTTACCCTCATTGCTGCGGGAGTTCAAGGATTACGGTCTCTATAGCAATTTTAAAATCAATTATGATAAATCTGAAGCTCTCAATGTTTCCCTATCCACAGCCCTACAACAACAACTACAAGCTAACTTCCCCTTTAGATGGAAGACGGAAGCAATCACATATTTGGGAATCAGTATACCATCCAACTTACACCAGACTAATGCATTAAACTATATGAAACTGTTACAACAAATAAGGCAAGATCTTACACACTGGCAGCTCCCAACCATATCGTGGTTTGGGAGAATCAATATTATTAAAATGAACATACTACCCAGGGTCTTATATTTTCTACACACCATTCCGATTGAACCCCCCCACCAGTTTTTTGACACCCTGAATTCAGTAGTCACTTCCTTCATTTGGGCTAAAGGGAAACCTAGGCTAGCCAAAAAAGTTCTTTCACGTAATAAACGCCAAGGTGGGTTGGGACTACCAGACTTCAGACGATACATGCGTGCAACTACTCTAGGTAGGATAGTTGAGTGGTTTCACCACCAAGACACTAAGAGGTGGATTCAGATCGAACAGTCCGTGATTGATAGGCCACTTCAGGCCCTCTGGTGGTTGCACACTACCCAAAGACCGAAACCCAACCTCCTGCCTTTGATTTGTAAAGAAACCTTGCACACAGCAGATAAATTTCTGAGAAAATCACATTATTTAATCTCACGCAAAGGTCCTTGTACACCAATTATGGGAAACCCTTCTTTTGCTCCTGGTGTGATGAATAGCAGGTTCCTAGGCAAAAAACCCGTTGACAATCTGATGTGTATTAGTTTATTACGTAACAAGGCCTTACAGCCGTTAGCAGACATTTGTCCCGGTAAAGAAGGGTTTTTTCTATATAAAATGAAATATGCTCAACTGACTGCATGGCTTCACAGCCCTGAAAATAGGCATATAACCACTGAAACCACGACTCCCTTTGAAGACCTTTGTCTAGCCAAACAGCCTCCCACTCACCTGACTTCCCTGCTCTATAATATGGATGAGTGTCGGACCACCAACTATCGCCCAAAATATACCTTCAATTGGGAGCGTGAATTAGGGGTTACATACACTACTGAACAATGGGAATCATGCTTTCTCCTCACCCATAAATTCTCAATAGCATGTAAGGTACAAGAAACAAATTTCAAGGTTATATCAAGGTGGTATAGGTGCCCCGACATGCTTCATAAAATATACCATACCCCAAATCCAGTGTGCTGGAGATGTAACAAGGAAGTGGGGTCAATGCTACATATTTGGTGGAACTGCCAGAAACTGAAGCCCTTTTGGGGCAAAGTTTTCGAGGCAATCAATATTGTAACGGGGACTGTAGTGGAAATGACACCATCTATTGGCCTATTGTCAATGCTAATTGGTCCAACAGGGAAACACACAAAGTCAATAATGGGTTATTGTCTGGGAGCCGCAAGAACTGTAATACCCAGGCACTGGAAATCTGAGATTCCACCCACGTTCAGTGAATGGATCTCTGAGATGGGTCACATAATGCGTATGGAGGAATTGTTGTCATACGTAAACAATAAACAACAGGTTTTTGTTAAAACGTGGGCTACCTGGGTTGTGTTTCTGGAATCGGATTCTATTAAAAATATGTAATCGGACAGGAGCAAGTCGATTTCAGTAGAGATACTGAAACTGTTTAGTAAAGGTAACTATAATGTGTAATGGGGGGACTGGCCTAGCATACAGGATCTTTAATAATATGTTTCTTTGGCAGTTTTATTGTATCCTTTGATTATGATTTGATTTTTATTTTATGTATGTTTATGTTCAATCTATGCCTGTCAACATGGCCTGTTATGTGAAGCTATAATAACATGTTTGTTGTTGACTTTGAATGTGCAAACAAAAATAAAGATTATACAAAAAAAAATAGTAATTGAGGTGTTAAAAATAGGGCGTCATAAATATGAAGTCCTGGTGCTCAGCTCAAGAGCAACCGTTTTGGTATTGGTGATTGTGGTATGAAGATAAGGTGCAAAGAAGTGGTAGCAAAATTATTTTGCACATTGCTCTACATGTTGCACCCAATGGCATCGCTCTTTGTATTTAGCAACACTTTATTCATAGGGACAGGAGATGAAGGAAAGAGCACAGCCACTGCCTTGAATGCAATTGTTGCGGTTCAATTTTGCACTATTTAGTCCTCCCCACTTATGTACATCTAGAGCAATTATAAATGAGCCCTTTGATCTGACAGTTCAAAAGAGTCAGTAGATGTCTCTTCCAATCAGCTTCATATTCTAAGGTAGCATAAATAAAACATTCCAATCTGTTTGTTCTGTCTCTCTGTGACTTTGCCAGTCCCCCTTAAGTCATGATGGATCTGCCAACTTAAGCTGCCTTACAGGCTCCCTAGCAGTGTCTCCGCACAACATGATTTTCATACTGAATCTAAGAGTAGCTATGAATTTTTGTTAATCAATGGGATAGAAAATGACCTTGCTTCCATGGTGACTAAACCCCTTAAAGCTTATTTAGTTTGCCATGGTGTCTAAAGCTCCTGAATTCAGGCATAGGGAATTTTTTTTAGTGATGCTGGCAAAGCCAAAGATGCTATGTGTTAAATTGCAAACCGTGAGCTTTGTTGATTAAATTATGTGCAGATATAGAATTTCCACCAATTTAAAAACCCGGCCACCACATAGACTGCAACTGACAGGGTCAACATGTGGAGGCCTATTCTCTAAAAGCACAAATGTCATGACATTTGATCCAAATGAAAAAATACCAACAGAAAATAATGCTGCAGATCCAAAGAAAAATACTAATACCTTTAAAACCAATAAAAATGCAAGTTTTTAGACAATTCCTGGCCGGGAAAAACAATCTGTAAACCTCTAAAAGTCTGAATTGATTGAAAATAGTTCAACAGGATCAGCACAGCTCCCATTGACTTTTGTAGAACCTCAACAATTTTTACCTGGCAAAGTTTTGTATTAGAAGTTTTCGTGGTTTTTACACTTACCGTATATACTCGAGTAAAAGCCGAGTTTTTCAGCATCCAAAATGTGCTGAAAAAGTCTACCTCGGCTTATACTCGAGTCAGTGGGCAGTAGCTGAGATTGCAGTCACTTTTAATCATTCCTATACCAACAGTTCGCTTGGGGAGAGACTGCAATATCACACAGCGCCCTCTGTTGGTTATATGAAGGATTAACAGTGATGGCAATATCACACAGCGCCCTCTGTTGGTTATACGAAAGATTAACAGTGGGGGGCGCACTTCTCAGGGAAATTTTTTTTTGTTGTTTTTTTTTTTCATTTTTACCAATCAGTTTGTTTGTTATTATTTATATTATTTATTTATTATTATTTATATTATTTATTTATTAATGACATGCTGCTGTTTCAAAATCGCATGCCCCAACCCCTTTTGGGGTTTGTTTCAGCCAATTTAAATTGTGAAGGTGCTCCTCCGCCCTGGAGCCTAACTTGGAGGCTTCCACAATGACGCACCGATGCACATGCGCAGTAGGCTGCGGCGCGTTATGCGTCCATACATTGGGCGTCAGTCACATCATTGCAATGGATCGGGCAGCAGCAGAGAGGACCTGTGTGCGCTAGATGGAGAATCTCGCACTGAAGACCTGTCCTGCTGGTGCTGGGCCTATGCTCTTTTATTACTCCTCTGAACCTGACTGACGCTTGCTGGCACAGGTACAGATCATGGGGGGCTTGTGCCTGGGGAATTGGAAATATTTATGGCTGCTGGGCTGGCACAGGTACAGGTGGGCATGGGCATGGGCAGCAGTAGTATGACTGGGCTCATTATTTGCTTCTGGGCTGGCACAGGTACAGATCATGGGGGGCATGACTTGGGCCTTGGTAAATATTGATGACTGCTGGGTTGGCACAGGTACAGATCATGGGGGGCTTGGGCCTGGGGAAATATTGATGGCTGCTGGGCTGGCACAGATACAGGTGGGGACTTGGGCAGCAGTATGACTGGGCTCATTGTTGGCTGCTAGCACAGGTACAGATCATGGGGGGTTTGGGCGGGCCTGCCACCTTGGGGGAAATATTGATGGCTTCATTTGCACTATGTTTGTTTACCAGGATAAAACCTTTGTATTTTTTGGTGTACCTTATTTTTGTTTATAAACATTACATATTTATTTAAATGAAAAGTTTTATTCAATAATGCAGTTTCTTTTATTAAAAAATATGGTAAGGTTGTAAATGCTAATGCAGTTCGGCAGGGGGGGGGGCGCTGATCAGAAACCCTTGCCTAGGGTGCCAAACTACCTTGGCCCGGCCCTGAGTGGGACAATGCACACAGTAATCTATTTGGCAATTCTCTGTCACCATCAACTTTGCAAAGAAGTCCGGTTGATGGCTGGGGGGGCCGCTTTGGCGGAATGTGCGCTGCTGGGAGAAAGGGCTGTAGTTGTGTCTAGGCTTATACTCGAGTCAATACATTTTCCCAGTTTTCGCAGGTAAAATTAGGTACCTCGGCTTATACTCGGGTCAGCTTATACTCGAGTATAAATCTCATTTTTTTGAGCTTTTAAAAAAATAGGAAAACCACTATTTTTTAGAGATTTGTTGAAAAAAAATAAATCAAATTTGATTATTAGTAAATGGGCGTCATACTGTAGAGAAACAAGTGACAGATCAGATAGTCCAATGAGTTACTGTTAAACAGTCTATCAGTACAAATATCTAGTTTTTGTGTGTTTTTTGTCTTTCTTTCTTTCTTACTTTCCTTCATTCCTTCCTTCCATCCTCTCTCCATCCTTTCATCCTCCTCCTTCCTTCTTCTCCCCATCCTTTTGTCCTCCTTCCTTCCTTCCTTCTCCCTGTACTGTTCTTTTTATCTATCTGCCTTCCTTCATCTCTATTACATCCTTCTTTTCTGTAACTACCTTTCTTTCTTTCTTTCTTTCTCTCTTTCTTTCTTTCTTTCTTTCTTTCTTTCTTTCTTTCTTTCTTTCTTTCTTTCTTTCTTTCTTTCTTTCTTTCTCACTAATTGATTATGGTGATACTTGTGCTCAATGTATTTCTGCAGAATATATTTGTAATTTTTTATCCTGTTTTTTCACCCCTGAAACACTCTTTTAGTAATATGCATTATTGTTATTTTCAAGGGCAAACTAATTTATGCTGAATCAAAATTCTATACATTTCAGTCTAATTATTCTGAATGGAATGGATTTTTAGAGAGAACCTGAAAAAAATCAATGTAATTGAAAATGCAATGTTGGTTCCTAATAGCACTATAGGCCTACGAGAAAATCACCTATTTTATAGATTTAGATTTTATTTTCATTTCAGCTTGATGAGCTTTTTATAGGGATTTTTAAACAAAACATCACAATAATGCAATTAGACCTGGCAAAAGGACATTTGTGGGTTTAAAAGTTCACGGATAATGAGATTTGTTAGCATTTTTCCAGTGCAAGGTAATGTGTTTGCTGCCCCTCCTGTGTTGATAAAACTAATTGAATTGTGTTAATACATAGAAGGTATTGGCCAAATAGGTTTTTCTGAGTCTTTTAAACATCTATCTATCTATCTATCTATCTATCTATCTATCTATCTATCTATCTGTCTGTCTGTTTTGGTGTTTACTGGTTATTAAAAATGGTATGGTGGTCTTGGGTCCCAGGATGCACCCAAAACATCTATTGAATTAATGTAGGTCCATATCTAGAGACTGGGTGAACTATGTTTTTTGGTATCACAAGGCATTAATGGTGCACCAGAGCAGAACATGTCAGAGTGGTAATTTCAATGCCAAAGGAATATTGAGTATCACAGTGTGAGGCTTCTGAAGATAGATATTGTACATGGGTATGGGCCCTCAATTTTGATTCAAACATTGGTTCCGCACTGTTCAACCCACTATGTTCCAAGGTCAGTAGCCCTAATTCATATAAGGTATAGCCACCTTGAATAGTTACATTAACTTTTCTGGTTCCACCATCATGGTCATTAATTTACCCTTCTTCTAGAATGCATAGCAAACTGTCCCATATTGTCCGGTACCAGAACACACATGTATGAAACACGCTACTCTCCCAGGCCCTGCACCATCCATGTACTTCACTTAAGAGACTGATCACTGCTTTGGAAAAACACAAAAGGTAAGTAAAGCTGATCAGAGTGATGTATTTCAAGTGGTAAGTAACACACTCAGTCAGTGGCAGTATTCCATAAAAGTGATTGATATAAGCAAAGTTATCCCAGGGCTTTATTTCCCCTTAAATCAATAAAACTGCAGCATCCAAGAATCCATGTGACTGTACAATAAAAGCCATGCTCTTTTCTCTTTCATTTCAGCTGAGCTACATTTCTAATAGAGGCACCAACCAACATACAGTAGAAAATAGACAGACACAAACCCTTAGTAAATGTATTTGTATTGATGTCTACATTTCACTTGATCTACAATGTCAAATGAAAAAAAAAACAGGTTTCTTTTGGATATTGAAACCAAAGAAAATGTGGTTGACAGTTTCTTTGTTTGTCGTTAATATTATTAGGCTTGGCTACAGCCCCAATAAACATGATCATGTCTACATTCAATGGAACCTCAGGCCAAAGTAAACACTGCAGCCAACACAGGGACAGCATTGGACAGGCAATAAATATTTTGCTCACAGGTTGGGAATAAATGCATTGGCTTCAACTCAAGTAATGGCATTGGGTGTTCGGTGTGAAGGCAGCATCTTTCTGCATGGAGAAAAGAACATTTATTTTCCAGTGATATCTGTTCTTAATTAAGATTTTTACTTGTTTATTCTGGACGTTGACCAAAAATAGATGAGCTTGGCAAAACCTGGTGTGTAATGAACTTAAAGTGCGGTTCAGCATCGGACACAGACATTTATTGCCTCGTTAACTGATGCAACATCATTTTCAACAAAAAACAATTAAGAGCAGAAGTAATGCTTGCTAGCAAATCCTTGCATTCCATTAATGTGTGAATTTATCATTTTGTTTCTCTGTGGGACCAGAGAGACGTTGTTGGTTACTAGGATCTACAATTAACCAATGCGTTGGTGCTTCTCAACCTCTAAAGTGCTGCACAAAGCTCCAACTCCCAGGACCTGATTAAGTTAAGTCAAGGCCAAGATTTACACATTGGGCTCCCCTAGGCCAGGACCACTGGTCGTCCCAACCTTACCCTTTGTGTTCAAGTCTAATCCTGGAGCACTGGGGATTGACATGTGGGAGATTTAAAGAGCTAACACATCCTCCACAAGTCCCCAGAGCTTTGAAACCCATTGAGATGCGGCTGGGCAGCATGCAGCCTCTAAAATTCTGCGACCCCAAAGCCAGACCTAGCCAGCCCAGGCCATTATAGCAAATCTTCCTGCATATCCCCAGAGCTTCAGAATCCATTGATATGCAGCTGGGTGGCATGTTGTCCCTAAAATTCTGCCGCCCTTGTCCAAGACCTTTGTGGTCTTCGGCCTCAATAACATAAAGCTTCCTTTGCAGAATATCACATACTAATAAATCTTATATACACATATATAGAAACCTGAAATGACAGCAAACCTTATGATTATGAGAATGTTTTTTCTTCCATAGGAAATGATAAGCTATAACAGGAAGTGAGCTGCATTCCTTGTTTAGTTAAAAAAATTACTGGTTGAAACCCAGGGACCGATTTATGAAAATTTTAGATTTTTTTTTTTTTTACTTTTCTGAACACGAGATTTTTGCAATTTATCAATTGACAAAATAATAAAAATTGGAATGAAAAACAAAGGAAGCTAAAACCTAGTGAGCTTCTATATACAGTCAACTATTATATTGTATTTTTAACATTCAAGCTAATTTATTATCATTGGGACCTATTCTTTTTCCCAGGAACTAACATAATTGAGTTTCTTATTTCTCACAATGTAGAACAAAATAATCAAGTTGATTGCAATTGAATTAAAAAAGAAATACATTTAATGATAAGATTATAGATTGGCCACCCTCCTTTATAAAAATGTTTTTGATAAATTGAGTATATTGAAGGCTTTTTGAATTTGGCTTGTCTTCCACTTGTTCCTGCAAATGGTACAGAGCTTTAATGCTTTTAAAGTTACTTGTAGATTTATAGTATGGATTAAGTCACATTTTTTTGCTATCCATAGCAAAGCTGTCAGCAAATCTGGTTACTAAATAAACTGTCATCTGCTCAGTGCACATACTGTAGCTAAATATACATATGTAAAACAGGAGCTCCCTTAAACGACAGCAGCTAATTACGTGCCTTCTCCCCTACGATGGGTAATTTCCATGGTTTTATTTTTATTTTTTTGCATGACTTTATTCCAAAATGTGATTATTATTTAATGATGTCTCTCAAGAGTAGTGATTGGCGAACTTATTCACCAGGCATGGATTTGCGACGAATTTCCGACTTCACTGATGGAGAATAGTGATGGGCGAATTTGCGCGTCGCCGAAAAATTCGCGAATTTCGCGAAACGGCGAAAAATTCGCGAAACGGCGCCCATTTTCGACGCCGGCGCCCGTTTTTGACGCCGGCGTCCATTTTTTCGAAAAAAAATTTTTTGACGCCGGCGAATTTTTGACGCGAATTTTCACGGGAGTTTCGTGAATTTATTTGCTGGCGGCAAATCGCGCAAATTCACCGCGAATTCGCGCCTGGCGAATAAATTCGCCCATCACTAATGGCGAATGTTTTCGTGAAACTGCCGCGAAAATTTTTCGCAGTTTCGCAAATTGTTTTGGAGTTTCGCTAATTTCTCTGCAAAGCAAAACGGGACAGATTCACCCATCACTACTCAGGAGTTACCTAGAGCCACAAAGAGAATCAATGGCCATGTCAGACGTAGGTACAAATGGTGATATATCATATTTATGCTGCTGCATGGAAATCTCAAATACTGCCTTTTCTTACATTAAAGGGAGAGTAAGGGCTGGACTTATTACAGTATGAACATTAAAAATAGCGGTTTCCCTAAAACAATTTCAATAAAATTTAATATTAGAATTCCCCAAAAACTTTTTTAAACCACTATTCATGGTCTAGCTTTTTTTGTACATCTAGGTTTTAAAAACACATTTTTGTCAGCTTTTTTTATCGATTATAGTCACTACTTAAGAGACAGCCTTAACCATTTCTGTATAAGGTTTCTTTCCAAGGTTGAGGATAATGTCAACGAAAAAGTACTGGAAGTTCTTAAGTAGACCCTTAAAGGACTACAGGAAGCTAAGCCATTTTTTCTTCCTCAGCAGGTAAACAATCAGCAAGTAGAATTTACTAGTCTACAATTGAAAGGACCATATTTTGCTCCAGTCAAGGAACTATTACATTGCTCCTCAGTAAGTTCAATAACCTAATGAAGGTAAAGGTATATCCATAGCGTTATGTAACCCACAAGAACCAATCTGAAGTTGGATTCTACTGGTCTTGTACGCTAAAACAACCAATCAGATTTTTGTACTATTACATACAATATGCTCAGCAATGATTATTTCAGATTAGTGATTGGCGAATTTGCGCCATTTCGCTTTGCTGAAAAATTTGCGAATTTCGCGCGAAATTCGTGAAACGGCGAAAAATTCGCGAAACGGCGCTGGCGTCTCTTTTTTGATGCCGGCGCCCATTTTATGACGCCGGCACCCGTTTTTTCTACGCCGGCGCCCGTTTTTGACGCCGGCGCCCGTTTTTGAATTTTTGACGCAAATTTTCACGGGAGTTTCGCGAATTTATTCGCTGGCGGCGAATCTCGCGAATTCGCCGCGAATTCGCGCCTGGCGAATAAATTCGCCCATCACTATTTCTGATTCACATCCTAGTTACGCACTGAACAAACTTGGTCATCCACACAATCAACCAATAAAGATTTACACATTAATTTTCGTTAATTCCATTCCACTTCAAAAAGGCAAAGGGAACTGCAGTTTCTGCCAATTCTGCATCTGTTGATCTCCCATCTTCCATTGAAAAATGAGCAGTACCGGATGACATTTTTTGATTATTTAAATCAACTGGAATCCAGTGCATTTGCAGGAGGGTGGTCTGAACCTGCTTCCAAGGCTACAAGCACTTTAGATGATCATCATTGTACAACTGCTTGATTAGTGAAGTCAAAAGTGGTCAACTAATCAAATCAGTTGTCCACCCTAAACCAAAGGTGGCCCTGTTTCAGAATTATTCTAAGTATATTGATAACCCCAAGGTTGTTTCCCATTTTTATCATCATTTGACAGCTATAGACTCTATTTATCCTAAAATATTACCTTAGAAATTAATGCTATCCATGAATGCCTTGGGTGGGTTCTACTAAACAATAGGGTTCTCTTAACCCCATCCCAAAATGTATTAGTGCTATAGATCAGTCAAAGAAGAGGGATATCACCAAGATGAAGGTCTTTGTTTTTTATTTGGATTGCTCATATGTGTTTTGGATTGACTGGCATCTTGGCACATCTAACATTGTGCAATCAAAAATGAAAGCAGTAGTTAAAATTGAAATTTCTTCACCAACAGTTTAAATCTTCTTTATCCACACAATAAATTGGAATAAGCGTAAAGATGACATTATATACTGTTTGTTCTCCCAGGTTAGGAAATCTGTTACATATTTATATCTGTAAATGTCTAGGCATGTATTTATAATGTAGGGTGATTTATTTCTAATCCCTTCCATCCCCTTAAGCTACGAGTACCAATACTATGCACTTCGAATCTTTATAGTCATAATTGTTTTTTGTTTGATTTAAACATTTACTGAACATGACATATTTTAGCATTTTTATTAAATTTGGGCATCCCAGTTTGATATTAACATGCTTTCCATTCAGTAATCCCTTGGGTGTTCAAAATTGTTTTGTACTGGAATCTGCAAGGCGGAGGCTCCCAAACCTATGCTATCGCCTCAAACCGAAGGATTCAAGGGGGCTTACCTGAAATTTAAATAGTGTGGTATTTGATGAAATTGGTGAGATTTGGGTAAAGTTTGTATTTGTTACCCTGAGTGCCCCTGTAACTATAGCAGGGTGACTGTTACCCCAATGTTTCTATATATCTGTAACCTTGTTATGAGCTAAGGGGGCCCAGTCTGAAGGTCAGTTAGGGGGAGATTTGGGGTGAGTGCTTATTTGTACCCTGTGTACCCCTGGAACTATAGCAGGGTGACACCCCAATGTTTCTATATATCTGTAACCTTGTTATGAGCTAAGGGGGCCCAGGCTGAAGACCAGTTAGGGGGAGATTTGGGGTGAGTGCTTATTTGTACCCTGGGTACCCCTGGAACTATAGCAGGGTGACTGTTACCGCAATGTTTCTATATATCTGTAGCCTTGTTATGAGCTAAGGGGGCCCAGTCTGAAGGTCAGTTAGGGGGAGATTTGGGGTGAGTGTTTATTTGTACCCTGGATACCCCTGGAACTATAGCAGGGTGACTGTTACCCCAATGTTTATATATATCTGTAACCTTGTTATGAGCTAAGGGGGCCCAGTCTGAAGGCCAGTTAGGGGGAGATTTGGGGTGAGTGCTTATTTGTGCCCTGGGTACCCCTGGAACTATAGCAGGGTGACTGTTACCCCAATGTTTATATATATCTGTAACCTTGTTATGAGCTAAGGGGGCCCAGTCTGAAGGCCAGTTAGGGGGAGATTTGGGGTGAGTGCTTATTTGTACCCTGTGTACCCCTGGAACTATAGCAGGGTGACTGTTACCGCAATGTTTCTATATATCTGAAGCCTTGTTATGAGCTAAGGGGGCCCAGTCTGAAGGTCAGTTAGGGGGAGATTTGGGGTGAGTGTTTATTTGTACCCTGGATACCCCTGGAACTATAGCAGGGTGACTGTTACCCCAATGTTTCTATATATCTGTAACTGTGTTATTTGCTAAGGGGCCCAACCTGAAAGACATTTGGGGTGAGTGCTTATTTGAGACCTGGATACCCCTGTAACTATAGCAGGGTGAGTGACTAAAATAAGTATTTAAATTTGTAACATTGCTATTATCTAAGGAGCCTAGTTAAGGTCAAATTTGTTGTGAATTATTATTGTCAACCTCTGGAACTATAGCAGAGTGACTGTTACAATAATGTTTCAATTCACATTAACTGGGGTGCTGGCCCATAAGTGCCAAGACTGGAACACAAACCATGCTGAGATTACCAGGAATATATGGACACACAAGAGATCTCTTTGCTTTGATCAGAATATCCTAAGGATATTGTATTCTGGGGCAAAACTTACCCTTGAGAAAAGATAGAGAGAGTTCTGGAATACTTAGTATTTCTCAAAGAATAAAGTGACAGCATGCAGCTCGTATATTTTACAAATGACTTATGTATCTCTTTTGCATAGAAAAAAATTAAGAAAACCCTGTGTTGTTCTCCTTTTGTGCTATTTACAGAATAAGTTCACAATTTCCTTTCAAGTTTCATCAGACTTTCATCTTAGAGGAAAGCTGAGCACCTACTTGTCCAGATAGGAAGCATGTGAGTGGAGTGCCCATGTGTTTCATTGACTTTTGGGTTAAAATCCTGTGACCATCAAATTATGGCAAAGCTCCAGCTCATACAGATCTGTGAAACATGGCAACGTCCAAGAGCAAACCATTTTTTTTTATATTTAATTTTGAAATCTGACTTGGGGCTAGACATATTGTCAGCTTCCCAGCTGCACACAGCCATGTGACTTGTGCCCTGATAAACTTCAGTCACTCTTTACTGTTGTAAAGTGCTGGCTCTTTCTGAAAGCACATGACCAATCAAAATGACCTGAGATGCACCTACACACCAATATTACAACTAAAAAAATACACTTGATGGTTCAGGAATGAAATTTTATATCGTAGAGTGGATTATTTGCAGTGTAAACAGTGTTATTTAGAAATAAAAATCCCCCACTAGAAAAATAAGAAATGTCTTTAATTTGTAATTGTAACTATAGCATGTATATGGTTAATGCTAGCAAAAGTGTGGCTTTGCTAATTTGAGACCTCTAAAAAAAGAACCAGGTTTCAAAACTCATATTCCCAGCAATGCATGAATTTTGTGAATCCTCAATGGGGCACTGGTAAATCACAGATGGATCTGCCAGAATTACTTATTGATCCACCTGGGTATTTGTGGGGATACAGACAAACATGCAGTACTTGGTTGGAGTGACAGCAGACATTGGGTCTAGTTAGAAGATCCAAGGGGAAGTAAAATTAAGAAGTACAGTTTCAAAATGATGGCTCTGGTGTCAGGCAGATGCTGAATATATTTGCAAGGTCTTAAAATGCATATTGTCATGCATGCCAACATACTGCCCTAGAGGGAACCTTAGCCCAGTTGGAGTTAGCTTAAGATGTTTCTTTTACTACTAGGAAAATGGTTAAAATAATATGTGTATGTGGTCATTTATGAGTGCAATGTTCTCGAGCCATATGCTCAAAATGGCACTTGCATCAAATTCATTAGGTGAGAGCCTGGATCCATCCCACTGTGGGAATCCAGGAGCCACAGGTACAGTAGGTCCAGAGTGGCCATAGCTCCAGAGTTCTCCAGGGTCCATAGCTCCATCAGAAGAAAAATCAGACTTGACATATTTCTAACCGAGTAAAGGCATGCTTGGACATGGGTACATTAAGAGGAAGCTCTGGGATACTGGCCAAAAATTAAACAATGGTAAATAAAATATATAAGGCAAAAGAAAGAAATGACAACAACCACTTCCAAATATTTTTTATTCATTAGCAACTCTCAAAATTCAAAAAGTGAACTCAAGATATCTGGTTCTGTCCATGTTGATGTTTCTCCCTCTTTTATTGTGTCTACAGCAATACTTTCTCAAACCGTCATCACCCAATCCAAAACCCCTTTGCCCAAGTATAATGTAGGCTTTATTTTGATAAGATCAAACAATTGTCATGTGCTATGAATCTGACAGATGTGCTAGATATTAGATCAGAGTTAAAAAGAGGTAGGAATCTGCAAGCAGATGTGCATCCCAAGCCTTTATTCCACCATCACATGAAAGGCTTGTATGACTCTTAGGTATTAATATCATATTAGTACAAACAAAGATTTTCCCCAATGGTTAACATCAAAGGATGATTCATTGAAACGTTTATTTCTTTGCAAATGTAGGAGCTGTCATGTTTAGTTACTAGTGCTTCTAGGGTATATTGACACCTTCTATGTGAACTTGAATGCAAGGGACATGGATGAGAGTCAGACGTCACCAAGGGATTGCAATTCCCACCTTGCGTCATGAGAGGGAACAGCTGTAGTTGTTGTCAGTCTTTGCTGGGGCTGGAAACATGTTTGTTTTTTTAAACTTTTTTGTATAACAATAGACAAACTTGTACTACAAAGCTCCAATGAAACAAAAGGTTTCTGGAGGCAACTCCAGGTCTTCACATCAAGGTTGAGGTCTACCATCACCAGAATGCATAGAAACTGCTTAAAAAATTAAAAATGTTTGGACCGTAAGGTGATTGTATCATATTTTAATGACACTGGAAAAAATTAATAACTAAAACTTAGTTTAACACCAATGTATTTTTCCACCAGTCACACAATTTCGTGTCCAGTAGAAGATCAACTCTCCTCTTGAATATTCATTCTATCTAGACATCTTTCGCTACTTACGCAGTTTATGTCTTCTCTACCAATTCTAAATTTTCAGGTTATACATTCTACACTTCCCTTTTTAGGTGAATCTTGCCTCTTATTATTTCCATGTTTATCCGTACTTTACAAAAGCCTTGTGTCTGTTATTTGATTAAACAAAAGTAGAAAAGCGCTATATAATTCCGGTTCTACCTCTTATTCTTAGATGCATGCTGAAGTATTTAGTATTTAGTGAATTTGGTCTCTCACCCAAGGGGTTATATAAATGCCACCATCACATAAATGAATATAAATGTGGAACAAAATTGGCTTGATCTTCTCTCATAGTTACATATAATCCCCCAGTCTGTTGGAAGCCTGAATGACTTGGCATGACCCAGGATCATTTCTGGCCAACTGCTGAAATGTATAAAGAGGGATTAAATGACTTATCTTCATTTCTTCAGATAGTGATATTAAAAAATAATGTGGCCGCATGATATGGAGTGACGTGCTTTATGAGGAACAATAAGGCTATCTGATTTACATACTTTATTAAACATCATGAAGGGCATTATAATGAACTTGGAGCAGTAAAATCATTATGAAGGCAGCACATCTCATCCATAAAGATGATCAGCTGTTTATTTTAGAATAAAGTGAGGATATTTGGACACAAACACATACATTATTCCTTTCAAAGTGCTAGATCTGCTTTTCATACTGATTTTGCTTTAAACAATTGGTATGCTTTGAAATACCTTTCAAAGTGCTAGATCTGCTATTCATTTGGTTTGTTTTTATTTTTTTTAAAAATAGCAGTCAACCTCTGCTTCTAAATTGTGGGTACATATGCCCTGGACTTCAGATGTTTGACATGTTTTTTATAGTCAGCCATATGAAATGCAACAGGCGTTGGCTCCTGCCTTCTTCTCGAGCAGTGATCCCCAACCAGTAGCTCGCGAGCAACATGTTGCTCACCAACCACTTGGATGCTGCTCTCAGTGGCCTCAAAGCAGGTGTTTATTTTTGAATTCCAAGCTTGGTGGCAGGTGTACTGCCAAATAGAGCTTTCTGTGGGCTGCCAATCCACATAGAGACCACCTACTAACTAATCACAGCCCTTATTTGGCATCCCATATACTTTTTTAATATTTGTGTTGCTCTGCAACTCTTTTTACATTTGAATGTAACTTATGGGTAAAAATTACTGGGGACCCCCTTCTAGAGTAACAGCTGTGTCCATTTGCTGTTTGTGAACTGCAATTTCTTAAGCATAAGTGCAGATATTATCAATTTAGCATGAATGGACTTTCTGGAAATCCATGGTAATATAGTTTTAGTTAATTTGGGCTTCAAAAAGAAAAGTCTCCACCTGGTACTCCACCTAGTTTGACTGTATCTCCTAGCAATACTGACTCACATTGATAGACAAGTCTCCACCTAGTTTGGCTCCTCACTTTATCTCCTAGCAATACTGACTCACATTGATAGACAAGTCTCCACCTAGTTTGGCTCCTCACTTTATCTCCTAGCAATACTGACTCACATTGATAGACAAGTCTCCACCTAGTTTGGCTCCTCGCTGTATCTCCTAGCAATACTGACTCACATTGATAGACAAGTCTTCACCTAGTTTGGCTCCTCGCTGTATCTCACAGCAGTACTGACACTGTAGACAGCTTTGCAAAGGTTGAACGTGATTGCTTTTTGCCTTGGCCTTCAGACGTTGGACAATATTTGTTGGTAATCTCAAGTCCCCCTTTCTTTTATAACTTGCCTTCAAGGTTCCACAATTCCAAAGAAGGGAAACTCTGTTTACTTTACGATATGTGTTGCTATCATTATTTGCTCCATAAGTAGAAAAATATAGCCTGTAGTCTGGGGAAATAGTTGATATTTCAAAATAGAACAAAGATAATGACAAATTAGTGTTTGCTGCACCAGTATCTTATCTATAACTAACCACCTGATGCACCTGTGTGTCATGTCATGACTGTTGCATCTGTATTTTCTTTTTCCAAGATAGACTTGACTGCAGCTTTTATTTTCAGACTGACAAGGCACCTGGATTGATACCTTAAAGAATAAATCATCCCACAGACTACACTTGACAGGTGGAACATTTAAGGTCACTTAATCTAAGACAAAGGAGAACATCCCTTTATTGACTCGGCTCATAGCTGTTCTACATTCATACTGCGACGGCACTTTTTTCCCCCTTTCATCACTGTCGATGCAAATAAATATTTGACCTATATGTGCAGAAATAATGAGTCTTTGAATATGATCAGTCAGTCAGCTAGTAAATAATGACAAATCTACTCATCCAGGTATCAAAAGAGCAGCTTAAAGATTCATTAGCTTCCCTATCTTTAGGCTCCTTAAATTGAAACAAGGTCTTTTGAAAAATGTAATTAGTTTACCTCCAGCCTCCTGTTGTTTGGTGCAGACCATGAATATTAATGGAGTCATGCAGATCACCGGTAACCCTTGATGCTTGTGGTAATAGAGCAAACTTTGTTGTGCATGCGCGGCGAGAGTGGGGAGAAAACATGTGCTGAAAGTTTGCTACAAATCAGATGGGGTCGCAGATAAAATGTAATTAGCAGAACATCTTTTCCACTCTGATTAACTTTAATGGATTTTGCGGTCCATTTGGTGCGCTAATAACAAGGTATATTTAATGAAATTAAAACTAAAATAAAAGTTATTGATATAGCTTGTTTTTTTTCTTCCTCTTCTTATGAACAGTGCAAGAGACTAACAAACTGGGTGCTAGACTGTTTAAAGTCATTGGGGCCCTGAACTTACCACCAGCCTTATGGCAGGTCCTAAGGACAAGTTGACCTTGTGCCCATTGATGTTGCTCTTGCCCTTTTGTGGATTAAGTCAATTACCTCTAAGTTTTTACAAACCTCTGACTCTCAAGCTAGAGCCCTCAAACAGGTTAACTTACCATCTTGATTTACTTGTTGTAACCTTCCTTTTGGGGTATAGTGTATTATCATAGCACAGGCCCAAAATACCCCTTGAACTGGGTGCTAATTTCCATTATTTAGAGGAAGAGGGTGATGCCTTAAAGAATCAAGATGCCACAAAGAAGTCATCGGGGCCCTGAACACCAGATTGTTATTTAAGGAATCCCAAACCCAGAATAAACCTCAAGGTCCCGGCCTTGGCTCATATTTCCACCTATAACCGCCCGCCTTTCTCTTTGGGAGGTAGCCCTCCACTACTCGGATGCCACCAGGTCTTATAGTGAGAGGACCAAGGAGAGAGTTCTGGGTAGACATGGGAACCAAATGTGTGCAGGAAGATTGGAGATCAAGGAGTATGGTCTAGGGACAGGCCGGGTCAAACAGACAATACGGTACCAAATCAGGAAGCAGAAGAGTAGTGAAGGTCATAGGCCAGGGATACAGAATCGTGATCCTAGGGAATCTGAAAATGAGCAAAGGGCAGGCAGCAGACTAGGAATGATCAGGGACAGACTAGGTCAGTAACAGCTTAGACAGAGTTGAATATCACCCAAGAACTATGAAAATAGACCTAAGTTGGGCAATGAGACAGTGCAGAGTAGGGGGTTTTATATGCAGACTAATGGCTTACACTGATCACCTGAGGCCAGGTAAAACAAGCCATGCCAATTTACAATTACAAAGCATAGCCACAGGATTGAACCAGGGCCTTAGCTTTCTGCTCACATAGAGAAGTGACAATGCATACAGCAAAGGAACACCAGGTCCCCGGTTCAACTCCAGGCAGGATGTTACACAGCCTTATGGCAGGCCCTAAGGATAAGTTGACCTTGTGCTCATTGATGTTGCTCTTACACTTCCGTCTGTGGTTTACCCCTAATTTTTAGCAACCTACTGACTCTCAAGCTAAAGCCCTCAAACAGGGTAACTTCCCATCTTGTTGTGGCCTTCCTTTTGGAATGTAGTGTACTACCACAACACAAAATACCTCTTGAACATCAATGACATCAATTTCTAAATAGAAAGATGCCTTGAAGAATCCAAGGCAAGTGGGGGCTGTTGGGGGTGGGATATATTATATACAAAGAGGTTTTTTTATGGGTTTTGTTTTCTCTTTAAGAGGCATGTTGTATCATTATCTGTATGTAATCACACATTGCCATCTATAGATAGTAATTCCTCCTGTTTTTGTATTTGTGCTAATACAACACTTCCTTGTGTGGCATTCTTGGCCACTAGCGTTAGATTGAAGAGAGGCAGAATAAAGTATGAAATTTTGATTTATGGTCTCAGGCTTCTTTTCTCTGGTATTTAAGATGCAAACTAAATAAAATAATGAGAGCTCATCACTCATTTGCCTGGCTCCAGCCCTGTCTGGGTTTGGGTTATCATTAAGAACACGCCAATCTTAGGCATCTGTTTCAGCCAATGATTTATATTAATGTATTGCAGGATGAGCCTGTCATACAACTCATACATATGTACGGTCATCTGCCATTATTGCTGTTTCCAAAATATGGTGGTTAAATTAGTAAGAACGAATGATGTTATTCAATGGGGCATATTTATCAAAGAGTGAAGTTAGAGATCACACCAGTCCAGTGAAATTTCGCCATTCTCCATTAATTTCTATGGGATTTATCAATGGGTGAAAGTAAAAGTTCACCCATTGATAAATAAGCCTTTACAAATCCCATAGAAATTAATGGAGAGTGGCGGAATTTCACTCCAGTGGACTGTGGTGATCTCTAACTTCACTCTTTGATAAATATACCCGAAAAAGGTACAAGTAGATTGGTGACCTTGCTGGGGACCATACCGTTAAATATCCTTCCTAGGAACCATCAGTAGAACATGTTTAATATATGAAACTCTACTGCAGTGCATTTATAGCAGCTGTAGGATGGGTTTGAGTAGATGATGACTGTATTGTTGGATAAAAATGACTATGAACTATGGGGACTAATTGTACAGTAAAGGGACTGCAACAAATGCTTTTTATAATTTGCTTTTGAAATGGCACCAGATGCTTATCCTAAGCAATAACTTGTGTCATTCCAAGATAGAATGTCAGCATGGACCTGTGGTATCACATGGACTTGTCAACATATTCACCCCTCTACTCATGTGCCTGAGCAGAAGTTTATTCCTCACCAGAACAAGTTATTTGAGATGGGCTGGCATCATACCAAGGTTTTATTAGATTTGGGCAAGTTTGCTTTCTCATGATTTTGATACTGGCTATATCTGAAATCGCCACGTTCAATAGTAGTGTTTGAAGGCATGTGTGCTTCATGCGTTTGTATGTGACTAAACTATGTTCCTAGTATTTGTATAGGAAGGAACCATACTGCTCCATGCATGGCCAGATTTAGATGCATTGCAAATGCTGCAGTATGAAACAAGCTGTTGACCCGGTGCTCTCTTCTGTTTGCATAAGTGAATCTGGCAAGATCTTGTGACAAGACTTTTTTAGGGCAAACATGACAAATGTCCCTTGCTTGCTCCAGCGTTCCACACCTGAGTAGGGGAACGAGCTTAAGAACAGCATAATTAAAAATTGTCTACTATAGCTGCAATCAGAGCTCAGAGTTATGGCTCGCGATCCCTGTGGTGGATATTTGTGCGTTCAGATTCCCAACTGGAAAGTAAAGGGAAAATCACTTATAACTGCACAGCTGGCAATGCCTACTGCACACGAGCTGCTCGTATCTATTCCTTAAGCACTGCTGATGCAGAATTAACAGCTGCGCCAGCCTCTATATAAGGCTCCCTTTTGCTTTATCTTGTCGTGATTCCTATAACCCAACAGATTCTTTTTTAGAGACTCCATTACTATTCAAAGCTCCTTTTTAATAAGCTGTTTAGTTTGTTTAACAATCCAATCAACATTTCCCAAATAAAATAGCTACAGTCAGCCATCTGCAATTTCATTAGTGCCTCGTTTTAGTTCAGGCAACTGAATGCAAACTGTGAGCCATAGAGTCCACTTGTAGTTAAGCACCTATAAATAATGTATAGGCAGTCTTCACATTTCAGCTGTGGCAGAACTACAGAGCCCAGCATCCTCTGACAACTCCACTGGTAAAGGTAATTGCAGTTCTTAAAGAGAGGTGCACCCCCTTTGTACGGGGTAATGGTGCAATTAAACAATGAGCCTGATGAAGAATATCTTTTCTCACCATGTCTGCATAGGTTACTTCCCAAAAACATAAAGGCAGGTTAATCATAACATTGACTATAGTGCCTGAATGTGATTGGGACCTTAGATTGTAAACTCTGGGGCAGCGAATTATATGAAAGGACTCATAAGTATGCGCAAAGGGCAGTTCTGACTACAAACCCATAAATCTTCAGCAAATGGGATTGTATCTCCTGCAAATGTCCATGATAGGTCAAACCAATGCAACTCCTGGTGTGGTAGCAAATTGGATACAAGTTGGGGGGATTTTCAGATTCAGGATTGTGTCATCAAGAATTCTACTGCTCCTGTTGGAACAACCCATTGTGGTGACCCTGGAATTACTGCAATGTTTAGGGTGTTAGGATGTCAACTCCATGGTTCCCCAACATCATCCGGTGCAGGTAGAAGGGGCACATTGGGTTTAATGGTGCTAAAGACTATACAAAAGTGGAAGGAGCATGTTTCAATATAAGTACCTTCAATGAATGGCATCAATAAGTGCAACAATAGCATCCGATATGGCATGACCAAACTTGCAGCTGTGTTCTTAAATGAGACTTAAGTTTTTGGTGAATTGTTAGAGGATATTGTGGCTCTATATGATCAAAGGATAATAATAATTTCTAATCACGTATGTAGCCAGGATGCTGACCACCCTAGAATTACATTGGTGGACATCACTGCAAGGTGATCTAAAGGAGTGTCCAGAATAAGGTCAAGACCAATACATCCCATTCTGTCCTTATGATGCCTGTTTCTATAGCTGTCCCAACGGTGAAGAAAGAAAAAAAAAACCTTTCCACCTTCAGATCTAACAGAAATGATGAATTTCACACATTTAGAACTTTACAAATTCCTCTTTAACTCCAAACCTAATTTTTTTTGCATATATATTTTGGGATTGAAAAGTACAACTCAGTTTCCCGGGAAACTAGCATCGAGCAAATGCGTTAGAACACGACACATTACTGGGTGCTGTGTGTGATTAAGCTAATGTAGTGAGCCATAACTGCCATAATGAGTAGATCTCAGATGAATTCCATTTGTCATTTGAAAAGACGTTTTCTCTTTTAAATAAAAACAGTCGATATTTCCAGAGGAACCTTTTCATGTGCTTAATCCTCTGCCTGTGATCTGGCAAGACTAGGTGCCGGTGACAACTCAACTAAGACACATGACAAGAAGATAAACAGATTAATGCAGAGAAAAGAAAGATATAAATCTATAGCACAAAAGGTGTGGGTTTTTGGATATCCCTAATGAAGTCAGAGTCAAGCTAAATAGTGGCTTAGCTAGTATAACTAAGATCAATAGCCATTGCAAGAACCAGCCATCATTAGGCAACAAAGCATCCTTAAAAGGATTAGTTCCTTCTGTGTAGTTGTTTATGAATGATGTCTGCCATATGGCTTGACTCAAATGAGGGATTCAGCTTGAAAGAGCACTATCTATTTTTACCTACTAGAGGGAGCTGCTTGGTAAATGAGTATAAGTGAGCATCTGTCATCCTAGGCAAACAACATAGTTTCTCCATATGCAGAGAAGAAAGGGGTCATTTAAGAAGACCTGACACAAGTGCTTGAGGCTTACCTTGTACCTTCCAGTGGAGGTCCCTGGAGGTCCCACAAGGTGGTCATAAATGCAGTCCTGCCTTATATATTCCAGGTATAGGATCTATTCTTCTGTAAGCTTGGGAGCTGTAGTTTACAGAGGATAATTACAGGGCCCCATTGCAGCCTGCATCTGATGCGTCTTACATACTTGCACTTCATTTAGATGGTTCAGGAGAAGGTTCAGAGACTACGACTATGACTTTGATTCGAAGGATTTGAACTAAAAATCGTTCGACTGTTCGACTATTCAATAGTCGAAGTACTGTCTCTTTAAGAAAAAACTTCGACGCCCTAGTTCGCCACCTAAAAGCTACCGAAGTCAATGTTAGCCTATGGGGAAGGTCCCCATAGGCTTGGCTAAGTTTTTTTGGTCGAAGGATAATCCTTTGATCGTTGGATTAAAATCCTTCGATCGAACGATTATTCCTTCGATTGTTCGATCAAACTATTTGTGCAAAAATCCTTCGACTTTGATATTCGACGTCAAAGGATTTTAATTCCCAGTCGAATTTCGAGGGTTAATTAACCCTCGATATTCGACCCTTGATAAATTTGCCCCTAGAAGTCAACTAACCTGTCTTTGACATATGGGTAAAAATGGGAGAATTCTGAGCATAGTGCATCTTCCACAAACATTGTGTGAGTGTAGTAAAGCAGAAACAGTATATTAATTGTCATTGACTGACCAAAGTTGAAAATTTAATTTTAAAAAGATCCCCAACACATGTATAGGATTCATTAGTCAACCTGGAATTGGGTGGATCTGCATATCCTTGGTAGATGTAGATGTCAGTCTGTATGTAACCTAGATAAGTGGCCTTGAGCATTTTAAAGTTTATCAAAACAGGGTACTAAATGTATCATTTATATTGACTCTATAAATAAGGCTGCTCTGTTCCTGAGGGAGTTGCTGCAATGCAGACAAATTATATTGGTTTTATCTATATTATATATAATTTCTATCAGCGGGAATTTTGAAAGATCTTGGCATATTTTATGTGCTCCGATTCAAATAGCATCCGGTCTTCTTTGCGTGTTCATTTGAAGAAGAAAAAGCAATGCCCTAAAATATGTTAAGTTCTTACATGGAAGAGGTTTTGAGATTCTTAGGAATTAAGCAACATTGCATTCAATTTATAACGTTAATTTCAACGTTTAGTAAGGGAGGGAAGAGAAAAGAAGTAAACACAAGATATAAAGGATAGAAGAAGGAAGTAGGGTAGCATGTGCTTTATGAGTTGTGTTGACCGTAGCCAATGCAATAAATGTATGTTATAGCCTAGGAGACAGGAGGCTTTACATGGAGTGTGTTGTTATGTATGGTAATTAATATAAACAGAGTACCATATTCATAGCATTGCTTACCACCTATCCATATGTTCATCTCTTTACCTAACTGTTTTTTTTTCTATCCCTTTCCATTTTTTAATCCTTTATTTATTTTTTATTTCGGCCATAATATCCCATAGTTACATAGTTACATAGTTACATAGTTAAATTGGGTTGAAAAAAGACAAAGTCCATCAAGTTCAACCCCTCCAAATGAAAACCCATCATCCATACACACACCCCTCCCTACTTTTAATTAAAATTCTATATACCCATACCTATACTAACTATAGAGTTTAGTATCACAATAGCCTTGGATATTATGTCTGTCCAAAAAATCATCCAAGCCATTCTTAAAGGCATTAACTGAATCAGCCATCACAACATCACCCGGCAGTGCATTCCACAACCTCACTGTCCTGACTGTGAAGAACCCTCTACGTTGCTTCAAATGCTTTATTTCCCTCCCATCCTTTTCCTCTTCTTTCCCTCAATTTTGTCCTCCTTTGCCTCCTTCAACCTTTTAAGTTAACTTTGCACTTGAACTTTTATCTTCTTCTTCTCTGCTTTCTTTGTTATGTACAGTACCTCTCCTTTTTCTTTACAGTTGCTCTATTTTCCACCCTACCTGTATTCCCATGTGTACCCTGTATTTACCATTTTGTCTCTCACTTCAGTTCCATCCATTCTTCAGTTTTCTTTATATGTTTCTTTTTGTTACTCCTCCATTCCTACTATTATTCATTTTTCAAATTTTCATCCAAATTTCCAAACGTCCTGGGTTATCATTAGTTCCACTCTTGATTCTTTTCTGTCATGATTATATATCTTCCTTCTTCTTAATACAAATCTTCTTCACCATCTTCCACATCTTCCTCTTCACCTACTTCTTCTTTCCCCTGTATCTTCCTCTTCTTTTCTTCCAAACTTATTATAGCTTTTCTTTTTGTGTTTGACATCCTTCTTACAATACTTGGTAATAGAACACTTGGTGATCCCCAACAAGTAGCTCATGAGCAACATGTTGCTCACCAACCCCTTGGTGCTTATTTTTCAATTCCTGACTTGGAGGCAAGTTTTGGTTGCATAAAAATAGATTTATGGGCAAACAGATCCTTTTGTAGGGAGGGATACCAAATAGTCAATCATATCCTTTATTTGGCATCCCCAAGCATTGTTTTGTGCTTGTGTTACTCCAAAACTCTATTTACATTTGAATGTGGCTAACAGGTAAAAAATAGGTTGGGGATCCTTGTTTTGGTCTATACTTTTGGACTACTTGTATCCTATGCAGTTATACAGTATTGTGCCCTGCTTGCTAAAATCAACCTTCTTGAAGGTCATATCTTTCCTATTAGACACCCACAAGGCATATTTTGGAACAGTAATAGCAGTATACTACCCTAAAGCTGTAATATTTTTTCCAGTTGTTTTACTGCCTCTGACTCATTGGAATAAGCACCTTTTTGATTTATGTTTAGACAGACCTTAGAACTGAACAGTTGCTGTATAAATTGAATCTTTCTTTTTATTAATAAGCTTGTGTGCTGGGAAAGTGTGTGAATAAATCAGACGAATACTTTGCATTTTGTGGGCGTGCATACCAAAAAACATCTTGCTAAAAATATCAGTTGGAAACTGCCAATAGCTACAATTCTACTAGCTCCAGCGACTAATGGAAAAAAAATATATAGTTTGCATTTATTTCGTTTATAATATGGTATGGCCGACATGGAGGCTGAAAGGGAATAAATAAATAAATAAATAGAAATAAAAAAAATAGAATAATAAAAAAGGAACAGCTTCAAATAGAATCCATGTGAATAATGGTATGAGTTGGCTTGAAAATTTTTTTTAGAACTTCTCATTATAAATCTTCAGAAGGACAGTTAGGGAGAACAGTTAGCAAGATGGGATTTTTGGATTAAAGATTAAAGACTGTATTTAACAGAAGCAAATGGAAGAAGCTGGTGGGAAAGGGGTGGATGTCGTGATTGTCATTTTTTGGGGAAAAAAGACCACATTTAAAGGCAAGAAGTAATATATATGTATATATCCTTCACTGTATAACATATATTTTATGCATAGCATTAGAGATAAGCATTTTTTTCAATTCTATAAATGTCAGGGATCACTCCTGAAGCTGAAAGAAGTCTGTGGCATTTTAGTTCTCTTTAGAGCGGCTGAATCTTCCTTAAAAAAACTTCCAACATTTTTTTTTATTTGATTAAAATCTCCATAGTATTTGATAATGGGTAAACCAAAGGGGAGTCTTTGTATTCATACAATAGCACATTGAGATGGCATGATTCTTTCATTTGAATGTAGTCATGGTGGCAAGATCCCATTCTGCATTAATAACTAATGTATAGAGAATTAGGGCTTGCCAGATCCCACGCTTCATCTGTAATTGCACACAATACTGGTTAAATAGCACAGCTGAGAAGGGAAAAGCACTTTAATACACAAAAGAAAGGCATATACAAAGGGTAGAACCATAAGCACTTGCTTCACACTTCTAGGACCAATGACTAATGCAAAAACGACGCTCGTACCTTCACCTAAAGAACAGTCACCACATATTTCTAAATGCACTTAATTACTACTAATACTACTAGTACACTCAAAATACCAATATCATTGTGGCCAAGAAAAGTGTTGCGTTTACCACAATTGTGGTCAAGATGTCAAAAGTGCAGGTGTAGGTTTTGATGAATTGAATACAATTGCCAATTTTTGAGTGCACTAAAATGGATGCAACAGAGATTAATTGCATTAATATGCATTACTGCACTTCCACATGGTTGCCAATGTGTTTATTTTGCCAATTCTGGTGACTGGTGTGCAACTGCTCTTATTAACTCTGAAGAACTGGGGGGGGGCTATTCTCACCCTTGACACGACATTAGCTAATGCAATGGGTTGCATCCAGTGGTGTAACTGTAGAGGAAGCAGACCACAAGGCTGCGAGGGGGAGGGTGGACCACAGGGTCAACTTCTTCTATAGTTCTAAAGAATCCCGCATATCTTTGAACAGGGGCTACAGAGAGGGAGGATGCAAGGAGGCATCAGAATGGGCTGGTTGAAGTGGGAAGGGGCCGGTGGTGGGTAGGAGTAGGCAGACAGGGGGCTGGTAGGGATTTTTGTAAGGGGCCAATGCACAGCAGTTATGCCACTGGTTGCATTAATAGGCACAGCAGTGATTTCGACAGGAACCCATTTTTAATGCATGCTCTGGATGTTACAAAAACCCAACTTGGGCACAATTAAGGTTGGTGCAACTCAAAGTGTGGATACAAATACTCTAGAATTATGGAACAAACTTCTGCATTATGGGTAAAAAGTTACAATTTTCAATTCAAATTGCACTTTGCTCTGTGCAAATGAGACTCTTCTAGGGATGGGTGAATTTTTTCGCCTTGTTTCGCCACAAAAATGACGCCCATTGACTTGTTTGGCATTGTGCATCGAAAAAAAAAGAGGTGCAACAACATTTTTTTTGACGCCCATAGACTTTAATGAAGACATTTCGCCAGCAGCGGATTTTTGGCGAAACGAAAGGGGTCAAATTTGGGTCAAATTCGCCCATCCCTAGACTCTTCTTCTGTTTTGTTTTATTTCAGTATCAAACATTATTGTTATATAAATACAACCTGGATTTTTCTATATTGTACGGTGATCAGCCTCAAAGACTTCATTCCAGTGGTATCCTTTAAATCTATTATCTTTGCAAGTGTATTAAATAACAAACTTAGCAAATTGTCTCTGTCATTCTTAAAACTTCACAACACCGTAGCAGAAAAAGAATTTCTGGTTCGAGCCTGAGCATGAATAGGAAATAAATGGAAACATCAAACACAACAATGGGACTTTCAAACTATTCACAGTCTTTTGAAGTCAAGTCAGAATGTATTAGGATCAAACCTGTCGAACAATAGAGAACAGTGATCTTGGGCGACTGGCTTTGTAATCTCTACTTAAGGTGAATTTTAACTTTTAACAAGTGTAAATTCTCTCTCTGTAGAATTGGGAATGGTTTTGTTATCATAGCTAGAGGTTCATTGTAGCCTTGATGTAGTAAAGTACGTTACTCAAATAAACTACCCAACAGACAATATAATGTTGTGCCTCCAGGTTAGGGATCACCTCTTTCAAAGGGGTTATTTTTTCAATTTGGCACCGAATATAATAGCTCTAAATCAGTAAGACTATTCCAGGGAATAGAATGTTTTCTTTGAAATATTATAACTGTTTAGTGATGGGCGAAAATTTGCTGGCATCAAAAAAAAAATGTAGCCGGCATCAAAAACGGATGCAGGCGTCAAAAACGAGCCGCCCGCGCCATTTCTCAAATTTTTCGCCCATCACTAACTGTCTACTTGTGATGTCACAGCTAGTTGATTATAACTAGTGCCTCATGGAAAATGGAAAATATTTTAAAAAATTAATCTATGGGGCTCATTTACTAAAAATGTAATTTAGATTTTTTTTTCACGAATCTCTAAAAAGTTGTATTTTTCTTTTTATTTTAAAAAGCTTTAAAAAATTGAGATCTATTGAGTGTAAAAACCACAAAAACCTCTAATACGAAACTTTGCCAGGTAAAAGTTGTCGCCATCCTACAGAATTCAATGGGAGCTGCGGTGATCCTATGGGACCATTTAAAATCATTTTAGAAGTTTTTAGATTTTTTTTCTCGCAGAGAATTGTTTGGAAAACTTTATTTCACTAGAAATAGTTTCAAAACTTTTTAGCACATCATTCAGAGTTTTTTTTTGACCACGCTTTTAATCCGGATCTTTTAAAACATTTCATGATATTCCCTTTTTTTTAGGGAAAGTGAGTTTAGTTGTTGTTTGAAAACCTCACAAACACTTAAAATACCGGCGTCAAAATAATTTGGACATGCATTCCAAAAAGTCACTTGCGTCAAAATCGACACACGTCAACACTATTCAGACGCCCATTGACTTTAACGCCAGTATCAGCTTGGACGTGGGTGTCAATTTCCGATTTTCATGGTTTTTAATGAAACTTTTCGATTTTCACAATTTTTTGTGGAAATGTCAGAATTTCACGATTTTTCAATTATGCCTAGCACAACTTCGTTAGAGGTCTTTGCTCAGGCTAATTTGCATACGGCATAAAGGTGAATGGACGTATATATTGCAGCAAATACATTACATTACACAAGTCCAGGGAACATTAATAATGAAAATAGAGTTGTTATATTGCCTTACACATGAGCCCACTGTATATTTTATGTTCCATATGTTAGAAAATGTAGGGGGGAACCTGGTTACCCAAAAACATGGTTGTCTCACTAATGCAAGATTAATAAAGTTTGCATCCCACTGTCATTCTCAGCCTTTCATGACTCCCCAATTTCTTTGACGTTGGGTTGATACCAGTTTATCCTCCTCTTTCTTTCTCACCATCCTTCTCAGCGTAATATTAGACAATAACTCTATCAATGACTCTATCACCCATCAGGTATCAGCTTCTTTATTCCATAATAGATGCTTTTGTTATGCATGTGCTGAATTTTCTGTCTTCTTAACAAGAAATTACAATTCAGTCGCCTTATATCATTACCAATCGCATCATGTACCTATACTTGGTCTTCCTTTTTTAAAATGCAAAGCTGTATCAAGCATAATGCACCCCCATCCACATATATCATAAAAAATCCTACCCAATAGGAATGTCTATTTCAGCGAATGAGATTCAGAATCATGATAAGTTCCAGGCAAATGCCAAACCAATGACCTTTTAAATAATTCCAAACAATATATTTTTAATGCCAACGAAGCCCAATTCTTTAGCTGAGGCAAGTAATACTGTGCCCACTAATATATATTTATGGGAAAGTAGAGGGGAAAAAAAGGAACCGTGCATTCATTATGATATTTCCTTCTATATAAAGGTGAAAGAAAGAGGGAAATAACCCAACTTGTAAATAATATATATATATATTTTATTAAAGTCAATTTCAATCCATTTTCTAGCAGCGTATGGATTTAGACTCGTTGTAAATAACCCTACCGTAGGTTTTAATCATTTTCACATGATTTAATCGTGTCCAATCAATATGAATGCAAGGGGTGAAATATAAAACATTGTGCTTGCTAATTAGAAATGATGGTTTTAATGCAAATTGGGCATTGTGTTGATCTTCTAAATGAAAGCAGTTCAGATGCCTCCATCATGTGCTCCATCTGTTTCATGTTTATGCACTCCTTTATAGAGTAACCATGCCAACAAAGGTGAACAGAGCCCAGGTTTGCAAGAGATGTTAATAATTCCTATGGTTCATAATGATGGAACACAATCTATACTGCCTTCCATACTCTAGTCCAGTGATCCCCAACCAGTAGCTCATGAGCAACATGTTGCTCTCCAACCCCTTGGATGTTGCTCTCAGTGGCCTCAAAGCAGGTGCCTATTTTTGAATTCCAGGCTTGGAGGCAAGTTTTGGTTTCATAAAAACCAGGTGTACTGCCAAACAGAGCCTCAATGTAGGTTGTCAATCCACATAGGGGCTAACAAATGGCCAATCACAGCACGTATTTGACACCATAGGAAAAATTTTCATGCTTGTGCTGCTCCCCAACTCCTTTTACTTCTAAATGTTGCTCACGGGTTCAGAAGGTTGGGGATCCCTAGTCTAGTCATTACCCTAATTTAGGTGCCACCATGGTTGTTTTATCTTCATAATTGAAGCTTTTTTCCCAACTATGCATGCGTATGTGCCAGTAAGGCTGTGTACTGAATGTCTTATCCCCTTCAAAAGAGCTAAATCATTATAATGCCGTTATTGTCTACAATGTTCGGAATCCTACTGTTTGCACATACACATTTATTTTCAATATAATTAGATTTTTCTGGGTCTTACAAAATCAGAGAAGTACTTATTTATCCACATAGCAGTCATCAAAGTTTGATGCAAGTCCCATTATGGTCAACGCATATTAGCGAGCCTATTTGCATCTAATAACTTGCTTTGCTGAGTTTGATAGGGGTTAGTAAATCCAGTGAACCAAGATAAGAAGCCTGTGTAATGGTTAAATCAATTAAGGGTTTACAATGAGATCGGCAAGGCAGGTTCATTAGACAAAATAGGATGATCTGCTTTAATGTACACACATTTCATTTCCCCACTCCTATACTATCTGTCACCATCGCATGAAACATTTCCTAATTACTCCCCTGGGTGTGTTGTAGAACACCCACCATTTGTTTTATTTGTTGGTTTACCTAAGTACAATGTGTCTATCACTCATATAGTATTTGCAAAGCATAGAGAGGCAATCTCTCTCTCTCTCTCTCTCTCTCTCTCTCTCTCTCTCTCTCTCTCTCTCTCTCTCTCTCTATCATCTAACTCTCTCTCTCTCTTTCTCTCTCTCTCTCTCTCTCTCTCTCATCATCCTCTCTCTCTCTCTCTCTCTCTCTCTCTCTCTCTCTCTCTCTCTCTCTCTCTATCTATCTATCTATCATCTAACTCTCTCTCTCTCTCTCTCTCTCTCTCTCTCTCTCACTCATATATTATTTGCAAGGCATAGAGAGGCAATATCTCTCACCATCCATCCAATTATTTATCTATCTAATTATCTATCTGTCTATAATCTCTCTATCTCACACACTCTCAATTATCTGTCAATTGTTATATCTTTTTACTCTTCCATCATCTATCATTCATGTGCTCATGATAGTTAAGCTCCACTATCTATATAAATGTCAACAACTCAACATAAAACACAACTATTCAGGGTCAGACTGGGGGGCCCAGGGCCCACCAGGACTACTGCCCCAGGGCCCCACTCAAACCCCCTGTGCCTCGCCGGCACGCTGCACCGCGTTTGTGAGCAAGTCTGTGGTGCTACGATTTGTTTTCTGGTATAAAGAACTTTGTATTTCAATACAGCTGTGCAAAAAAATGGTCATTCTCCTGAATTAGCTGGATAATTATTGCCTATTACTTAATAGAAAAATTTCACAATCTAGTGTCAATCAATGCTCTACCACATGTTTTTGCATTGTTTTTTATTATTGTTTTGGTGACTTTACGTTGCGTTTCATCGTTATTTAAATGGAAATATATGCTGCATGACTTGACTTGAAACTCTGTGAGTGACGCATTTCTCCGCATATATACTTACCTTTCTTGGCGGGCACCCAGGTGTGTACTTGAGTAAATGGTGTGCACCTTTGGAACTGTGTATATATATATACAACCTGCAATGGACAGATACTGCTGCCTATAATTCCATAATGAATGCCTAGTATATATATACAGGGAGTGATCCAATTATTATTTTATTGTTAGGACGGACTTTATTTCCTCCCCTTCACCTTTGAATGGTTGGAGGTTTTTGCCATTTTTTAGGCCACCAGTATGTCTTCTTCAGTCTCACTTAGGGTGGCCCCACCCATCCATATAGTCTAGGGATGCACTGAATTCAGAATTCGGTTCGGGATTCGGCCAGGATTCGGCTTTTCTAAGCCAAATTCTTGTGCCAGGTTGAACCAAATCCGAATACTAATTTGCATATTCTAATTTGCATTTTCAAATTATGGATGGGAAGGGAAATCACGTGACTTTTCACCACAAAACAAGGAAGTAAAAAAATGTTTTGAAACTTTTTCGTTTCCTGACCCTAGTTCGGTATTTGACTGAATTTTTCATGAAGGATTTGGGGATTCGGCCGAATCCAAAATAGTGGAATATGGTGCATTCCTAATACTGTCTACTCGATAAATGCTTGAATATTGTAATTAGACCAGCCACACTGATGGCCAACAGCACTGCGCCGTTCCCTTGAGCTAAAATTTGCTGCACCTTACACATTACTTTCTGCTTGATGGCCCATCTGCCAAGAAGAGAGATTGTCAGGACTATAATTTCATATTTTAGGAGGATGTAACTACAGGGTAGCATACATGGTGACCAATCAGATATTTTCTTTCAATTTCAACTTATGGTTGGTAGTACAGGCATGGGATCCCTTATCCAGAAACCCATTATCCAGAAAGTTCCAAATTACAGAATGGATGTCTCCGATAGACTCCATTACAATAAAATAATCCACATTTTTAACAATGATTTCCTTTTTCTGTATAATAATAAAACAGTAATTTGTACTTGATCCCAACTAAGATATAATAAATCCTTATTGGAAGCAAAACCAGCCTATCGGGCTTATTTAATGTTTACTAGTAGACTTTACTAATTTAATGATTTTCTAGAAGACTTAGGGAATAAAGATCCAAGTTATGGAAAATCCGTTATCCAGAAAACCCCAGGTCCCAAGTATTCTGGATAACAGGTCCAACACCTGTAATAATTTTACTAAATCAACCCCTTGTTGTGCTTTATGTGCATATTTGTTTTTGTCTGAGATTACTTTTTCAGAGCAGCTACATTGCTTGACTTATGCTCTAAATATTTCCCTAATTGTATTTGTATTTATCTGAATATGTTGATAAACATATATATTTTATTTTTATTTATTTAAATACTTGATGAAAATACTTTCTAAATGTTTTGACTTTTTTCTTTTGAAAACAGTTTACTACTATTAAAAATGAAATGATTTATAGTTTCTTTTCTTCTGAAATATATAGCAAATAATCATATTTTTGTTATATCACTATAGAATTCTAAACGATCATATTATTATTATTATTATTATTATTAATAATAATAATAATAATAATAATAATAATAATAATAATAATAATGATAATAATAATAATAATAATAATAATAATAATAATAATAATAATAATAATAATTATTATTATTATTATTATTATTATTATTATTATTATTATTATTATTATTATACAGATTTTTTTTAAGGCATACAGTATTTATTTTACTTTTGGGAGTCTACCACTGATCTGCTGCTTTGAAAAACAATATTTTTGAGAGTCATCAGAGAAAGAATTTGGGTAAATAGCTTTCTTGATGGGAAATTAGTTCCTTTTTCAAGGCAAAAGGGTAAAGCAGTGTGTGAAATGGGCATTTGTCTGTTAAATTTATGGTGCCGGGCACAATATTAATCTTCCATTCAGCTCAAGGCTTTTTGCCTTTGCTTCATTTGTCTGAAAACTTTTTCACACTCCCTGACCCCACAGCTCAAATTAACCAACAGAGATGGAGTTTGATCTTCCCACATGCCAGAGAAATGCTCATTCAGAATGTCTCCTGTATTTTTCTGCCTCGAGAGGGCATGACATATTGAACAGAAATATGTATCTTAACAGGGAAAGTGTAAATGGCCAGAGAGCAGGATTTCAAGCTCCAGAGAAACGGAAGGAAATGCTTTGCAGAATAGGTTGGAGTATCTCTGTAGACATAAGAAGTCAAATCAACTGGACTTGCTGTGTTTTTTCCTTGAAGGTGTTTCACCAGTCATCCAACTGGCTTTCTCAATTCAGAATAACTTGTAAATATTTTTTCAGGAATATATCCTCTAGAATGTTGCTCCAATCAACATAATCTGTTTATCATAATCAGCAATGATGTCATGAAGTTAGGTGTTGATTATGCAACATAGGAGGTTTGAGATGTTATGAAACCTTCCAGGGAGAGGTGCCAAAACAGCATTGTATGTGGCAGACAATAGGGGGCAGATTTATCAAGGGTTGAATTTCAAGTTTATCGGAGTCTAAAAACTCCCATAAACTCTAAATTCAAAAAAACTGGGCATTCACAATTTATTTAAAAATATTTTTCTTTAAATCGGCGTGAATAGGATTGTCCTGCCAACTCAAATTAGATTTGAGTTTTTTCACAAAAAAAACAAAATGTTTTCAAAAGTCCACCAAATTGATTGTAGGAGGTCCCCCATAGGCCAAGACACCAATTAGGCAGGTTTTAGATGGCGAATAGTCGAATTTGAATTCTTAAATGGACAGCACATGATTCATTTCAAATTTCAATTTTGTTTTCAATCAAATCGAATTTGGACTATTCCCTAGTCGCATTACAATAAAATAAACTCCAAATACTAATTCGAAAATACTAATTTTCAATTCTATCCTTGATAAACCTGCCCCTAGATATTGCACTTGCCCGCCTCTATTCAAACTTGTTTTTTTCAGTTTTTACATATTTGGCTTCTTTAACACTTCTTTTGAACCAGTCACTCTCCCGGTCTACAATCTCATCTTGGCAGTCTTCAAACGTGGGTCCTTTTTATTTTAGATATAAATACAGGGCTGAGTCCTGAGCAAAGGACACTTCTGTACTGCGCCATACGCTGGTGTAACTGTTGTTTGGTATGGAGTGCATGGATGTAGTGTAACACTCACTGGGTAGGTTGGTCAATGAAATAATAGATTCAATCATCCCTTTTGTAAAAAATTGTGTTTTTGCATACACTTATAACTAATTTTGATTCAAAATCCATTAAAAAATTGTTCAAAATTTTTGAACAGATTTCAGCAGTTTTCATAAAACTGGATATTATTTGTCTTACTCTTCTAATTCATCCTGTGAATAATCAGTTTCAGATAGCAAGTGGTCCAGTTGCTCTTCCATAACATAGAGTCTTGGATATAAACATGAGAAAACTGATGGTACATGAGAGGAAGGATAAGAAAAGCTCCAAGACAGTTTATTGCCAATAGATTAGGCACAATAGGGCAAACTATAACACTATATTTATTCTGCAGAATGTTTTACCATACCGAATAAACAGCTCTAGACGCTGTCTCTGTTTGTTGAGGATAGCAGCTGCCATATTAGTTTGTTGTGACATCACTTCTTGCCTGAGACTCTCCCTGGTTACTCATAGCTCTGAGCTCAGATTACAGCAGGGATTTGAGGGTGGAGCAAACTGAGCATGCTCAAGCCCTAGCCCTGTAGATTTAAGATGAAAACAGGAAGTCAGATACAGAAGCCCATGAGTACCAAATTGAATAATAGAAATTCTGTGTTTCTTTTGATAGAGGACTCAGAGCAGCATTACTTTGAGGGTTTACTGGTGTATTTATATAGACCTTTCTGATAAAGTTACTTCGTTTTAACCTTTCCTTCTCCTTTAACCACACAATTAAAGCCCCCTATACAATTATAGCACGTAAACTCATAAACAGCTCTGTTTTGCCCTGCTAATGTTTAATTTCTGTGGGATGTTGGCAAAGAAAAGCCGCACAGTAGTCTCCTTCTGTTATATAACTGTATCAAGATTAACAGAGCGCTGGTAGGCAGAATTCTCATTGGATCATCTTCTTGCATCTTTAATTTAGTCAGAGGCTGCAATGGAAGAGTTTATGGAAGATTAACATCTCATTAAAGCACAATCCTGTTGACAATCCTTAGCCTTTTTTTTTCAGCCTGGTAAAAAATCACTGAAAAAAAAATCACTGGCAATGTTTATGAGAAACTGACTAGCTACTCCCGGCTGTGGGCACTTTTAGAAAGCAGGACATGCAAAGTGGCACAGAAAATCATATGCTTCCATTCCTACCACAATATGGAGCCAGCGCTGCCCCCTCTGAAGATCCAGATATGTAGGAAGGGGAAGGTGTAATCTGGCTTTATTTAAACAATTATTGTTGGGAACATTTTGTTTCCTTCCCAAAATAGCAACAAAGAAAGCCAGCCTTTAATAAAGTTATTAATAAGTCTAGATCTCTCAATGGATTCTCTGTACACTGTATGCAGAGGAGTCGTTTTAGTTCAGTAGGGGAGCCTGGATATTTCTGAAATGTTCCTTGCTTTGAACAATAAGTGCTTTAAAGTGCCTAAATATATAAAGGATAGCACAGCGTATTTATTTATATACTTAGACAGTACAGTATGAGGGTATAGCTTATTGTGTGCCCAGAACATTCCTTCTCTGTATATTTGTATTTATACATATGGGAGGAGGTGCCATATTGATTCCCTTAGACAGTACAGTATGAGGGTATAGCTTATTGTGTGCCCAGAACATTCCTTCTCTGTATATTTGTATTTATACATATGGGAGAAGGAGGTGCCATATTGATTCCCTTAGACAGTACAGTATGAGGGTATAGCTTATTGTGTGCCCAGAACATTCCTTCTCTGTATATTTTTATTTATACATATGGGAGGAGGAGGTGCCATATTGATTCCCTTAGACAGTACAGTATGAGGGTATAGCTTATTGTGCACCCAGAACATTCCTTCTCTGTATATTTGTTTTTATACATATGGAAGGAGGAGGTGCCATATTGATTCCCTTAGACAGTACAGTATGAGGGTATAGCTTATTGTGTGCCCAGAACATTCCTTCTCTGTATATTTGTATTTATACATATGGGAGGAGGTGCCATATTGATGCCCTTAGACACTACATTATGAGGGTATAATTTATTATATGCCCAGAACTTTCCTTCTCTGTATATTTGTATTTAAAGAGGGAGTTGCCATATTGTTTCCCTTGGCTATACATACATTGTATTTATTCTCTGTGTTTTTTTCTTTATAATATATATGTATAATATATGAATGGGTGCTGCCATACTGCTTAGTGTTTCTGTGATATATCTACAAATTCCCCTAAACATGTTTCAGGCCAATTCGATTGGTAATTGGAATTTATCAGCCATTTCTCTCACGTCAAGCAACATCACTCAGCTATGATATTGTCTTATAGTTCCAGTAAACCCCCCAATATCCTAGGCTTAATGTTATAGCTAGGCCTTTATCCTATATATATATATATATATATATATATATATATATATATATATATATATATATATATATATATATATATATATATATATATATATATATATAAATCCAGGGTAAGGTCAGGGTGCTTTGCCCTTGTGGCTGAATGGACAGAGCGTGTTAATGGAGAGATGGGGGAAACTACAAGAAGAGCAGAACGTGGGAGGACAAGGGTCAGGGCTAGGGGTAGGTGATGGAAGAGGTGCCCCCTGACCACCACATGCCTCTTCTGCCTACCTTTAGTTTCAGATAGGTAGGGCAAATAAAGTTGCTTTCAAATTTGTGACAATGCACCTAAAATATTTCTGGGGCAATGCAGGGGTGCATCACTGAATCTCAAATGTCATTGATTGATACACCTCCCAATATTCTTTTTGTCATCATACACTAGTGAGTGTCGTTCTTCCATGGAACCCTCATCAACTGCTATATTTGGATATGGTCAGACAAAAGGAATCACTTAATGCAACGCAATTTATTAATACGTGCAACTCTGGAGCTACCATCACCCCAGAACTGGTGGTTACCACAGTTTTGTCAATAGGCCCAGCAGTACCCAATACTCATGCTCTAGAAGTAAAGCACTTGGGTGCAGTTGTGGTAGACACAACTCAAAGTGCATACACAATTATCCTGGAAGAAATGTTGTATTATGGGTAAAAACATGGCACTTTGCATTTGCATTGATTCCTCCTGAACTGCCACATGGTTGCCAATGCAGCCATTCTTCTAATGGAGTAATTCTACTCCAGACATGGCAGTAGCTTTTAGGTTTCCACAGTGGCCTCAATAGGCAGTAGTGTCCAACAATCCTTAGCCGGCTCTTACTTGTATCCCTTCAAGTCCAAATCTCAGTCTTTAAAATGTAAGTCAGCTCCAAAGGCACAGGGAACAGACAAACATATATAAAGGGTAATATTGTTTCATAATGTTGCCACCTTCTGTATTCAATGGGAACGATTATCTCCACCTTTTAAGTGCCATCCTTATTCGATATTTACCACCACCAAAAGATTAAGAACTTTACTTTAAAAGCTTGTTTAGATGGGTACTCACAAACTCATAGGCGCAAATTCACTAAGCGCTGAACGCTAGCGTCAATTCGCTAGCGTTTGGCATTTTCGGTACTTCGCAAATTCACTAACGAACGCTGGCGTAAATTCGCTAGTGTTACTTCGCACACTTACGCCAGGCGAATTTTCACTAGCGATGTAACTACGCAAATTCACTAACTTGCGGAGTGTACTGAACGCTACCTTTTACGCTAGACTTCCTTCGCCACCTCAGACCTGGCGAAGCGCAATAGAGTAGATAGGGATTGTTTCCAAAAAAGTCAAATTTTTTTCTAAGTCCCAAAAAACGCTGGCGTGTTTTCTACATGATGGGTGATAGGCTGAAAAAGATCGAAAATATTTTTGGGGCTCCCCTCCTTCCCCCCTACATTTCCTGACTCATGGCAACTTACCTAGACAGTGGGCACATGTGTAGGGCAAAATAACATTTATATTTGCTGATTTGAAGGTTTTCTAGGCATTTGTAGTGCAGATACGTATTCCTCCATTGAAATTTGAATTTCGCGCCGTATGCAAATTAACCATCGCTAGCGAAACTTCGCTTTGCTTGGCGAATTAACGCTAGCGCAACGTCGCAAACTAACGCTACCCCTGTGCGCAACCTCGGATTTTAGTGAATTTGCGGAGCGCTGGCGAAAATACTCCTGGCGAAGTGTGTGGAAGTGCGGCGAAGTTGCGCCTGGCGCAACTTCGCATCTTAGTGAATTTGCCCCTTAGTGTCAACAAGCGGTGAAAATTAAAAATCAATTTATTTACCAAAATGAGTACGTGTGGGATCACACGAAACGTGGTAGGAAAAGAATTGTTTGGTAAATAAATTGCTTTTATATTTTCATTGCTGCCTGCTGATTCGCAGAGTGCACGTCGCAAGGGTTCTATATTGGCTGTGAGAGTCTCCCAAAGCTGCGGTTTTGGGCATTGCACCCGGGCCAGGGGTCTGGAGCGTATTTACCAGGAGATGTACTTCATGATTTATTACATGCAAGTTGACAATATGCGTTTCTGAGTACCCATCTAAACAAGCTTTTAAAGGAAAGTTCTTAATCTTTTGGTGGTGTCAATAGGCAGTAGATCAGATGCTAGATCAGGGGTCCCCAACCTTTTTTTACCCATGAGCCACATTCAAATACAAAAAAAGAGTTGGGTATCAACACAAGCATGCAAAACGTTTCTCAGGGATACCAAATAGGCACTGTGATTGGCTAATTGGTAGCCCCTATGTTGACTGGTCGCCTTCAGGAGGCTCTGTTTGGCAACAGACCTGGTTTTTATGCAACAGTAACTTGTATCCAAGCCAGGAATTCAAAAATAAGCACCTGCTTTAAGGCAACTGTGATCAACATCCAATGGGTTGGTGAGTAACATGTTAGTCCAGAGCCACTGATTGGGGATCACTGCGCTAGATGCAATATGCAGCTGATTTGCATCAAAACATTGCATTGTAGCAGACCCAATTCAGATCAAGGCTTGAAGTGTGGTGGAGACCACTGTATCATAGTGAATTACCCCATAAGTGTCCAAAGGAGTAGACACTCTCAGCAAAATTTTTAAAAAAAATTGTGCTTGTTGACATCATTATTATCATCATCATCATCATTTCTAAAAATATCAGCGAGGCCATAAGCACAGGTTATAGATATATCATGCCAACATTTTCGACCAAGCAAACACAGACTAATCAGGGGAATATTCTAAATAAAAAACAGTGGATGCTTCAGAGATTTCAATGTGGTTTCCTAAAAACTTTCTGACACTCAATCAATATTTTGCAATTAAAACCCAGGACTAATGAATTGGCAGAGCGTGGCTGTCAAGATGAAGCCAATACCAAGCAATCCCCAATACAGTACATCAACATTATTGCAATCTGCAGATCCATGTAAAAGAAAAGGCTTGAACCACTGCAGTCAGCGATCATGACATACTGAATAATGGATTGTCCTCTTTTGTAACAGCTCTTTTTACTGTAAAATTAGAGCATATTTTGCTTTACGTGAGCAACCCTTGCAAAGGTATTATTAGGCTGAGCACTTGCATTATGTATTTATGTGCCGGAGGTTATGAATGTGCTCCGATCTGCCTGTAATTTATATAAAATTTCACTTACAGCTGATTTATAGGAAAATTTCATTAATCTGCACGGCAACGAGACCCAGTGGTGAGAGGCAGATTGGAAATAAACCAAGGGATGTAGTTTAGAATAAAGAACATATGATTCTGCAAAGATTAGGGTCTCTCCGAGTCAAAATGCTCATTTTGGAAGGGGAGCTAAGGGAATATTTAATATCTAAATGAGATTAATGCCGCGGCAGCAGCAGATTCTATGGGCCTGTGCATCAAGCACCGTTTATTGTTTGTTTTAATGCTTTTCAATGGTTCCGTTTCAGTTATGAAAGATATTAAATAGCCAAATAAACACAAATGTTGTTAGAGGCTCTGCAGCAGATTTGCTTAAGTTGGAAATTATAAAGGTTTCCTAGCAGTCACCAGGCCTATTGGTGTCTTGTTCCACTCCTGTTGTTAGCAGTGAGATTAGTACTGACAGAGGATGTGCCTGAACCAGAGGCTGCCCCTCCATGGGGTGCAGATGCAGATACCAGTATATGTCTGGAGGAAGACGGGTCAAATGAAAATTTGCACACGGGCCCATAACAGTACTGACTGTTACAGAACACTTATGCTCCCAGGCGTTGATTGCTGGAAAGGGGCATGGACACTGGAAGCTGATATGGCCCTGGTTTCTGGAGTACAAGTTCCTTGTTAAAGGGCAGGTAAACAGGGTTCTGCTCATTAGAACTTGCACTCTAAAAGAAGGGTGCATGAGACACAAGTGGTCAGAAAGCAGAATGAGAGACTTGCCATTCAGGGTGGCAGTGACTTATAGTGTATGACAATGTATCATGAAGGAACGCTAAGCTAGATAAGGGTAGGCTTCTCAACAGAATAAGTTATTAATGTACCGTACATGTCTAGTGTGCATGGACTTGCTATATTTAGTGCTTACTTTAGTGCTCTCTCTAAATATATAGTCTTCCATCTGCCAACCTCTAGGACTTTATTAAACATAAGTAAATGAAAGTCTATGAAACATCTTTCTTTGACTTGATGAGAATGGAATCTGGAATCTTATGTCTCCCTTTCTTTTGCTTCCTTCACTTCCTTTCTCCCCTGAAATCCCGACTTTCATTCTTTCTTAGCTATATCGTCTTTGTTCCTTATATCTATCAGCACTTACTCTATTCAAGGCAGACTTTGAGGGGTGGCATGTTGCTCAGTCTCATTAAAATTAGCTATTGGCACTGGAGATGCACGTCAATCTCCAGTGCTGTGCCAAACCAAGAAGAATTGCGCGTATGCGCCTGAGAAGGGGACGGGACGATGCCTGGCAGGGGGGAAGGGGAGAGGACAGTGCCTGGCTGGAGGAAGGGGAGGGGATGGTGCCTGGAAGGGGAGGGGATAGTGAAGGGGGACAAAACTGGAAAGGGAGAGAGAGAAGAGCAGAGCTGACCTAGGGGCGGCTGGTTTGCAAATCCGGACCTGAGGGCCCGCACACATTCAGAAGCTTGCACACTTTAAGCATTAATGTAATTACAGTTGAGTCTGGGAATCGAACACATGATCTTCGTTGGTATTTGTATAAAATATTTGTTCAAGTGGTAAACAGAGTAAACCTTGTGGAAGGCATAAAGAATTTTCAAGTGCCCCACCAAGACTTCCTATGAAAAGCCATGAAACTGTTTGCTTTATATCCAATAAATGTAATTGAATACTTTTATAAAGGAAGGAAGTGTGGAGTTAGCAATGATCATATGATATAGATCCTCCCGGATCTTAAAAGTGTTTCTCTACTTACCACTAGCTGTTCCTTTTCAAATTAAACATGAAAAGTTATACATTAAAGATAATACAGAAAATAAGACAGACCTATAAATAATATGTTGCCATGACTTCAAGATATGAAAGTGTAGATGACTAATTTTTTTCTCTTTTTTTTTTTTTTACTTTTTTCAGACTCCTGGAACTCCTGAAGGACCAAACACGAATAAATTATGAATGTTGAACAAGATGAAATTACATTCACCGCAGATGATGATAGGTCCTAGGTTTAACAGGGCCCTATTTGACCCCCTTTTTATTGTGCTGTTGGCTCTTCAGCTTCTTGTGGTGGCGGGTTTAGTCAGGGCTCAGACCTGCCCTTCCGTATGTTCTTGTAGTAACCAGTTCAGCAAGGTCATTTGCACACGAAGAAACCTTCGAGAGGTCCCAGACGGTATCTCCACCAACACAAGGCAACTGAACCTTCATGATAATCAGATCCAGATAATCAAAGTGGACAGTTTTAAACACTTAAGACATTTAGAAGTTTTACAGTTGAGCAGAAATCACATTAGGACGATTGAAATTGGTGCTTTCAATGGCTTGGCGAATCTGAATACACTGGAACTCTTTGACAATCGTTTGACCACTATTCCTAATGGAGCTTTTGAATATCTGTCAAAACTGAAAGAGCTTTGGCTAAGAAACAATCCTATTGAAAGCATTCCATCCTATGCTTTTAATCGTATTCCTTCTCTGCGTCGGCTAGATTTGGGAGAGATGAAAAGATTGTCATATATTTCAGAGGGAGCATTTGAAGGCCTTTCAAATCTCAAATATTTGAACCTTGGGATGTGCAACTTAAGAGAAATCCCCAATCTTACTCCTCTTGTTAAACTAGATGAGTTAGATCTTTCTGGGAATCATTTGTCTGTTCTTCGACCTGGATCTTTCCAAGGATTAACCCATCTTCAAAAATTGTGGATTATGCATTCCCAAATTCAGGTAATTGAAAGGAATGCCTTTGATGACCTTCAATCGCTGGTGGAACTTAATTTGGCACATAATAATCTAACTTTACTGCCTCATGATCTTTTCACACCTCTTCATAATCTACAAAGGATTCAATTACATCACAACCCCTGGAACTGCAACTGTGACATCCTTTGGCTTAGTTGGTGGCTCAAAGAGATAGTCACTACTGGCAGCACATGCTGTGCTCGTTGTAGTACTCCCCCAAATCTAAAAGGAACTCACATTGCAGAGCTGGACCACAACTATTTCACTTGTTATGCTCCTGTAATTGTAGAGCCCCCTGCTGACCTGAATGTCACAGAAGGCATGGCAGCTGAGCTGAAATGTAGGGCATCAACATCATTGACTTACGTTAGTTGGATTACTCCAAATGGAACTATTATGACCCATGGATCTTATAAAGTACGTATTTCAGTATTAAATGATGGCACGCTAAACTTTACAAATGTAACAGTTAGGGACACAGGCTTGTACACCTGTATAGTAAGTAATTCCGCTGGGAACACCACTGCCTCGGCGACACTGAATGTGACGGCATCTGACACTGGTTACACTTACTTTTCCACTGTTACAGTAGAGACTATGGAACCATCTCAGGATGAGGCAAGGACCACAGAAAATAATGTCGGCCCCACCCCAGTCATTGATTGGGAAACCACCAATGCAACCACTTCTCTAATGCCTCAGAGCACAAGGTTCACAGAAAAAACCATCACCGTCCCTGTAACAGATGCAAACAATGGAATGCCAGGTATTGATGAGGTTATGAAAACCACCAAAATAATCATTGGCTGTTTTGTGGCCATTACCTTAATGGCAGCAGTGATGCTGGTTATTTTCTACAAGATGAGAAAACAGCATCATCGGAAGAATCATCACGCTCCAACGCGGACTGTTGAAATTATTAATGTGGATGATGAACTCACGGCTGACACACCTATTGAAAGCCACTTGCCCATGCCGGCAATAGAACATGAGCATTTAAACCATTATAACTCTTATAAGTCTCCTTTTAATCACACGACGACAGTGAACACAATAAATTCAATACACAGCTCTGTGCATGAACCTTTATTGATTCGAGCAAACTCTAAAGACAATGTGCAGGAAACTCAGATCTAAAATTGTAAATTCACCAGATTAAAAAAAACAAAAAAAAAAGACAATTTATAAACAGACAAAATGACTGGGCTAAATCTACTGTTTCCAATAAAAAAGTGTCTTTACAAAAAAAAGAAATAATAAAAAAAAAAGAAAGAAATTTATTTATTAAAAATTCTATTGTGATCTAAAACTGCTGAAATCGTGTATTCCTAAAAACTGAATTAATTTGGTTTTACTACGATTCCCTCTTTTTTAATCAAGTGATCAGAATTTATGATTTGAGAAATTTTGAATGAAATTCATGATGCTTTAAATATGTTTATGGTTACTTTTAGATATTCCACTTGGTCAGTCATATCTATCATTGTGTCCTTTTTATTTTGCTAAAGAATAGTCATGTATGTAAAAAAAAGCTGCTTTTTTTATTCTAGGTCACTTTAAAAAATATATATGGTATATAAAACATGTACCTGCCATTTTTATAATCTGTAGTGTGAGTTTCCAAATTCAAACTCTACTTTGATTGATAAATTTGCAATAATAGCCTCTACGTTCCCTACTCCTTATTAAGCACAACAGATTTTTGATTTCTGGAATTGATCTTCAAAATAAATGTATGATGAGAAAAAGTGGGGATCATTAAATATCACAGGGAAAATCTGTCCCGTGCAGTAACCCATGGCTACCAGTAATTTATGAGCTTTTTTCAGGGGAGGAGGCTGCAATTAGTGGTTGGAGAGGCTACCAGTAGAGTAGAGTCTTCCATCAGTTCCTCCATCAGCATTTCTGTCTCACATTAACCGGTTAGATAAGAAACTGCCTTGGAACATATGGAAGATTTTACTTTTATCGTTCACAGAATATGTAATAAATGGTGGGAGCTATCAGTTTACCTTCAAAAATTGAGGTGTTCTCAATAGACGTCAAAACAACAGTTGTTGGGTTATTCTTAAATTATTGCCCTACTGAAGTCACAGTGGATATCTCAGTGGAAGTCAATAATATGGCAGATCCAATTAGCATGACTCAGTCCAAATTTACAGAGTAAGCTTTCTATGTAATGGGAATTAAATAGAAGATCTTTTAATTTACCCAAGTCATTTGTTTGAGGCAGAGCATTTGACAGGCCTCGGTAACCGAAAATGGTTTCTGAAAGGACAAAAAAATGACAGGCAATGCCATGTTATCAGTAGGTTTATATAAAGAGAATAAAATGACCTTTATTGACATGCTCTGTATTTGATAGAAGCCCTATCTTACTGTATAACACAAAGAGGGATATATTAAGCAACAACAAATTAATTTCTTTAACGGGATCCATAAATCGATGGCCAGTTAATATGTTGTAAAATTACCTAAATTTATTGCCTCAAATGCTAAAATAAGGTTATAAAGAGATATTTTTTAAATTACATTGGTTGTGTAGTTGGTATTACTAACTGCTTTGTAGCAGAGACATTGTACAAATGGTCATTTAACAGCAAAGGGAGCTTCCAAAGCAAACTACTGTACACTATTTTCCAATGACTGACTTCATGCGTGGCCTCTTCTTCTAGAAGTTCAATAAGTTTCAGTCTAAAATATTAATTACATCCTTTGTAGCAAAGGCAGAAATGAATGGAGGACACATATGCTCCAGCTATAGCACCAGTACATGAACAACGGCCTCTGTCTTTCCCTGCCTTCATATGAGGCTATAGGAGGTGAGTGACATTATTTATGCCATTTTTATATTAAATCTAAAGAGGATATTTTATTCCCCCACTCTGTTCCACTTCAGAACCTATGTATTATGTACTTATGATGCTGAAGACCATCGGCAACCTGTGCCTCCTTCTTCTGGAAAGGAGAGCAAAAATAACATTCCATTTTACCGAATCCCGAGAAGATCTCACCAGAAAAAAATAAACAGAACATCTGACACCTTTTGTATGTTATTGTTGTATAAGCATGTATATTGTCACTTTGTTTTTTAAATTTTAGATTTTCACTGGGAAACCTGAAAAGTAGACCACTACATATCATAGTAAAATACAAGAGGTGTGGAAGAGCATGGTCGAATTATGGGAGATTCTGATGATGCCTATTTACAATAGGACAATGGATAGGGGTCAAACCTGAAAATCAATAAGGTTTAAATTTGGAAGGGAAAGAACAATAACTTTCTTTGATATTAAATGGAGTAAAAGATGGAAATTGCTGCAACCATAGCTTCTCATTCTCAGGTCTAAACATCATAATGCTGTTTCTTATTATCAGTGTCCAACCAATGATCATTTGGTAGCTGCCATATTTGGTAGCTGCCATAGAAAACCTATGACAGTGTCCAACCAATGATGGTAGATTACTTGGGAACTGTCATAGAAATCCTAGCGCCCTGCTGAAGGACAACTTTGTGGCCACCACAAAATGAAAAATATTCTGTATCCCTTGTTGCAAATCAAAGAAAAGTATGCAGAACAATAGAATCCAACCATGAGCGAGGCTTCACTGTGCACTTGGAATTTGAATATGCAGACTAATTATACTCTTAGTAGCACTAATATAAACACATGGGTAAGAAACTAGGAGTACTTACCTGTAGTAAGCAGTACTAGTCAGGTACAGCTAGAAATAATACTGCATTAAATGGGGTAAGTCTTCCCTTATTACAAAGGCCTGTTTGGCTCCATTTAAAATGTTAACTATAATAGTAGCCTTCAGTACACAAACTGAACGTTATTGAAACAGAGAGAGTCCAGAGTAATATATATATGACCAATATATATAAGGAGAACCATACAATAAGGGGCGGATTTATCAAGGGTCAAAGTGAATTCGAGGGAATTTTTGAAGTAAAAAAATTTGAAATTCGAAGTCATTTTTTGGATACTTCGACCATCGAATAGGATACTACGACTTCAAATTTACTTCGAATTCGATTAGAAGTGAAATAGTTTGAATATTCGATAATCAAAGTACTGTCTCTTTAAAAAAAACTTTGACTTCAATAGTTCGCCAAATTAAACCTAGCCTTTGGAGACCTTTGAATGCATTATTTTGAAGTCGAAGTGAAATCGTTCAATCGTTCAATCGTACGATAAAATCGTTCGATCGAACAATTTGATCGAACCGCAGAATACACAAATTCGATGAAAATTTTGAATTCAAAGTATTTTAATTTGATGGTCGAATTTCTAAGTGTTTTTACTTCGAAATTCGACCTTTGATAAATTTGCCCCTAAATATTCTAATGTCTTATGCATCAGTAAATCATTTCAAAGGACCAAAAGGAACCCCTAGAGCTTAGAAGAAAGAAGGAGCAAAAAGTTTTTATTTTTTTTATAGTGAAGGTTGGGACAATTCTCTTAGTAATGGACTTAGTAATGGAAGACAAATTAGATTAGATAATTGTAGCCATTTTAAATTCTGACGTAATCTTGTTCCTGTAAAGTGCAAACCACTGTTCCATATCCTCTTTGTTTTTTCACGATTAATGAGATTCTATAGGTTGAAGCTGTTGATTTATTTCACTTTCAGTTTTCAGCTTTCAGTCAACACATGCTCAAGCCTTTTGCCATCCGAGAACCGTGTTATCAAAACTGCCACCCACTTATAATGTGTAGAGGCAAGCAGAGCGGTAAAGGCTGAGACCTTGTTATTTTTATTGAGGTAGAATTCTGGAAATGTAAAATGCTGGAATGAGTTAAGGTTTTATGAGCATTAGTTATTGCAACATATGCCCTTATATGGCAGATCAATATATTTTATTATCATTGGATTTATTGCCAGTCGCAGGGGGTGTTATATATTATGGCATATTATTTTCAACTGCAAAATCTAATAGTATATCAGCCTGATCTTAAAATGATACTGGCACTTAAAAATAAAATATCCATTGAAAATAATGTAAATCCATATGCTGCTTATACATAGGGCCCATATTGCTATTGTTGGATACTTCAAGCATGTTGAGTATTAATACTAAATAGGAGACAGATGTGTGTGACGTAAAGTTACAGACCCATCATAAAGATGGCACCAAAAATATACTCAAGGAAGAAAAACAGAAGCACATCAAGATCTGCATGACTTAAAATGACTATTATTAGACTAATCATTATTGGTCTGTTCATTTGAAAAGTCTTCATTAATGTGCAGAAAATGAAAAACTTTCAAGGATGATTTAATTGGTAAAATTAATTAAAGTGGCTAATTAATGCTGGCATAGCTGTCTGGATAAACCATGATTTGCTGGATGATTGTGCCTTTAAAATCTCCAATATGAAGAAACTAGAGCCATAACATAGGTACGTCGCTGATGTGCATGCATTTTACTAGATTTTGTCATCTTCAAGTCTTCAAGCCCAACCTTCTGTGAAAATAACCCTGTATTTGGATTGATTTGTTCATTCGCTTGTCAAACTGGAGCACGGTTAGAGAATCTTGGCAAAGGTAACTGGCCAATAATGTTAAAAAGGTGGTGGTGATAAAAAGGCACCGTACACTTTGTGAGGTTGTGAACACATACCTACAATGTTGTGCAGATTCAGCAGAAAGTATGCTGGCAATTTGTTTCCCCATTCAAGTGAATGGCAAGTTTGGTATTGCTCTCTGGGTATGAATTTTGGTTAGCAATCAATAGGTCCTGTAACCTTGAAACATTATGGGGTAGATTTATCAAGGGTCGAAGTGAATTCGAAGGAATTTTCAAAGTTAAAAAATTCAAAATTCAAAATAATTTTTTGGATACTTCGACCATCGAATAGGATACTACGAATTTGATTTGAAGTAAAATTGTTCGAATATTTGACCATTCCATAATCAAAGTACTGTCTCTTTAACAAAAACTTTGACTTCAATACTTCGCCAAATTAAACCTGCCGAAGTGCTATGTTAGCCTATGGGGACCTTCTAGAGCATTTTTTGGAAGTCAAAGGAAAATCGTTTGATTGATCACTGAAATCCTTTGAATCGTTCGATTCAAAGGATTTAATCGTTCGATCTAACGATTTTACTTTGACTGCAGGATCCCCAAATTATTGGAATGGAATGGTGTTAAAGCATCTGCCACTCTTGCTCCTGTTTCTGTTGCTCTTTCCCAGTACATGTTTTGCCCACCCAATAAGGGATCTGAAGAGTTGTAAAACCAATGCTGACTGTGGGTGAAGGTGTGTAATTATGCTTCTTTAAACATTCATATAGCCTGTATGTATCCATTGAATGTTGCTCATGCAAGCTAAAAACAACAGTGTGCTCTAATTATCATTCTATATATCAGCATACTATAAAGATTTATAACACTATAGGGATCATTTATATAACCCCTTCCCCCCGGGAGGAACTGCACAAGACCGTCCCCTTAGTGCTTTTTCTGACAGCACTTCTGCAGTGGGAACGGTTGCCACGGTGCTAGATCTGTTTGATTGGCTCAACAGTCATCACTAAATCAGTAGAAACATCATTGACCAAGAACTCACTGAAAGTACAACATAAGCTTCTCAATAAGCATGTGCTAAAGTGTTGTTCTGTTTTTCATAAAAAGCATTCTTCCATTAAAGGGTTCCTGTCATCGGAAAACATGTTTTTTTCAAAACGCATCAGTTAATAGTGCTACTCCAGCAGAATTCTGCACTGAAATCCATTTCTCAAAACTTATATTCAATTTTGAAATCTAACATGGGGCTAGACATTTTGTCAATTTCCCAGCTGCCCCCAGTCATGTGACTTGTGCCTGCACTTTAGGAGAGAAATGATTTCTGGCAGGCTGCTGTTTTTCCTTCTTAATGTAACTGAATGTGTTTCAGTGGGACCTGGATTTTACTATTGAGTGTTGTTCTTAGATCTACCAGGCAGCTGTTATCTTGTGTTATGGAGCTGTTATCTGTTTACCTTCCCCTTGTTCTTTTGTTTGGCTGCTGGGAGGGGGGGGGGTGATATCACTCCAACTTGCAGTACAGCAGTAAAGAGTGATTGAAGTTTATCAGAGCACAAGTCACATGACTTGGGGCAGCTGGGAAATTGACAATATGTCTAGCCCCATGTCAGATTTCAAAACTGAATATAAAAAAATCTGTTTGCTCTTTTAAGAAATGGATTTCAGTGCAGAATTCTGCTGGAGCAGCACTATTAACTGATCCATTTTGAAAAAAAAATGTTTCCCATGACAATATCCCTTTAAGGTCTCTATCACATTTACATACACTAAGGGCAGTTTTATAAGGAGGTAATTAACCTGTATGTTTTTGAAGTGTGGAGGAAAGCCAAACACACATGAGGAGAAGATACAACTTGCATTTAGAAACATCCCCCATAAATGACATATCCTTTTATTTTATTCCATTATAAGGTCACTAGTTACCCCCCCAAAAAAAAACCCTTACAGTTTGTATCCATTATGCACCTGCAATAGCCAGATAGGGCTCCACAGTGTCTTCCATTTTTCAGTGATTCCTAGTTTCCCTGTATAAATGAAGCATGGGAATGCCAAGAGGCCCCAATGCTCCCCCACCTCTGATATCTATAGTAACACACTAATGCTCCATAGAGCTAGAGCTAAGTTCCTGTCTCCTGACACTCAAGGTAATATACTCAAAGATCGAATCTAGTAACCCATAGCAACCAATGAGAAAATTACCTACTTTGCTGCTCTGCTATTTGAAAGCAATTCAGTGATTGGTTGTTATAGGTACATGAGCAAGCTTAGCAAATTTTATTCTATTTATGCTTATTAAATATAATCAAAGGGGAATTATATTACCCTAGGTAGAACATCTCCAGCATAATATATCTGTTGATTTACACAGTTTTTAGTATGCTGGTCCTAAAATCCACTCTAATGGAGGTCCATGTATGTCAGTACTACAAATGTGGAAATCACAGTAAGGAGTTAAGTATAACATGATAGAAACATTGATAGCTACATATGTGCCCATTACAAAACAGAATTTTAAAATATAAAATAGATTGTTCCCTTGAGGGGGTGATCTCAATCATTATAGATGGAGCACATTTCAGCTCAACTTTTTCCCTTGCTAAACATTTTCTAGCTGGTGTTCTCTGTAGCTCTTCAGTTTCACTCCACCCCAACAGAATAGTGTGTATATATCCAAGATGAAGTTTACTGGATGCATGCTGAGTTTACTTTGAAGCGTTCAAGGATCACTATACAGCCACAGAAAAAGTAAGATGAATGGATGTTTTCCACTATAAAAATTAAAAATGTAATCATTACAATTTAATCTATCTATCTATCTATCTATCTATCTATCTATCTATCTATCTATCTATCTATCTATCTATTAAATGTAATCAAAAGGGAATTATGGTAGCCTAAGTAGAACATCTCCAGCATAACACATCTGTTGATTTACAAAGTTTTTAGTATGCCCATAGACTTGTATGGCGTTGTGCGTCAAAAAAAAAACGCACGTCAAAAAAAATGTGGGTCAAATTCGCACATCCCTATTTATGATTATCTATCTCAATTGACTAATTTCTATATGTCCCTATATTCATTCTTTCTTTCTTTCTTTCCTCTTTTAATGTCTTCCATTTATTCATAACATGCCAATATATACCACTGTACATAACAGTATATACCTTACCAACAAACTGATATACCAGGTAATGAGGGTTCCGTCCATATAGACTTACATTCATATATTAATCATTATCAACCATATATTTTCTGTCTGCTATCTATCATCTCTCTCTTTAGCTAGCTATATTATTTATTTTGTCAATAATAAATATCTATTATCTATCCATCTATCTATCTATCTATCTATCTATCTATCTATCTATCTATCTATCTATCTATCTATCTATCTATCATATATCTATCTATCTATCTATCATCTATCTATCTATCTATCTATCTATCTATCTATCTATCTATCTATCTATCTATCTATCTATCTATCTATCTATCTCTTAAGCTATCTATATATCTATATTTTCTTTCTTTCTTTCTTTCTTTCTTTCTTTCTTTCTTTCTTTCTTTCTTTCTTTCTTTCTTTCTTTCTTTCTTTCTTTCTTTCTTTCTTTCTTTCTTTCTTTCCTTCCTTCTATTTCTTTACTGTCAAGTTTCCTCTTGAGACCTGCCACAGTTCCTTTGTCTTTTCCATGGGTAAGGGTCATTTTGTTCCATACTAACATATAATTTTTCCACTATAAAAATTAAAAATGTAATCAACACAATCTTCTTTCTTTCTTTCTTTCTTTCTTTCTTTCTTTCTTTCTTTCTTTCTTTCTTTCTTTCTTTCTTTCTTTCTTTCTTTCTTTCTTTCTTTCTTTCTTTCTTTCTTTCTTTCTTTCTTTCTTTCTTTTCTCCAAATACACCATTCCTGATGCACTTAGGCTGCATGGTAACCGAAGAAAAAATCAATGAGCAGAGTGGCTGTCCTACTTTCCAAAAAAACTGTGCATTACCTGACATATTCATAACCTTTCATGCTCTGCTGTGTGGCTCATCCTGCGTTGGAACATAACGCCAACTATTACAGGTCATCCAGGAAAAACACCTCCTGTGGTTCCATCACTTAAGCCCTTCTTTTGGTTTATAATAACTGTGGTGCACTTCTCTTTACACTGTTGTGTTGCTCGAGACAACAGCGCAACCTAACACATCAATGATTTCTCAAGCAGTCAAGAATGCTTAATAGCGTCCTAAGGTTATATACGACATGTAACAACTCATGCTTTTTTCATAACGTTTCATTAAAGCAAAAGTATAAAGCAAAAAAAAAACCAACCTATTTTCTCTTTAAACATTAAAACAACATGCACGGGAGCTCTCTCTTTGGAAACGTTATACACTATTTATATTTGTAAATAATTGAACAAAATGTGTGCAGGATTTCATTTTCCTGTTTTGTATTTATAGAATCGGATTGCAGTGGCGCGGAGACACCTCTATGAACAGGAATCTGTGCAGAATATACAGAATAAGAATATTATCCATGTAAAGAGAAGTAAATAGTTCAGCGTATTTACTGTACATAATATAAAAAGGAAAATGGTGTTTCCTTTCTGGAAAAAAATATGTTTCAATGGGAAAGTTGCAAGTTGAAAGAATCACTGGGGAGTTGCAAGTTGTTAGGCACCTCCTAACTTCAGACCTCAGGCCAATGCTCCTCTTTTTCCCAAAAGCACAGACCTGAGATACTTTTCTTCTCCATGCTACCAAACTATTCTTTTGCCCTAGCATTCTCTACTGATCCTCTAGAAACACTTCACCAATGTATGTACTATGCTAGCAGAAGAGCAGAACATGTTGGAAACAGAAAGGGCATGGAGCTTCCAGCTTAGGGATACAGATCATTTTTAAAGTTTTTGGAGCCACCTGTGCATTTCCAATGCCTGACATTCAACATTCCCCCAATGGTTCCCATTTAATAAGCACAGTCCAAAATGTCCAAAAAGCCTGCCTAATGAAGTTGTGTATTGTATGCATAACATGGTTTTGACCAGGATGGATTTAGGTTGTGACACAATTTTCTATTTTGAAATGTTGGTAGGCATGAGTACGCTCTGACTCGTTTTAGCTTGTCTTCAGCAGAACAAATGAGGAATAACTTTAAGAACTACTAAAGCTTCAGGGGAGATACATAAGGGAATTACTACTCATATTCAGCACTTACAGTGTTAAATCAATTGGCTTTTAACCTGTTCAGACACTTTCAGACTTCATTGAGTCACCAGTGTGAAATAATCCTGCATAAAATTAATTAAAGTTGATGGTAAATTGGCCCATCATTTTTTGAATAAAATGCATAGTAATGTGCAAAATTATGTTTACAAGCACACAACTACAATAGAACTCATTAACCCCAGTAAGCTCTGCTGCATAGTGTACTGCTAATGATATCTATACCACCTACATCTGTTCTGGACTCATCATTTATCAAACCATACTGGAGCTCATCTAGGTCAGTCCATGCCCTTAGGGGTTGAAGGGAGCATAAGAGCTGCCTTAAAAATAGTGCTCTTCATGAGAAACTAGTTTGAGTGCAACCTCCTGCAGTCATTAGTCAATAATATGCCAAAAACAATGTCACTGTGACGGATAGGGACGTTGCACTTTGCAGACTAATAACAATCATCACTTTTTAAAAGCCGTTACCTAAAAGCCTATTGATTGGAATGCAACAGATTGGAATGCTTAAAACCTCCCATAGAGGTGATAGAAAGAGTTAACATTTTTTAAGAGGAACTACAGTAGTTATGGAGATCAAAGTGAAGAATCTATGGAGCAGGTATAGTGGTTCAGTTGAGCCTGTGTATTCGATTCCACAGTTCCCAAAGAGCGCTTACATTTAAAGAGTTAATAAGACTGTTTCATGAAAAGTGTTATTGTTTATACACAATGGATAATTGCAGTCAAATGGGTTAATAGTGAGATTCCTTATTATTATTATTCTCTTACGGTGGGATTATTTTGTGACACCAGGTAGGTCAACGACTGATACAATTTTCAAACGGTGCAGTCCATTGTCCCTGGAATTAGTCAGAGGAAGCATTGATGAGTTCCTTGCAGTAGGAAAATATGTTGACTTGAAGGAGTCCAATAAAAAGCAAAGAAGATTGGACTCAAGAATAGTGATGGGCGAATTTATTCGCCAGGCGCAAATTTGCGGCAAATTCCAGCGATTTGCCGCCGGCGAATAAATTTGTGAAACTGCAGCCGGCACGGTTTCGTGAATTTTACTCCGTTTTGCAAATTTCCTAGGCAATTAGCAAATTTTTCGGCATAATTCGCCCATCACTACTCAAGAGCTAATTGCACCAATTGACTCAAAACTGTCCATATTAACTGCTATTCATGTAGTAATTATGTAGAAGTACCAGCTCTGGGCAAGACAATATTCATGACATTAAACGTATATGACCTGTTATCCAGAATGCACAGCGTTCTGGGGTTTTCTGGCCAAAAATATTTCTGTAATTTGGATCTCCATACCTTAAGTCTACTAGAAAATGATTGAAATATGAAATAGACTTGCCTTCGCCCCCTCAGACCAGGCGAAGCGCAATAGAGTAGATAGGACTTCCTCAAAAAATTTTTGAAAAATAGTCCCGAAAACGCTGGCGACTTTTCATTTTTCAGGGTGATAAGCTGCAAAAGATAATTTCCTAACATATGACACATAAACTATACACTGGGCTCATGTGTAGGGCAATATAACAACTCTATTTTATTTTATTCAGGTTTCCCGGGCTTGTGTAATGCAATATATTTGCTGCAACATATATGCCCATTCAACTATTACTTCCCGCCGTATACAAATTTGCCAACGCTAGCGTAACTTCGCTTTGTTTGCCACAGTAACTCTAGCACTGCTTCACCAGCGTTTGGCGCCCTGGATGCAACTTTGGATTTTAATGAATTAGCGTTGTCCTGGCAAAGTGTTGCAATGTGAGCGAATCGGATGCTAGCGCAAATTCGGTGCTTAGTGAATCTGCCCCATAGCCTGTGCACGTGTTATGCATTTTATAATGGGAGTAACTTGCATGCACTGGTGCACCATCTTTGTGGGTTCAGTATCTGGCACAATAGCAAGGAACCAAAAAAAATTGCACTAGTTGTATTTGTAAATAAGATCTAACATGTGAAACACATTTATCAGATACCCCCTTTTCAGTTTTATCCTCTTTATCCCAACAATAGTTCTATAAGGCTATGGTCTGGCAATGTCCAAATACTTTCCCTTTAATACATAAATTATTTCTATTCTTTTTAACAAATTGCATTGCCATGCATGAGAAAGAAGGTCATGTCACAATAACTCAGATGCAAACACAAAGCAAAACATGTTAATGAGCTGCAGATGATAAACGAGTAGCAATGCGAATGGCCAGTTTCTCCCTGTGGTTTTGCTGCAGGGAATTTGCCGCACTCCTCCCTTTGAACTCAATGCCTAAGCAGGACCCATGTCACACTTACATCAAAGATCATTAAACTGTGACACCGGACGAGCCAATGCAGTATAGATGCACCACGCATTTTGCCCGAGGCATTCACTGTCACCAGGATTTTTTTTTTTTCATTATGTAATTGAGACATCATGAAAATTAATTATAGGCAGATATTGTACATGACCATATTAATGACTGCTGTGCACTGTTCATCGGGTCTCCAAGGCTTTGTAAATCATGAATAAATTGCATGTTGGCTTAGTATGATGTATTACTTCAAGATAAATTAATGTAAAAATGCTAAAGAGTAGAAGGTAATACAATGGAGATGTATTATACATCCTATCCCAAGAGGCAGAGAATTGGAAAAAAAAAATAAATCTGGTTGGAAATTGAAGTGCAGAGGCCTTATAAAGGTAGAGTAGAACAAGAAGATGTATTGCAGGAGCCTATGCAGAGAATCAAATGACAGGACTTTACAAATGGAGAAAGAAATTGTCTCCTACAATCTAATTGCTTTATGGAACTAAGACATACTTAACCTATATGATATTTTGTATTCTTAAACTCAATATAAAATACTATATGACTGTAAGCAGCCATGGTCTTTCTAGTAGTGGCAGCCAAAGCAAATAAGGCAATAGTTCTTGTATTGTAGGACAGGCCCCATTGATATACAGCAATGATACTGTACAAAAGGGTTTCCACCTAACTGTAATCTTGTTATGAGCAAAGGGTTCATACCAAATGTTGGACCACCACACCAAGGTAGACTAGACCTGAAAAGATTCCAAAACAACTGGCCTAAAGAGATTGCAAATAATTGAACTGCAACCCTTCTCCCGACACAATCCTGCCTTCATAATGCAGCTATTGGATCTGTTATCCAGAATGCTCTGGATCTTTTCTGGATAACGGCTCTTTCAGTAATTTGGATCTCCATGCAAGTCTACTAAAAAGTAATTTATGAAAGAGGTATGCTCTTTCACCCTGTAATGCCTTTGCATTCTGCTCTTGGTCTTCAAAAAAATTCCATAATGTCAATGTATTCCTGATTTTTCTGCATTTTTTTGTAAAAACTCAAAGTTGCAGACTGTAGGGGGCAGATTTATCAAAGGTTGAAGTGAAAATTTGAAAAAAATTAGCATTTTTGTGTACTTTGACTAGGGAATAGTCCGAATTCGATTTGAATTTGAAAAAAAATCTGAAAATTCGAATTTTGAAATTTATCATGTACTGTCTCTTTAAAAATTCAACTTTGATCATTCACCATCTACAGTAAAACCTGGTGAATGGTCAAATTGCTGTTTTAGCAATTATGGGGGACCTCCTATAACCTATATGGAGTCAATTGGTGGACTTTTCGTACGACTCGAAGGGTTTTTTTTTTGTGAAAAACTTTGAGTAGTACGATTCAAATGCGCTATTACTTCAATTCGAATTTGATCAAAAACAGACATATTCCGCCGGAATAAAACTTTGATTTCATTTCGGTTGGTCTTTTTGAATTCGAATTTTGAAGTTTTTCAAATTCGAAATTCAACCCTTGCAAAATTTGCCCCTATGTGGTACATTGTACCCGGCTGATATAATAACACTCCCATTGGCACCCCCTTTCTTTATTCTTATCCTAATGTTGATCATGCATTTTTAGGAGCAGTGAATTGGCATAATTCAGTCAAATTTCTTTATCTCGATCTCTGCTCTAAAATCTATCAGGGGACACTTTTCTGTCAATGCAAAGGAGATGCACCATGTTGTTGCGAAGCAGCTGGAGGCCACAGTACACAGTATGGGTCTATCTGACTATGCAAGAGAAATTTTATCTGCCTTGAGAGAAGATCAGACTCCTTAAAATGTAGTTCACTGTAAACAGCTATTCCTGTGGTGAGATGCCCCTTTAGCTTAGTGAAACAGCCCGTTAACAGGAAACAAGTACTTTGTCATGTTCCTTTGATGTGATGCCACATCTCACTGCACCCCTCTCGGTCTGTCAGTTTTAAATCTAGAGCCAAAGCAATCTTAAAAGTGTTTCCTAAAATCTGAAATGTCAACATACAATATATTCCAAATGTTGATTTACTTATTTCTACCACCGTTCCCCTCCACCCCCAATCCCAAGTTTGATACCAGAAGACAGATGTCTACCCTCTTTATCATTTTTTATACAATAGCATAGAGTAAATTAAGTTGTCTATGGTAGAGTTCTACTGAGGCTGAGCTATGGCTGCTCAGCACACTGACAAGGCTTAATTGTCAAGTTCATAAAACAGCTTTGCAAAAAAAATATCTTTATTATGGTCATTTTTCTAAGATCAGCACTGGAATATGTTTTATGTCATTGGAAAACTTTAAAATGTACCCAGCTTAATTTGTTCTGTTTAATATTTAATCAACCACAATTTAATACTATATTTAATATACCAGGCTGATTCTTTATTTAACATTAAGTGCAACAAACCATCTTTGCATAGCTTGAGGCATTATTTGTACCACACCTACTAAATGCATTCATATGCCTTGAGCCCACTGTCACAGTCTGTTCCAGCCACCTACATGGCACATGGTTTTGCAACTGCACAGAAGTAGGAAATCAAGGTTAAAATCTTAAATGTAATATTAAGAAGCAAGAAAATATAGTGAATTTGTGCCTGGGGAATCCAATTTCCAATTTTTCAGCATTTTTTGTAAAAACTCAAAGCTGCAGATTGTAAGGGGCAGATTTATCAAAGGTCGAAGTGAAAATTTGAAAAAAACTTGAATTTTGAGCTAATTTTTGTGTACTTTGACTAGGGAATAGTGCAATTTCGATTCGAAAATTTCAAAAAAACGTAAGAATAAAAGTATTACCAATTAATTATAATCCTTGGAGTTTCTTATCTTTGTATAATATAATATCATCAAAAATTCATCTTGCCCTCCGTGTATTACTGCTTGCGTGGTTTTCAACACTTAGGGGCAGATTTATCAAAGGTCAAGGTGAATTTTGGAATGAAAAAAATTGAATTTTGAGCTATTTTTTGTGTACTTAGAGTAGGGAATAGTCCAAATTGGAATTTGAAAAAAATTAGAAAATCCAAATATCAAAATTTATCATGTACTGTCTCTTCTCGACTTCGACCATTCGCCATCTAAAACCTGCCGAATTGCTGTCTATGGAGGACCTCCTTAAACCTAATTGGAGTCAATTGGTGGACTTTGAAAAATCTAAGGTTTTTTTGGGAAAAACTTTAAATCAAATGCGATCAAATGTGCTAATACGATTCTTAACCGCCTGAATACTGACCTATTCGATCAAAAACAGACCTATTCGGCCAAAAATAACCTTCGACTTAATTTCAATTGGTCTTTTTGAATTGGTTTTTTAAATTTGAAATTCGGACATTGATAAATATGCCCCTTACAGCTTTTCCCTCTTAGTCCAAAAATATATAAAAAAAAAGAATATAAAAGAAAGAAAACCGTCATAATATAATTATTTAACACAAGTAAACCATTCCCTTGTGTAAGTAGTGTATGTGTCTTCTTTTTGTAAAATGAAATGACTAATTTCATAAAGCAATTTTCATTTTTTATCATTTATTTTGTTCAAATGATAAATCTCTAAAACTCATGTTTGGAAAAGTCAAATAAAATAATTCTTTTTTCGGAGCAATTTTCTTTACGTGTGCGTTTTTGCAATCGAGTTGACCAAACTCAAATTTTTGAGATATATCCATCAAACCCAGCAAGCTTTTGAAGCAGTCAATGGGGTGGATTTTCAACATTCAAACTGATTTTTCAAAATTGAATATAAAAAAATCTGTTTGCTCTTTTGAGAAATGGATTTCAGTACAGAATTCTGCTGGAGCAGCACTATTAACTGATTCATTTTGAAAAAAAATTTTTCCCATGACAGTATCCCTTTAACAGGCAGCCTTAAATTAGGTTCTTGAAGCATTTGGATTTACAGGAAGCTATAAATAAGTTAAAAAAGACATAAAAAAGTATAAAGTTGTCCTTGAAAAGAACACCCTTTACAGTTGTAATTATAGAAAAGGATAGAGTAGTAGTTCCTTGGTAATTTTGCTACTAGTTATTTGAATTCACAAGCCATCCAGTGAGTGCTCACTGCCATGAGATTCTGAGATTATAGGTTGTGTTGATCATACAGTAATGAGTGAATCATGATGGATTTCATGAAAACAAAATTAGTCTTCTTTCTTCTTCAGTGTTTAGCGCTATAGGTGGTAGAGGATGGGTGGCTGAGTTAAGCAAATCGTGTCTTAAGTGAAACAAAATGATTAGTGTCTTGGTTGGTACAATCCTGGTAAATCCTATTCTTGCTCGTCTGAATCACTTAGGGCTGTCATGAATCAAATTCTGATGGAAAAAGTAAAATTTACACTTTTAGGTCTGAATGTGTTAGTTTAGCTTGCTTATCAAAACTTGCCCTCACATTTCTTCTTATTTCATCACATTTAAACCATTTCAGCCCAAAAATTAATTTAGATACCTACGACCCCTTTTCTGAGAAAGTTGGGACAGTGTGAAAAATATAAATAAAAAGAGAATGGGATGATTTACACATGATTTAAACCTTATATGAAATTGCAAATAATAGAAGCACAACATATCTGAAAATATCAAGGGTAGGAGTGAAAATTTGAAGTAAAAAAATCTATTTTTGTACACTTCGACTATCGAATTCAATTCGAATTTGAAAAAAAATTGCCTATTTGAATAGCGAAATGTATCATGTACTGTCTATTTAAAACTTTGATTTCAACCATTTGCCATCTAAAACCTGCCAGATTGTTGTTTTTGCCTATGGGGGACCTCCTAGTACCTATTTGGAATGATTTGGTGGACTTTGAAAAATCAACGTTTTTTTCGGGTTTGATCGAATGCACTAAAACTTTGATTCGAACAATTCGAAAACAGCTTATTCACCTTAAGATAAAAACTATTTTAAATAATAATAATATTAATAATAATAATTTTGAATACATTTTGATTGGTCTTTTTTTATTTCAATTCAAAAAACTCCTATTACTTCGAAAATCGACCCTTGCTAAATCTGCTCATTTTAAATTTGATGCCAGCAACATGTTTAAATAAAGTTGCAACAGGGCATGTTTCCCATTGTGTTTTATCATCTCTTCTTATAGCAATACTCTGGAGGAGACCAATTGCAGTAGTTCTGAAAGTGTCCCATTCCTGCCTGTTATAGAATTTCAGCTGTCTCTTTATCCTATCTTTCATTTAAGTTATGAGTAATACATGCAAAATGTGGTTTGACATTGACTTGCTGAAATAAGCATGGACTTCCCTGAAAAATAAGTTGTCTGCATGACATCATATGTTGATCCAGGATCTGTGCTATGGATTTTTCTAAAACACTACAATTTTTGCATCTATAACATTATTTATTAAAGTCCGAATGTTAAAATCTTGGTTACAAACTGACAGCAGCGTCCAAATTGAGACGCCAGCGCCGTTTAGCAAATTTTTTGCCATTTCGCAAATTTTACGGGAAATTCGCAAATTATTCGGTGAAGCGAAATTGTGCAAATTCACCCATCGCTAGCAACAACAAACTGTGTTCACAGATAATGGTTTTTGGAAGTATTCCTGAGTTGTCTGTTTTCAATGTCGTGCTACCAGAGGGTAGGGATGTAGCGAACCGCCGACAATGTGTTCGCGAACACCGGCAAAAAATGCGAACAGTTCGCGAACTTCGAACATCCGAAAATCGTTCGATTCAAACGATCGAAGGATTTTAATCGTTCGATCGAATGATTTCCGTTCGAATCGAACGAAAAATTTCAGGAGGGGAAAAAAATGCTAATACTGATATGCCTGTTTTCATATAAAACATTCCAGAAATTACAAACTATGCACAGGTTATGTTCTTTTCTACTGCAGAAAATGAAAAGCCCATAAAATAAATGACTATGTGCTAATCAATATTTTGGCATCACTCTGCATTTCTGTTGCCTAGCAACTATAGATATGTAGGAGTTACCACGAGAGACTTGGGAATAAAAAGCAAATTCATATCAAAATCTTGTTCCTGATTTTTTTTTTATATAAACCTGTACACAAAGCAAATGGAATTTGGTTATTAATATACACCACTACATCAATGCTTGGAACAAACATAAAGCAGTTCAAAGAAGTTAACCCTTTCTATGCCAGGGTACTTTGATTTTACTATACTGAAAGGCTTAAACAATTAGAAAATGAGGGAACCACTAGACCTTTTCCTATATCTTTATTGTTGAATGTCAATCTTCCTTTATTTTCCTTTTGCCTTTACCCTTTATTAGCTGGTAGTTTTGGACTTTCCTGAGGGGGTCAACGCGGTATCTGCAGTAGAACTAATGCTTAGTTTGCTCAAAAAAATTCAAAAAATTCAAAAATTCAAAAACTGTACCATTAAGTCGATAAATATTTGGGCAGAGACAACTTTTTTCTAATTTTGGTTCTTTACATTACCAATATGATGCAGTTGAACTGCAGACTTTAAGCTTTAATTCAGTGGGTTGAACAAAAAGATTGCATAAAAATGTGAAACTTCATTTCAGGGGCTCAAAAGTAATTGGACAATTGACTCAAAGGCTATTTTCACAACACAACAAGTGAACAACACTCTCCAGGAGCTAGGCATTTCGATATCCAAGTCTACCATAAAGAGAAGACTGCATAAATGTAAATACAGAGGGTGCATTGTAAGGTGCAAGCCACTCATAAGCATCAAGAATAGAAAGGCTAGATTGGACTTGCTAAAAACATCTAGAAAAGCCAGCACAGTTCTGGAAAAACATTCTTTGGACAGATGAAACCAAGATCAACCTCTACCAGAATGATGGCAAGAAAAAAGTATGGAGAAGGCTGCTCAAATCCAGCTAAATTGATTGGGAGGCATTTCATAATGACCCAAAACATGCAGCCAAAGCAGCCCAGGAGTTTATTAAAGCAAAGTAGTGGAATATTGTTGAATGGCCAAGTCAGTCACCTGATCTGAACCCAATTGAGCATGAATTTCACTTGTTCAAGACTAAACTTTGGACATAGAGGCCCACAAACAAACAGCAACTGAAAGCCTCTGCATGAAACCCAGAATCTGGTGATGTCCATGAGTTCAAGACTTCCGGCTGTCATTGCCAGCAAAAGGTTTTCAACCAAGTATTAGAAATTAACATTTTATTTTCAGTTTTTTCATTTGTCCAATTGCTGGAATGAAATGATTGTGTTTAAAAAAAGGCTTTAGTTCCTTACACTTTTATGCAATCTTTTTGTTCCACCCACTGATTAAAGCTGAAAGTCTGCAGTTCAACTGCATCTGAGTTGTTTCATTTAAAATTCATTGTGGCCATGTACAGAACCTAAATTAAATAAATATTCCATAAATAGGTCCATAAATATGTATTGACCTAACTGTACATGGGAACTTTAATAGGTATGAATATTCCTGCAAATAATAAGGGATATAGTCCTATATATTTGGATTACAATGGTAGAACAACAAGTATGGGACAAAAATTAAAACTGTTCAGCTAACACTGTCGGGAGAGAATTATGTCTTTAGTTCTGTTCAGAACATCTGATAAAATGAATGTCTTCTTATTAACAAGCTATCAGAAATGAAACCAATTCACCAACTCATTATGGATCGTCTTGATAATATTGCGATGTATTTCATTCCTGGCACATATGCCTAAAAAACTCATCACAATTCTTCAGGTCTGACTTGCCCATCAACTATGAAATGGCTTTTCCTTAAAGGGATATTGTCATGGGAAAAAACATTTTTTTCAAAATGAATCAGTTAATAGTGCTGCTCCAGCAGAATTCTGCACTGAAATCCATTTCTCAAAAGAGAAAACAGATTTTTTTATATTCAATTTTGAAATCTGACATGGGGCTAGACATTTTGTCAATTTCCCAGCTGCCCCTGGTCATGTGACTTGTGCCTGCACGTTAGGAGAGAAATGCTTTCTGGCAGGCTGCTGTTTTTCCTTCTCAATGTAACTGAATCAGTGGGACATGGGTTTTTACTATTGAGTGTTATTCTTAGAGCTACCAGGCAGCTGTTATCTTGTGTTAGGGAGCTGTTATCTGGTTACCTTCTCATTGTTCTTTTGTTTGGCTGCTGGGGGGGAAAGGGGAGGGGGGATGATATCACTCCGATTTGCAGTACAGCAGTAAAGAGTGATTGAAGTTTATCAGAGCACAAGTCACATGACTTTGGGCAGCTGGGAAATTGACAATATGTTTAGCCCCATGTCAGATTTCAAAATTGAATATAAAAAAATCTGTTTGCTCTTTTGAGAAATGGATTTCAGTGCAGAATTCTGCTGGAGCAGCACCATTAACTGATTCATTTTGGGAAAAAAAATTTTCCCATGACCGTATCCCTTTAAATAAACCATTTAGGATAAAATCAGATGAAAAGAAGATTTTGAAACTTCTTACTGGAATTCCAAGACGGATGTTTAAGTTAAGGTCCAAATAAACCTCTTTAGTGCAGGAATCAGTAGACTAGACAGCTTGCTTCTATAGACATTGACGTCTATTGGTGCCTGTTTGTAATATTATGTTAGAATATCCATTTTGTATACCTTGAGATACCTTGTATTTTGAACAATATATCCCAGCCTTTATTATCCATTAAATAAATACAAAACTTTCTATTTCTAAATAGTTGGCTTCCCCTGAATAGTGTTTAACAATATATACCTACTGTGTTTCTACTTGATGATGCCATATCACTTGTTGGTAAAGAGAGCAAATATTAAAACAAAAGGTCAAGCTAAATTTGCCATTGCCTCTCTACTTTTGCCTTTATATGTTGCATTAAAAGCTGTGCTCTTTAAACGCCACTTCAGTACAAACATCTGGCTAAAAATCAAAGTCAAATGAAAATGAGAAGAATTTCCGAGAAATCTCCTAGCCCCTTGACTTTTACAGATTGTCATAGAAAGAAACAAAAAGAGATAATACAAATACACTTTATAGTCAACTTGGGCTGGAAATAAAATGCTGAAGATCTTCAAAGGTAGGGCTGAACCATTAGTTTGACTTATTAATTGGAGAGATGCAAGAACCAGTGTTAGATATAATCTTTATGAAGCTGACTTTTATTCTGAACATCATAGGTGAATGTTTGAAGTGAAGTGCCAAAGATGAAGGCAGTGTGTTGAAAATAAGAAGAAACTAGAAAGACAAAGGGTTGCCATTCTGCTTAAGAGATGGGATAGCTCAATCTCACCTGAGCCTGCAGCTTTCTTTAGACAGAGGAGAAACCATGTTTCTCTTGCTGCAAAAAACAAAACTTTATTAACAATTCCGCATAAGCAGACAAAGATCATATTAAGACAAAGATCATGTTACATGACTCTGTATCAGTATCAGATTACTATGGGATCTGTATGATCCTATAGTAATCTGTTTTTGAAGAAAACTCAATAAATTCGAGAGGGTTTATTAAAGCTCAAATATTTCTGGTCGGGCATTTAAAAGGGAAATTAATGAGGAAAAAAACTTTGTTATACCCCGAAGCTGTTAAAAATTTATATCTGAAAATACGCCAGCTCATGAAGAAGTAAATGGCAGATGTCCATCAAGTTGTTTCATGATATTATGATCTGCGCTGGATAATTTGAAAAATTCGGGGTTTTCATCTGATAATTCAAAAAAGTTGATTATACCAATCAATCGATTTTGTCATGACATTATGTCGCTCCAATTTTATCAAGAAAAATCATTGATAAATGAGTTAAAATCATGAAAGGGAGTTTGGTCAGATTTGTTTTTATAAAAAAAATTAGATTAATTTGAGCTTTAGTAAATAAGCCCCTAATTGTCACAAAAAGACTAAACATATTGTAGATGCTAATTTTTCAATTTTAAAATTTTACTTCACAAACAGAAATTATTGCAATTAAAATCCCTTGATTTTTGTCTTGATCGCTAGCATGATTATAAAACTCAAGCAGAATACATGCAGTGAAAATCTTGTTTGCCGTTCCTTTTTACAAATTCAACTATTTAAAAAAAAACGAAGGAAAAAATAGATTGACAGTTAAAAATAATTTTCCACTAATGACTTCAATTACATTACCCCATGATATTTCCCACCAATGACTAACCAGTCAATAATTGTTGGAGAATACTGGTAAGTGTAGTTTATCAACAAATCTTTTACTTCCCCAGTTCAGCAATTAATTTGCTGTGCTATATTTATTTCAATAAAATGTGGATAATGTATCTAAATGTGACAATGTATGTGTTAAGGTGAATCGGAGAGAAGTCTCTACAAACAATTTGCCTGCAGGAATCTAATTATCCACAGATCATCGTTGTATAATACAGTGGAAAGGACAGAGTTACAGGCAATAAAATATACAACTATTTTATTTATATTTGTGTGCTTAGTTACATTTTTTTGTAGTAACATAGCTACATTTCCTTTTTGTTGGTGCACTGGGCTGATTTTCTAAAAATTTAATTGTTTTGGTAGATCTTGAAGATGTCTTGCCATTCTTATGCTATATAGGTACCCCCAGGTGCTTGTACCCTCTGTGAGCTTTGTTACTATTCATTTACTGCCAAGGACCATTGATGACACTTAGGGGCAGATTTACATAGGGTCGAACATCGAGGGTTAATTAACCCTCGATATTCGACTGCCGAATGTAAATCCTTCAACTTCGAATATCGAAGTCGAAGGATTTAGGGCAAATAGTTTGATCGAACAATCAAACGAAATATCATTAGATCGAACATTTGAATCCTTTGAATCATTAGATTCAAAGGATTTAAATCCATCGATCAAACGATTTTTCTTCGACCTAAAAATTGGTAGAAAGCCTATAGGGACCTTCCCCATAGGCTAACATGGCACCTCGGTAGGTTTTAGATGGCGAAGTAGGTGGTCGCAGTTTTTTTTAAAGAGACAGTACTTCGACTATCGAAAATACGCCATCTCGAATAGTCGAACGATTTTTAGTTCGAAACGTCATAGTCAAAGGTCAAAGTAGCCACAAAAAAAAAAAAATTTGAATTTCGACGTTTTTTTCCCCTCTATTCCTTCATTCGAGCTAAGTAAATGGACCCCTTTCAGTACAAGTAGTATCAACCAAATAAAAAAGAAGTATTGAATGTACAGTATGATAAGTAAGATAACTGTGGTACCTTTTATCAGTTGCACACAAACTTGAAGACCCTTCGGAGGTTAGTAATCAGTACTGAAAGAAGGGACAAGGGAAAATGAATTTGGGTTGAGATCAGTACTAGGGATGTAGCGAACGTCGGAAAAAAAGTTCGCGAACATATTCGCGAACTTGCGCAAAAATGCGAGCGGTTCGCGAACGGTTCGCGAACCCCATAGACTTCAATGGGAAGGCGAACTTTAACATCTAAAAAAGACATTTCTGGCCAGAAAAATGATTTTAAAGTTGTTTAAAGGGTGCAACGACCTGGACAGTGGCATGCCAGAGGGGGATCAAGGGCAAAAATGTATCTGAAAAATCTGCCTGTGTGTGCTTGGAAGAGATAGTGTAGGGGGAGAGCTGTTAGTGATTTCAGGGACAGATGATAGTAAGTTTGCTGGCTAGTAATCTGCTTGATACTGCTCTGTATTGGAACAAAAAAATAAATAAAAGCAGTCCTTACAAGGACTACTGTTATTGCAGCAGTCAGCAGATGAGATCAGAAGCAGGACAGCTGCCCACTGCAGCTACATACAGAGCACTGCAGTAGAAGGTAGATTACTAGCCAGCAAAGCTACCTAAGCTTAAATGTCCCTCAAACCCCTGCAGACTTCTGTCCCTCCAATAACAGAGCAGTATCAAAACGATTACTAGCCAGCAAACTTTCAACTGTCCCTGAAATCACTAACAGGCAGCAGCTCTCTCCCTACACTATCTCTTCAGCACACACAGGCAGAGTGAAAAAACGCTGCAGGGCTTCGGTTTTTATAGGGAAGGGGAGTGGTCCAGGGGAGAGCTTCCTGATTGGCTGCCATGTACCTGCTGGTCTGGGGTGAGAGGGCAAAAAAAAGCGCCAACAATGGCGAACCCAAAATGGCGAACGTCGCGCGACGTTCGCGAACTTCCGGCAAGCGCGAACACCTGATGTTCGCGCGAACAAGTTCGCCGGCGAACAGTTCGCGCCATCTCTAATCAGTACCAAAGCAATTAAAAGAGTGCATCACAGGGGCACAAAGGATAATTTTGCAGATATTTAAAGCTGTGCTGCTACTTATAATAGATAGCCGAGTGAATTTAGTAGAGAGCACTTTGTTTCTTGATTAATGGTGCAGAAATAATCATTGGCCAATAGTGTAGGGCAGCAATCCTCAACCAGTGGCTTGAAGCATCATGTTGCTGAAAACCCCATTAGATGTTGCTCACAGTGGCCTCAAAGTAGGTGCTTATTTTTGAATTCCTGACTTGAAGGCAAACTGTAGGTGCATAGAAACTATGCATGCTGCCAAACAAAGCTTCCAGTAGTCAATTGAAGCCCTTAATTGGCACCCCCAAGAACTTGTTCACCTTTTATTTACATGTGGCTCATGGGTAAAAAAAGGTTAGAGATCCCCAGTGTAGGACAACGAGTGTAATGAACCATTCATCTAGAAAGCAGCCGCATTGCTAGTTACAATGGTTTTCTTAATAAAATGTTTGCTTCAAAGACTCTTAACTAAAACTTATAACTGTAATTGGTGGCTTCCTCAACTGTATTAATCCGGTTGGAAAGGAATATGTGGGTGGATTGTGACAGATAAACAGTCTGTCTCACAAACACCAGTATGAAGAAAACCATTTATGTGCATATATGTGTTACTTACCCCTTAGCCTCTAACATATTGACTACATTGCCTTGCCTACTTTTCCTACTGTTTCATGCAACTTTATAGCAGTTGTCATTTTTACATGGCTATGTCTCAGCGTTCATGAGAAAAAAATTAGAGCATGCCATTGCATATTCTGGCACCTTTCTTTAGGAATATATTATACAGTACAGTAAATCTAAAATACAAGGGCAGGAACACGCTGAGACCTTTAATGAGATCACTCAACAGTTGCTTGGTCTTGTTTTATAACTTTCTCTTTATCAAATGGTTACTCTTTCAGTCGCATTCATGTTCATTTATCATGCGCTTTGTGTTTTTTAGAGGTCTAATAAGACTATGCTCACCAAGTTCAATTAAAGCTATATGTTGACATTAATTATATCCAAATGGCAGATGTGAATAAATCTTAGATAGCTCTGCCTTCCAGCCAGCCTGGGCCTTTCTTACCAGCAGATGTTGAATTCTTTAAATAAATGAGGTGTTCTAGTGTAAAGTGAACTCATTGTGCTGGGTTTCTTTCTTTCTTTCTTTCTTTCTTTCTTTCTTTCTTTCTTTCTTTCTTTCTTTCTTTCTTTCTTTCTTTCTTTCTTTCTTTCTTTCTTTATTTCTTTCTTTCTTTCTTTCGTTCTTTCTTGCTGTAATTATACATATCAAAGATGAAACCCCAAATCCACTGGCCCCTTCTTCATTTCTGTGTAAGATAGCTGTAAAAAGAAAGATGAATCAGCTTTATTAAAATACTAGATAGTAATCTAGAACAGTCAAATGCAATTATCCATTTAAAAGAACCGCATTTATGTAACAATTTTATTGCTTAAGAAACTCCACTATACGTTAGGGCCACAAGTTGCAGTGATTTCATCATATTAGGAAGCAATATGAATGCATGCTGGAGGAGTCTTATACTTTACACCTGCCCAAAGGTTTTGTTGAAATTTGATGACCCTTGTGCCCCATTACTGTACATTGGTATTAAGGCCTTCCGCAATGAGGGGACCCCCTACAATTGCTAGGTAAAAAGCAATTATGCAGCATGGAATTGTTTTGAAATACAGATGTGGAATTTTTTATTTTTTAGAAATGGAATACACAACATTCTGGTTGTTCAGATATAGCTCAACTGAGTACAAGGTTAAAATATACCATGCATGTTTTAATCTTTAAAAGTCCAATTAAGGGGATAAGGTAAAGGCACTGACCTAGCCATGCACCAGCAGTAATACAAATGGACACCAATTCCTTGTTTGCTGCAAGAGGGGTGCTCCCAATATTTATTCCATGGTGCTCCAGAACACCATGGAACAAATTTTGGGAGAACCCCGTTTGCAGCAAGCAAGGTATTGGTGTCCATTTCTTCATTTTTTAAATATTTATCCAGGGAATATTTATCCAGGTGAACCACTGTGGGCATTGGTTCAGACTAATGAGCAATTTATAAAGATAATGATGCCAATTTTACTGACCTTTATAAATGTATTAGGGCCCAACAATTAGAACCTACAGATTTATTTATGTTTATCAAAGGTCGAAGTGAAAATTCAAAGTAAAAAAATTCAAATTTGGAGATATTTTTTGTGTACATCGACTAGGGAATAGTTCAAAATTCAATTTGAATTTGATGACCATTCGCCACCTTAAACCTGACAAATTGTTGTTTTAGCCTATTGGAGACCTCCTAGAACCTATTTGGGTCGAGTTTTGTTTTAAAAAATACTTTGAATCAAATTCGATCGAATAAGATCTTACTTTGATTTGAACGATCGAATACAGCTTATTCACACACACAAAAATAAAAATACATTTCGGTTTATTCGAATTCCGAAGTTATGGGAGTTCAAAAAAACTCCCATTACTTCGAAATATAATAATTTTAAGAATAACTTTTAATTTTTAGAATATAATGTATAAATTTATGAATAATCAATAACCCTTATCATAATTACTATTATGCGCAGTAGAAAAAAAAATTACTAAAGGATGGCATGACAACCCAACCTAAACATTATTAGGCACATATCTATGAGTCAAGCTTTTAGAACAAGTTGAAAATCCTTGTTCTAAGGGTGTATGACAAGATATTTTACTGAACTACAAATGCTACCTACTCAATATCAACACACACTTGACAATCTCTCTGAGTAGTATTTTGTTTACTTCTCCCAGTTGTCACCACAAGGATCCATAGAAAGCAACTGAAGGGCATGATCTACTTTTGTAGGGATACAAAAAGTTGAATAAACAAATAATATAAAAGGAACTCTTACTTTTAAAATGTTCTCTGGGGCTGGTTGAAAGGTTTTGTTCTTGTTTCTTTCTGATGTTCAAAAAATAAAGGTTTAAAAGCAAAAAATCACAGAGATTCAAACTTGTATTCTGAATTCAATTATATTAGAAGAAAAAAATCAAAGTGGAAATACGTTGTATTTAATGAGCTGTAAACATTTCTTAAACAATGACCTTTGCCTTCAGTTTTATACAAATTAAATTAATTTGGTGCGGAGCCAAAATAGAAATAGTAGTACAACAAGGTGACTTGCTTTCATGTACTCCGTGCTTCTATTTTTTTGTGTTTTGCTGCCACATTTGCAATATTTGTCCATGTCTTTCACTCCTGCCATTTTTTTCCATGGAGACTCTAAACTCAAGCTAATTATTCAATTTAGGGGTTATCTGATGTTTATCTAATGTTGGGTTTATCTTTTTTAACACTAAGGGGCAGATGTATTAAGGGTCGAATATCGAGGGTTAATTAACCCTCGATATTTGACTGGCGAATTAAAATCCTTCGACTTCGAATATCAAAGTCGCAGGATTTTGCGCAAATACTTTGATCGAACGATCGAAGGAATAATCTTTCGATCAAATGATTAAATCCTTCGAATCAAACGATTCGAAGGATTTTAATCCATCGATCGAAGGATTATCCATCGATCAGAAAAAACTTGGAAAGCCTATAGGGACCTTCCTTGTAGGCTAACATTGACTTCGGTAGCTTTTAGGTGGCGAACTAGGGGGTCAAAGTTTTTTCTTAAAGAGACAGTACTTCGACTATCGAATGGTCGAATAGTCGAACGATTTTTAGTTAGAATCGTTCGATTCGAAGTCGAAGTAGCCAATGCGATGGTTGAAGTAGCCTAAAAAAACATTTGTAAATCGAACTATTTTTCCTCTATTCCTTCACTCGAACTTAGTGAATGGGCCCCTTGTTGTTTTAGTTCCACTAAACTAAAGATTGTTTTAGGGTTCACAATTAAGAGTTTTTTTCTTTTTCTTAGAATTTTCGTCCCATGTTTGTTGTACTAGTCATTAGTGAACAATGGGGTACAATTTGTTGCACTTACTTTTGCCTTCAATGATTCTTACCAGAGTTAAGACATCTTTATACTTTCATGATAAAAGTAGCTTTTTTGACAGTGGTGCTGGAAAATTGGTTTTTGAGCCAGAAAAGGCACTAGTAAAAATGCCAACAACATTTGTGAATTTCTCAAAGCATTTTTGGCCTCAGGAAGAAATGCCCTTTGACTCCTGTATTTGTCAAGTGCAAAAAAAAAAAAAAAAGCAGAGAAAAATGGCCATTTGCCACAAGAATAAACACAGACAATAAAATGCCCATTGATTGTGATGAATTATGTAACGATTCTGGCACAATTTGGAAAAATGTTCAGCATTTTTGTACATTTTTCAACAAAGCGAACACTCATCACTGCTTCTTACCATTTTATGGAGGAGCAAGTTCTCTCTAACTTTTAAGAACTAAGGTTCTTTCAGAGTTGTTATTGGAGGCAGGAATTCTCTGAAAAACATACATTTTATTATCTTTGTTGCTGAACTGTGCATGGTAGGCTATATATATTTGAATTAGGGTTTAGCCAGTTTTGGTATCCAGAGAAATTGTGGGATATTTTAGTCATTTAGAAGACCATATAATCATGATCCACACAGATTATGTCGTTTTTTTTTTTATAGAAAACATTTGTTCATGTAGGGAGAATTCTCTTTATTTACTCTTAACTTAAGTTGATATTTGAATGGAACATGCCATATTACTCACCACAGAAGATACAAACTCTAATTACTCAGAACAGTGAAATCATTTTTATGATGGCAAGTAATGCTGTTCTCTCTGGAGAATTAATCTTCCAGTACAAACTCTGTGAGCTTCAATTCAGATGTATAAATGCAAATATGCTCATAGGGTATGCAGACATAACTGTATATTTTATTTTATATTTTCTATGTAAAAGAATAAAAAAATATCCTACACGTCATGTACAACGCTTCCAATTTATAGCAAATGCTAAAAGAAAGGTAGAACATGGAATAGAACATTCAAAGGTTGTTGAGAACAAAATGCAGTCTAGTAGAGAACAAGAGGGCATGTGGCTAGTAGGCTTGAGACAATAAGGTCAAAACAATTTGGCCTTGAGGAAAACCAGATTTTTTTAACAAGATGGTAATAGATATCATCAATTGCTCTTTACCCATGTTAAAATAATTCCTTTTAGACTAATTTGACAATGAATGAACAACACTCTTAGATTTTTTTTCAATTAATTAAAATTTCTTTTAGTGATTCTAAATGAGAAAACCATTAAAAAAATTCCATGGTATAAAAATATAGTAAAACTTTCAGAATTATTTGCTTCTTCAATGATGATGAATAGGCTACCATCTGTTTTAAAACACAGACAATATTGATCTAAGGTTGATAGAAATGACCCATAATGTCCTTCCAATTTTCTTAACTTGATTTACTCCCATGGGAGCCAATCACAAATGTATCACCTAATTTGAAGCCCTATTGATTAACACATATGAGTAGATTTGGGCCATTGGCACACTTGTCTCAAGAGAAATATTTCCAAAGAATTGTGCATCATAATCCTTTTCTCAAAAGATATCCATTACATTTGGGGCACAATAATGTTTTGTATTGTCACTCTTTAGCACAACATATTATGTAACATTTTATAAGTGTATTTTTTGGTATGAACCAAAATAAAAGTTGTATTTTATTTCTCTATACAAATATCATAAACAATTAAAATATTTTGTTTGAGGAAAAAATAAGTATAAGTGTTATTCTTAGCAAGGCTTCCTTCCATTTTATGTATTAGAGACTACATGGGCAAACATGGGCATGTTTTCTGCGTATGAAAAAAATTGCAAATATATATTTACCCTCACTACTGAAAAGCTGAAAGCTTTAGTTAAGTAAAAAAAATCCACCAACAACAAATTATCACATAAACTAAAATTTCAGTAGGTAGAAATTTACCTTGTTGCAATGTCAATGTGGCACTGAGTAGTAAAATAGAAAGAGCCAACATGAGATCATAAGGATGCAAACTCCACATTTATGTCTCCATCACTTTTAAGGATATAGAGGTGGATATATTTTGGGTTGCCATAAAATAACTCTATTCTTTTCTGTCTAGCAAGAATTCCACAGTGTTCTTAGCATGCCTCTGTTTTGAACAGGTTAACCTCCAAAAGAGGAAATTCCTGAGACCTGGTAGAGACCTGGTTATAAAATAATTATAATACAGCAGTTTTCTATAGTATTATTAAGTTATCAATTTCACATTTTTAAAAGTGCCCAATGATGGCCTTATGTAGGGTGAAAAAAGGAGTTGGGTAAGCCAAAGTCCTGGAAAGATCTGAAAATATGATTTATGGTTCCATATTCAATGTATTTGTATCTCAGGAGCCAGTGTGGAAAGATCAAAGTAGCCGTTTTTCAACTGATGAGTCTCTGCCTGAACCCCTAGTGGATATTGGTCACCATCTGTAAATCTATGTGTTAACCTTAATCTAATGAATTAAACATATTATTGTATCTATTCTGTTAACCATGTTTTTACTGGAAGCTGTAATTCAATGAAAATGCAACAAGAAGAGCTTACAGCTATAGATCTTTTCTTTGACCAATTGAGCCAAGTCAACTGCCCCCTGGAGGCCCATAAACTAAAGTCAAATCAGTGAAAGCATATAACTCTGCAGACCTGTCCATCTGTGTTCTAGACATATGCTATTATATCAGGCTGAGGAATGTAAATCTCATAGGAACTGAACATTATTCATTCCTGCGGACACTACCCCTGAAAATGAAACTTTTGTTAAATAATTACTCTTCCATTGGCACCTTTTATCAAAAAAAATATTGTATTTGCATTTTTGAAACTTGTGTTTTTCTGAAAACGATAAAAAAAAGTACCAAACAAAAACGAGAACTAAAATCCATGTTAGATACAGTATACATGATGTTAAAATAAGTCAATGTAAAATAATTTTTAAAACAATGTAATTCATGCATACATATTTATAAAAAAATATTTAAGGTTAAAATTAATGGGAACATTTAAATATAAATATAATATCATAAAAATATTTATACAATATGTATATTTACAAATACATATAAATATCCCTGAAATACCCCTAAATTACCTACATGTAATGAATTTTAATAATAGTAGCTTTAGGAAAGAAATGGTAGTTTATATGAAGATACATTTATTTTTCTTGAAGGTTGTTCAACCACATCTAGATGAATCCAAATAAATTAGCTTATCTTTATTTAAAAGCATTCAACCATGGGCCAATGTTGACGTCATCAGACCACTTAACTGAGGCAGTATTGTCAAATTTTTTCATCTATATGGAAATACCATCACTTGAATGAGCAAATCAGAATATTAAGTGAGAGAAAGGTCACTTAAGTGGCTGATAATGGTATTACTGCAACCTGAAAGTAAGGCCAAAATCAGGTATAACAGTGTGTCCATATTGTTTCACATATTGCTGACTAGAGATGAGTGAATTTTTTTTACCATGCATGGCTTTGGCATAAAAAGTTTTTTGAAACAGCTTCACCAAGTGGTCAGTTTCACATACAACAAAAAAGAATTGCAGTACAAAATAAAAATGCACATGTCATATTACTATATCTTCGCCTTGCACATTAACCAATGGGATTTGAGAACCCAGATATTATCTGTTGGTTGTTGGATGTATTAGTTGTGCCTGTGTTTGTAAGCTAGTAATTAGTGATGGGCGCATTTCCCGCGAAATTCGCAAAACGGTGAAAAATTTGCGAAACGTCGCCGATGTCTCGTCCAAAAAACGGTCGTCAGCATTAATTTTTTTTACGCTGGCAATTTTCGCGGCCATTTTGCAAATTTTTCTGCCGACGGTGAATCGCGCAAATTCGCCGCAAATTCACACCTGGCGAATAAATTAGCCCATCACTACTAGTAATACATAAAATATAGATGGTACTGTACTTAATCTGCCATATAGTTACTAGGGGGTCCATTTACTAAGAATCAAATTTCGATTTCCCCCCCCCCCCCACAAAATTGTGGTTTTTAAAAAATTTTACAATCTCTAAAACTTCAAGATTTATTAAGTGTAAAAATCTTATAGAAACCTCATAGAAAACATCACCAGGTAAAAGGTGTTGAGGTCCTATAGAAGTCCATGGGAGCTGTGCTGATCCTGTTGGACTGTTTTAAATCAATTCAGACTTTTGGAGGTTTAGTCATGGCTTCAAAAATGTCTAAAACCACTTAAATCCAACCTTTGATAAATAGGTAATGTCAAAAATTACAGACATGTTTTTAAGAGATTGGCAACATGGGAGCCTTTTTGTTCTACTGATAAAACCGTTGTAGCCTAGTGGATTGGAGGTCCTCTAACAATACAGGGTATGTGTGTAACAGTAAACTAAGCAAAACATTTTGCCTTTCCATTGACTCCAAAGCAATTTGGTACATTTTGATGCTGGCCTGAAAATATTTACGCAAATTGAAACATGGCAGATGTGATCAACACAGTCAACAAGACTTGAACATGAGGAAAAAATGTTTTAATGGCAGCCCAAAAACAAAAGAAAGGTGACGGGAAAAAAATCCCAAATGCTACAAAAAACAAACAACAAAAAAGTCGCCCATGGACTTTAATGTGTTTTTTAAAATTTTTTGCATTTACACAAATTTTCCAATAGTTTTGCAAATTTTTCAATGGAATGGGACAAATTCGCTCATCACTATTGCCGACATTTTAACACAGAATTTTAACACAGAATATTGTCACAAGCTGGAAAGTTTGCTCTTAGTGATGGGCAAATTTATTCAGCAGGCGCGAATTTGCAGAGAATTTCCATGTTTCGCCTCCATTCAAATAAATTCGCGAAACGGGCAAGATAATTTTGACGCTGATGATAATATAAGGCATGCCCATTGACTTTCATGCAATTGAACAAAATACGCTCAAATTGTTGCCAAATTTGTACATTAAGTGGCCTTGAGGATTTCATTCTGTGGGCAGAAGCCTTTCACTATTCCCTAATACCATTAAAATTAGATTAAATATGAATTAAATATGAATTCATGCTCATGGCCTTGCAGTGAAGGAGTAATTGAAAGTGCACTGACCAATGTGCATATCAAATGTACATTAATTCATTGACTTACAAAAGCTAAAATGCTTTTTATGAAGTGTCAAGGCTTTAGGGTTTGCAGAAGCATGAACATAAAAGGCTCATTTATGCCATTGCCTCTACATAGTGACAACATGACTTGGGGACACTAACAGCGAAAGTGAACCAATGAGAATTTCTTAAGGGGATTGACTACTTAGAAGTAACATTGACTAAAGAGGTAATTTAGAAAGAAGAAGATTGCAAAGTGCACTTAATCTGAAAAAAAAAAATGTTCCCATTATAACATTGGTATTGTTGGGCATTTTCATTGCAGTCAAGTGGATATTAAAGGGTTTACATTGTAAAAATAATTCTCAAATCGAGTTCTCTATGCATTATTTTACAAACCTAAAACAAGTCTATTATTTTAACCCAAATTTAGTTTGATTTTCCTTTAAAAAACAAACAAACAAATGTTTGTTTCAGTTCTTAAAACACCAACCGACAGTTTAAAGTCAATGGCAAAGGTTATTGATGAATAGAAAAGACAATTAATCAAGAAATCTGCTTTTTAAAGGAGATGATTAGAATTAAAATGGAGGTCATACTTACTGCAATGCCATTCCAATCAATTTTAATCTTTTGTCTTTAATTTGATTTAACAAATACATCTGATTAATTATTTACAGAGGGGATTGGATTCTAGTTGTGAGGCAGGAGGACGGGTTCTTGAAAGAAAACACAGGTTCACAATTTGCTTAAGTCTAATCGGTCCATGAGTGGGTCTAAAGCCTCTATCTATCTATCTATCTATCTATCTATCTATCTATCTATCTATCTATCTATCTATCATCTATCTATCTATCTATCTATCTATCTATCATCTATCTTTCCATCTATCTTTCTATCTATCTATCTATCTATCTATCTATCATCTATCTATCTATCTATCTATCTATCATCTATCATCTATCCATATATTTTTCTATTGATCCTTGATCTATGATCTATCTATCTATCTACCATATAACATGGTCAACAACTACAGGTAGGTTATGTTACAGACTTTACAATATAACATATTGTTAATAATGCATGATGCTCTATAGATAATGTGTTCATTTCAATATATATAACAGGACATTTATTCAAAAATTTACATCCTAGTGATAATTAATCTCATTTGAATTGGCTTATATTTTGTGAACAGGAAATCATATAACTGTCAGCCTCTTGTCACCCTAGAGAGGCTGTAATTGCTGAATATGAAAGCCTACTCCTTGGCTTCTCTTGGTATGTACTATTTTAATTAATTTCTGTTTCAAGGGGATGGTCCTGCTTTATGGCTGAGATTCTAGCTTCTGTATACCAGAGCATTCTGTCCCAGTGGCTGCACAGATCCTATTTGATCCCCATTGTAAGCAGCAGTCCTGTCCTGCTTTATCGCAGCTGAGATTCTAGCTATCTGTATAACAGAGCATTCTGTCCCAGTGGCTGCACAGATCCTATCTGATCCCCATTGTAAGCAGCAGTCCTGTCCTGCTTTATGGCAGCTGAGATTCTAGCTATCTGTATAACAGAGCATTCTGTCCCAGTGGCTGCACAGATCCTATCTGATCCCCATTGTAAGCAGCAGTCCTGTCCTGCTTTATGGCAGCTGAGATGTATAACAGAGCATTCTGTCCCAGTGGCTGCACAGATCCTATCTGATCCCCATTGTAAGCAGCAGTCCTGTCCTGCTTTATGGCAGCTGAGATTCTAGCTATCTGTATAACAGAGCATTCTGTCTCACTGGCTGCACAGATCCTATCTGATCCCCATTGTAAGCAGCAGTCCTGTCCTGCTTTATGGCAGCTGAGATTCTAGCTATCTGTATAACAGAACATTCTGTCCCAGTGGCTGCACAGATCCTATCTGATCCCCATTGTAAGCAGCAGTCCTGTCCTGCTTTATGGCAGCTGAGATGTATAACAGAACATTCTGTCCCAGTGGCTGCACAGATCCTATCTGATCCCCATTGTAAGCAGCAGTCCTGTCCTGCTTTATGGCAGCTGAGATTCTAGCTATCTGTATAACAGAACATTATGTCCCAGTGGCTGCACAGATCTTATCTGATCCCCATTGTAAGCAGCAGTCCTGTCCTGTTTTATAACTTGTAATGAATCTTTGAGTTACTTGTTATAAATAACTAGAACTCATCTATTACATATCTATCTATCTATCTATCTATCTATCTATCTATCTATCTATCTATATATCTATCATCATCTATCATATAGCTAACTATATATAGATATATCGATTCCTACTGATGATAAATACTAGTTATTCATAACACCACTCCAAACGAGGTAACAATATAATGGATGTCTGGATACAGAATAAACTCCTAGATGTGTATATTTTAAGTTGAAGACACCATCAAATCAATCTGACCAATACATTGGTCCATTAGAGTAGAAAAATCTGGCCAATTTTTGCTTTGTGTCTTTTGCCACAAAATGATCTGAATGGACTATTTGTTATGTATCAATAGGAAGATAATCAAGCACGAGTGAAATCAGGTTTCATACATGGTCATTGACTGAGCAGATGCCGCCCCTTCAACATTGAGGTTAAGACATTCGGTCTGACGTCTCAATTAACAGATATATTCAACTTATTAAGCCCACCATTTCTCCTAAGGGTTGATCAGTTTGCCAATGGTCATCAGTAGACTGCAACAGGGTAGGAATTATTTTATATTACTTTTTTGATTGTCCTAAATTTGCAAATTTTGCGAAATGTGCATAGAAATGTTTTCCTATGTGTACATATATTGCAAAGATTACACCGTAAAAAAATATATAAAAAAATATCTTTCTTTTCCTACACCAATCCCAGGTTTGTACTTGGAATTCAGCTGATTATTATTCAGATCACCTCAGTGAAGGTGTATGAAGTCTGCTCAGTCTATTAGCTCTTCAGAGAGAAGAACAATTGTCAAGTGTGAAGCCCAAAGCAAGCTTTACGCTAACATGACTACCTGCTGTTACAGCTCAAAGGATTGTTGCACATATGACATTTTCTGAATGGCACCTTAAAGTTATTACAAATTTATCTCCCGGGATGAAAACGTTCCGTAATGAAAACCTAGCTATATATTCAGGGTTATTCTCTAAAATGAGCAGGACAATTAGGTGAGTAAAGGAAGTCCACATAATTATGCTATCTTGCCGTCATAATTTCCATGAGTTATGGTGAACAGAGTAAGCTGGGGTTTGTATTGCTTTAATGACAGCAGTGACATTTTCAAAAATGTCATCTTCCATACCGATGTATTTCTTCACGTACATTATATTTTTACAAATAGGATATCAGAGCATGTTACAGATTGTACACACGACCCTAAAAAAAAGAGAAAAATTGTTCAATTCACATTAATTTTTTCCAGTAGCCAAAGGGCAAATGTAGTATATCTATATCTAAAAAGTACACAGTGATAATAAATAAATCTCAAGTGCTTAGGTTTTTCAATAGACTGTTGGGATGAGGTCTCCGTTTGAAGTTTGAGTTTGTTACTGCTGAGGGAGACAAGTTAAGTGCTTCCTCTAGAAAGTTATTTTTTAAGGAGCTTTGAGAAAACGATTTGTGTAGGAGCTTTCCTGATGCAAGGAGGTAGAGCATTTTAGAGGCTTGGTGCAATCAGGGAACAAGGTTTTATTCAGTTTTAGTGAGCTGTTTTGTCATGAGATTTTCCAGAGCTGAATACAGGGCCTGGAAGTGAGTGTATGGAGAGATGAGAAGGGAGTGTATGGAGAGATGAGAAGGGAGTGTATGGAGAGATGAGAGGGTAGTATATGGATTGATGAAAAGGGAGTGTATGGAGGGATGAGAAAGGAGTGTATGGATAGATGAAAAGGGAGTCTATGGAGAGATGAGAAAGGAGTGTATGGATAGATAAGAAGGGAGAGTATGGAGGGGTGAGAAGGGAGTGTATGAAGAGAAGAAAAGGGAGTGTATGGAGGGATGAGAAAGGAGTGTATGGATAGATGAAAAGGTAGTGTATGGAGAGATGAGAAAGGAATGTATGGATAGATGAAAAGGGAGAGTATGGAGAGATGAAAGCAGATACTTAGAAGGGAGCAGAACAATGCAGGACACCCGTTTACTGGGATCCAAGAGAGACTGTAGTAGTAGTGGGGTGGTGATTGCAGAGGGTGAAGAAAAGATTCAAGGAGACCAGCTAGTAATAGATTGCATTCATCTATACTGGAGAATATCAAATCAGAGTTTTAGCAGTAGGGGACAGAGGAAGGCAAATGTGTGCATAGAAAGAAGTGACATGTTCTGGTTAGGAATCCAATGTGGTCAGAGAAAGTAAGCGAAGGGTATAAAGTGACACCCAGATGCCTGACTGAATGCCGAGTGACATTGACTGTTAAAAGGAAGTAGGGGTCAGGTTTAGGTGGGAATATCAACAATTACATCTCAGGCATGTACATTTTCAAGTGGCGAGCAGTCATCCAAGATTCTACTGCAGTGAGACACTCCATGACTTTAGTCTGAATGGCAGGGCTAAGAAAGAAGAGGAAAGGGAAGTTGTGTGTCATCTGCATAAAGGGAGAAAGAGAAAAAGGCTCTAATACAGACCCTTGGGACACACCAACAGAGAGGTTAACTGTTTGTGAGGTGGTTTTTAGATACACCTTTGTTTTATTGCATGGAAAGATGTGGTATGTAGGGAAACACATTTATTATGGCAGGTTTACCTAAATGAAGGCCCATCTTCCAGTAAATATTTCTTGCTTCCTGTATGACAAAGAGTTCTGTAAAAGTTTCTACAATATATATTGCATCCATATGTCATTATAAGCTGACCCAACAGACAATTACTGTATATTGGAGACACACCATAGAAAAGAAAATATTCAGGGCAATGTGTTGGGACAATATGTTCCAAGAACAACATTTTGGAAACAATAGCTCTTACATGGAGTGCAAAGCAACACTGATGTAATTACAGTATATAAGCAAATATCAGATTCATTGCTATGGAATTCTGGACAGGAACCAACTTTGCACATCCTACAGAAAACCTTTAAATAGAACTTGAGCATTAAAATTAACAACAAGCTCTTCCATGCCAGGCGATGTACATATAGACAGCGCAGAGAAACAAAATAGATGGTGGTTCAAATGACTGATTTGTGGCTACAGGTTACTTAGTCAGTTGACAAACATAGTCTCTTTATATGCCAATGGCATTTTTGGCACCTAGAGTCCAAGGTGAGATTGTTGGCCATCTAGGTGAAAAAGTTCTATCCTGGGAAATTCTTACCATGTCTTTATAATACTTGTGTTCTGACGGAACACTACATGAAGCACACTACATCAGTCCATTCATTAGGAATCAGTGACAGCTTCAGAACAAATCCTGACAAGTGTTGAAAACTCAATTATTTTCAAGAATAAAGTTGTTGAGAATTTCACAGCCTACTGGGGTATTAGTATAATAAAGATTGAGTCGTGGGTCTTATGCATAACACCATTATACACCATCCATTATAAAGAATTGTAATCCTATGTATTACACTACAATTACTTGTATTCTCTATTTGCCAGCAATTTTGAAGCACTCATATTGAATTTATAGTGATGTACTTTTATTATGTTACATCAAACTATGAACCTCTTGTTTATAGAAACTATAGTATTTGTTTGACTTGTAACCATAGTTGTAATTTTAGTAGAGAAATGATGGGCGAATCTGACCCATTTTGTTTCACAGAAATTTTGCTAAAAACAACACAACGTTTTTTGTTTTTTTTTATGCCCAACAATTTTTTTTCACCAATTGTCTATGGGCCTCATTTGCGCGGTGAAACTTGGAGATAATTTTCATTCATCGCATTTTAATAATGTTTTTCATAATATGAATGTGAATCTATCTTTTTGTATTTCATCTTGCCACTTAGCACCCAATGTGATGTGGAATATACTGCAATAGCTAGGGGCAGATTTACTAAGCTCGAGTGACGGTTCGAATATCAAAAAGTTCGAATTTTGAAATAAATTTTTGGGTACTTCGACCATCGAATAGGTTATATTCGACCATTCAACTTCGATTCTAATATTCAAAGTAAAAATCGTTCGACTATTCAACCATTCGATAATCAAAGTACTGTCTATTTAAAAAAAAACTTGACTTCATACTCTGCCAAATTAAAGCTACCGAAGTACAATGTTAGCCTATGGGGACCTTCCAGAGCACTTTTCTAATTTTTTTTGGTTGAATACAAATCCTTTCGATCGATTGCTAAAAATTGTTCGGATCATTCTATTCGAACGATTTAATCGTTTGATCGAACGATTTATATTCGATCGTTATATCGATCAAATACGGTAAAAATCCCTCAACTTCTATATTCAAAGTCGAGGGATTTCAATTTGAGGGATTTTTTAACTTTGAAATTCGACCCTTAGTAAATCTGCCCCTTAATGGTTTGTTAATTTCCTCTTTTTACTGGAAATACTAGAACATTCTACAAACTGTTGGATCTAACTATTCAAGAGGAAATAAAGGGACATTTTTTTGTTGCAAAAATGTGTTTTGGAAAAGTAAACCCAAAAACTTCAGTAATTATAGCTAGAAATGTTGTATATTATGTTCTGAATTTTACTGCACCAGTCTAAAGGTTCACTAATGACTAATGATGCTTTTATTTTGATAATATTGTATACAGTATACACATTTTATTGTTAGTCGGTCCATAAGCTTAGATAACTGACAGCAAACAAGCCCATGTGCAGTAAAAAATAGAAAAGAAGATGGAGAGCTACTGGAGGTGTGGATGCAAACTGCAACACTTTGACCCTACAATTCCAGATTGATCTCATCGTGTATACAGGTCCATCAAGTCCATTGGTCCCAGAGTGTGTACAGGTCCATCAAGTCCATCTTTCTTCTCTTGTCATTCAAATAATAGTACAGGCCAATCAGGTTCATCTTTCTTCTCTTGTCATTCAAATAATAGTTTGTAAGATTTATGATGGAAATGGAGCCTGCAGTGTATAAAAAGACTTTAAAAGAATTGTGGACAAGGTCCTGTTAACATCCATTGACTACAAACCATATATTTCACTTTGAGATCTACCTTCGAGGCTTCAGTAGACAAAAAGAGACCTGGAAAGAACTAAATTCCATGTATTCATGCTTTGAGCTTTGCAGGACCTTATGGCACCTGATGGGGGGGATGTCCAATTCACTCACTGCTTTATCAATCTCTGGCTTCAGGTGTTTAGGTCATAAATTGCCTCTTCCATATTATAGAATGTGTGCTACAGTTATTTTGGTTGTAAACTATAAGCTTCTCTTCATTTTAAGTGCATTTTATTTTAAGGTCCAATTCTGCATTTGAGTTTTTTTGACAGTTCTGCTTCCTACTGACCTAATGCTCTCAGGGTTGAACTGGGCTGACAGGAGACTGGAAAAAAACTTGGTGGGCCCCAACCCTTGTGGGTCCCACTGACCCAGGACCACACGCTGCTCTGGAGACTTTGGATGCTCATCCCCGTCCCACCCTGATCATGGCATGGGCGCAAGTAGAGGTACACATTGCATTGAAAGGGGCGAGGGGAGGCATTAAAAAGTTCTTCTCTACGGGTAACACTCAGACTGTTCTTGAGCATTAACTGCCTGCCTGCTGAAGTGTATATTGTTTGCAGAACATCAAAACAACCGGGAATTTTGGATCCCCATGGACATGGTTTTCCCCAAAATATCCCAACATTTTCGATTTTTTTTCTCTGTTAAATATTCAGTTACTTTTTCACTCTGTAGAAGTGCCCTTTTTTGACTGCAGCTGTGAGAAATGCATCTAAGGACCCTCACCTCCCGCTAAATATTTTGGAAAGTGTCAGAAAAATCACTTGTATATTGTCCTACTGTTCAGCGTATTGTGGCATTGTATTATGAGCAAAGCCACAGAAAAAAAAATATTGCTATTTATTTATTTATTTTTTATTCAGAGATTGACATGTTTAATTGCTGTTCATCGTGCCTGTGATTTGATTACTGGCATTCTCCTGATTAAACTGGGTGCATTAAAGCGCTGTTAAAATGATAACCACAGTTGAAGTATAAGTGGGTGTGACAAGATGACTAACCCTAATTGGAGATAAAATATGCCTATTATCTTGTGCTATAAATGGACCCATATAATTGTGAACTTCGGCGAGCAAGAAGTGATTAACAAGAGCTGTGTTAAAATGATTTCCAGATCTGTGATCATTGGGTTTCAGTATCTTGCCTTGAGTTATTAAGAGAAAATATTTATTTACGTCTTTGGTCTAAACCATAATCAGCAGCAGCTCCAGAAGCCTGTGACTTGATTTACACCGCCTGGTTGGTAACAATATGCTACAACTCTATATCACTGCCTCCGTGTGCTCTAATGGGTCATCTGAGGTGGTGATTATTACATAAAGACTCTTAGAGGGGAATGTATTAAAAGTCGCAAAGAGCAAAACAATTCGCACCAATAAGACTAAAAATCCTCACCTCGCAATGTAATATTGTTCCTTAAACTGTTATTGCATTGCGAATTTTAATTGCGCACTCATAAGAAGAGCTTGAAGGTGTCGTAATCTTTTGGAGCAAACATAATGACTTTTTCAGTAAGAAGTTTTATTACATTGACTGCGCATTGGCGCAAATGACTACACCTATGACTAAGCGCCGGAGGGTGCGAAACGCGTAAGGTGGGGTATGGGGGGTATTATGTACTAGTTACTTCTTTTTTAATGTGAACAACAATAAATTAATATTTTTTACTTGAAGAAGCCTTGGGACTTATATTGTTTTTTGATATAAACTTTTCTATAATTGATTGCCTTTTTGAACTGGGGCGAGTCCCGTGGGCTTGGCTGAAGAACTACATGGACTCCCGACTTTGAATAGAAGAAGTGGTCGCTAAACAGTTTCCGGGCTCGCAAAAGCTATATTAAATTTGAACAAAGCAAAATTTGTTTGCACAAAGGCATAACTTTTCGCATTACGAATAGTTTTTTCCGTTAGTGATTTTTATTACGTTCCCCCGATAGACCTTTGTTTTAAAAGTCTCTATTTAATACAAATATGAAGAAAAACAATCAACAATGGACCAGATTCAATTCAGTGAGAAAAAGGGTGAAAACTCATGGACGTGATTCAATTTGAGATGCAATACAGTTTAGGAAAACTTATCTCACTGTTTATCACGTGAAATATATATTGAAGTCTATGGGAAAAAACTGGAAGTGAATTTGGAGAAACTTTTTTTCTCCTCTAATCGAATCTTGTCCATGAGTTTTCACGTGATCACAAATACAAAAAGGAGGGTTGTGGGAGCACTCACATTGCTAAGTAGAAATGTATATAAGCATAAGGGAAGTGCTACTGACATAACCAAATGGGTCAGTGCACATCCATTTTCACGTGATAAACCATGATATAACTTTTTCTCACTGAATTGAATCTGGCCCAATGTATGTTATCCTTGTGATTTATTATGATCTGATTTGTTATCAGCTTCTGTCTTTCATATGGGTGCCATTGTTTCCAAATCTTACTAAGTTTTCTTAGAATTTTTATAGACCAATAACATAGGCATTCCCCCTCTACTAGCCAGTAGATAGTTTAGGCAGAAAACTATGTTGGCATTGGTATTCTCTATTCTAAGAACAATTAAGAAGCAACTGGTCCCAATGGTTTGCTCAGAGCATGTGTAGAGAAAATGTGTATGTCCAATTCTATTAGAATTATTACAATGCAAAAAAAACATGATTTAGCACTTATATGTGGGCAGGGTTGTACTGGGGCTGCTTGAGACTGGGGAAAATCACAGTGGGTTCCATTGACCCAGGCCCTGGGAACTGTGGGCGTTCCCCTTGCTATGGGGCAAAAGTTAGACAGGTACATGGGGAGGAATGTGGGTGTGCTTGCGATTGGGGTAAGGAGAGCCTGCAACTAGGGCAAGGAGGACTGTGACTGGGGTGGGAGGTCCGATATTGGGGGGGAGGACATCTGAATAATCAGCCCTGATGGGCCACAGACACCCCAGTCTGACACTGCATGTGAGTATATAGTGGTACTTTGAATAGAGGCCAGTCCAGCCTTTGATCCTGTCTTATTCCTGTCTATTCTTTCCACACCAACCTTCCCAACATGTCATTTTTATTGATGTTACATTATTGCAGCATGCATTAGTAGATTCCTTCTGATCGAAAATGTCCACACCAACAATCCTCTCTATACAAACTCCTTTCCACTGACTAACTGGATTATAGACAAATATATGCATTTACGTTACTGGATCCAATAGAATGAAATGCCATATGGCATGCAATGGGATATCATCTGGCTTTTAGTCATGTGATTTTTTTTAGTTGTTACTTTGCAGTAAGAGCCTGCAACAGGCCTTAGATTTGTGCTGTATGTGCCACTGTCTCCATTAAATAAGGAAACCATTCAAAGTTATTTTAAAGGAGCTTCCTCAGGACTATCCAACTAGCCATTGTCCCCAATGCTGCAGCTAGTTTTCCACTAGCTACAACATCTTGTGGGTATACTTTGAATGCAATAGGATGGCTCTGTAGACTGTAAACTGATCATTCATAAAGTGATAATAACTAATTAAGTGCAGATAATCGCATGCAATCCACCCTGAAAATCACTCTCAAGTTCCTGACATGCCCCGTTGGCTTTGTGTAGCCTGTTACTCACTGGAGCAGTTAATTCTAAGCAGACCCACACCGGAGCCTGAGTTTGACCCCGAGCATTAATTTTCACTATTGTTCCTCTGCAGCCCTACTTGTACATCTTTTCAATCTCTTTTATTTCCCTATAGACTTGAGTCACATAGATGACTTCTGATGCCTGAGGTGCTATCACATGCTGTTGGAAAGTAAACATGAAACCAGTAAATCCCATGTAGCTAGAAACATCCAAGCAAGCCAAGTGACCTTCAATTGTCCATTTCACAAAGGCATGTCTGAAATAAATTTTTCAGGACCAGTAAATACTATGGGGCAAATTCACCAACCTCCGAAAATTCACCAGCAATGGCTTTGCTCACAGCGCAAAACTTCTCCAGGTGTAGATTCGCCAGGACAACATTAATTCACTAAAATCCGAAGTTGCGTCCAAAATGACATCCCGCTGGTGAATTTTTGCCAGTGTTAGTCACTTCGCCCTTTAGTAAATTTGACCCTATATGTTTAGCGATGGGCAAATCTTGTTTTGCTTGGCTGAAAATTTGAGAAACGGCAAAAAGTCTATGGGCAACAACATTTTTTCAATGTGTGCCATTTTTTTTTTAGAAGCACAACAATTTTTTCACCCATTGGAGTCTATGGACATCATACATAGTAGTTTGTTTATGGCACACAACCTCTTGGGCCACCATGCCATGCTCCTTCAGAACCTGTGGTGTGGATACTATAACACCAAGGGTCCTTAAGCTTTTTTTACCCATTTAAATTTAAAAAGAGTTGGGGAGCAACAGAAACAGGAGGACTGTGCTTTGTTATTTGGAAGCCCCTACTGTATGTGGACTTACAGCCTATCAGAGGATCTGTTTGGTAATACATCTGGGATATATACAACCTAAACTTGCCAAGCCTGGAATTTAAAAATAAGCAGCTGCTTTGAGGCCACTGGGAGCAACATCCAAGGGGTTGGTAAGCAACTTACTACTCTTGAGCCCCTGGTTGGGGATCCTGATATAACACAATAGTTTAAGTAATGGTCAATCAACCGGTGTTGAAGCAAGAGAAAAAAATATACATTTTCTCTTTTTAATACTATTTGGCATGTACCAATAACATTCAAAACATATTTGCAGCAAATACGGTTTTCAACTCTATGTCCTACTCAAAGGCATTGTTAGAGTTAAATGTTATCAAATGATCTACAAAACCTCATTAGTAATTGCATACCTCAAACCAGAAAAATGTTCTGCATTACAGCTACAAGTATAATTTTGGTCTTATTGTTGCAATGAAAAAGCACAGCAATACAGATTGCAATACATGTAATTAATGGTTTCGCTCCACAGACACCCTGCCCACTTCCTCTCATTATCTTTTAATCGTGGCAAATCTTACTATTCCTCCTCATCATCGGATACACCATTATTGTTAGTTATGGGCTCTGCAGTTGTTAAATGTTACAAGGGAGCCTGTAATCATTTTCAGAAATATATATAACCCGCTCCGACGGACTAAATTAATCTTTTTTTTTTTTCCTTTTTGTAGATTAATGTTAATGTCAAGTATATTTCTTTCCTTAGGAACTATTTTAATGGCCCTGTCAGTTGGTAATCCATGAGCAGATAATTTTCCCCAACATTAACCCAGCAGTCCATTCAGCTGTGACAAGCAAATATGAACACAGACTAATATAATCTGCATTGATTGGACGCGGAGCTAATAAAGATCAAGAGTTTTGTGGGATTTGTTTACCCAGCAATGAAAATGGAAAATTTTCAAAAAATTGCCGAAGCATATCAGTGTTCATTATTTTAAATCACTGTGTATTTTCATCCTTTTACTGTTTCCCTTGTATTTTTAAAAAAATATTTTCCCGGTTATCTACTTTGCTGTACACAGAAATTTCAAACCTTTACCCACAGATCTATATTAGTACCTAAGGAACATTTAAAATAAAGAAGAAGCCCCAGGTAACATGGAATTGGCAACATAATAAAATATGGGGTGATTTGGTCAAGATTAAAATTTTGTTTTGGAATATTTTCTGATATTTATCAAATTTTCGTATGTCTTCTTGCCAACATTTTCTTGCCTAAAGTAATTTTCACTGTAATGGGCACAATTCCAGTTGTTTAAAAAAATTCTAAAATCGTGTTCGACACAGATGATGCAAGAAATCATAAATGAAAGCTATAAAAAAAAGTGACCCAGACAATACGCACCATTTTTTTAATGTTTAATAATTGGACTTACTGTAAATAATTTTTTCTGCAACAGAATATATCATTTTCATATTTTTTATTACACTCATTTCTTTTTATTATGTTTTTTAATTTAAATGACAACTAACTTTGTCATAAAAATAATTACACTTGATGTTTAAAGGGATACTTTCATGGGGAAATTTTTTTTTTTCAAAATGAATCAGTTAATAGTGCTGCTCCAGCAGAATTCTGCACTGAAATCCATTTCTCAAAAGAGCAAACAGATTTTTTTATATTCAATTTTGAAATCTGACATGGGGCTAGACATATTGTCAATTTCCCAGCTGCCCCCAGTCATGTGACTTGTGCTCTGATAAACTTCAATCACTCTTTACTGCTGTACTGCAAGTTGGAGTGAAATCACCCCCTCCCTTTCCCCCCCAGCAGCCAAACAAAAGAACATTGGGAAGGTAACCAGATAACAGCTCCCTAACACAAGATAACAGCTGCCTGGTAGATCTAAGAACAGCACTCAAAAGTAAAAATCCAGGTCCCACTGAGACACATTCAGTTACATTGAAAACAGCAGCCTGCCAGAAAGCATTTCTCTCCCAAAGTGCAGGCACAAGTCACATGACTGGGGGCAGCTGGGAAATTGACAAAATGTCTAGCCCCTTGTCAGATTTCAAAACTGAATATAAAAAAATCTGTTTGCTCTTTTGAGAAATGGATTTTAGTGCAGAATTCTGCTGGAGCAGCACTATTAACTGATGTTTTTTGAAAAAAAACATGTTTTCTGATGACAGGATCCCTTTAATAAATCTGTGTCACCCATTTGTTTGTTTTTTTGAAAGCACCTGAGAACTAAACAGCTTGAATCACTTGGGGAAAACAGTAGGTTGAGTTGACGTGCAATTAAACATATTTCCAAAGAAAAATAATACTGAATGCTAGTTTTCAAAATTCACTACAAAATTGGTCTGATTGTATAGCTATAATAGTTTCCCTCAAGTATATCCTTCAGAGAAAAGGTATAAAAAAAACTACATGAGTAAGGGATATGCCTATACTGATCCTCTTAATAAATCCAATTCAAGGTTAGCTAGGCATAATAAAATTTCACAACCAAAAGAATCTTCATCAAGCCAATGAACTCCTTGCCCATGGGAATTGTCAAACCTCTCCATAAATGTCCAATAAGCTGGTCTGGCTGTTCTGGAGAGGTTGAGTTGGTTATTGAATGGCCAACTTTAATTTCTGACTTCTGTTATCTTTCTCATTAGCTAACCTCTATGTCCATACCAATGAAATCAACTTTTTTAATTGGTCAAAATAAGGTTCACTTAAAAGATGAATATCTTCATATCTCATCCATGACAATACTGCTAACTAAAAGACTTTTTCTATACAGCAACATCACAGATAGATTATTAAAGCAACACTGTTGAATAAATATACTTCTGAATCTCTCAGGGCCAATGGCCCCAATTAAATCCTTTCTGCCCTGTGTATATTCAGATCCCCATTCTTTGTCCATGCTATTGCCACTGTAGGCATTATACATATTTATTCTAACAACCTTCTTATATTTGATTCAAATAACATATCTGCAATTATTGCTATGTCACACTAGTCACACTTCTCCTGCATTGGGTATTACATTTGTGATGCTCTTGGGGAGCCTGTAGGAGAAAATGAGAGCATTGAAGGGTAATTTAATCTCTTTCTCAGATAATACTGTTTTGAATGATTAACTCTTGCCCAAAAAGATACTATAATGTTTTAGTCCATCCCACTACTTGGACTAATAAGCCTACTGCTTGATTTAAAATGTCCCTACATATATGACTGGAACCTGCATTCAGAATGTTCATATTCAGCCCATTGCCTTTATGGGATAATGGTCTATAAATAAATTAGCATAAGGTTATCTCCTGTTATAGTGCACAATTGATATTGCAAAGGGTTGGTTAAGTAGCTCTTAAAAACAGCCTTCCAATAGTTCTCCATGCCAACATAAATTGAGTGCCTTATCCCCCAGTCACTTAATGGGGGGCAATCTGATTGGTGCTGAGGGTGGGGAAATGGATGGAATGCATACCGGACACCTTAAGGGACATCTGGTGAAGAAGCAGAACCCAGCCAGAGCCTGGTATTGATGCCAAGAATAGAGGAAGGGCTGCCAGAAAATATAAAGGACTCCATGCAAGTGCTAGTTAGCCAGACTGTCCAGGAGAGATGGAGGAATTCTTTCCTTGCTGAGCTCAGCCAAGAGTTGCAGTCTGGAGCTTCATAATTACATAGAGAGAGAGAGACTCATATCTTTCCTGCAAAGTTTGAAGATGCTCAGGAGGTCACCAACGTTGCTGTTGTGAGTGTTAGTTCTGTAGACCTGCCTGTGAACCCATCAGAGCCAGCCCCTGTAAGCAAATCTATGTATAGATTGCCACTGGGAAGATATTTGTGGAGTTACAAACATGTCATGCCTATGTGATTATGTGATCTACTCAAGTTTGCTATGTGGGAGCAGGTGCCTTTTTTTTATGAATGTGTGTAACAGCTCATGGAAAGGGATGCTGTGCTAGGAAATTAACTGTCCCATAGTTGTGCGACCAAATTTACATTTTTTATTCAGTCAGTTCGTCTAGAGTTTACAATTTTGTCAGCCAGTCAGAAAGACCCACAGTTGTCTTCCTTACTAGCATAATACTAGATGCTTGATGTTTGGCATCTGTGTTATTGTATTTCATTTTATACAGGGGCTCCCTGAGGTGTGTATTAGTGATGGGCGAATTTATTCGCCAGGAGCGAATTCGTGACGAATTTGTGCAATTCGCTGCCGGCAAATAAATTCGCAAAACAGCTGTGAAAATTCGCTGCCAAAAGTTCGCTGGCATCAAAAAGAAATTGTCACCGGCATCCAAAAAATGGACACCGACGTAAAAAATGGGCGTCGGCATCAAAAATGGGTGTCGGTGTCAAAAAATGGGCGTCGGCATCCAAAAAATGGACGCCGCCGTCAAAAACAAGACACTGGTGCAGTTTCGTGAATTTTTCGCCGTTATGCGAATTTCACGCGAAATTCACAATTTTTTCGGCAAAGCAAAACGGCGCAAATCTGCCCATCACTAGTGTTTAGTGCCACTGGGTTTTTAATTTTCTCCCACTGATATAACGAAGGGTTTTCAGGTTTTTCTGATGAGCAGTAGGTAGAGCATGCTAGAGTGAGAGCCAGTTCTTGATATGTTTGACAGAAAGTTCCAAAATTATAGAATACATATATGCACACGAACATTAAACTAAATTGTGTTTTTAGAATTTCTTGGATAAAATGGAAAGAAAATATATTATTCTTCCCCTATATGAAACCCCCCCATGTTAAAACGAGGTGGTAAAACATATCCTTGGGCAAAAAATATCTAAAATAACTAATTATAGAATGTAGAAATGTCATTTTGTTCCTACTGTGAATCATCTCAAACAAACTGAATCTACCAGAGATTAAATTTACAGTCTTTGGAAAGGAATTTCTTTGTTTTTGCAAGGCTTCTACAGTTGTCGTCAAGCTTATTCCTATCTGCTATTGAAGCTCAATCTGCCTTCAAAAGCACTTAAGGCACAAATAAACCTTGCTACATCTAAAGAATGAAAAGTACAGAGAATAATGAGGCAATATTTGTGTGTGTGTTTTTTCCCCCCCACAAATCAAAGCAAAATTTGAAAGTATCAATAAACGGCACCCTGGGAAGCTCAACCTTATTAATAGCAAAGTGCTGGCAGGCTGAATCAATTAGTGCCCTATTTCTGCTTCATTTGAAAAAAATGTAATAGAATGAAGCATTTACCACTGAGAATCAAAAGGGGAGGAAGAAATCTTATATGTACATCTTACATTGTATAATCCCTTGAAAACAAATGCTGGTAATTATAACTAAGCAGATATTACCGATATGTTATTTGCTCTCTGTTATAAATAAATACAATTAGCTTTAGAAAAGAACGATCCAGTCTCTGAAAATAGCTCATTTATGAAACATGTGCAGTGTGCAAGATGCAGCCATGAGTTGTATTTGTTTACCCATAATGCAGTATTTTCAAGACTTCCATCTTAATTGCATGTGCCTAATTAATTTCATCTTAAAGAACAGTGAACCCAGCAACTTGCACCTATTTACTACTAAGGATACTTCTTGGTAAATTGTCCACTCTGGGGGGCAAATTCACTAAAGCACGAAGCACCTAACGCTAGCGCAAATTCGCCGGTGTGACGTCATTTTGTTACTTTGCCGATTTCCTAACGGGTGCTGGTGTAAATTCGCTAGCGAAGTGGACCTACTCTAGTGCTACTTTGCACCCTTACGCCAGGCGAAGTTGCGCTATGGCAAAAGGGACGTAACTACGCTAATTCACTGAACGTTACCTCTTGCGCCAGACTTGCTTTCGCCACTTCAGACCAGGCGAAGTGCGATAGAGTAGATAGTGATTGCTTCAAAAAAAGTTGAAATTTTTTCTAAGTCCCAAAAAACGCTGGCGTCTTTTTTCTTTTTTAAGGGTGATAGGCTGAAAAAGATCATACATTTTTTTTGGGGGTACCCTCCTTCCCCCCTACATTTCCTAACATATGGCACCTAAACTATACAGTGGGCACATGTATAGGGCAAAATAACAACTCTATTTTATTTTATGAAGTTTTCCCAGGCTTGTGTAGTGTAATGTATTTGCTGCTACATATACGTCCATTGTACTTTAACTTGGCGCCATATGCAAATTAGGCATCGCTAGCGTAACTTAGCTTTGCTTGATGAATTAACGCTAGCGCAACTTCGCTACTGTTCGCTTCCCTGAACGCATTTTAGTGAATTTGCGTAGCGCTGGTGAAACTACGCAAGGCAAAGTGTTGTGAAGTGTTGCGAAGTGTGCCAAAGTGTGTGAAGTTGTCGCAGGTGCAAAGTGAATTTGCCCCTTGTAGCGAAAGATAGTTACTGTAGGCTAGTGAGAAAGGGCAGCCTGTTGTCCAGTTGAGAAGTGATTAGATTAGGGAGCCCCTGAGGCATTTGTGCACCATTTCGGGACATTAAGTGTTTAGGTGTAGGTTAGAGGATAATGGTGGCCATAGACGTAACAATTACGATCTTTCTTGGAAAAGATCTTTTCAAGAAAGATCATTTGTTTCAACACACACAATCATCAGATATACAGGAAGAAACAATAGAATTCTACCAGTATCTGATGATTCAGCACTATCAGTTGCCGATGTTTGGGAGCATGTCGCCGTTTACAGACCTGCAAGAAACTGCCAACAAAGTGTTCCTGTATTCATCACAATGCTTTGAGTATGCCTTCTTCCTACAGCAACGGCCATGCATTTACATCTTACTGGGTGTCCATCTGCCATGGATTGCCCCATTCTACTCTGTCTACATCTATCAGCACTGTATTCATGATGTATCTATGGTTTCCTTCTGCTCCTACTGGTCTCTTACTTGCACCAAGGGGATGGTAAGGACAAAGCTAGCAGGTGCAAGATGATTTGTTTTGAGTTTTTTAGGGGTGCAATAGTGTAACCATTCTTGTAATTTCAGCTGCACCTATCAATTATAAGTCAGCTCCTATGAAACCATCATGAAATACAAAAATGTTCCTTTTCAATAGTGTCTATTCCACAAAATGGCCTGCCTCCCACGCTTCATCGTCCACTCATTACTTTTCTTTACATTACCTTTCTTTAAATAATTGGTTATTTCACTTTAGCCCTGTCACCACTCACTACAGCCTCTTTTTTCCTGTGAATAGAGTGGATATAATCTGTACATCATACAATTATCTTTCATTCTCACCAGGATGTCTAGGCAAATGACAGATCATTCGGGACAATTTTCCTGTCTAATGTATTGTATAGGGTAAAATGAAGACATTTAAGTAACTTCATTTTTGAACAGGAACATATGAAATCATCCATTTTAAGTATCAAATTAGTATCAAAGTTCCTAATACTATTCATACTTAATGATAGATACCTTAAGTTAGAGGGACTAAAGGCACAAAAATTGAAATTTAACATTTTTCAAATGCGTTAGTTTATTTTTATTTTTTGGATTGTTGCAATTGTGTTCCTATGAAAGAAAATCCTCACTTCCTATTCATGATTAAACATGCATACAAGCTAACCAATCACAATCCTGTCTGTGTGCTTCATATGAAGCTATGAAACTGTGCTCCTCTGACCATGACTCACTGATGTAATCTCTTCTGTAAGAGAACATGAGAACTGTGTGACTGTCCTCTATTCCTTGGAATGAGCGCAAGTCTTAAACATGGTTTGTGCTATCCTCTCCCTATGTTATTCTGAATCCAGTTGCAGATCACTTAAATACTTAGAGCTGGTCTTCAGAAATATGATATGGGGGAAACACAACAAGAGTAATTTGCATTTTAGAGCATTCATGGAACATTGAACAATCTTAAAATCCACCATCTCATACTTGTGGAGGTCCTTTAAGTCAATGGGAGAGACACCAATTTCAATTTAAAGTTATCATGGTTTGCACTGGGTTTTGCCCTAAAATCAGACAAACTCAGTGTTTTTGGGCGAAAACCCCCCAAAAATGAGCATTTCAGGAAAAATTGGACTATTCAGTTTTTTTTGCTTGATTTTATCTTTTTTTTCCTCAATCCAATTAATTCAAGTAAATAATATCAATATAATGAGATAAATTCGGATTTCATTAAATAACCCCCTCAATGTTTAAATGTTTTTAGTAGCCTTAAGGCATGAAGATCCAAATTATGGAGAAACACTTTGGGCCAGATTCAGTAGCGTGAGACAAAGGCTTATTATGTGATGCATCCCCAATATGGGATGCATTTCAATGCAGAAAAATATATCTCACTGTTTATCATGTGAATACTCTATTGAAGTCTATGGGAAAAAACTGGATGTGGGAATTAGGGGAAAAGGTTTTTCTTCAAATTGAATCTCCTCCATGAGTTTTCATATGAAAAAAACATGAGATAACACAGAAAATGCACCAATGTCATTACTGAAATTTCACTAAGGGGTCCATTTACTAAGGGTCGAAGTGAATTTGAAGTGAATTTTTGGGTACTTCAACCATCAAATAGGCCAAAATTCAATTTGAATTGAAAAAAAGCCAAATATTCGACCATTCAAATTAAAGTGCTGTCTCTTTAAACAACATCGACTTTGACACTTTGCCATCTTAAACCTGCCGAATTGCTATGCTAGCCTATGGGGACCTTCTAGAACCTATAGCCAGTATTTGACTAAAGTTTTTAGAAGTTTTTTTTTTTGAAAATCGTTCGATCGATCGATTAAATTGTTCGAATTGCTCGATTAGAATGATTTCTACGTTCGACCGAACAATTTGAATTAGATCGAAAACTGCTAAATTTAATCCAAAAAAAATGAGACTATCAAATTTTTACAATTCGATGGTTGAATTTCTAAGTTTTACCACTTCGAAATTCGACCCTTAGTAAATGTGCCCCTAGGTGTTTTGTTTTGCTGGAAAAAAATATAATTTTTTATATCAGATATAGGGCCCGATTAAATTTGGTGAGAAAAAGTTATCTCATGGTTTATCATGTGAAAAGTCATGGACAAGATTCAATTTAAGGAGAAAACACGTTTGTCCAAATCCAGTTTTTTCCCATGGACTTCAATAGAGTTTTCACCTGATAAATATTGATTTAAGTTTTTTGGAATTGAATTGCATCTCAAATTGAATGTCGTCCATGACTTTTCTCACTGAATTGAATGTGGGCCATTATGTTGATGACTAGTGCTGATGACTCCAGTGCATTTGGTGAGACTTTGGAAATATTTGTCTTCTGAATTATCCAGCTTCACTCATCAACAGATTCCATAACTGCATAATACCTTGTAAAAACCTAATTTAAGGGACATTTAAAAACACAATACAATGTGACACAGTGTGACATAAGTGTTTGTTATCTATGATTCAGTGTTTTTCTCCCAATTCCATTGTAGTTGTGAGTCACAACGGCACCAGATGCATCAGAATTAATGCAATTGCTTATTCATGTCAAAATCTAATGCAAGTTTCAGAATGTGGATTGAACCAATTATGACTCTGGCCAGTAAAACTGCATTAGCTGTTGATTCTCTTGGCACTACGCCTATTGACACGCCTATCGATACGCCTATCGACACGCCTGCTATGAGGACTTGGATTTATAACCACATTCAAGGTCATGGTGTAAAGACTCACCCTAGTGGTCTAGTGGGATGGCGGGGACTCCCGCCACACCATCGGCGGGGACGCCCGCCGCGTCCGGCGCCATCTTGGAAGCTTAAGGACGCGCGCGTTTAAAGGCACAGGCGCGCTGGCTGGCGTGATGACGCCAGCACAATGGCGCCAAATTTGAATAGTTTAAAAGGCTCATTAGGGCTGTGAGACCTTGCCTGTGATAGGGTCTTGTTCCTGGTGCTCTGTTTGTGATTCTGATACTGATTCTGATTTCTGATTCTGGTTTTGACCCCTGCCTGGCTTTACGATTATCCTGACTTCTATATCCGACCCTTGCTGAATATCGACTATCCTTCTGCTGAACCCTCCTGTCTGTTTGATTACCAGGTTTTGACCTTGGCCTGCCTGATTACGATTGACTTCCGCCTGCCCCGACCTGGCCTGAACTGATTACGGTTCTGTTTCCTGTTTTGTACTGTGCCCCTCGGCCCAAAAGACTCTGCTACCTGCCGTGCCCCTCTGCTAGCCAGAACATCTTGCCTTGTACCCCTCGTTAAGTCCAGGTGGCACCCAAGTAAGGTGAGGGCTCCTCCCGAAGCCCAACGGTGGTCACACTACTGGTGAAGCCGAGACCAGGGTACCTGGCACCTGTTCTGATATTGGGTGCCGGCCGTGACAATCACCTTACAACTTTCTCAACTATAAATTATATTATGGTGCCCTGTTTTTTCTTTAGTTCCAAGATTGTCAATAGGCCTACTATCACACCACTCATTAGAAGAGGCCAGTCAATTACAGTGGTGTTTTCAAACGTATACAAAAGTGCAACACATGTGCTTGCACCCTCCATAAGCGCAACAATGGCATTGATTTGTACTTGCAGTTTTGTTCGTAAATTAATATTTTAATGTCCTTGCATTTTACAATTTGTTTCAGAAAATAAATTAAGTGTACAGCCTACTTGAATGTGTAGAGTTCCCTTCATCAAGGGAATTCTGTCTGCTTAAAAACTTATTGAGTCATCCCTCAAACAGGTGGATTGCTATAATTTAGTTGACAAAGTCCAAAGATTTATACTGACTGGCTCCTGCTTGAAGACACATTTCCAGAATGAATTTATAAAAAAAATATTCACTTGAATGTGGTCATTTCTTTATATTTAAATCAACAATGAGAAGCTTTATTCACCCATGACTAATGGATCCTTTGATGTGCAAATTGCATACAATTGGCAAAGTTCTAGCCCTTTGAGGTGCTGAGCTTTGTTACTTCCGATAGTTTTAATGCAGCATCTTAATTGGGAATTTCACTTAAAAATGCACCTTGCCAGACATTTGTTAAGATCACTAATACGCAAAGTGACAGGTGATAGAAAGAAGAGCTTTTACTCTTTCAAACAGATTCAGTATGTAAATCATGAGTCAGAAGAACAGTACATGGCAATGAAAATATGTTATATTGAAGGTTTTTGGTTAGACCAAAGAAGAGTTTTGAAAAGGTGTATTATTTAGTTATTTTCTAAGCATAGTGAAATGTTGGACATGAAGTTTTTGAAATAAAACAATTCTGTTTTTTGTTTTGTTTTTGTTTTGTTTGTTTTTTGTGTCTTGAGTTGATGTGTATACAGAATTTTAAATCAGAATCAGACAAATGCTCTATAATATATCCATAACTATCCAGGCATTATGAATATTAGGATTGGCCTGAATTTTGAAAATGACAAGATCCTTTTCGCCTTCAAACCTTGGATATACAGAATGTTTTCATATATGGAGCACTATTGGGAAAAATTACCTTAACACAATTTTATCTAAAAGTATGAGTAGTGATGGGAGAATTTGTGGATTTTTGCTTCGCCACGAATTTCGCAAATTTCGCGTGAAATTTGTAAAACTGGCAAAAAAATTGTGCAATGCAGATTTTGATACTGGCGTCAAAGTGGGTGCTGGCATCAAAGTTGAAGCCAGCATCCATTAAAGTAATTGGGCATCCATTAATCATCGCCGGCATCAAAATGTTTCCGATGAATGCCAGAGAATTTTTGTGGCAAATTTATTCGCTGGCGATGAAGCACGTAAATTTGCTGGGAATTTGCACCTGGAGAATAAATTCGCCCATCACTGAGTATGAGGACACTGCATACAGATCGATTTGCACTCAGTTTGAGGACAAGAAGTATTTGTAGGAAGCGTTGGGTTTTTATTGGTAAACAACCATCACCATGTGCAATGCCAGGTATCTACTGGAGAAGAAAAGTCACTTCCATTAACCTGTGGTGCAGTGGAAATTGGGCCTCAGGAGTGATTATTGACATATCACATCTGCCTGATAGAAAAGTTTGGGTTTGGCAAATGCAAGGAGAATGATACATCCATGTAAAATTTGGTGGATGAATAATATGGTCTTGACTGTTTAATGGGTTGGTTATGGGGCAGGGATCCTGGTTCCATTTAAAACAAACCTAAAGACTACACTGTGTAGTCACATTGCTGACAATTTGTGCTTCCTATTTTGTGGCAACAATTGTGAAGAATGTTTCCTAATTCAGTACACTAATACACAAAGGGCTAGATTAGATTCAGTGAGGAAAAATGTATCTCTTGGTTTATTATCTGAAAACTCATGGATGAGATTCAATTAGAGATTCAATTAGAGGAGAAAAAACTTTTCTCCAAATCCAGTTCCAGTTCTTTCACATAGACTTAAATAGAGTTTTCAAGTGACAGTGAGAAAAGTTTTTTTTAATTGAATTACATCTCAAATTGAATGTCGTCCATGAGTTTTCATGTGATAAACCTTTTTACTCACTGAATTAAACCTGACCCAAACTTTGTTTCCTAAGGAATGGGTTTGTTGAACACATGTAGGATGACTTGGAATACTAACTGCATGCCAGGCCTGATTCCCAACATCAGTGCACAACCTAAATTATGTTCTTGTGGCTGAATGTTAAGAAAAAAAAATATCAACAATGGGGATCTTCCCAGAAAAACATGGTGGATAAGCAATTTATTTCCATTGGGGGAAAAAATGCAATTTAATAAACATTGTTTTCCTGATCCAAATGAAAGGGTGTTTTAATTGGTGTTTTAATTTATGTATTGACTCCTTGTTAAATTAAATATGAAACTTACATCTCTTAAAAATTAACAGTGTCCTGTTACACAAAGCAATAAAGCTAGACATTGTTTTTGAAATACCTCTTGTATCCCTTCAGTATAATTTGTTTAGACTTTTTATCAGATTGTTTGATCTTGCCCTTCTTCGGACTTGTATGCATCTCAGTGTCTTATACTGTAGCTGTATGTATTCTCTGTTAAATGTTGATTAATATGCAGCTACATGATCACCCTCCTCTCCTTAATAATCCATATCCTAGATCTCTATGTACATCTCCATATCAAAAAGCTTTGTTCTCTAATAATTTGCATTCTCCTTTACATCTCATTTGCTCTCTTCAGGAGTCTTATCTCCCATATACTGTTTCATATGTAGCCAACATCATGGTTGAAAGTCTTGTCCATCATTTATGAGATGTCCGAATTCCGAATTGTTTGGGGTCAGAGCCCATGGCTGAATAAAGGCTTTTTAAAGATAAAGAGGATCGTGAGTGGTGCTGTCCATTACACAATTATTCATCATTTATGAGAACCACAAGAGGAGAAATAAATACTCTGCAAGTTCAATTATAATACCATGGAAGAATTTATGAATTAGAAAGAAACTAGAAGGAGTCAGAGGGAAGCCTGTAGGACCTGTTTGTGTAATTATTACATTTCCATAGTACCCCTCTAGAAGATGATGCCAACCATGGTGATTAGTAATGTGCAAATTGACCCAAAACCTGTGGTGACCCACTGGTTGACCACCAGCCATTGCTGGTTAGGATTGGGTGTGGGTCAGACTGGAAGTCATACACCAGAGGCAAGCATGGAAGTATCATAGAGAGGGATAAAATGTGAATATGGGTTTAGTGCAGGTCCTACAATGGCAGCATTTTGCATGTTAAAGTGTGGGTTAAGGTTTTGAGGGTTAGGTTTGGGTGTTGGTTGAGTTTTTCCTGACTGGCAAATCACTAATGACTATATTCATTGGTTGTAACTGAAGTACAACTAACTGCACCCCTAAAGTAGCTTTTGCCTTAATTACTTCTGTTGTAGTCACTGAATGTTAAGCTTCATATAGTTGCACAAAAATCTTGTGTTGTATAATTTAGCAGATGCTGAACCTTCAGACATCACTGAATTGTATCAGAGCTTTATTTTCGCTTGGCTGGTAATTACAGCTGAGTACTTCGATGCACTACTTCACTCAAAACAGAACCTTTAAAATTGTTGATGCGTCATTATTTGTGTTTTTTTTGCATATTTAGATCCCATTTAAGTAACAGGGTGGGTTTGTTAGAATTAGGGATGCACTGAATCCACTAATTTGGATTCGGCCGAACCCCCAAATCCTTCGCCAAAGATTCGGCCAAATACCGAACCAAATCCAAACCCTAATTTGCATATGCAAATTCAGGGTAGGAAGGGGAAAACAATTTATTTCCTTGTTTTTTGACAAAAAGGCACCCAATTTACCTCCCCGCCCCTAATTTGCATATGCAAATTAGGATTTGGATTATGTTAGGCTGGGCAGGAGGATTTGGGCAAATCCGATTCCTGCTGAAAAAGGCCGAATCCTGGCCGAATCCCTCTGTAGGTTCCATAAGTTACACTAGTAGTTCATGGATAGAGCAAGCAGCAGTGGCGTAACTAGATGTTGCTGGGCCCCACAGCAAATTAATTTTAGGGCCCCCAACATATCCAGTGTTTGTCCTGTTTTACCAATATATGTTCAAATTGCTCATCAATGAAAGCCTCATGGGGCCCCCTTTACCTCCTGGGCCCCCCTGCAGCCGCAGGGTCTGCTTCCTCTGTAGTTATGCCCCTGGCAAGCAGAGCTATAAAGATATTGGAAGGGTTTTAGAAGGTTTTGCTATAACTTCCTCCCTAATATTAAATTATATTAGTTAAATTCACTCTAATTGGTTGATACTAGGCATTTCCTTTATAGATTAAAAGGACATGATAGTTAAGGATTGTAAAGGGTAACTAGAGGGTAAGTTTTACTCAGTGAAAGATAATCACTCTTTACCAACAAAACTAGATTCTGAAAGCTGCTCATTTGGTACTAAGTGGTGATTAAACAGTGAGTACAGAAGGAGATGGTCACCTCCTAGCTTTGATGCTGCAAAGAAAGTTGTCATGGAGATGAAATAATAGATTGTGGATTTGGCCTGACATTCTGAATCTAAACATAGAAATGAAGAATGAAGCTTCTAAAAATTGCACTGGCATAAGAGACATTGGATCTGATTAAAATTGTTTGGTTCTAAGCCTCATTTGAAATATGCCTGGCTATGTTTAGCATATTTTCTTAATAAATTGTTATTAGCATTTTTAGGCATTTTAGCATTTTTCTTGCCCATGGCCTATTTCACTTGAATCCTTGGGCTAACTACAACTTCTGGATTATCTATAACCTATAGATTGATACTTGATATCCGAAATTATTTTTCAGGATATCCCTGATAGTTACATTTGCAAAGCCCCCAGGTATTCATTTGGTTAATATTTCTTAAAGGGATTCTGTCATGATTTTTATTGTATAGTTTTTATGAATAAATTACACTGTATACATTGCAACTAAACGTATTTTCTTTGTTGTAATATTGGTGCATAGGTAGCCATCTCAGGTCATTGTGCCTGGTGCTTTCAGAAAGAGCACTGTTTTCAGCTACTGTTTGTCCTACTCAATGTAACTGAAGAAGTAGTAAAAGTGACTAAAGTTTATCAGAGCATAAGTCAAATGACTGAGGGCATCTGGGAAACTAACAGCATGTATAGCCCAACATCAGATTTCAAAAGGTAAAAACAAATCTGTTTGCTCTTTTGAAAAAGAGACTTCATTGCAATATTCTGTTGGAGGAGAACTGATGCCCTTCGTAAAAAAAAAAAAAACAATCATTTTCCATGACACATATTAAACTCTGATGGTTATAAGCATATACATAGCCTATAATAGTATGTCTCTCAAAGTGAAATCCAAGCTTTTGTTTTCAAAAGAATATTTTAACACATTATTGCTGTGACAGGTTATTGTCATGCTTAAGGGAAAAAAATCTTGTACATTGCTTCCTTTAGATCACATTTTTTGGGTCATTTTGGATTGAGCCATGTTTTCCTTCCAGCATTTGGTCATGTTAGAGAGATCACTCAAAGAGCAGATCACAAAGATGTGTAGAAAAAAATGATAATTTATTTGGTACATATGGAGTTAGATCTGGCTCTTTGATTGCCTGCTATACTATAATATGGTTTCGATCTGCTCCCTTAGCTGAAAGTTCAGGGTGGTGCTCCTACCATCACTAGGTGATTTAGGGGCAGATTTACATATGATCGAATATCGAGGGTTAATTAATTAACCCTCGATATTCGACTGCCGAATGTAAATCCTTTGACTTCGAATATCAAAGTCGAAGGATTTAGCGCAAATATTTCTATCGTTCGATTCGAAGGATTTTAATCCATCGATCGAACAATTTTTCTTCGACCTAAAAATTGTTAGAAAGCCTATGAGGACCTTCCCAATAGGCTAACATTGCACCTCGGTAGGTTTTAGGTGGCGAAATAGGGGTAGAATCTTTTTTTAAAGAGACAGTACTTCGACTATTGAATGGTCGAATATTTGAACGATTTTTAGTCCGAATCGTTTGATTCGAAGTCGTAGTCGAAGGTCGAAGTAGCCAATTCGATGGTTGAAGTAGCCAAAAAAAACATTCAAAATTTGAAGGCTTTTTTATTCTATTCCTTCACTCGAACTAAGTAAATGGGCAATAGGTATCTTGAAACCTTATTTTTTATTTGTATATATATATATATATATATATATATATATATATATATATATATATATATATATATATATATATAGATATATATATATATATATATATATATATATATATATATATATATATATAAAACGTCACCTTGCAAGTGTCTTTTCTTTACTCATTATTGTATTTGCGAAGATTTTAAAGCGTGTCCTTTTACCTTTCAAGGGTTTCTTTTCCCATGCATTGTGATAAACAGTAGTATACTATATATCCAAGAAGGCATTCCATGACATAACTAGTCTACAGAAAGAGTCCAGCTACCATATGTCAAACACCAAAAATCAGGCATATCCTATATACAGCAAGCTAGCTAATGGCTTTAAATGAGAAATAACACAAGTCAAGCCATGAGCAACATAAATAATAGTATTCTACTTTACTTCATACCAAGTCAAGCCATTTTCTGGAAGTGCATTAGAAATCTGTGTATATTATTTTCAATTTTCTATGAATAGAATATCATTGAGGTTCATGGGGTTTTTATTCAAAACTGTGTTTTTACCTCTGCAAATAGTTTCCTATAATAAAGATGGAAAGAAATCAGGTTCAGACCAGCTGTTTTGGGCTGTCCAGTTGCCCGTTGGGAGACTGCTAATGGAGTCCTGTTAAATAGAAATGGATTGTTTCGTATTTACTTTCCTCCCAGAATGTCTAAATTAATGTATTGAAATTGGCTTAATGAAAGTGGTATTAAGGGGCTGTTTGTCAAAGGGAACATTCCATTCTAGTGTAAATACAATCATTGTATTTCAGATTACAATGTATCCCTGCTTGAAATTACCACATAGCTTGTTACAATGCAGGGACACTTCTCAGTTCTTAAATTGGATTTCTCTTTACTATTTTACATTAATAAAGGGCACCATTTAGTGCGGCGCACAGAAGAACAGCAGGCTTTTGTTCACAATGAATGCATGTCTTAGGCAGGCTTCACCATAGAAATGCATGTCAGATCTGCCTTTTTGTGAAATCAGATAGAAAAGAGCAAGACAAAGGCATTGATAAAACATATTTTGTGAATGAAAGCCGGCCACGAATCGAAATATCTGCAGCAAAAAAATATGCGGTAGAATGAACGATATCGGAACTGACAAGGTCACACCTGATAAAAAGAATATTGCATTTCTCAAAGCAGAATCTAGTAGTGATAATAAGTCAAAGGTGGACCTGCTGAATAATCTTTAAAACCTTTCCCTACTCACTTGAGTGGTCTCTGGAGTGCCACTAAAGAAGCAGATCAGATAAGGGGCAAATTTACTAAAGGGGTGAAGTGACTAACGCTAGCTAAAATTCGCCAGTGTGACATCATTTCATTACTTCGCCGATTTACTAACAGGTGCTGGCACAAATTCGCTAGCGAAGTTGACCTACTCTAGCGCTACTTTGCACCCTTACACCAGGCGAAATGGCACTATGGTGAAGGGACATAACTACGCTAATTCACTAACTTGCGCATTTTATTGAGGGCTTGCTTCAAAACAATTTGAAATTTTGAAGTCTTAAAAAACGCTGCATCTTTTACTTTTTTAAAGGAGAAGGAAAGGCTAAAATTAAGTGAGCTTTATCAGAAAGGTCTATATAAATACACCAGAAAACCGTCAAAGTAATGCTGCTCTGAGCCCTCTATCAAAAGAAACACCACATTCATTTCCTTCTATTATGTACTCATGGGCTTCTGTATCAGACTTCCTGTTTTCAGCTTAAACCTCCAGGGCTAGGGCTTGAGCATGCTCAGTTTGCTCCTCTCCCCCTACCGTCTCTGTTGTAATCTGAGCCCAGAGCTATGACTGAGCAGGGAAACTCAGGCAGGAAGTGATGTCACACCAAGTGAAAATGGCAGCAGATATCCCAAAACAAACAGAGAGAGTTTCTAGAGCAGTTTACTCAGGTATGGTAAAGCATTCCGCAGAATAACTAGTGTTATAGCTTGCACTATTTTGGCTAATCTATTGGCAATAAACTGCTTCAGTACCTTTCATTCTCCTTTAAGGGTGATAGGCTGAAAAAGAGCGTAAAATTTTTTGGGGGCACCCTCCTTCCCCCCTACATTTCCTAACATATGGCTCCTAAACTACTGTATACACTGGGCACATGTATAGGGCAAAATAACAACTCTATTTTATTTAATGAAGCTTTCCCAGCCTTGCTAGCGCAACTTCGCCACCTTTCGCCTCCCTGAGCGCAACTTGGATTTTAACTAATTAGCGCCACCCTGACAAAACTGAAGTGAAGTGCGTAAAGCCAACGCTGGCGCAACCTCGAAGTTAAGTAAATTTGCCCTGAGAAGTGGAATGTTCAAAAAGTACATTTTGACTTATTGTGTCTCAACTAGATACTGAATAACATGACCTGGATGAATGAAAACCTATGTTTCTCAAAGCAGTTCTTCACTATAGAGGTCACTGCATGAATCTTCCAGAAGGAACAATTTACAAACATGTGCTTAAAGACAGTTGAATGGGAACTCTATTCTGAGGATTTATTTTGAGAGGAAGTGGAACCCCCAACCTATACCCCACCCACTGCATCAACTCTAAAGCTACCCATACTTGGTATGGGGATTAGTATAACCGTGACCAGTGTAGTCACCCAAGTGGTGGTCAAAATGTTGAGATTATACATCTTTTTTCTTCTTTAATTTGGTCTCATAGTAATATGTCCTAATACATTTAGATGAAACAGTTAATCCAATACATTTTAAAATTCTACATTCCCTGGTAATGTTTCCTGTATTCTGTACTAGGGATGTAGCAAACTGCCGTTAATGTGTTCGCGAACGCCGTTCGCGAACACCGGCAAAAAAGCGAACAGTTCGCGAACAGTTCGCGAACTTCGAACGCTCGATAAAATCGTTCGATCGAACGATCGAAGGATTTTATTCGTACGATCGAAGGATTTTCGTTCGAATCGAACGATCGAAGCTATTCGATCGAATGATTTTAATTCAATCGAATGCTTATAATCGTTCGAACGAATGGAAATCGTTCGATTTTAGCGATCGAACGGTCGAATGGTCGAATGGTCGAACGAAATTTTACTTCGAATCGAACGCGAACACCAATTGGCGAACGTCGCGCGACGTTCGCGAACATTCAGCGGACGCGAACAGTCGAAGTTCGCGCGAACTAGTTCGCCGGCGAACAGTTCGCTACATCCCTATTCTGTACCTGGTGATGATAAGTACAAGACATGGTAGGGGACAATCCTAAGAATGGTCCTTAGCAAACTGAAGACAGTTGATATATTGGCTCCTGTTCTTTATGTAAAAATATCTGCAATGTGATCTTTCTCGTTGATAAGATTTGCTGCTCTGTATTATAAAGCATGTGGGTCTCAATAAACAACAGACACAAAAGGCATGATTTACAAACACACGGAGATGCAGATTGCTATGTTTTACCCATAATGCAGCTTCACTCAAAATAGATGCACTTAAACAAGTTCAAGATGCCATTTGTATGCAATTCACTGGGTGTAAGTCTAGTTTTCCTATTGAAGCAACCAATTGTAGGAACCTTTGAGCTACCACCAGGTCCAGAGTGGTGGTGGTTTCTAGGTTCACATGGGTGAGTAGGCATAGTTGTGCACCATTCAGAAGAAGAAGCAGGATGGACATGTTAGCAACCATTTTGAAGAACAAGAGAGTGTTTCTACACAACCTGCTGTTGAAACCCTGAAGTTACCACCAGGCCCAGAGTGGTGGTGGCCTTTAGGGTTCACATGTGTCAGTAGGCACAGTCAGTGGTGGAACTCCCGGTTGAGCAGGGGGTGCAATTGAACCAGGGCCCCATCAGGGCTCACCGGCAGATTGCGTGCCATTACAGCAGGTAATACGATCACTTCTGGAGGGTGGCCCGCAGCAGGCTAGTTTCGTTACTGGTCACAGTTGTGGACCATTCATCAGAAGAGGCAGGATGGACATGTTGGCACACAATTGGGATTACAGGAGAGTATTTGACCGCATTAATGAATTGCATCATCATGTGCTCTCCATTGTGTCCATTTTCGAGTGGCCACATTTGTAAATGATCCTTAAAATGCATTAATACAATATCCATGCCATAAATATACATCAGATGGGAGCCTCACGGAGTCTTATGGATGCATTCCATAAATGCTTACAACATTTTTTTTAGCAGACATCCCATGCATAGGAAATTAGAGGCTTTAGACATGACTATGTTCAGTGGCATAAAAAGATGCAAGAGAAAAAATGAGTAAGAACAAACAAATCCATCGCATTTTTAAAATACATTAATATATGAAATATAAAAAAGGAAAACTTTGTGATGATACATCCCTTTACTAACTGCCATCATTGTTAATTTGAGGGGAATGTTCTTTTCTTACTCAATTTTTGTGATGGGCTAAATTCGCGAAACGGCCAAAAATTCACGAAACTGCGCCGGCGTCTCGTTTTTGACGCTGACATCTGTTTTTTTGACGCCAGCATCAGTTTTTTTATGCCGGCGCCCGTTTTTTTACGCCGGGGCCCGTTTTTGACGCCGACGCTTGTTTTTTCTCGCCGGCGGCCATTTTTTTGGGACGCTGGCGACAATTTTTTTTGACGCCGGCGAACTTTCGGCAGCAAATTTTTGCGAATTTATTCGCTGGCAGCGAATCACGCAAATTCGATGTGAATTTGCGCCTCCGAAGAAATTGACCCATCACTACTCAATTTCTTTTTTACCCAGAATTTGTCAGTCAATTTATGATGTCCACAGTTACAGATAGTATTTACAGGTAGGATTCCCTGCTGTTTTCAGTTGACACCTGCAACACTCTTATTTTCAGCACTTCAGCCCCATTAATTGACTCTAGTACTCCGCAATGGGAAATTGTTTGGTTAGCATTTATTTGGAATAATTATAACACTCCAATCCACTTACTGTCACTTGTGCAGAAATTAGAAGAAATATAAATATTTTTTTAATGATCACCAGTTGGATTTCAGATGTCACACTGGTTAATTTGTTGATTTCTCCCGAGGTGGAACACAGCCTGGTAACGCACTGGGCCGCGGCAAATGAATGCCTTTCATATCTTCGCTCGTACAACAAGATTTGTAAATAAATTACATGGCATGATGAAGTCATTACAAGACAAATGGAATGCACAATGTACAAATCTCACTGAGCTCCACAGTTTAATGCACTGGCGTTTTTTATACACTTTTTTTATCACGCTTGGCAAGGAGATTTTCATTTCTATTTTTAAAGAATATGAAATATTAAGATGTTAATGATACTTTCAATTAGCAGGACGACTTCTCATGCCTGAAAGCTACAAAACACACTGTCATGGACCATGGGAAATATCATGGGTGTAATACATGTAATATTATATTATTAACAGATGACTGTGATATTCTCTGGATACCTGGCTGAATAAACAGATGTTTTTTTTAATGAAAACATGTCTATCATTGTTCATAATTTTAATATACCAATCTGTTCTAAGGCACAATATTCAGATGTGATTTTAGCACCAAAGACTGCTGCGGCTCAAGATTTATGCAGGTGTTTGAACATTCTGGATATGTGTCTTCGGAAGTATAAATTCGAATGCATGTAGAAGAATATACACTGGAAAATGTATTCAGAATATATTGAGATGTTTACAGGCAGCTGCACGGCTTTGGACTTTTAAACTATGCAATGAATTTAGGTCAAGTCAAAAGCAACTCTAAGCACATTTATACTTTATTCTAATGACAAGAGGCAGAAATAAAAATATATAAACCTACCGACCTCAATGTATATGATAAAACTGCTAATCCATAATGCTAATAACTACAGTATCAGCACCTAGCACTGTGCATCAAATCCAGTTGCTTGGATTGAATTTCTTTCAGCATTGGCTTTGGTGCTTATTGTTTTAAAAAAAAAATTTGAGTTTAAAAATGTTGAAATAATTGAACCAAATCAATTTTTTACATCAATGCACCAGAAAACAAATGCAAATGAAAAATTAGAGGTCCATTTATTAAAGGTTGCATTTTAGTGGCATGGAGCCTTTTGAAACCACAATTAAATTCTATACAGTTGATTTATTAAAATTTGGATTTCTATATTGAATTCTTTCTCTTTTTTTAAAAAAAAAAATCTCTAAAACTCTCTAAAATTCAAGATCTATTAAGGGACAGATTTATCAAGGGTCAAATTTCGAAGTACAAAAAACTTCAAAATTTGACCTTCGAATTAAAAAACTTTAAATTCGAAAATTGAATTTAAAGTTTTTTCAACAGATTTGGCAACCCTGCAATCCTCGAACGTTTCGAACGATTTTAGCAATCGATTGAAGGATTTTTATTCGATGTGTAAAGACTTAGAAAAGTGTTGTAGAAGGTCCCCATAGGCTAACATAGCACTTCGGCAGGTTTAAGCATTGAAGTTTTTTTTAAAGAGACAGTACTTCGATTATCGAATGGTCGAATATTCGAAGATTTTTACTTCGAATCAAAGTCAAAGTAAATTCGAAGTCATTGTATCCTATTCGATGGCCGAAGTATCCAAAAAATTACTTTGAATTCGGAATTTTTTTCTTCGAAAATTCCCTCAAATTCACTTTGACCCTTAGTAAATCTGCCCCAAGTGTAAAAACCATGAAAAACTCTAATACAATACGTCACCATGTAAAAGCAGCCAATGTCCCATAGATGTTAATGGGAGCTGCCCTGATCCTTTTTTGAGTTTTTTATACAAACTGCCAGATGATGATTTGAATCAACATAACCACGGATTAAGCCCCAGTGGGAAGGCAGCCCATGGCTAAGGCCTCATTGTAGCAAGTCTTGAAGATTGAAGTTCATTTCTTGCATGTTGACTTGTTCCACAGCTAGCATGTGTATAGTTGTTTATGTTCAGTAAACAAAGTTATGTTCATATTTTCTCCAACAAAGTCCTCCTCTATCTTCATTCTATGGTCAGGTTGTACCAGTTCCTTATTAACCCAGCCCCATGATCCCAATCCCTTTGGGTTTTGACCCTAGGCAGCCATGGAGTTAAGCAGCCCCTACAAAATGTTGGCTCTAATTAAGCAACTGTTTCCAGGTATACAAATAAAGATAAAATCCATACATTAACTCAGCCTGCAGCCATGTGCCTTTATAAGGTCATGGAATCCCTCAGCAATGTCTAATAGCCTTATCATCTACAGTAGGGGGTACATTATCCCTTATAATACATGAGTTCCCTGTATAACTCAGCCTGCAGCCTTGTGCCTTTATATGGTCACAGAACAACCCCTCAGTGACTTCTAATATCCTTATCATTTACAGTAGGGGTACATTATCCCTTATAATACATGAGTGATACTCAGAGTTCCCTGTATAACTCAGCCTGCAGCCTTGAGCCTTTATATGGTCACAGAACAACCCCTCAGTGACTTCTAATATCCTTATCATTTACAGTAGGGGGTACATTATCCCTTATAATACATGAACGATACTCATAATTTCCTGTATAACTCAGTCTTCAGCCTTGTGCCTTTCACAGAACCCCTCGTGATTTCTCACTTATCACTTATATTACATGAGTGATACTTAGGGATCAATTTAAGATGGCTTGTGCCTTTCAAAGTGAGTTTACCAATCAGCTTTTAGGTGTTGAAGTTTTTCTTCCTTTCAAAATCTATTTGGGCTCAAAAGATTATTCATTATTCAAACATTATTCTATACAGATCATTTGCATTTACTGCAACAACTTGATGAATTATTTGCAATAAAAAAAAACCCTCAGTTTTATACATTTCATTTCAAACAGTTCTTCCGTCTGAAATTAACAACAAATAAGGACAAGGCAATTTTTGAGCTCCTCAATATTTATGTTGTCAATTTTAGTCTACATCAGATATCCTCCCCGCTCACAGCTTATCTTTCAAATAAATATCTTGAATCTTGAATCTCTAAACTTCAATTTCCACTGAAGCAGATGAATTCTAAAACAGTTTAAATAATGCAACAATTTTAAAGTGAAGAAAATATGATGGCGGCACTTAAGTATTAATTCACTAAGCAATTTGCATATTTTGGGATTGACTTTCAAATGAACAGATTCATGTGGGAACATACATCTTATGATTAAACAAGAGACTAAAATAAATGTGGAAAACAGATAAAGATGAATTTACCTTTTTAAAGGGACATTTACCTTTTATTATCTAACATGAACTGCCTATATTAAGGGGAAGTAAAAAAAAAGTTGAATAAAAAAATTCAACATATAAAAGCTGGCAAGTGCGTGTAGAAGTCAATATAAGTTATATTTTCAAATTTCAATCTATTTTACAGTTAGAATCCAAGTTTCGTTCAAAATCAAAATTTGGCAGACTCATTAAAAATTAAAAAATTCCAGTTGATTTTTTTTCTCCATATTTTTCAGTGATCGGGTTTTGGCTTTTAAGACTTTTCATTAATAAGCTCACAATGCAAATTTAAGATTTTTTTAGTTTTTTTTTCAAAAAAATTCAAACATTTAAATTTTTATAAATCTGCTCCAAAGGTTACCAGATCATGTGCAAAATCAAGAATATTTCTGGTCTATCCATGTAGAAGGACTACTGATCTTTTAAACTTTTTTTACATTGGAGATCCTATAACATATGTATAGTAAAATCATACACAAAAATCTAAATTTTGAGTCTGAAATATTTCTTTTTCTATTGAGCTTCTTGATTTCTGTGTTCGTCTGGGTATTTGGAAGAGCAGCAAATACTTCTTCCAATCTTCTTTTACCCCTACTCTTTCAAAATAAATCGTACCTTAAGGAGGGCAGATTTATCAAGGGTCCAAGTGAATTTGAGGGAATTTTCAAAGTAAAAAAAAATCAAAGTCATTTTTTGGATACTTCAACTATCAAATAGGATACTACGGGGCACATTTACCTAGGGTCGAATATCGAGGGTTTATTAACCTTCGATATTTGACCATTGAAGTAAAATCCTTCGACTTCGAATATCGTAGTGGAAGGATTTTGCACTATTCCTACGATCGAACGATCAAAGGAACAATCGTTCGATCGAAGGATTTCGATTCGAAGGATATTAATTCATTGATCTAAGGATATTCCTTCATTTAGGAAATTGTTAGGAAGCCTATGGGGACCTTCCCCATAGGCTAACATTGGCCTCGGTAGGTTTTAGGTGGCGAACTAGGGGGTCGAAGAATTTTTTAAAGAGACAGTACTTCGACTATTGAATGGTCGAATAGTTGAACGATTTTTAGTTCGAATCGTTCGATTTGAAGTCGAAGGTCAAGTAGCCCATTCGATGGTCGAAGTAGCCATATTCGACCATTCGAAATTCAAACTTTTTTTCCTCTATTCCTTCACTCGAACTAAATAAATGGACCCCTACAACTTTGAATTTACTTCAAATTCGTTTCAAAGTAAAATAGTTAGAATATTCGATAATCGAAGTACTGAATTTTTAAACAAAAGTTTGACTTCAATAGTTCGCCAAATTAAACCTACTGAAGTGCTATGTTAGCCTATGGGGACCTTCTAATGCATTTTTGTAAGTCTTCACACATCAAAGTAAAATCGTTTGATCGTGCGCTAAAATCGTTTGAAATGTTCGATCGAACGATTTTACTTTGATCTTTCGATGGTCAAATTTGGTGAAAAATCCTTCGACTTCGATATTCGAAGTCAAAGTATTTTAATTCGATGGTCGAATTTCAAAGTATTTTTTACTTCGAAATTCGACCCTTGATAAATCTGCCCGTAAGAGAAGATTTATCTCTGCTGAGCACATATTGGGAATCAGCTGGCAGCAAATTTTTTTGCCAATCACAAACTTTATTTTTTGCCCAAATATTATTGTAAAATAACTGATCTGTGTGTTTTCTGACTAAAAAAGTTGAGCTGCTTTCACTTTTTTTCTGCTTTTTCATTTTTTATTGGCAGGGTTCACCATGTAACTTTATGCACAAGACATGACCACAGATTGCTGGTTTCTTTTTAAATCTCTGATTTTCCAAATCAATTAAACCATGTCAGAAACCCAAAGAATGTTGTAATTTACCACATTTTGCTTCTCCTTGATAGTGATGTAGCGAACTGCCGATTTGATGTTCGCGAACGCCGTTCGCGAACACCGGCAAAAAAGCGAACAGTTCGCGAACAGTTCGCGAACTTCGAACGCTCGATAAAATCGTTCGATCGAACGATCGAAGGATTTTATTCGTACGATCGAACGATTTTCGTTCGAATCGAACGATCGAAGCTATTCGATCGAATGATTTTAATTCAATCGAATGCTTATAATCGTTCGAACGAATGGAAATCGTTCGATTTTAGCGATCGAACGGTCGAATGGTCGAATGGTCGAACGAAATTTTACTTCGAATCGAACACCAATTGGCGAACGTCGCGCGACGTTCGCGAACATTCGGCGGACGCGAACAGTCGAAGTTCGCGCGAACTAGTTCGCCGGCGAACAGTTCGCTACATCCCTACTCCTTGACCATATAATTAAAAAAAAAAAGACAGGTGCCATAAAGACTTACATTATTGTAAGCTTGAGATTTTTTTTAAAAATCATTTATAATGGAAAGGTAAGAAAACAACTCTATTCAGTGTGTGTTTAATCTGGTAAATAAAGTAGATATATCAGTTCTGTCATGATGGAACTAATTGGATTATGAGTAAACCTTCAGTGTTGACTGTGTGGGGGCAAACAATACCTGATTATAGTATCAATCATGATTCATTCTGCAATTAAATACTTTTCTCACTTTGTATTTGTGAAAATATTTGAAATGGATGGCTTTTAAAAAATGTTGAAACTTTCAAGCTTTAGTCGACGGTAAACAGAAACTTCGAAAAGAACCTCATTTTGGAAACATCAAGGAGGTGAGAGAGGGAATTAGACAGAAGAAGAAGGTAAACACGTGAAAAAATTATAAATCATTTACGAGAACAATTTAAAACTATTTGAAAATATTTATTAGTAATATTGCAGATAACCACCATCATTTAGAGTCCAGATCTCTGTACTCTCTGCATTCATAAGCAGATCAGTCTCATGGAAGCTCAACTCTTTATCTCTCTATTCTTTTAGAGCTTATGTAGTCAGAACATCCAAATAAAATTATCTATCATATGCAATATTTAGCCAATAGCATTAAAAGTACTTCAAACCACTATCTTCTTAGGAGTTGAATGCTTTTTTCATTTGTGTTCTGGTTTAGCCTATACACTAACAAATTGTATGTTCTTTCTAAATTCTTGAAGCACAAAAGGGATCTTTTTATCTTACACAAAGAATAAGGTTAACATGACATATTCTCATTTCTCATGCTGTTAAAGTGAAAGGGATTTCAAGCACATTTAGCTCATGCATAAACACAGATAGTTCAGACTTTCTTCTACCAGTGATCACCCGGTTGATGAATATAGCATGTCATCTGGTAACATGAGTTGAAAAAGAATATTCAGAAACAAAGCTCTGAGGGCTGGTGATCATATACTCTGAAAGCTTGCTAGCTAGCACTGACAAATGATGGCTTGTCTGGGTGCATTGTTGAGAATAATTATACACTGGCTACAACTGAAACTACAAGACAAACAAACAGGGTAGCTATTGTCTTACAAAAAAAATCAAAAAGAAAATAAATGGACAAACCATTCCTTCTCTGCATACTTGGGACTATACACATTCTTCACCAGAAACAAAAAAGACCTCAACACTAGGGGGCCGATTCACAAAAGGTGAAATATCGAGGGTTAATTAACCCTCAATATTCGACTGGGAATTAAAATCCTTGGACTTCGAATATCGAAGGATTTTAGCGCAAATAGTGCGATCGAACAATCAAAGGATTTTAATCCAATGATCGAAGGAATATCCTTTGATCAAAAAAACTTAGGAAAGCCTATGGGGACCTTCCCCTTAGGCTAACATTGAGTTTGGTAGCTTTTATATGGCGAACTAGGGGGTCGAAGTTTTTTCTTAAAGAGACAGTACTTCGACTATCAAATGGTCGAACAATTTTTAGGTGGATAGTTCGATTTGAGGTCGTAGTCGAAGGTCGTAGTAGCCCATTCGATGGTCGAAGTAGCCCAAAAAACACTTCAAAATTCGAAGATTTTTTACTTTGAATCCTTCACTCAAAGTTAGTGAATCGGCCCCTAGCAGTCATAAACTGATGCTGTTATTTCTGACTATGAAGATCATACAGTATATATCAGAGTTGAATTGGTCAACAATTGGCAACTCTAGTGTCTGTCATAGAGGCCTATTTATCAGCCATGCCATTTTTGTGGTTTAAGAGTTATTTGGACTAAACGCACATTCTCTAAAACCAAGAATGTCTATAAATTTATAAAAAAAAAAAAATCCAAACTGAAATGGGATAGGTTTCAGAAAAGTCATAAAAAATGCAACTTTTTTGTGTTGTCGCACAATAACTATGATTTTTTTAGTATCATTGCACAAAAGTCAGCATCAAAACACTAAAAAAACGCTAAAACCACGAATCAAGGAAAGATCTTCCAGTTGTAAAATGGACATCTGCCATTCTGCCATCTGTACATGGTTTTACAGGTTTTACAGCTATTCAGAATTGTCACAAATTTGCCCCATAATAAATCCCCAAAAAGTCCCCCTTAAATAAATCAGCCCCATAGTGTGAGATTTTTCTTTTTGTTGGTGCAAAGGAAGAAACTGCCAAAAAAAAAATGTGCTGTGGGCATGAAATGTCAAAGGACTAGCGTTGCGGTAGGGTGTGACGCTGCCTGATGAATTTTCCAATTTTTCCATTAAAAAAGCCTAACATATTTACAATCGATTTGTGAAAAAAAGGAGGAGATATCCAACATCTATAATCACACACAGGCTGTTAAATAAATTAGAACAACAAGCCTTCTAAAGATTGCAATTCAGTGATATTTGATCAGCTGAAAGTTTTCTTTTCTCATTGCTTAATTTATGTTTGAGTATTGTGTTTTTTTTCCAATTAGTTGTCTGTAAAGAAATCTTTCACTTTAACCGTCATATCCTTTTATGATCTTTTCATGTTGGTGATAGCAATGCTGCTTTGGCAAATCTATATTCTATAGCTATTATATGTTTCAGTGTATATGATTACCCTCTTCCTAGTTTTTCATGCCGGCTATAATGATCCTTAATAGATTGGTAAAAGTCAGACATTCCTTGTCTCCAGGCTACCAACATTATTATTCTAATCCTGTCTCAGTACCCCATTCTTTCAAAACAAAGGACATGATTTTATTGTATATTTTTTACAATGCTGTTGTAGGTCCTGATGAACTGAGAATAGCATTTTATACACCATATCGTTACCAGAGGCTTATTGCAAAGTGTGATAAGTGTATAAGATTTTTCAGAACAATAGCAGGCTTGGGAAGAAAGTGAATCTCACATTTCATGGAGGAAAAAGTCAAGGAAGACAAGAAATTGAATGAAACAGATCTTGTGACGTTATTATAGGTTTAGATAGATAAAAATAGATGATAGATAGATAGATAGATAGATAGATAGATAGATAGATAGATAGATAGATAGATAGTGATGGGTGAATTTCTCCGGTTTTACTTCGCGCAAAAATTCAGAAAACTCAGATTTTGAGGCCTGCGTCAATTTGTGGAAATTTTGATGCACACATCAATTTTGACGCCAGGGTTAAAGTCATTAGGCATCTAAATAGTGTTGACGTGTGCAGGTTTTGACGTGAGTGACTTTTCCAATGCGTGTCCAAATTTTTTTAACGTGGCGAATTTGCACTGGCAAATTTTCTCAGAAGTATCGCAAATTTATTCGGTGAAGGTGCAACACGTAAATTTGTGCCTGGTGAATTTAATCGCCCATCACTATAGATAGATAAATAGATAGATAGATTTGGATGTTGGATGTTCTTCCCTCTTCAATCTATTATACTAGTCATAACTTAGCAAAGCTACATTTGGTCTAAAGTAGATAAGCTGATGTGCTGTTTTACATGGTCCTACTGCTTTCTGGTGTAACAAATCTTACAGTGTATTTCAAAAACATGAATCCCTCAGCTAAAATATGTACTAATGTATAACTGAACAAAAAAAACAATCTGTACTTACCCTTTCACTCAGGAATTCTATGGAGAGCATCAGGGAAACTTTTAAGCTTGACTTTCCAGCATATCACTGGTTTCAGCTGAATAAGTCCCAATGTATATGGCAACCCAGTCATCATTCTATCCGCTGTAATCCTCTACACTTCAGATCATCCAGTATTAGAAATAGAAAAGGTTTTTATTAAGCCACACATTGCATAAAGACATGATCCAAGTTAAATCCCTCAATTCTTTCGGTGTATGGTGCAACACGTGGAGGATATGCTTGGTGTTGAGCAATCACTGAGGCAATACATGTTGAGCATCATCAATATATCAAACCATAAAAAAGGAGACCGGCAAAGAGCTTAAAAAGTTAATTTGATACAAATCATTGATTTTCACTAAACGTTTAAAGAAAATCTTTGAAGTTGGCTCCAGCTTCATAGAATCAGTGGAAACATAACATATATGCAAATCTTTCTAAAAAAAAAAAAAAATTTAATTGCAGGAGTGACAACATGAAGCTAGAGGCTCATTTAGGAAATTACAGATCTACTGAACATGTGTTTATATGCATTTTTATTTCCAGAAAATATTCTGAGCTATAAAACATATTTCAAAAATGGCAGTTGTAACTTTATTCAACCAGGTATTTTATTAGCTTTTTTTTTTTTTTAGACTGATTCATCATGACACTTGAGTGATTATATGAGGCAACAACACGATAAGAATAGATATTGCAGCACTTAATCATTTCAGAATTATTTGCATAAAGTCTGACAAATATGAATAAAGTACATACATATGCATGTAAAGCATGAATGTTTTATTGTTGACACCAGACTCTCTCCTTATTATGATTCCTTGGTAGAGTTGATTCCTGGATTTAAAAAAAGTTACAGGTTCTTTTATTATCATTCATTTTCTTGCAGGTACAACCTGTATTCCTCATTGCAGTTAGGGGAAAAAAATCCTGCCTCCTATATTTTTGGGAGGGACTAGCATACTCTTCTAGTTTTTGGTGGAAGAAAACTAGCTTTAACCCAAGAATAAGATAAGAACTTAAAATTGGGGGGGGGGGGATATAATTTTGTTTGAAATTTTAGGCAATTTGGGACTTTTTTCAATATACATTTAAACAACTTTTAAAACTTTAAAAATTACTGTAGTCAATGGCTATTACTGCAACAACAAAAAAATCTTAAATATATTCGAATTCAATTTTCCAAACTAGATTCTTTTAATATTTATCTCAGAAATTTTGACATTCAGATGGTGAATTCAACAGGGGAAAACTAGCTAGTGAGAGATGTATTCTCAACATCCAAACTGTTTTTACATTTTAGTTTTTAACAAGGTAACCTTTCAAAAATGTATGGAATAGGGGGTGATTTATCAAGGTTCATATCCAAATTTTTTGCAACAAAATTTTTTTTGCACAAAAACTCATAAATTCAAATTATATTTTCAAAAAGTCAAACGTTTGGTATTTACAGTATTAAGCATGAAAAACTCAAATATAAAACTTCGGCATCTAAAAGCTTGCAAATTCATGTACAAGTCAGTGGGAGTTGTCTAAGGCATAATTTAAGCCATTTTTTAATTCAAGAAGTCTTTTTGAGCTTGAAAACTCACAAATTTGTTTTTTTACACAAATATTATATTAGGATTTGTTAATAAACAAACAATTATTTTTTTTTTAAATTGTGAGTTTATTGGAAGTAGAAAAACCCTCTAAAACCACACAAATTTGATTTACAGTATATTTAAAAAAAAAGTACATACAGTACATGTGAGTTTTGAGGCAATTAAGTTTTTTCTTAAACATGTAACATCAGAAAAAAATTGCAATTACTATACTACTGATGCATGAGGGACAAAGTGTTCGCAAAGGTAACATTTATAACTTTGCGAACATTTATTCACAGATTGCAAACGATTTTTGAGTTAGTTTCCGATAGTACATTCCCTCAATAGTCTTTAAAATTGAGAAATCTGTCAATAAGTAAGCATATAAACTAAAATATAACAAATGTGTCTCTCTAGTTCCTGTGAAACTACAGTCATCTTATGATGCTTTGGTCTTTTGCACTTTGTTATGAGCACAAACATTTTTGTGCTTGCTTCTCCTGAATCCCTGGTCTGAATACAAGGAAAGTGACTCCAAGGACAAGAACAACTCTTTAGCAAATATAAGGTGTGGAGAAACAATAAGGTGTATTTACTATCAAATTGATCTCAAAAAGTTGACTTAACACCCATCCACAAATTAAACTAATTTATCAAATAATAAGCACAAAAAAGCCAGTGTGAGAAAAGTGTTGATAAAATTGTCCGAAAATTTGGATTGTGTGACTTTTCTAATTTGACGCCCATAGTTGTCACACAAAACCCTGACTTTTTTGGATTATTTAGCACAGATCAGTATGTCAAGAAACATTTTCAGGGACATCTGCCTTTTAACTTCTACGTGACCTCGACAGGTTTTAGCTGGAGTATTTTCACTTACAGTATGACTATTTTCAGTCTTTTCTTGCTGCTATGCCTACTAACTTTTGGGCAAAAGGTGCCTATACAACTTTTATCCAAAGAAGGTATGTGCCAAAGCATGTTTGTGTCCCAAACACCAGCATGGAGGTTGCACTAAACTATAATGCAAATGTGACTAAGGGCATTGCATTAAGATATTAAAAAGTAGGGAACAAAGCCACCCATTAAGCTTTTCCACCTAAGGGCACATATACCGCGTCATCTTTAATAAAGGAATAACTGCAAATATTACATTGTTACCTTTTTCATTTGCAAAATGACAGATTCTGGGACCAGAAGTCCCTTTGCTTTCCCTTTGGTGGGCTGAAACTAATTCTGTAGAAAGCAGATAGAATTTAAGTACCAGACTCCATCACTTCACAAAGGGCATGGCAAGGGAGGGGTTACATGATACTGTGAGCCTAAGGGGGTGGAAAATGTTTTTTACTGTCAGAGACATACTATTATTATTTGAAAGGCCAGATAGTTTATCCATATTTTCCAAATAACTCAACTGAATGAGCTCATGTCAAAAAGGAGGGTTTCTTTTTCTTTTTCATGCTCTAGCAGTCGCATCTGGTGATTTAATGAATTTAATGAAATAGGTCCAGTCACGCATTGGGATTAGTACTTTTTCACTGTACTCATGTCTTGAGTTTAGGTACAGCAAGTGCAATGTTTATGTTCATTTCCCCCAACCCTTAAAATCTACTAATTGGCTCAGGCTGAATTTTACTCTACTGTGTTTCTGTCCATGTGGTAGTGAAATTAGACTGTAAGCTCCATTTGCTCAGGGAAAGAGTAAAAGACAGTAATATTTCTATAAAATGTCATTACTGTATAAATATTTACCGGGGAAGACATATAAAAAGCTGTGGCTCACCATCAAAATCAGCATCTTATGATCAATATGCATCTGACAGATCAATTTTTCTTATAGAGGAGGAGACAAAGGCATTTTAAATCACCAGGTCTTTAAAATATATCTTTCATGTCATATAAATATTCATTCTGTCTCTCTCTCTCTTAAGAACTTTATATTTAGAAATTCAGTGCCAAGAAATAAGGATCTGCGTTCTGTGTGTATATAAATCTGACATTCTTATACCATTTTTAATATTTGTATTATTATGGAGTAGTCAGCCTTTTTTCTTCTCTCAGTGCAGCATTTCCCCAGTATTCAGACATAACCGTGCATTGCAAAATGATAGGTGTTCTTCTAAGAGCAATATATGGTATGGTTGCAAATCTGAAGCTTTTTCTACACTCCATCCACACCATTCTGGCTATTCCATAGATGGGGCATGGTCAAATTATAGTCAAATTATAATAACAAATTGGAGCCCTGAACTTAAAGTGGACCTGTCACCCAGACATAACTAGCTGTATAATAAAAGTCCTTTTTAAATTAAACATGAAATCCAAATTCATTTTTTTATTAAAGCATTCATAGCTGTTGTAAACACATTTAAAAATCTCAGCTGTCAATCAAATATTGCCTGCCTGAGGCATAGAGGTGGGGCAAGCAATTACTCGACTTTCCATTCAGCACTTCCTAGATGTCACTGCTCTCCACACATTTCCCCAGTTCTCTTAACCATTTAATTGTGTAACCAGTATGTGGGGATAGACATCAGGTCCCCCAATTGGTGAACAAACAAGATTCTGAGATGATACAAGGTTTGTCTTAATAACAGTGTCCACAAAATTTCTCCTGCCTGCTTGCTATAATTATGAATTCCCAGACTGATGGAAACGAGATTCAAATAATTTCTACAGTGTAATTAAAGTTAATTTTGCTTGACTAACATGATAAAATATGACTTGGAAAAATAATTGTTGGGTGACTGGTCCCCTTTAATATCTGGTCAATGACAGGTGTGAATTATAGGGACTCCCTTATACCCCAGTCACAGTAATGAGAGACTGGATGCATAAACAATAAGGGGCAGATTTATCAAGGGTTGAATTTAAAATTTAAAGTTTTAAATTCTAATTTCAAGTTTATTGTAGTGCAATTCAACTAGGGAATAATCCAAATTAGATTTGAGTATAAAAAAAAATCGAAATTCGAATTTTAAAATGTATCATGTTCTGTCCCTTTAAGAATTCAAAGTTGACTATTCACCATCTAAAGCCTGCTGAATTGGTGTTTTAGCTTATGGGGGACCTCCTACAATCAATTTGGAGTCATTTGGTAGACAACCCTTGATAAATATGCCCCTAAGTAGAATAATACTTAGGTTCAAGTACTTTATTAAAGTTACTCAATTGACACAAATTTATTATGTTGAAAGATCATCTACAGATATATATGGATCCTTTATGTCCTTTGCATATCTGTGACGATGTGAATGGTATACTATACAGCTGACAAGCAAAGATATATGGGAGTGCACACCAGCTGCTTTTGACTATACAGTTCCTGTTTGCTGAGATATATTTGCTACCTTAGTAGTGGTGGACAATAACCCAACGGGGTATTGCACGAAACCCAGCGCACATCAAAAAATCATTGGGACTTCTCCCATTGACTTATATGCAACCTCGACAGGTCTACGATACTGGATTTTCAGACTCTGACTTTTCCATCCTCCGTGTTTAATAAATTCCGAAAAAATTCATTATTTTTTAAAAGTCCGATTTTATTTAAAAAAAAAATTCGTGATTTTTGCATTCTGAGATTAGTATATAACCACCAAAGTGTTAAAATGTTTGTTGATTCCCATGATAAAGGCAATCTTTATTTATGATTTCCAAATGAGTCTTTGTATAAATACATGAAGATGCAATCGATAAATCACTGTTAATGAACAAACCATTGCAAATGGAACTGTATATTGATTCATAGTAAAAAAAAAATCAGTCAACAATTGAAAATTCTGTGATTCAGTTATATGTGTTTAATTCTTTACCCAAATTAGTTTTCTTGATTCCCAAAGATAAACATGTGCTTTGTTTGCATTATAAATGAGTCACTAACAAAATGTATTGATTTGCATATCACATTCAAAACCACCTACACAGTGAATTGGCCACCAATCAATAGATAATTCAAAATATCAGTCAATTCTTGGCAAAATTAATGAAAAATCAATTCTCAGTACTTAGCAGATTAATCAAAATGTGAGTTTAGATTTTAATAATTAAAAACTCACCCACATTTTCTTCATTTCTATGGAATTTGTGAAAGTATATTTATTAAAAGGTGAGTTACCTGTATAACTTTCACCCACTTTCCCATTGGAATGAATAGAACGTAGGTGAGTTTTATTTATTAAAATCTTAACTCACATTTAGAAAAATCTACTCCATTAGTGAATGAATAGACTTGAGGTTAAAAACTTACAAATCAAAAGTTTAGAGCCTAGAACAACAAAATGATAGAAAAAATACAGACATGGGATCCCTTATCCAGAAACCCATTATTCAGGGATGAGGTCTAAAAGTGAAGTACCAAGGGGCAGATTTATCAAGGGTCGAATTTCGAAGTACAAAAAACTTCAGAATTCGACCATCAAATTGAAAAACTTTGAATTTCAATATCGAATTTGAGGTTTTTTCACCGAATTTGGCAATCCTACGATCAAATAAAAATCTTTTGATCGAACGATTAAATTGTTCAAATCGAACGATTGGAACGATTTTAGTGTACGATCAAAGGATTTTTATTCGATGTGTAAAGACTTAGAAAAAGTTTGTAGAAGGTCCCCATAGGCTAACATAGCAATTCAGGTTTTTTTTAAAAGTTTTTTCAAAGAGACAGTACGTTGATAATCGAATGGTCGAATATTCGAACGATTTTTACTTTGAATCGAAGTCGAAGTAAATTCCAAGTCGTAGTATCCTATTCGATGGTCGAAGTATCCTAAAAAATTACTTTGTTATTCAAACTTTTTGTACTTCGAAAATTCACTCGAACCTAAGTAAATCTGCCCCCAAGTGTTAAGCATAATGAAAGTCTGGTAGATTTAAAGTAAAAGTATGAACAACAAGTTCAAAATGGCAAACAGGCTCAGGGTTCATCTAAAAGTTCACATAAAAGTCAATGGGAGTTGTCCTAGGCAAAATTTAAGGGATTTTTTTCACTTTAAGGTTTTCAAGACTCTCAAATGTATTTTGAACTGTTAACAAATTCAATGTATTCAAGGTTTTCCCAAAGATTTTATTATTCTAAATTGAACATTAAAGTTACAGGAGTACATTTTATAGCGTACCAGTAATTTTGTTGTACATTGTACGAAATGTTATATTTCTTTCAGCAAAGATATTGTATTGCAGCTTTACCACTTTGTGATTATTTAGGTCAAAATCAACCAACCAACTTTAAAGAAGTGCATAATGCAAAGCATTCACCATTGTGCTATCTGTAAATTTTGGCCTTTGGATTTATAATAGGCAGTGAATTCAGTATATGCTCCAATTCATAATTCCCTCGCCTCTTCTATTTTTTTCTGTACAATTGGTCCAGTATTGAGTGAGGATCTGCTGTTTAGAATGAACTCATTATAGTTGCACACTGAAAAGAAATTGAAGTTTCACATGTATAAATAAGGAAGATCTGGGAATAGGGCAGAATGCTATTCCATTAACACTTTTCAGAAGAAAGCCGGCATTTTAGTGTTATAATCTCACGGTGACAGGCACTGAGCTGAAAAAAATTTGTTTACTCACTCTTGCATGGCCTTTTTTACAAAGTGAGTATCTATGTATGCATGCATAATGAATGTATAGTATATATAGGGACTGCACATTTCCTCTCTAAATTAAAAGAGCGACCATGGGGAATGCATATATTAAGAAATAATGAGTATATGAATGCAACTTTACCATTTCCTATTTGATTTTATCTCGGTCACTCTCTCTAGGCTGCTAGGATAGATCCTTTGTTGACTTGTGATTATTATGACATAACAGAATAATTATGGGGGGACAGGGTGGCTTGATCATATTTCTAGAGATACAATAGTTGCTTAGGTAAGAATAACTGCAAGCTAGGCCATTACTCAACTAGTAGGCAGGGTATATTTTGATGGAGGGTTGAACAAGGGCTACTATCCTCACATTTTGGGATAGTGCAATTTAAGTTTCAATGATATTTCATGGACTCTGGACTGCTAGTCTAAATACTTTGTTGACTTCTGATGATGTTTTATGACCCAATAGAGGAATTGTTGGAAGAGACAAGGAGACCTGACTAGATTAAGACAATGGTTGCTAGGCTGGTATTCAACTAGTAGTTATAAATAATGTCACTTGGATAGAAGGTTTAATATTCGGTTTAAAAAATGGTTGTCCATCATTTACTATGTAATTATTAACATTGTACCAAGTTACACACATAAATGGTTGCTTAATCTTGACTGGTAATCACCAAGAAGTAAAGCATGTTTCACTTACAAATATAGAAACTGTAAAAGAAATGTATCGCTCTTAATAGTTCTATTAAAACTAGTGATAGGCGAATTTGTGCCGTTTCACTGAAAAATTCACGAATTTTGCGCGAAATTCGCAAAATGGTGAAAAATTCGCGAAACTGCGCCGGCTTCTTGTTTTTGACGCCGGTGCCCGTTTTTGATGCCGGCGAATTTTTTCGGGCGAATTTTCGCTGGCGTTTCGGGAATTTATTCGCTGGCGGCGAATCATGCAAATTCGCCACGAATTTGCGCCTGCCGAATAAATTCGCCCATCACTAATTAAAACGAATTGTTGAAGAAACGTTCAAATAAATGGAGCTATGGAACATCTCACATGGGTTTGGGGGCTGAATGGTGTTTAATTTACTAAGAATCAGTTGCTGTGCTAAAGCTCTGTAAGAAATAGTATTAATTCAATATTTTCCCTAAAACACGAGTCAGTTGAATCCTGTAGCACTCTATTTTATTGTTTTTTTTTGTCTGTTAGAAGCAGCTTTTGATTTTTAGAAAATTGTCGGAACCCTAATAAATTCTTAAGAGAATTTTAATAAACTCACTGTTAGCAACGGATAAGCAATGCTCAAGGAGGTGATAATGAAAAGTAATAAAAAATTGTCCATCAGTTTAATCTCCAATGCTTTTGTTCTACAGAAGAAAAAGTGCTTTTCCAGAAATATAGAGGAGTTTAATGTTTTCCCTGAACGAATGGGATTTCTGCCATTTCTTGCTTCAAAGGTAACTAATTTAAAATAACGGATTCCTGTATCAAAGGGAAACTCATTTGTAGAGCTGACCCAATATCAGGCTATTGATTTTTTTTCACTCTTTTCCTATTTCTTTTTAATTTAAAGGGTCATTTGGGACTGAAAAAATGTTACCTAACATATTAAAACCATACACAGCAGTTAAGTATAGCAATTGCAATCTACTTACTTGTAGGCATGTCTTGGGACCTTTATTATTATTAATATTGTTATTAATATTTTATCCGCGCGATTATTTGGTCCAAATGCATTGAAGTCAATGGGCATCCAAATCACTTTTTTTGACACAGTGGATTTTTCGCCCACGAATTGTCGCCAAAGGTTCATAAATTAATTCCTCAAATTCATGTCTTGCAAATTTATTCACCCATCGCTAGACTCGTTACTAGAGTATATTAACTATTAAAGTAGTGGAAGAAAATAAGAAAGATAATAAAAAAGATAACCATCACCTCCCACTCATTTAAAATCTATCTGAGACATCTCGGTATTTCATCCTAAAAAGTGAAGAATGAATGTGGAGTAGATAAAAAGCACATCGTGTAAATTAAATGTTTACCCTTTGCGTAAGGATTTAATGAATTGTATCCAAGGGAACCATGTTTTCCAAAATTTTAAGCTTTTGTTGTCCATTAAGTGTGTCAGTTCTTCCAGCTGTCTAACCTCCTCCACTCTACCCATTCCATAAATGTAGGGATTTCACTTCCTTGGGATCAGGGTTTTCGCCACTTGGACGAGATGCAGGGAGAGTGTATCTATAATCACTTCATTAATCTCTAGTGATTTATTCAACATATTTAGGGCTTGATTATCTATCTGGATTTCATTCTCTGTCACTTTATGAATATAATTTAGTATTTCTTTTCAGTAGGTATTCAGCCTAGGGCATGTCAGCCATATAAGAGTACGCCCCTTCCTTTATTTTACACCTCCAACATTTATTTAAGGAATTAGGGTACATTCTATGTAATATGACTGGTGTTTAATGCCATCTTGTAGTCAATTTATATATATTGCCTCCATTTTCCTTGAGGCTCTAGATTGTTTGTGGATAGATTTAAAGATAGTATTCCACAACTGCTCAGGGAAGCTTATTTTTAGTTCTCTTTCCCAAGCTGAGCAAAAGGAGGAATAACACTTAATACTAATTAAAATACTAGTTAGAAAATGTTTGATGTTTTTTTATACCTCAAATAAATTCCCAATTGTGACAAAACGTAAATGTAAATAACTCAAATCAGTGCAATTGGGGGGAAAAACTAGAGTACTCAACTAGATAACTCTGCCCCTTTGTGTAAAATACAAAAAAAAACCTAATGTAAAACTTTTCCAAGTAAAAGCAGTTGAGGTTCCATAGAAGTCACTGGGAGCTGCAGTAATCCTATTGGACCTTTTTTTTCCAGATTTTAGAGGTTTTTGGATTTTTTTTTCTTGTAATTGTCCAAAAAAACTCGAGTTTGTAGAGGTTTTAGAGAATTCATATCTTTTTCGTATCTTTAGCACTTTTTTCCTTTTGTATTTTTTTATATCTGTATCTTTTAATAACTTTCATGGTATTTGTGTTTTCAAAGAGCTCTAATAACACAAAAATTTGATGTGTAATAAATGGGCCTCTTTTCTTCTTAAGACAAAATTCAAATAGATGAACAACAAGACAAACTCAGTACCCTGCCCGGGACTAAGCCTCTATTTCCTTACTTATATGCCTCCTCTGCCCTATATGCCTTGGCTTAATTCCAGGCTTGCCAGTCACAAAACATACTTGCACCTTGCTCTTATTTCCCCCCTTTTTTGGTTACCCATTAGGGCAGTTCAGCTACATTTAGAATCTGTGAAATATCTGCCCTCAAGTTACCAGCAAGTTACCCGCAAGTTACCAGCAATACCATAACACTTCCTGCCCCTCTGCTGTCCTCCAGTTTATGTCTACTAAACTTATTGCCCTGTATCCTAATCTTCTTATTACCAGCTTCCTTCTCTTCAAAACCTACAATTTCCTTCAACCCCTTAACCCACATCAACCCTTAACCCATGTCCTCTAGTCATGACACTTTTTGATAAACACAACTTTTTTTTCTCACTCCAAATGCATTAAAGTTAATGGGTGTTTTTACTTGCTGTGAATATTTTGTCTTGGCAACTTTTATTTTTTTGGCGACTTTTTGGTCTTAGTATTCAATACATTTTTTATTTGTTTTTTTTTTAATTGCTTTAAAATGAATATTCTGTTTAATAACTTTAACCAGATAAGCAATACAGGTGCAGGCTACACGACAGAGCCATTTAGCCTAAAGTCAGAGGTACAAAAACCAAGAAACCCAATTTGTAGAGGTACAAATGTGCCTTCAGAATTTAATGTACACTGCAGGAAGTATTTACCTACAACAACTCACTCCCAGAATGCCAAGCTAACAATATCTTTCGCAAGACATGGGCTATAGGCCAGCAGCAGCGATGCACTTCATGATAATTGCAGCCTATTCATTTTTGCCATAACCAGGATATTATCTGGGACATCTCCCGATGCTTCTTCCTAGGATATTAGAACATTGCACTAATTATATCTTTTAAAGGCTGCTCTAATAACAATATTAATAATGATTGTTATTACAGGTTCATGGTTTTAGAGTAATTCCCAGAATGCTTGTTAAGCTTTATTGGATCAGACTTTACAGTGTGAGAAGAACTGAGTCCACAGGAAGAAATAAACCTCCATTTCCAAGTTATATATGGTCACCATTCTCTACCAGCTTTTATGCACATTGATTGACTCATATGAACCTGATTTGTGACAATCCAATCCATTTCCCATTTCAGTAAAACTTTTTGACAAATTGAAATTCATATGAATTATTCGGTCATAACTGCGTGCAGGGAACCAGACAACAATGCACACATATATATTTATTTGTAAATGCTTTAAATTGCCCATGAAATGGACCGGTATTTTGGACTTAAAACCCTTTTAAAAAATAAAAATGATTACCCCTTTCAATTATCCGCGGGCATTCGATTTTTGCAGCTAAACAAAACCAACATTGCTTCCTTTGTTGTTGCTATTTCTCCATGTACGTTATGACAAGCATTGAATAATATGCATAGTGATTACCTGGCTCTCTTAGCAGGCTCCTGAAATGAAAGTAGCTTTCTGCATCAACCACTGATAGCATTGTCGTCCAATTTCCATTGTCAAGGGGACCGTTCTTAATTGCAAATGGAACTCGGAAGGATTGTAAGAAATAGCTCCAGAACATGTTATGCTAAAAGCTGGTATTTATTTGGGTCTCCAAGCACTCATAACCATTACATGCTTGCTGGTGTACTAATAAAGTCATAGAAAGGCCAGCTTTTCTAAAGACAATTTAATCCTCTACCAGTTCCCTGGGAAAAACTTTCTCAGACAATGCTCTGCAACTTCATTTTCTTTTGCTGACTGAAGATAGAGGCACATACCATTTAATTGTGAAGCTATTGAGTAAAGAACAAGCCATCATCTGCCAGAGAGAGAGAGAGAGAGAGGAGGAAAGAATCCTAAATCTCAGTGAGAGACCCATAAGGGCAGAAGACAAGGCAACTGGGGTCGGGGTTGGTTGCTCTTATGCTGCAAAACATTCTTTTATCTTGCTGCTTCTTTGATCCCTGTGGTAAAGTGCAGGAAGAGAAAAAAACCCAGAAAGATCTCTTAGTGTTTCTTACAACAGAAGGGAACAAAAAGATTGGAAATATCAGCCAGGAAAATACAGACACGATGAGGACAGAAATGTGAAAGAGTGAATAATACAGCATGGTTTATTTTCTCATGCCTTGAATTTAATTTTTAAAGGCTAAACATTAACAGAGAACAAAGAAACAACATTTGCAGGGAAAAACTAATAAACTGTATAAACTTAAATTCCAAAATATGAGTTAAGGAGTGATACATAGATAAAAGAATAAGCTGTTATATGGTTTTGGTTGCTGGGCAATTATGTATGATTCTTTTAAGAACTAATTGCAAAGGAGTTTAATTTTTAAAAAAAACAAGATGTTGAGCAGGTCCATTGGATCGCTTGGTCAATATTTTGGCTTCTAAGGCTAAAGAAGTTTGAAGATCAAGTGATGATCCTGAACATGCTGATGTACCATGGTGGGACAAAGGATAAGGAAATGTAGGGAGAAAGTCTGAAACAAAGACCCCCCATGAAATCTATGTACTGGTACCACCTGCAGGCAAAACAGATGTCTACTTGGTCAATATTTTGGCTTCCAGATCTATTGAAAGAGTTATTTGTGACCTGGACATGTTGAAGAAGATTTAGCAGGAGATCAAGTGATCCAACTTGCTGATGTCCCATGGAGGGGCAAGGGATAAAGGTATGTAAAGAGAAAGTCAGAAGTAAAGGCATCTCTAGCTAGACAGAGCTATTACCCATGATATCGGTGCATTGTTGCTACTAGGCAAAACAGATGTGCAACTCATTTGCGCCAGTATAGGGCTAGAGCAGACAGTCAAGAACAGTCCATCAGAAAATGGTAAGGTTTTAGTTATATGAACCCAATTAATGAATACACCATAAACTGTGTTCATTTCTTCATGCCCAAAGCTGTGGTTACAGTTGCAAGTGTCACAGATAGCATGGGTAATAGGTCTGTCTATCTAGCTAGAGATGCCTTTACTTCTGACTTTCTCCTTACATTCCTTTATCCTTTATGCTTTGTCCCTCCATGGGTGAAGTCAAAGATCTGGAAGCCAAAATATTGACCAAGTAGACATCTGTTTTGCCTGCAGGTGGCAACAATGCACAGATATCATGGGGAGGGGGGGCGGTTTGTGTAACTAGTGTGCAACACTAAGATAAAGATCAGAGTTTACTAACATAGACATTGATTTTTCACCAGTACAGTTGCCATTAACTGCAGATCTGATTGGTTGGCAATTTGCACCTTTTTTTGTAGCGATGCACCAAATCCGCTATTTGGGATTCGGCTGAATCCCCAAATTCTTTGTGAAAAATACCGAACCGAATAAGAATAATAAATTGCATATGCAAATTAGGGACGGGAATGGAAAACATGGAAAATGTGTTTTTACTTCCTTGTTTTGTGATGAAAAATCACATGACTTTCCTCCCGCCCCTAATTTACATAAGCAAATTAGGATTCAAATCTGCCAGGCCGAATCCTGCTGAAAAAGACCAAATCCTGGCCGAATCTCGAACTGAATCCTGGATTCAGTGTATTCCTACTTTTTTGTGCAGAGATACATATGCACCCACTCCATCTCCTGTTATCCAGAATGCCCAGGACCTGGGGTTTCCGGATAAGGGGTCTTTCCGCTTTCTCTCTCTCTTGCTCTCCCTCTGAAGTGTAAGGCCCTTCATCTAAAGCTCAGTAAGGTACTTCAGCTGCAGCAATTACCTTACAGCTCTGGTCTGTATTAATTACTCCATGTTCCAGGTTTTTGTATTATATAACATCCTGGGAGAAATATATTGCCCATCTATAACTAACCCAGCTGCTTTGTTATAGAGGGTACATTGCTAGATTGACATAGCACTGGGGCAATCAAGTGATTGAAGAGTAGCATGTATAAGGAAGGAAAGCAGCATGGAGAAGGTCAGAATAATTATGAGGGAGAGCGCTGATGAGATGAGCTATTGGGTAGTCTGCAAGAGCAGCAGAGCTCAGAAAAAAATCTCTTTACACCTAAATTGGATATTCAGTGAAAACATTATTAGTTTGATATTCTCTTTCAGATGAGTCTAGACAAATGTAAAAGCAACAGGAAAACAATTGCTATAAGAAGCTTTCACAGAAATTGTAGCTAAAATTCCCATTTGTTGACTCAAAAACATCAGCCAAATGCATTATAAGTGGCATCCCCCAGTCTTACATTGGGCTAAATATACTGCATCCTGTACATCAGGGTTTTTTTTGTAGCATGTAAATGTGAAAAAATGCTGATAAATCAGTATGCAATGCATGTTGAAAATGGTAGTTCTAATGAAAGCTAAGATTTCTCCCCCCCCCCCAAGAATTCTTTCTGTAAATTGTGTATGTTTACTTGAGGGACGTGGAAAGCCCAAGGGAGATGTGCTGTACATTTCTCCAGAACATTGCGGCTCTGCCTGGCTGCACAGGAAAAAAAAAGTGCCTGCTTTTGATAATTGTGCAAATCTCACCGTTGGAATATTAAACAGATTTGGCAATTGCAGAATTAAAAAAAAGCTCTGGACCATAAGCTCCAGTCTCTCTCTCTCTCTCTCTCTGGGCATGTAGAACTGAAGCGTTTCTATTGTGAGATGACATGAGCAGTCTCTTTCAGTTGCTCTGTATGTATCTGAAGTCTTGTTGACATTGTAGCCAGATACATAAATTGTTTAACTAGTGCTGGGAGAATAAATTCGCCGGACATGAATTTGCGTAAAATTTTCGTGTTTTGCCACAAACTGATTAATTCACAAAACTGTGGTGACAATTCGGCGGTGAACAATCTGTTGTGTCAAAAAGTAAATAGTTGCGCATCGAGATTGGCGCGCACATAAAAATTGATGTGCGTCAAAAATATTCAGACGCCCATTGACTTTAATGGATTTGGACCAAATAGTTGCACGTATAAAAATTGTTGCTTGCGTCAAAATTGATGTGCGTCAAAATTAATTTGACGTCAATGCATTTCTCAAATTTTTCGCAGTTTCGCGAATTTCGTTGTAAATTCAGAACACAGATTCGCCCATCACTAAACAGAATGTCACAGTAAGTGCAGCTAATAGTAAACATGGGCACTAGTGCATCAACAGTCTTTCTTTTACTAAATGCAAAACGCTGAGGCTGATACAAATATGTCTTAATGAGAAAATAAAAAATAATGTGTCAACATTGCTGCTCTTATGGAATTTCACATATGGAGGCCTATTTATTTAATTTGGAATTTTAGGGGTATTAGAGCTGTTTGAAACCACTCATTTATACAAATGTCAGTCATTTATCAAAAGATTCAAACTAAAAAAGCCTGAACGGGAAATGTCCCAGAAAACCGCAACTTTTTAGACATGTCGCACGATAACTCATTTATCATTTATCAATTGACATTTTTGAGGAGCACGTAACAGATAGGGATTACCCAACATTATTTTGGTATGGTCCGCTGGCAAACAACAAATTTCAATGGTTTGCAGAAGTAAAATAAGGATTGGTTGTAGTGAACGTTTAATAATTAATTTTCAGTTTAATAATTAATTTTCAGTTTAATAATAACTTTTTTTTTAATATTAATTGAGATACAAATGATTTTTGAGTGTTTCCTCAACCTAAAGTTTTTTCCTGCTGCAAACAGCTTTTTGTCAGCTGAATTGCAAATAAAGTTGCAGCCAATTAGAGAAGCGAAATCTGTCAGCAACTCACAGCATGTTTGCATCTGGAGAAAAAAGTTTGGTTGAGAAATATGCAAACAGATAATTAAAAATATAACTAGAATAAAAAAATAAAGACTATTTGTGTGACTTCACTGCAGTGACTCCCTTTGAAGTTGCTGCTGAACAAATGAAGAAGCAAAGTTTGGCAATTCTGGAAAACTTTCATATATCTGAGGCAATTCTGGTGCTTCATTCATGAAGGTCATTAAAATGAATGTCTTTTTAATGGAAAATAATAGCAAAATGAATATCCCTCCTATAGAAAAAAAATATCACCAATATAAAAGCAGTGTGGTTGATGGAATTAAATGAACCTTAAAATGTACTTTTTCTGATCTTTTTTAAATGTTCTTTCCATTTTTATTTTTCAAAAAAAAAAATAAGGTTTTCTTTTAAACTATCTGGAACTATTATGTCAAACACCGACATTATTATTCTCAGCATTTAACTGTGGTTATAGCATGGTTTTTTACCCATAATCTTAAAGGGATCCTGTCATCAGAAAACATGTTTTTTTCAAAACGCATCAGTTAATAGTGCTACTCCAGCAGAATTCTGCACTGAAATCCATTTCTCAAAAGAGCAAACAGATTTTTTTATATTCAATTTTGAAATCTGACATGGGGCTAGACATCTTGTGAATTTCCCAGCTGCCCCCAGTCATGTGACTTGTGCCTGCACTTTAGGAGAGAAATGCTTTCTGGCAGGCTGCTGTTTTTCCTTCTCAATGTAACTGAATGTGTTTCAGTGGGACCTGGGTTTTTACTATTGAGTGTTGTTCTCAGATCTACCAGGCAGCTGTTATCTTGTGATAGGGAGCTGTTATCTGGTTACCTTCCCATTGTTCTTTTGTTTGGCTGCTGGGGGGAAAAGGAGGTGATATCACTCCAACTTGCAGTATAGCAGTAAAGAGTGATTGAAGTTTATCAGAGCACAAGTCACATGACTTCGGACAGCTGGGAAATTTTACAATATGTCTAGCCCCATGTCAGATTTCACAATTGAATATAAAAAAAATCTGTTTGCTCTTTTGAGAAATGGATTTTAGTGCAGCATTCTGCTGGAGCAGCACTATTAACTGATTCATTTTGAAAAATATTTTTTTTCCCATGACAGTATCCTTTTAAGAACTATTTCAACAAGCTGTCTTTTTTTGGATAAGATTAGTGATGGGCGAATTTGCGCCGTTTTGCTTCGCGTTCGCTTCGAAATTGCGAAACGGCGAAATGTCGCCAGTGTCTCATTTTTGACACCAGCGCCCATTTTTTGACGATGCGCCCGTTTTTGACGCGAATTTTCGCGGGCATTTCGCTAATTTATTTGCTGTGAATTCGCGCCTGGCGAATAAATTCGCCCATCAATAGATAAGATCATTTTGGTAGATACATTCCATATATTCAAGTATTGCCCTCCCATCCTGGCCTTCCAGTATCTTTTTGTCTTTCCTTACATAATCTCTATTCAAACCGTAAAGCCTGTTTAGGAGATTGGAAACAATTGCTAATTTGTCTGCATTCTCTAACCAAAGTGTATTGATATGGAAATGCAGTGACTTTCCGTCTATTGTCCCATTCATCTTCCTTGCTCTGACTACTGGGAAAACAAAGGCAAATAATCAGAAGGGAGAATAAAAGAAGTAACAAATAGAAAGTCAAAAATAATTTTGTTGTTTGGCAGAGCCAGTTGTGGAATTTGCCAAAAAACCCAAGGGTGCCGTGCCATACTGATTCTGTTATTAAGCTGTTGTAAAGATATTATCACTATTATTTCTGTTCATTGATTTGCCCCATTTTAGCCAGCGACGGAGAGGCGTTCAGCCTTTTCTTTTCTTTTAACGGTGTTAATGAGAAGATTGACTGAAGGAGCCTTGGAGAAGTAAACTGAACAGCAAATCCCCGAAGGGAAAATGGCACACAAAATAAAGCTATCCATTTTCTCATCACAATTCTTCATTTTGACATTTAGTTTACTAAGTAACAGCCACATAATCACTATAATCGTGGGGAATCCACTATGAGTGAAGAGAAAATATGTAATGCTGCTTATTTTATTATTCTTGTGTATCAATAAGAAATTAAGAAGAAGCCGAATGAAATGTTTAATTATTTGTATCTTTTCTATGTAAAGTCTATCCTCTCTCTTTTTAAGTCTATATAGCTATCAACATAGCTATATTCTGTTTGTGTAGTTGAAAATTTTGCAAAACCACTCCAAAATGTGAAACAGCAAAACTTTTTTAAAAATGTCACCGGATGCATTGGAGTCAATCGACGTTTTTTCACAATGTTTTTTCTTGCATCAAATGCATTGGAGTCAATGGTGTTTCTGAATCATTTGGGTAATTGGCCCTGGTGAACTAGGAAAAGTTTACTTGATATCCATGATGTTGTTAGACTACAACTCCCATCGTGCTATAACATTGGATATGTTGGGTGTCCAACAACATTTAGGTGGAGTAACATTACTAAGAAAGTTTTAAGGTTACCAAGGGAACAATTAGTGCACATTTGGATGTACTTTATACACTATACTATGCTCGAGTGAAGGAATAGAATAAAAAATACTTTGAATTTCAAAGTATTTTTTGGCTACTTTGACCATCGAATTGGCTACTTCGACCTTCGACTACGACTTCGACTTCCAATCGAACGATTCAAACTAAAAATCATTTGACTATTCGACCATTCAACCATTCAAAGTACTGTCTCTTTAAAAAAAACTTCGACCACCTACAACCTACCGAGCATCAATGTTAGCCTACGGGGAAGGTCCCCATAGGCTTTCTAGGCAATTTGGGATCAAAGGAAAATCGTTTCATCGATGGATGAAAATCCTTCAAATCGTTCGATCGAACGATTTTTCCTTCGATCGTTCGATCGCAGGAAATGCGGTAAATCCTTTGACTTCGATATTCGGATTTTACTTTGACGGACGAATATTGAGGGTTAATTAACCCTCAATATTCAACCAATAGTAAATGTGCCCCTAAGGGTGGCGTTTAATAAATCTCTAAGTCAACCTAATTCCCATCCACTAAATTAACTTTATGAAAAAATCAGCTTGAAAAAGTCAATGCGCCAAAAGTCTCTTAAAAATCATGGAACAATTCAAATCATACTCATTTTTTGATTTTGACACTGACAAATTCAACTGTTTTGGATTATCATACGAAAACTAGGGCAGATCATGATCTTCAAATTGTAAAAGATTTTAGCTGTACTATATTTCGATTCAGATTTTTAGCAGCTTTGGGGTATGATACATCTCTAAAAATGTGAGATGTTTTTTCCCTCTACAAATTCTTTTCCCCTTCAAAAACTTGACCAGAAAAAAAATTAAGGTTTAATAAATTGGTCCCATACTGTATATGGTAGATTTTTAAAAGTTTGAATTCTAATGTTTTTAGAGTGTTTTTCTTTATTTCTATAAAACTCTTACTCTATATGTAATAGAAAAGCATTTAAGGAAAACTTTACCCCCAAAATGAATACTTAAGCAACAGACAGTTTATATCAAATTAAGTGACAAATGAAAGAATCTTACCAAACTGAAATATATATATTTAAGTAAAAACTGCCCTTTTACATCTCTTGTCTTGAACCACCATTTTGTGATGGTCTGTGTGCCGCCTCAGAGATCACCTGACCAGAAATATCACAGCTCTAACTGTAACAGGAAGAAGTGTAGAAGCAAAAGGAAGAACTCTGTCTGTTAATTGGCTCATGTGACCTAACAAGTATGGTTTGTTTGATGTGTTTGTGTGCGCAGTTAATCGTAAGATCCCAGGGGGCGGCCGTTATTTTTTTAAAATGGCAATTTTCTATTTAGGATTACCCAATGGCACATACTACTAAAAAAGTATATTATTATGAAAATGGTTTATTAACATGAAGCAGGGTTTTACATATGAGCTATTTTATGCAATATCTTTTTATAGACACCTAGATTGTTTAGGGGTATAGTTTTCCTTTCAGTTTGCTTAGGAGCAGTAACCCATAGCAATCAATAGGATGTTTGCGTTTAAACAAGTGATCAGTGATATCTACCTTATAATTGGTTGCTATCGGTTACTGCTCCTGGGCAAACTTAGTACCTTATATTACCCCCAATAAGTCTATAAACCATGAAGAACTCAATGCAAAACTTTTCCAAGAAAAATAGTCAAGGTTCTATAGAAGTTAATGGGGGTGGCACTGATCCTACTTAACCTTTTTTTTTTTTTAGCTATTAGGACTTTTACAGCTTTTGTGTTTTTTTTTCTCTAGTATTTGTCTGAGAAACATGAATATTAAGAGGTTTTTGGATTTTTTAATGCATCGTTCAGTGTTTTTTTCCATTCATACTCTTTATAATTGGATCTTTTAATAAGTTTCATGGCATTTGTGGTTTTAGAGAAAATCAATTTAATAATACCACTAAAACTTTATTAAATGGGCCTCTATTTCTATAAAATCACAAATGCCATTAAAGTAATTATCCAAATATAGAAAGAACAAAAAAAATGGATGATGCTCTATAAAAGTTTTTGGACAATTACTAAAGTTGGTAAATCTCTACAAGCCCAAATTGATTAAAAAATTATCTAAAAGGATCAGTGCAGCTCCTATTGAGTTCTATGGAACCTCAACAGCTTTCACTTGGCATACTTTTATAATCGAGTTTTTCATGGTTTTTAGACTTAATAAGTCTCAAGTTTTTAGAGTTTTAAAGAAATTTAAAAAAAAAATTGAGAAACATTATGATTCATGAAAAAAAAGAAGGTTAGTAAATTGGCTCCCAAGTGTAAACTGCAATATTGTTTCCCCTGAAGTTACATAATAATTTGCCACATTTATTGGTCAGGAATTAGGAACGTCTTAAATAGAGATGTGCCAAATGAATCATTTTAGTATTCAGCCAAATCCCAAATTTTTGTGAAAGATTCACTGGATACCAAACCGATTCCGAGCCCTAATTTGAATATGCAAATTAGGGAAACAAGTGGGACAGAGAACTGAGCCTGCAACACATGTCAACTTCCTTGTTGGTGTGAAGAGAAGTCAAGTGACTTTTGGATTCAGATTTGGTTCGGCCAGGAAGTTGGATTCGGCTGAATTGGAATCCTTCTGAAAAAGGCCGAATCTTATCCGAATCCAGAACAAAATACTGGATTCAGTACATTCCTAGTCTTAAATGAATTGCTATACTTAGTTAAGGGACCTCAATGACAAAATATCAAGCATGTTTCCTGGATTTATAGCACAATCTCAGCTTTATTATTTGGCTGATCACGTATTGTTTACTAAATTCTGCATGTAGTTTGGAATAAAATGTTATTGATGCAAGCAACTAATATAAGTAATATAGTCATAGTCACATTTATTTTAGAAATGGATTAATTTGTGTCAACATGAGTCAATTCCAATGCCCCAAGTGATATACAGATGGTGTTTAATTGAACATGTTGGGGCCAACACATTGGTCTTTTAATTTCCTGACAGGTGGCATGGAAAGAAAATAAAGAGAATGGCCTGTACCCAGTATGGACCAAGCATGTAATGTCCATGTGGAGTCAAATCAATGTCAGCTGCCAGTTTTCTGCCTGGCCAGCTTACAGTTTGGTCCATCCAAATAGAACATGTTCTCAGCGCAAGCAAATGCAGAATAACAAGAATAATAAAGTCCTGATCTGTTTAACTGTGCTATTTCAAAACGTAATTTAAAAAAAGTAATTATGTCACTAATACATTGTTAATGAGGATACATATAACCAGCAAACTGTGTGACTCATATATAGAACCAGGCAAATTGGTTTGTTTTTTCCCCTTATTACAGTAATGAAAACAAACAAACAATGAAGTTGGTTTAACCCAGAATTTATGATAGCAGAGATATACCAAATTTGTAAATTAAGGAGCTGAATAAAACTGTACTAGATGCCTGTAAGCAATTCCAGAAATAATTCCTGTGTCTTTCTACTTGTATTATCTCATGTTATTATATTATATCTCATATATATATATATATATATATATATATATATATATATATATATATATATATATACAACCGAACCAGATCCGCACACCGTCAGTGGAAAAATGCAATAACCCGGGTGCTGCTCCAAGGAAAAACTGCACAAGGAAGTAGAATCGGATATAGCACTCCTGGGATTTTTTAAAAGTTAAATTTTTATTCCATGCTTATAAAATTAATCAACGTTTCGGCTACTGTCTAGAGCCTTTGTCAGGATTAAGATATATACACTTTTTGCTCTTGTAGGTCCTGTTGAGTGCTAAAATTCCCTGTTGTGTTATGTGTTAAGGAAAGTAACCCTGCCAAGACCCACACTCCTGTACTAATATATATGTGTACATATATATATATATATATATATATATATATATATATAAAATCCACAAGGATTTCAGCACTCTCGAAAAAAACAACTAATTTGCCTGGGTGCACAACTGATAAATTTTATCCAGACTACGAACAGAGGAACAGAGTCCGCACTCACAGGTCTTAAATTAAACTTTTTTTTAATAATTAAAGCTCCGGACTCTAGTCTAGAGCTTTAATTAATATAAAACATTTTATTTAAGACCGATGAGTGTGGACTCGTGTTCGTAGTCTTCATGGACACTGCCTTGACGGGGCGTGTCAGCTTATGCATACTTTGTACAAACTTTGTAACTAAAAGTGTCTTTTTTAAGGAAGTTACAGTTCAGTTGTACAAAAATATTTTTTCAGGGGGTTATATATTGAGAGTGCTGGGGCTACCTTGTTTATTATGTAAATTAAGCCTTGCCCACATGCACCCAATAAGAAAGGTGAGGAGCGGCATTTCAGCTTGTTTGTTGAAAAATTGTATATATATATATATATATATATATATATATATATATATATATAAATATATAATCCACAGTCTGGTCATTTCCCTATAGGACCAGACTGTAAATGATATCCTTATAAACGGCGCGTTCTGATGTTCTGAGAACAACAGGGGCCCCAGGCCGCCAGATTTGACGCCGCACGTTCAAATTTGATGAAGCGCATCCAAATTTGACGCCGCAGGTCCGAATTTGTCCCTGTCGCATACAGGATGGACAAATTTGACGCAGATGACTAGAATTTGATTATGTAGATTATAATGCATAATTTACCCCCTACTAGAAAGTTATAAAGATATCAGAAGTCACCTCGGAGTTGTGTGACCTGTATAAAAGCACTCAGCCTACGGCCTGGTGCTTTTATATGGTCACATAACTCCTCTGTGACTTATAATATCTTTATAAATTACAGTAGGGGGTACATTATCCAATATATATATATATATATTCACACAATTAAGAAGCTCTATAACATTAATGATTCAGGCCTTCAAAGTTGTCTACAGGATCTCACCATCTTGGATTTTGCAGTGGCCCTGTTTTGTGAGTCAGTGGCACTGCACATGCTCAGTGTGCTCTGGGCTGTCATTGATGATGCTACAGGGCTGTTTATTAAATTGTAGTGCAGAAAGCACTGATTTTTTTTCCTGCTATGTATTGTTAACTGAAGTAATGAGTCATTAACGGCTTACAGTATTAGCCTTGTATAATGATTTTCACATTCTATGTATAAATATAAAGTGTATTGTGAGCAGGTCACTGAGGATAAAAGAAGAGCTACTGGGGGCACAGATCTACTTCTTTATTAAGTTTTAGTTCTCCTTAATCCATAACAATAAAAGGAACCACTAGGACTTTAGCTTAGATCTTGGGTATCTATACATACCTGAAGATAAGAAATAAACAACATACTGTATATTAATTTATTCAATATAATATCAATATATTCTGCCTGTCTTTCTCCTGATGATCTCCTGATGATTTACTTTAAGAGTTTAGGCGTTAAGCACAACCTTTGCCATATGATGGAATGAATGCAAACTCTCTGGGCCAGTTTCAATGCTGAGTTTTAGACTTTTGATTTGATTTCTCTAATGAATATAATACCTGTGGATCTGTTTCCATGTGAGTCAAAAAAAGAGAGAAAGGGGAAAAAATCAATAAAGCCAGAAGGATGTGTTCTTGATATTAAAAATAACAAAGCTTGGTCTCAATTTATTAGACATTTCCAGGAATGTAATTCTGGTGATTTGTGATCATTCTCTTAAAACAGTATTGAAATATGTTGTCTTGGTGCCAAAAACATTGATCAGTTCCAACATTTATGCCAAAAGAAAGAACCGTCTTTTTGCTCTTTTAAAAAAGTTTCTCCAGACTTGCATGTTTTGCAAGTCTGATACCACATCACTACCCAAACCTGTTTTCTATTCTCAGTTTCATTGGTGACCAGTGATTTGTCTAATAATTGGAAGTTAGGGGCACTGTCCATAGACTCATGTCACTGATCTTTGAACCTTTTCTGTCTTATCCTTTAATTCTACATACACATACTTACTGTAGATTGAGATGCCCATGGAAGGAAAATAGAACAATTGTCTTTAAATTGTGCAGGAGTTAATGTGCAGCCAAGCCACCATGATTGTGGCCAGAAGGTAAATAGTTAGATAGATAGATAGATAGATAGATAGATAGATAGATAGATAGATAGATAGATAGATAGATAGATAGCCTATGGGACGTAGTGATAAACAGCACATAAAGGGAATTACCAAAGAAATGAAAATTATTCCTCACATTTCTTAACCAGATGTCAAATTACACAAGGTAAGGAATACATTTGTAACATCAACTTTCCAAAATGATGTATAGTAAAGAATTCCTAGAGCAATAAAGGAAAACATGAACAATGGAAAGAACCCCACATAGAGTAGTATTATAATAAACTCTCTTAAAACCTATTAAATGTAAGTGCTTTCCAATCTGTGTTTAGTCCGAGTTTATTAAACCACCACTGTGCATGTAGCTCCTTCTCTTGTTTTTACTTTCCCCTTGAGAGTTTCCAGGAATTCTTCTTTATACATTGTTAGCAAGATTCAATGCACAGAAATGCAACAAAAAACTATAAAGCTATAGAGACTGCAAAACCAATATATTTCAAGGTTGAAATCAAACTCACTTTCAGTCTTAGAAAAAAGGCACAGCATCATAATAATTCCCAAGACATGTGCCCACTCTGAGGTGCCATTTCTGGTGGAGATGAAAGCTGATGATCTTCCATGCCCAAATATAGTTCTCACTGGCAGTAGGGAAAAGAATACTCTGCTCTCAATAAGGTTTGGTCCTTTGGCTCTGACTCAATGCATTCTATTATTACATTATACAACATCTACACATGAGCGATTTGTGGTTTATTTTGCTGAAACCATAGTCAAACTAATGAAAAATGTAGTCTTCCAGTTGCAAAATCCTTTGAAATATCTGTTTTGCTGTAGTTTAACTTTGGAATGCTCTGAATACTGAATTCAGTTTTAGATTCAAAATTCAAGCACGTTTTCAGTCACCAAGAGGCAGCAACATTTGGGAGTTTTATGCATTTTTTTGCGGCAAAAAACACAATTGGAATTATTTTTTAGTTTTAGTTTTTCAAACACGAGTGTTTAAGATAAGATTTAATGAGAGGTACATTTATACAATTCAAGCTATTTAAAAATTTGAATGATCAGGTATTTTGCACATGATTACAAGTGATTACATTTTTTATATTTGAGTCAATATTTTATATTTTTAAAAATTGTTCAACATTTTTCTCATTTCATAAACTCAAATTCAAATTTTAATGTATTTGCAGATTCAGAAGAATACTTAGGGCCCAAAGGTCTAATGATTGCATAAAAACCACATAAAGAGGTGGTTATAGTTCCCTACCACCATAACATAATTCCCAAAAGCCATTTCTGTTAATGGAAAATTGAAGTAGTCAATATTTTCCTATTTAATCTACAATGCCACATTGATGTATATGTAGTGCTTTCTGATGATATATGAGGACCAATGGCATCCCACTGATTGGTGCGGCTCAGCTGTATTACAATTGAATAGTTGTTCTTAGAAAATCCCAGGGGACTCAGTAATATATTTTGGAGTGGATGACAAGCACCTCTTAAATTTCCAAAGACTCCCTGACCCATTTTGTTGAGCAATGCTTCCTTATTAAGCCAAGTAACTCCTAGGGTACCATTCCTTATATTCTACTTTATGGAGACTCAGGCTGCTCTGCTAACTGCTTTTACATTTTCTTTTACTCTAGAGGCTTATTTATCACAAGTCAAATTTGGGAATTTTAATATCTTTTAATGAATTCTAAGAAACTCGCAATCTTACCAAACTCGAATTTGTTCTGATTTAGAATAAAACTTGAATATAATGCAGTAGATACATATTCTACTCATCATTTTTAATGGATCTACCAAATTCGTAGAGCTTGAAAAACTCGAATTGAAAGAAAACACTTACATTTTGCCTGACCTCTCCCATTGACTACAAGAATTAACCTGCTTTTATATTTTTACATTCAAGTTTTTTTTGTAGATAATAAACATCTAAAAAATTCAAGTTTTAAAACTCTAATTAAAATTCATGAGCATTAGCTCAAAAAAATGGTAAAACAATTATAAATCAGCCCCCCTGAGTGACATAATAGATGCTTTAGCCATCACAGTATTTCCTTTCTTAAAGCAAGTATAATCAAATTGGCAACTTATTTTTCAATGTATGTGTTTCATGACCCCCAACCAATATCTGGTGGGGGATCAGTCATCATCATTATCATCATCATCAAAAAGGTGCGCTTGAACTTTCATCTATGGCTAGCTTTTGAGGCACTAGGCTATTCCCTCTCAACAAAGAAGCCTAGTTATTTACACAAAAAATGTGCAGAAGATACAAAATTTCAATCTTGTGATTATGTTAAAAATGTACTGTATCTTATGCCTCAGGCCTTTAGCAATTTAGATAAGGACCACTGACCATGTCATGCAATGTTTTATTAATTTGTTTGAAGGGCTTATATTTACTATAAAGAAAATTGTTTATTTTACTGATATTATTCCTTTAAAACTAACTGAACAGACAATTTACTAACGAATCAACCAGGGTATTATTTCTAATTTAAAACCTTCCAGGAAATCAAGGCCAAGAAAAGAGGCTTGCTTTTATTCTTTTGGATTAAGTTCACAGCTTTTGGCTTAGATGATTCTGTTTACTCTGCATCTTTGCTACAAGCATAGGAAATCATAAGCATAAGAGTAGTATGGAATGCAATAAAATGAAAAAGGGTCACCAAAAACCTACTCAAGTGAGGAACAGCCAGGGTGCTGGATAAATATCTAAAGTTGATACCGTAGCCTTTACCATATGCTTCCTAAATCCCAAACTAGAAGAAATACAACACCTTAGAATATTTAAATGTTGCTAATGCTAATGAGGGAGATTTTTTACTTGTTTTTGCATTTTTTAAATAAAACAATGTTCAGGTCTTGTTAATGTGAGACTGTTCTTGCAATAAAGTGCTGAGAACATGTACAACTCTATTTAGAAATGTCATGTATAAGAGAGACCTTTATCACACAAGCAAATTATATCTCTGTGTCACATCTAAATTGAACATTTGAAGTTCAAGGAAATGCTTCACACTGAAGACTGCCAAAATGAGTAATCCTAAGGCAATATTATGCAATGTAATTTGTGCAAATTCAATAGATGTTTTTGCTGTCCTACAATAGGTACAGGTAACACAATGCATTTTATAGCTTACCTTCAAATATTCTACAAAGACCTACAGTGATGTGTTTAATGAGTAAAACACCTAAATGTTTGTAACCTATACATCTCGAAAATCCCTGAATACTCCAAATGTTTATCAGTCATTAAAGCATGCTTTTCATTTCTAGCAGTCCTCCTAATAAACATTTGCCATAGTCCAGTGCTGTACTGTACTTGTTTCAGAGATGGCAGGGGTTTCTTTCCAGGTTATGGCTCTGTTATTTGTCATTGGTATTAAGTGGCCCTAGTCTTTAAAAGTTCTCCTTTTAAAGACTATGGACATCTAACACCCCTGAAAAATAACCAGGTTTTCTGTCTCTTTGGACCCCACTTTGTGGAAGGGATGGTCATTTCTTGAGTGTTGAAGGTAGAAGGTCACAGGAGGAGTAGCTAGTTTTAGGAAATATTTTGTAATACCTCTGTCACAGAGTGAGAGTTAGGATTAGGGTAGTTAGAAGAGCAGCCAGTGGCTCCACCAAGGAGAACAGAAGGGTCAGCTATGCTTCATTGTAGGGTCTACAACTATAATGTTCACTTCTGTTCAGACAGAGAGATCTGATGAAGGACGCAACTGTGAGACGTCCTCTTTAAACTTGGGACTAGTTTATCTGCAAGTAAGTACTACTGCTGGTTGCAACTAATGCCCCACCAATACCAACAAGGAAAATAATTATTGTAATACTGCATATTTTACCATATGTGATGTAAGAGAAAAAAGAGACAGTTTGTAATCCATTAAATAAACAGTTAACTGTTGTTTTTAGAACCAATGGTGCCCAAATTATTAAGAGATCTAGTCTGTGTGTACAAAGTCAGTGTGGTTAACCCTTCCTCCATTCTACAGAGAGAACTCACTTGAAAGTTTCCTGAATAAGGCATGCTTTATTGGGATTTGCAGGAAATGACTTGCCAAATCTAAGTTGGACAAGAACTATGAAGGTCCTCTAATATTATATCCTTTAATATCACTTCCCTCTATTATTAAGATAGGTGATAGATAGATGATTGGTAGATAGATAGATAGATAGATAGATAGATAGATAGATAGATAGATAGATAGATAGATAGATAGATAGATAGATAGATAGATAGATTGGGTGGAGGGAGTTGCTACTATATTGCCTCCCTTGGATGATACAGCTTTGGACATTCATATTTTTATTGCTTGGGTATTTTTACATTTTTTAAAACTCCACACATAAAAAGCAACAAAAAACTTTATACAATAATTTAAATACATTATTTTACTTTTTTTCAAAGACAAAAATATTATTTGACAATATTATCATTTCCAAATTCTCCTACAATATTATTGGCACATTTAAATACATATTTAAGATTAATTTTGAATTTTCTTTCCATTTCACTCAACCTTTTTGCCCAAATGATTAGCAATTCTTCATCTTTAAGATCCACCATCTCTTCTTCCTCATCTACAGACACACCCTTATCCTCACTGGGCCATTTTCAAATGAGATCACCCACTCTCTCTTCCTCTCATTCAATGTTTTAAAATATATAAAAATAAAATGTGGATGTGCTTCAGATAAGGTTTAAAAAGGAAGGTAAGAACTGATGATGTTATCCCCGTCATCATTCATTAATATCATATTTTTAGAAACAGTGTTCTTATACAGCATACTGTATATATATATATATATATATATATATATATATATATATATATATATATATATATATATATATATATATATATAAATATATATATATATATATATATATATATATATATATACTGTATATATATATATATATATATATATATATATATATATATATATATATATAAAAAAAAAATCCCTGTGGTTATAGAGAGATTTAATGCACCTAAATGTTTATTGGCAAAGACATTTTTTCTAACATTCTAGCTACAGAGCTTGATTACTGGGACACTGTGAAAGAATCATGTCTCTAGACATATCTAGCAATATCGCAGCCTCTGTCAGCTCTGTAAGGATAAGTGGGACTAGAAAAAGTACACAGGAGTTGGAAGCATGATTACATTTTTCTTTTCTGCTTGTTCTGCTTGGTCCCCCTGGCCCTGCAACCCTTCAAATGAGGCCATCAATCTTAGAAATATGGATCTGCAAACAGCTTTCACCTAAGGCAAAAAAACCTTAGTTGACAATTTATGCTAAATTAGGTATGCTCCATTCTGTGGCCGTGATGGCTTTTTCCACCATCCATAAACACTCTGGAAAGCACACTACACAATGAGGTGCATGTGCAGATGTATCACTCTGAAGGCCACTGGCTATTGTGGTGCCTTTTTTTTAATACGATACTTGCTATGCTAGGTGTCATGTCAATTTGTTTCTGCCACATGAAAATTGGAAAAGTTGAAGCAGTGATGCTTTCAAAATTGAACAAGTGTGCAGGGAAGATGGTTGGCTGTTCGGAGCTGTGTGCATGAAAATGGAAAAGAACGTTTACGGAAAAATGATGATTAGATCTTGGCGAAATTTGCAGGAATGTATTGTGTCATCTTGTCATGCTAAGGCTCCCATCAGTTTTTATGTAAACTATGATTTGGGGATAGTGATGGGTGAAGTTTATTGCTAGGTTTTGCTGCAAACATCAGCCATAGACTCCAATGGATTGTGAAAAAAAGTTGCATGGTTTGATGAGAAACGGCCATAGACTTAAGCACATTTGGCTAATTTTAAGCAGAATGGGAAAGATTTGCCCATCAATGTTTGTGGTACATGTATTGTCCAATTTAAGAAGTATTTATGCTTGGACATTTAGGTCTATAAAACCACCCGAGAGTTCCTAAAATCTTGTATAGTTTCTTCATTTAAATAGCTTGGCTTCCTGCTGGATGGGTTTTTTTTTTAAAAAAAAAAATTAAACTTTCACCACCTAAAACCTGGTGAGCTTTTTATTTTTGGTCAGGGAAAAAAGGTAATCAAGGTATTAGAAAGAAGAAACTATACACAGGTTAGATAACTTTTGGGTGGTTTACGGACTACAATGCTCAAGCATTCTTAAATTGGGTTTAAAAAAAAATATATATATAGATATATAGATATATAGATATATAGCAATACAATTAGGATCGGTGCACATGGTCAATAACAGTCCAATGCCTGTGTGCTGGTCAAAACATTAATAGTTATAGAGAAAAGACATACCACACCAACAGGGCCTTGTACAGTGTAAATATCAAAAATATTTTATTCTCAAGTTTCGGCTCCATTACTCGAGCCGTATAAAGCTTGCCATCAGAAAACTGGCAACTTTTTTATTTTTTTGGTCAGGGAAAAAAGCCAGTTGGGCAGGAAGCCAATGTATTCGAAGGAAGAACATAAGAGTTTGGGAATTATTTGGTGGGGTTTCGACCACAATGCTCAAGCACAAAGTCTTAAACATTCTTAAATTGGGCACTAAGTTTTGACCCAACTACATAAAATGTTCTGGAATTTACTTTCAGTAAATTAAAACTCTGGGAAAACTTTTTTCTCAAACAAGGGATAATTATTTTCAGGAATAAAACGCATCACATCATAATAATTCCACTAACATACACCACTTTGAAATTAGAAGAAGGGTTATTGTGCAGCAGCGAGATGAATGTATGTGTTTCAAAGTAGTAAGACAAAACAGAGGCGCCAAAAGGATAAAATTAGCTAAAAACACTTAAAAACCCAATGGGTAATTCAGAGGAGGTAGTAGTGGACTTACCTCCTCCAAGCAGACACCAACGAAAATGGTAATTTTCAGTAATAGTTTATTCACAAAACAGTATTGCAACGCGTTTCGCAGGCATTTCCTGCTTCATCAGGCAATGTGGAACGGGAGCAAAAACAACAGTGTCTTTGTATAAACACGCCAGGTGCCTCTGTATGTGTTTCAAAGGTAGTGCTAGCTGAAGTATTTTCTTATTTACTTTGCAGGGCACTCTCTGACCTCCAACTCTTCTGGCTGAAGTAGGTGAGCAATCCACTAAACTAAATTGCTGTTAAGAGCTATGGAATCCATAGAAAACATTTTAGCTTTTTTTGCCTTCTTCTTCTTCTCATGCCCTCCTTTACCCCTTTTCATAAAAACATCAGTCAGTCAAAGATCATGCCCCTTCCTTCACCTGGAAAGCAAGACTTTCAGACATCTGATAAAGGACAATGATGTTCGTGGGCTAATTTAATTTTGGGATGTGACTTCTTAAAATGAGAGCCAAGCGCTATTATGTCTCCAGAAGATGATGCCTGTTAGAAGTCAGGAAAGGGTTTTGCACATGACAAAGTAGCATGCTATATATATGTTGGCATAGGAAACTCACATGAAAATTATAATTTCATACAATGTCCTATTCAACTGCAGCACAGTATAAATTATGTTATGAATTTGTTCTTCCAGATCATTTTATAGAGGCATGCTTTTTCAATCTCTGCCGGGGGGGGGGGAATCTTTCTCACCACTATAACTGCCATGGTAAATATCTTAGCTTGCATCAATTCCTGGAACCTTCACAAAAGGTCCGGCTGGAGGACATTTCATTCATCCAATCTCGTTTAACCCCATAAGAGATGCCTGGAAGGCCAAAGCATGGCCCGGGAGTTGAAAATTCGTTTTCAGCACGTATCAGCAGACGGCTCATCAGAAATGAGTTTTGTAAACATGTCTTTACAGCACTATTCCTTATGTTAATTCTGTGCTGTGATTGAAATGCTTTCCATTATTTTTATTTTATCTAAATTGTTTTGCCCTGAGCTTCTAAGCCGCGTTCGCTGCTCGGATGTGTTTGTTTGTTTTTTATTTTGCATTTCATTGCAGCGAATCTGTTGGGCTCTGTCACCTCTATTACTAAATATACAAAGGGAAGTAGCAGATGTATTCAAGTCAAACATTTAACTCCACCATCAAGTAACAGCTGTTTTGAAAAGAGACATCATTTTGGTCGGTACCAGATTCATAAGGAGAAAAAACAGAAAAAATCGGTGCATTTTTTGGCTCACCAATATGGCATTATTATTAGACATTACAAGGGGGGGAAAATGTGCAGGTTAGGTTTTTTGTGCTGGAGAATCGAGCAGGCAGGGTTGGACTGGGTTGGTGGGACACCATGAAAAATTGAGGTTGGCCCAGACCCATGCTTTGCCTGAGACTAACAGCGATCCCTCCTGGCCTTTCCCAATCAAAAAGTACAAGGTACATCTGGGAAGGGGTATGTTTGCAACATCATGTGTGGGACCTCAACAAATGGGAAGGGGGTCTGAAAGGTGTGTGTGGGGCCCTCAGATTCCAGCCCGGTGGGCCCTGTAACCCCCAGTCTGAGACTGCTAGCAGCCAGGTATAAACATAGCAAACATGGTATAATCTCTTGCCTTCATTGTCCCTATTTGTCTAAACATATCAGGGACAGAGCTAGGATAAGGCAAAAAAAATTAATGTGATGTGGGGGGTGCTATTGTGGAAGTGGGAGGAACGTATTGGGGTGTTGGGAAGAGAGGGAAAAAGGGTGATATAGGCTGAGCAGTGTGACTTGGATGGGGGTAGGTGCATGCAAATGGCTTGTGGGCCAAGGGGATGGTGGAGAAGATGGTATTGAGTGCTGTAAGAACAAATATTACTTGGTCCTGCTCTGAACATACCCACATATTTTTCAATGCCCTGCACTTACTTTCCTTCCCTTTAGGCTACAGTTTTACACAACTATCAGTTTTTTCATGCCAAATGGGTTTTCTAAGAGTAGGAAACAGAATTCTAAACACTAGGTTTTTCATGTTGAAATCTTTTCATAATTCTACTTTTTATTTCCCAATCACGGCGTTGCTGTAAAAAAAAATGCTGTATCATTGGCAACATTATGCCAAATATTAACTACAGTAGGCAGAGGGTTGTTGACTAATGTATATTAGAGAAGTCATATATCTAAGTCATTAAAATGCAGTAAGTACGTATTGGTTTTTCAAGACCTGTGTTATATTACGAAGGCAACAGAAAGATAAACCAGCTGCAGGGGAAGCTTTGCAAGTTGTGCTTGCTTCAGTACTTTTGCGTTCAAGATAAGCCTCTCTTGGGCTAATCTTTGCTGATTGGAAACACCAAAGTCGAAACACATTTTTTTTTCTCAAAAAAGGAAAATAGATGTATTTGAGTGTAAAAATGCCAGAGGGCTAAAACAAAACAAATATAAGCACAAACAGGGGATATTTGCTTTAGTTTTTTTGGATTTTTGTTTTCTTGAATAAAACTTATTTGACTGTAAGGACAATTTCTAGATTTCCAAACCATTATGTTGCTTAAAGGAAGGAAAGAGAAAGAAAAAGAAAGAAAGAAAGAAAGAAAGAAAGAAAGAAAGAAAGAAAGAAAGAAAGAAAGAAAGAAAGAAAGAAAGAAAAAGTTTACTCTTTGTTTCTTCCTCCCATATCAGCAATTTCCATCTATTCCTTAAAATAAAATTTGCTTCAGTCACCTGCTAATAAAATTTTATGCGTAATTATTTATTATTGTGCTTCACAAACAGATTTGGGATCGATTCACTCATTACTAGTAATTAAGTACAGGTATGGGATCTGTTATCCGGAAAACTGTTATCCAGCAAGCTCCGCATTATGGAATGACCATCTCCCATTGACTGCATTTTATCCAAATAATCCAAATTTTAAAAACTATTTTTTCTATCCTTTTTCTGTGTAATAATAAAACAGTACCTTGCACAGGGCCCAAACTAAAATATAATTAGTCTTTGGAGGCAAAAACAGCTTGTTTGGGTTTATTTAATGTTTACATGATTTTCTAGTACAAATTGAATGAAGATCCAAATTACGGAAATATACGTTATCCAGAAAGCCCTGGGTCCTGAGTATTCTGAATAACAGGTACTATATCCAGGACCAGAAATCGCAGGGCCCCATACAACAAAATTTCCTGGGCCCCCTGGTCTGCACCCACCGCAAGCCCCACCTACAGGTCCGCCCTCTCCACCACACAGTAAAAAAACAAAAAAAATATTGGTGGCTAGGGTTCCCACATGTTAATAAAAAACAAAAAGATATTGGTGGTCAGGGCCCCAATAAAAAAATGTTTGTGTCCCCCCTTTAAAAAATATTGGTGGCTAGGACCCCACATGAAAAAAAAATTGGTGGCCAAAATTGGTGGCCAGGGGCCCCCCCACATTATAAGAAAATTGGTGGCCAGGCCCCTTAAATGTCCATGCCTTCCCAAAGTCAGCAGCTGATCAAGTAAGTGTGGCGTGGCTGGGCCTCTCTTACCCTCGGGCCCTCTGATTGCTGCCCTGACTATACCTATATATATATATATATATATATATATATATATATATATATATATATATATATATATATTTTAGTATATATATTTATATAAGAACCATTTCCATAGTATGGCTAACCCTTCCTTAAAAAGTCATTAAAAATGAATTTGCTTCTGTAGAATCTTGTATTTCCAGGATCATTATTATGTTTCTGGAAAAAGCATGTGATACCTTTATATAAATGAAAATGAAAAATCCAACAGCAGCTTAAAAATGGTTTTGGAAAAAAGGCAATTATCCACTAGTGTTTTTAATGCTCTTTTTAATTGCTGGATAAGTATTTACATTTTTTTTTGCCTGCAAAAATTTGCAGCAAAATTGGTGTTTTCCAGACAAGATATATTCTAGTGCTCTAAAAAGTAGGATCTGACTTTCTTTTTGAAGAGCTTTTAGGGAGTGCTCCCAATGGAGAAATCCAGGGTTAGAAATCTAGCGGTAAGTAACCAGCAGATGAACATATTCCCAGGAGAGAGCAGGAGGAACAGGAGAGAACACGATGATTCTAGCAGCAGAGTTTAAGATTGATTGCAGAGAAGAGAGGTGGGAAAGAAAAGGGCATGTTTTAGCAATTTTCCTTTGGAAAAAAGTTTTGGCAGTGAAATTAATACGATTCACTCCGAATTAACAAGATTAGTGGTCATGTCATCAATAGTAATGGTAAAAGAAGGTGAAGGGTCAGGTTTGAGTAGGAAGACCATAAGTTCTGTTTCAGCTACTGTAGGTCCAGTTTGAGGTGGTGCTGGGTCCACAAGGAGATCAATATGAAGTAGTTAGAGATCTGGGTCTGAATTTCAAGGTTTGAAGGGGGATCTAAATATATCTGAATGTCATCTACATATATGGGATATTATAGGTGAATGAAAAATTAGTGTACATGAAGAACAGCCACTTACAGAACCCTGATGCTCCTCTGGTCCTGGATTCTCTATTTGTCTGGTTCTGTTTTTTATTTTGATTGACAATTAAAAATAAAAACACGTTTTCCATCTCAAAAGGTGCTATTAAAAAGCATCAGATTTCACAGTGTTAAAAAAGAAGCTAAATTGTGTTGCTCAGCTCTATCAGCATTTCTCTAATGGAGAAGACCAAACATTCTATAAAAACTAATATTTTTTTTCCTAACTCTATTTACTACAACATTTATGGCTTCTTGGATTAGTCACTGCGCTAATAAAAATCAAATGAATCCATCTGGACACATAAAAAGTAATGGTAGATAGAAAGGGTGAAATTTATAAAATCAATTAAGCTTAAAACAATTTTTCCTGGTAACAATGACCACCTGCAAGCCAATATCTGCAATAGCTCTTAAACTCGACAGATATAATGCAGGAGATGACTTGTATGGCCTAGGAGCTAAATGAAGAGAATGAAAGTGAAAATTATAAAATAAAAAAAAAGGGAAAAAAATACTCAAAACACTTTGCTAAAGGCTGAATTAATTTAAAAAAATAAAAAATGTAGAGAATTTAGTTCAAGCTAAGAACTGCCAAGCAATGTGTATGAGCAATATATTGCTGCTTGTAAATATGCAGCAATACAAGTAGAAAAAAATGCTCTACTGCAGTAACCCATAGCAACCAATCAATTGGCTTTGAACTGTCTACTGTAGGTGTTTACAAAATCTCTTATTATGGGAAAAATAGAGGGCACTAACTTAATTATTTTAGACATGGTAGAGCAGCATTTAAATAGACCATCAATAGGAATGTTCTTATTTCCAAATGATGATTGAAAATAAGATAATGATTAAATCTGCCCCATATTTATCAAAGGTCGAGGTGAATTTTCGAATGAAAAAAATTTGAATTTCAAACTATTTTTGTGTACCTCGACCAGGGAATAGTCCGAATTTGAAAAAAAATTGACATTTATCATGTACTGTCTCTTTAAAAATTCAACTTCAACCTTTTGCCATCTACAACCTGCCGAATTGCTGTTTTAGCTAATGGGGAATCTCCTAGAACCTTTTTGGAGTCAATTGGTGGAAAAAAGAAATTGTCCCTGGAAATTGAAAACAACATATTACAAGACAAATCATAATCCATAATAGAGCATAATGTTTTATAGGTGTTAGTTCCCCATCCAGAAGTTAAAACTCAGGCAATAGCTATATTAGCTTTATACACAAACATGGAAAGTCATGACTTACAACAAGTAGTAAAAGCACAACCTTAGAAAGATTCCCATTCATTAAATATACCCAATACTGGGGCTCATTTATTAACGCAGCGCAGCGCATAAGTGGACGCAAAAGATTGTCTGCGACATCACGAGTGTGATCGCTAATATATTTGCGTGATATTGCGCATAACACAGAGCTTTTGCGATGGTTTTGTTTATGCGCATTGCGCAAAAGATTGGGCATTTATGTCGCAAACGATGCCGTGGTTGTTAGGGGCGTGGCTGTGGGCGTGGCTACAATGCGCTTGCACTGCGGCCGTCGCAGATTTGCGTCTGTATATGTGCAAAACTGCACCCGGTCAACAGCACCACAATTTTTACGACTGCCTCTTTGTGGCGTAATAGTAACGCTCTTCAAAATGCGCATTCCTGCCCAGCTGCGCTAGCAGAGCCACACTGCTAAACTGGGTTCTGGCAAATACAATGGTGCTGCTGTTGGTGGGGATGTTTGTTAACTCAAAGTTTACTCAAAGATGAACAACCCCTGTAAAGTGCATATTAACCACGCCTTCCACCCAACATGTTTATATTGACCAAGGTTCCTTTAAGGGTATCAGGTAGGCTAAACACCTTTGCAACCAAACAAATATTAGCACAGAAACAAATGCAGATGCGTCTAAGTGAACGCAATATGCGCAATATGTGACGCAACTAATTAAAGCAGCGCATTCATACATGAGCACAACTAATCCTTACCTTTGCGGTATCTTCCTGTGCGCACAATTTATTATAAGCACTGCGACAGCTGATACGCAGTTTCACACAGTTTCACAAGTCGCACCTACATTAGCGCACAAAATCGCACTGTTAAGGTATCGTGCGCTACATTATTAAATACTCGCATGCGCTGGGCAAATGTCAGGCCACTGCGCTCTTTTTAGCACTGCGCTGCGTTAATAAATGAGCCCCACTGTTTTTTTAATGAATTGAAATAGTTATTACGAACATTGGTGAAATGTGTGATGATAGCTCTCAAAGACACATTGTTCAACCAATGCTGAAAGTCCCAAATCAACCATTTATCACATTTTCCCATACATCAACTACTTTAATTCAATTAAGGTATGGAGATCCACATTGCAGAATTCTATAAAAGATCCGATACCTGTACTGTTAAAACTTAGGATCAGAGTAAAATATAATGCATTTGTATAAAGTAGCATTGCCAAATACAGATGAAGCCACTTTGTGTGTTTAACACAGAATATCTAAACTTATTTAACCCACTTATCCAATTTAACACAGAAAATTCCGTCACAACATCCCATCTAATTAAAGTGTTCACAGTGGTGCTTTGAAATGCTAATGAAAAGGTTAAATGCAGTTTAAGGTTCAATGAGTTTAAATAACTTTAGATAACACAGTCTCTTAAATAAATCCCGAGTTATGACACATTTAACACACAAATCAAAGTGGCTTCATCTAGACTTAAATCTCATGACCACACTTAGGGGCAGATTTATTAAGGTTCGAGTTGTTTTTTCCATGAAAATTTGAGTATCCAGGTTGTATTTTCTGGTCAAAACTCACATTTTAGGGTTAAAAAACTTGAATATTTGATATTTATTATACGTTGAATCTGGAAATATCTTAAATCTGAAATTACACCACCTAAAACCTTTCAAGGTTCAGTAGAAGTAGTGATGGCCGAATTTGGGGCATTTCCCTTCGCTGCAAAATTCCCTAAATGGCAAAAAATTTGCAAAATGGTGCCGGTGTCTTGTTATTGACACCAGCATCCATTTTTAATGCTGGCATCCGTTATTTTGGACGATGGCGTCTGTTTTTGTCTAAATGGTGCCGGCTTCAATTTTTTTTGATGCCGACGAATTTTCGCAACAGTTTTGTGAATTTATTTGCAGGCGGCAAATCACGGGAGTTTGCTGCAAATTCGTGCCTGCCGAATAAATTTGCCCATCGCTAAGTAGAAGTCAAAGTCAATGGCAGAGGTCCCTGGAACCATTTGAAGAGGTTAACAGCCTGATTTATGTTCAAGTATTTTTTGGAGGGTTTTGCCAGAAAACTATCAATTTGAGTTTTTGGGTTGCTAACTCGCAGAATCTGATCTTTGCCATTCAAATGTTTTCTTAAGTAAAATACCATTTGAGTTTTGGGGCCATTCCAGTTCATTTGGGGTAGAAAAAAAACTCTAACACTCGACCTTTGATAAATCAAATTCAATATTTAAAACAAATTATTTTTGTATTCAAAATCTTTTTTTATAGATTTTTAAAAATAGATTATATCTTTTTTTGTCATTTATCCTTTTGAATAGGTTTAAATGAAAGCTTTAATATTGGAGAATAACTACAACAAATAAGAAGTGGTCATTTTAGATTCTCATAACCCTGTCAGTTACTTCTCTAATAAAAAATGTTATTGTCTACTAAGATTCTGAGTCACTCCTCCATGACTGCAGGATAGAGAGTCTGGTTTTTAATGCACTGAAATATCTTTACTTCTTAGCCTTGTTCATGTAAATTATTTTATTTCCAGTTGTTAACATATAAAGGGAAATAATGGAATTGGGGTTTTTTTTTGGTAGATTGTACTTTTTTTTTTACATTATAACAAACAAATGCTAAATCCTTCAGCAGGAGACATTCCACAGAGAAACACATATCTACAGCGTGTATCTCAATAAATGTATAATTCTAAATTTATGGATCAGATTTTTATCTAATGCTGATTAGAATAAATGCAAATATATTATATAAATATTTATTTGCAATATTAAGGCAAATTAAAAGGCTTGTTATAGATTTAGGCAACAACAAGAAATAATTAATTCAAAAGAATTAATTAAACTCAAGCATAAAGATAAACCTCATGCATCTAGTATAATTTACGTCAGTAAGTTTTAAAAATTTTTTGAAAAACCTCAAATTTCATATAAATATTTTTTTCACACTCTTCCTTTCTATTTTGCAACTTTGCTAAAAGTCGTAGTTTTATCTTATTAGCTGATTTTTTATTAGTGCAAAAATTAAGGTTTTATTTTTTGCAGAATTCTAGAAAACTCAAAATGAAAAAGGACAATATAATAGATTTAGAAAAACAACACATTCTTCTTCTTCCTTTTTATAACAAAACCACTCCTAAGCCTGAGAGTTGCTTTCGTGTAATTCCTTGACTGCTACAATACTTGACCACAGAAGGGCACTAGTGGTGAGCAAAAAATTGGCTTAACTGATAAATGTTGTTTTTTGTTTTTTCCCCAACACAAAGGGGGAAATTTACTAAAGGGCGAAGTGGCAAACGCTGGCAAAAATTCGGCACATAGCCGATTTACTAACGGTAGTTGGTGTAAATTGGCTGGCGTAATTTCGCCAAGGAGATAGACTCTGGCGCAACTTTGCACTCTAACGCGAGGCGACTTTTCGGTCTGACAAAAGAGCGTTACTATGCAAATTCACTAAGTTTTTTATTTTACTGACCGTTACCTCTGTCGCCAGACTTGCCTTCGCCACCTCAGGCGAAGTGCAATAGAGTAGATAGGAGTTCCTCCAAAAAAAGTAGAACATTTTTCTAAGTCCCAAAATTTTAGCCCGGCAAACTTTTGCCGGTTATTGAATTTGCCCCCATATATGAGGTTAGCTCATTAGTGATGAGTGAATCTGTCCAATTTCACTTTGCAGAAAAATCTGCAAAACAATTTCACTAAACAGCAAAACTAGTGATGGGCGAATTTGCGCCATTTCGCTTCGCCGAAAAATCCGTGAATTTCACACGAAATGCGCAAAACGGCAAAAAATTAGCAAAATGGTGCCGGCGTCTCCTTTTTGATGCTGGCGCCCATTTTTGACTCCATCGAAAAAAATTTTTGACGCCGGCGAATTTTTTCAGGTTAGCAAGAGGGTTAATCAACTTCAAATACCAGAAATATAATACCATGAAGGCTGATGATATTGTGTCCAATATTATTAACTACATGAAAGCTACTATGCTGACCCATAGTGAGATGTGTTGGAAAAATTATCTTAATCTTAATATAAATACTTTATTTGGTTATTTCAGCTTCTCTTCTTTCTCTAGATGCTGACATGATCTATTCAAACAGAACCACTTATAAGTTATTTTGATGCATGACCGGATTTATATTTTATCGTGTAAACACTACAGAGGGAAGAACTGGCAAGCGATGAAAATTAAATTTTGCCCTTGAGACATCTCATTGCTTAGCTTAATTCTACTCCTTTACCAATGACTCCGCAAGACCCCTCAGTGATTTGCCTATACTTTTTTTGAGAATCCAAAGCTTCTGAGGATTAGTAAGACTGACAGTAAAAAAAAATCTCAGAACAGAAGAACTATTTGCAGCATGGTAAAAACCCAAAACCATACAAAACAGTTCTGTTAAAACTTGCAATAATCAAAAAAAAAAAAAAACCCGAAGGGCCCATTTTCTTGTAGTTGTAGTTGAAAAGTCAGATGGTGACTTACATTCTTTAATAATCAAAATAACAAGACTTGTTTACAAAAAAATATTTGCAAATATTATAGAGCATTTATACCTGTTTCTACATTCCTACTACAAGGGTCAACAGTGATATTTCATCAAGTTCTGTGATAGTAGCATATAGGATGTGATGAAAATTGCAGCTGGGTTTGGAAACAATAAGCAAACAATAGTGATGGACAAATTTGTCCCTTCAAAATTCGCAAAACGGCAAAAAATTAGCAAAACGCATTGAAGTCAATGGCCTGCAACAATTTTTATTCACGCTCCTATTTTGTCCAAATGCATTAAAGTTAATGGGCATCTGAATAATTTTGAACGTGCAACAATTTTTTTGCGTGCAACTATTCTGATGCATTCCCAATTTTTTTTTCTGGATTTTTCGCCAGCAAGTTTTGGCAAATTTATTTGTTGACAGCAAAACATGGAAATTCACTGCAAATTTGCGCATGGTGAATTTATTCGTCCTTCACTAGCACACAAGTAATAAATCAAACCAAGGAGGTCCATACAAAGTTCAAAGTTTTTTTGTTATGCTTAGTTTTGTAACCTACATAAGTTATTTCTCTCACATGTTTTCACATTGGTGGCTTTGGTGGAATAGAAACCTTGGGGCATGTTTACTGACATAAATATCTGGAGAGATTTCTGGAGATGTTGCCCATGGCAACCAATCAGCAATTAGATTTAAACAGCCACCTATATGTTAGAAAACGTAAGCAAAGAACTGATTGGTTGCTATGGGCAACAGCTCCAGAAAATTCTCCAGAAATTTATCTCCAATGTTAGTTAACATGCCCCCTAGGAAGAAGTTGGATAGGAATCAGGCTAGGGAGTAGTTCCACAACAGAAAGCTTTAGTTGAGCTGGACAAAGGCAAAAGTAGGCATGAAAATAGTTAACCGAAAAAAGGCTCAGGGCTCAAAACAATACATGTTCAAGGAATTGGAGAAGGACAGGGCAGAATGTAAGGCAAGTCAGGGAGGCAAGGTTAAATACAGAAACAAGTCAGCAAGGATAACCTTCCATCAACATAGTGACCAGCAAGGAGTTTCCCAATGACAATGAACATTGGCACCATTGGGCATTTAAGGTTTGAACTTTATGACACTTGCAAAACCCCTAGGAAATGCCTTGTGTCTAGTAGCCAGCTGCTTTGGTTATTCATCACTAAGCACCAGATCTAAGCACCCATGATACTTATAGAGTCACGGTGATCATCATGGTTATAATTTTTCACCTTCTTTTTACTCACATCAAATAGGTCAATGGGCATTTGTTCTTGCATTGGAGTCAATGGGTGTTTTTTTCTCCCATTTGAAAACATTTTGGGGTTGTTTTTTTTTGAGAAACAAAACACATGGTTTAATTAGAGTGCAAAAATCTGTATCAGGCATAAATATTCCTATAATCATCCAGAAATGAAATGCAAAACAAACTACATTACTGACCACTACTAATGTATTTCTATTTGTCTTCACCCCTGAATTGTTATATGTTAGGTCTTTGGGAAAGGAAAGGTTCAACTTTCGTTCACTTAATCAACTTCATGCAAAGCTAAAACGTATGTCAGTAGTAATTGGTAGGGATGGGCGAATTTTTTCGCCTTGTTTCACCAAAAAAATGACTGCCATAGACTAGTATTGCGCCCTGCGTCAAAATAAAAAGACGCATGTCAAAAAAAATTTTGCCGGGCGACAAAATTTTTTTGACGCCCATAGACTTTAACGGGCGTTGACGTCATTTCGCCGGCGACATTTCGTCGGCGGTGAATTTTAGGCGAAACGGGTCAAATTCACCCATCCCTAGTAATTGGTTGAGTCTATGAAAGAAAATCCAAGGCACATTTACAGTGTAGGCATTTCAGTATATTTAACATCTAGCCTACATTTACTTTTAATTTATGGGAAAGAAATATGAACATTGGTTTTGATGAGTAAGCATAATGTATTTAATATTTATATCATGCTCGTGTTTTCTTTGACATTGGATTATTGCACAGAAATGATTCCAGCCTTATGAAGACAATTCATCTTAGCATATTTTAACTTAATTGAAGCTGTTGCCTCTAATTGTTCTTGTTATTCTGGATGTTTTCGAAACTTGAAATGGTCCTTGCAGAATTTATGGCCCAATATTCACATGTTATGTTAATTTGAGGCCTTTAGGAAGAGCAAAACAAGTCTGTTGCTCAAGCTGTAGAAAAGAAGATGAGAAATTGCACTAGGCATGGCGGTATTCCCAAGTTTTAACCATGGTACATATGGCAAGTGTTTATTCTCTATTGTGTAAAGGCTGGAATGATTGGTGGCTAATAACCCAAAAGCCTATTAATGATCAGAAAAATATTATTACACTATATGAATGCCATCTGGTCACAAAAGAACAGGTTGACTTGGGAAGGCCAATTAAGTGAGAGTCCAATATAAGTTAATCATTTAGAATCGATAGATTCTTGGCACTGCAGAGATGAAAGGAGTTAAACCTTAAACCTTAAATCAAGTCCTAACAGATGCCCTTAAATGTATACTGTACATATCTTGCTTTGTCAGCACATAAAGTTTTTTCTCATTGTTTCCTTCTTTAAAAGTTCTGGCAAGCGGACCCATCAGTTATATGGCAGAGTATCTTCTCTTTCTCTTAATAACATACTGAAACTGAGTCAAAAAATAAATCCTTAAAATTATCAGTATAGTGAGAGAAGGTATCACACTCCAAAGTCATGATTCTCATTGATGCTTAGTTTATTTCTATGTCAACAATCTCCCAAACTCTTTTACTGGCCAACTCGCAAATGCCCTCATTTTCTTCAGGCTGTTTATTGGTGAAGGGCAAAAATATATGAACCCTTTAAGGTTGACTGTCCACACTCACACCTGCCATAGACCTTCTTTTATGTTATAATCCTTCAACAAGTGGAGTGTGATCTGATGATCTGGGAGACTTGTCCAGCTGAACAAGGTTTTAGGAGGTTTCTGTAAAGTTATCTTTCCTTGGTGGTGCATGTGACATCTCTTGCAAGGAGCTTTTTAGAGTTCTCCTCCATTCGGTGCTCTTTACACAATTGCACTGAGTCTACCACAGTTGTGCTGAGTTTGCCAAAAGAATAGGTTATTCAACTGTGTGTTGGTGCAAATCCATTTCCGGTGTTCACTTTTGGTGCATCTGAACTGCAGCTATTGACATGGTTCTGAGAAAACCCTGGAGCTAGTAATTCAAGAAACAGGACTCTCTGGCTTTGAGGGGTTTTTATGTGTGCCACTATCAAATTTTGGTATACTTTGTCAAGGAGTGCCCTTGAGTGGAGGTCCCCCTTGAATTTTTGGTGTGCCATCCTGACATTTGTGCATTGCCTGGTCAGGAGGTGGCAATAGCTCTAGGGTTCCCCTATGTCAATAGGTGCACTAGCACCCAATTTGGAACAGAAGGCAGGAAGGACTGAGTGAAGCCTTTGGGGAAATTCTGGGGACTGCAACTGTAATGCAGACATTCATGTGCCCTATGGTAACCTGAACTTGTTTTTTGCTTGTTCACTTTGTAATTTACCCCTTATGTTATTATTTGCATGTCAAGATCAAAGTACTCCCAGCATATAAAAGGTTAAATATATGTATTTCATTTAGATAATAGTCTATCAATGCTCTGCTACAGAAAGGAACTAATGAATAACATATTATACTGGCGGAAAATAAAGTCCAAAACCTATAAAAGAGCTGAAACTTGTACATGACTATCATCTTTCGATTTTAACTCATTTATGCCCAAGCCTATTTTGAGTACCTGTGCAGAATTTGAATTCTATTGCATTTAGATTACAGGAGGCATTTGTATACTATATTGAACCCATATATATATATTCCTGTATAGATGTAGGAAAGTTATGAAAGACAAGCTGAAAGTTAATAAGCAGCTCTAAAGTATGTACCAGGCAGTTTCCCTGTTGGAATTGAATTTACCTGATGTTATCTTGCCTTTGCTGACAGTACGAATACTGGAGGTTGCAGGCCTAGTTGCCAAGGCATTGTCACAGATGGCTGCTTTTCTGATGGGTCATGTTAATGGCTGGGAACCTGTCAGTGATTTGCTTTGAGAAAACTGGGCCGTATCCAACTGCTGTGAATTGTTTGTTTTCCCAAGGATTAATCTCCTTACTTATTTTACCAAGAAAACTAGAGAATTGCCTTTTTTAAAAAGGCAAAATTCCAGAATTAATACAAACACAAAGAAAAAGGTCTTGAAAGCATTTTAGGAATTCTGAATTTAGTAGCAGGTGTAAAGTATGTTTTAGGTCCATGGCAACCAATCAGATTTTTGTTTTGGATACTCTAACTGCAATAGATCCACAACTGCTAACTGTTGTTTGGTTGGTATGGGATCCACTATAAAGAGCAAACTGTTTAAAGGGGAGGACTTTTTTGGTAGCATATTGGGTTATTGATTAAAATCCGAATGTTAAAATGTCTAAAAAAATTGAGTTTTTTTCACTAGAAAACTAATTTTTTTAGAGTTAAAAAACACAATATTTTTTGAGATTTATTGTACCCCGGTGCTGAAAAACGTCTGAATCTGAAAAATTTGAGTTTTTTCACTAGAAAACAATTTTTTTAGAGGAAAAAAACACAAATTTTTCGAGATTTATTATACCCCGGTGCTGAAAAATGTCTGAACCTGTCAAGGTTCTGTTTAAGTCAATGGGAGTGGCACCAATTACAATTTGAAGTTTTTGTGGTTTTTGCTGGACTTTTCTTGCATTCCGATTAAATCAAGTCTCTTTCATTATTATATAAGCTAAAATTGGGCATGGAAGTTTGGTTGTGGTTTTTTAAATAAAATATGAGATAAAGTTGGATTTTAGTAAATAATGCCCTTAATGTATAAAATATCTAATATGTTCTATATATTAATAATGGGTATGTGCAGAGGGCCTCTGGGCATATTTCATCTTTCTTTTTAACCCTAAACCTAACCCTTACTCTCGCCTAAACATATATTATATGTATATATATATATATAATGATGAGTACATTTTTTCACAAGTCATGGATTTGCATTGAAATTCTGCATTTAGCCTTCTGCAATTTTTTTCATGGAACTGTGGCAAAAATTGGCTGCAGAAAAAAACGTAAGAAAAAACGCTCGTTGACTTTAATGCATTTGGAGCGAGAAAAATTGTTGTGCGTGGAAAAAAATGTTTGACGCCCCATTAACTTTAATTAATTAGTGATTTTTTTTCGTAGTTTTGTGAATATATACACAGTAGTACCCGGATTTTATATACAATGAATTTACATTTCCCCCAAAATATTTGCTGTTTATTTGCAGCCCCATGCTCATTCACTTAAATCCTTTTTCCATATATATTTTGTGGATGTTTGTCCCTTGAGAGAGAAATGTAAAATCTGGCTTCTACTGGGATTCTACTGTATAGATATTCATATGACTCAAAAGGAAAAACTAGATACTAGAAACTCCCACATTTGCTAAAAGAGACACATTGGGGCCGATTCACTAAATTCGGGTGAAGGGTTAGAATAAAAAAAACTTCGAATTTCGAAGTTTTTTTGGGCTACTTCGACCATCGAATGGGCTACTTCGACCTTCGACTATGACCTTCGACTTCGAATCGAACGATTCGAACTAAAAATCGTTCGACTATTCGACCATTCGATAGTCGAAGTACTGTCCCTTTAAGAAAAAATTCGACCCCCTACTTCGGCAGATAAAAGCTACCGAAGTCAATGTTAGCCTATGGGGAAGGTCCCCATAGGCTTGCCTGTGATTTTTTGATCGAAGGATTTTCGTTCGATCGTTGGATTAAAATCCTTCGAATCGAACGATTCGAAGGATTGTATCGTTCGATCGAACGAAAAATCCTTCGATCGATCGATCGCAGGATTTGCGCAAAATCGTTCGACTTCGATATTCGAAGTCGAACGATTTTAGTTCACAGTCGAATATCGAGGGTTAATTAACCCTCGATATTCGACCCATAGTGAATCGGCCTCCCAGAGTAACATTGTTTTTGTAAAGTATACATCAGCTGACACAATCGGCCAAGACAGTGTACTGTATGTAACAAGGGTATTTAGGGACAGATCTGTAGGTAAGAATGTACCTAAAATTAAATTGGACGAGTACATGCCAAATGAAGAAAGCGAGGAAGAAATAGCAATAGCAGTATATATTTGCTATTTATTTTTTTAAGCCACAGCAGAACTTGTGCTCTGTTTATTATGTTTGTTTTTCAGTTAAAAATTAGGACAGTCAGCTTATATAACCAGATATTTGCCTTGCAGGTACAAATAAACCATGGGGAAAGTATGTTCATGAGAAAACACCAACTGTAAAAACTGATAGTTTGGTTATGAAACATAAGTAGCTATTTCTCAAGTAGAATAACAGATGGCCACATAGGAAATGATAAAATATTTCTTCAATTCCTGCAGCCTTTTTTTTTGCTTAAACTTTTGCTAAGGCAATAGAAGATTGGCTCCGGCGCTTTGTCCCAGATCCTGTTTACAAGCTAATCTGCTAACTATTCAATTACAATTTTCGCTACTATAATTCACTGGGAGGCACATGAATAACTGGACTTCAGCTGTGATAAAGGGGTGCATCCATATTGCAGAAGCCTTGTGTATTTGTGCCAAGATAAAAGGTCATTTAAAGGCACAGTTCCCTTTTGTACTCTGACTTGTGTCTACTAGACACGTCAAAACAAATAAAGAATGGTGTACCCATACAAATACTGTACATACAACTAGTACAGTTATTTTGGTGTTTTTTTTTCAAAAAATATAATCAGATGGGGAGTCTGAAAAAGCTTGCTGGGATCTAAAGAGTTGTTCAAAATGAAGCTTTTACCTATCAGTAAATCACTGGCCTCTATACAATGTAAATATACAACACAGATGTAACAATTACAATCTTTCTTGGAAAAGATATTTCCAAGAAAGATTGTTTGTTTCAATACATATGTGTAGAGCTGAATCGTCAGATATACAGGTAGAAACAATAGAATTCTACTTGTTTGTGACGATTCAGCATTTACTATGGCCGATGTTCAAGTGCCTTAAAATTTTCTGTCTAGCCTGATCGACGAGCCAACCTATATCCAAGTCTTCTGACCATATCGGTTGGCTCGTTTCCCAAATATCATATGAAAGTTCATTTTGTATTATATTATCTGTGCGTCTATGGCAGGAGTAGGCAACCCATGGCTCCAGAGCCTCATGTGGCTCTTCATCCTGCTTGCTGCGCCTCTGTCTTGAGGCTTTGCTTGTCATGTCATCTATACAGCTATGAGTGTGCGACCACGGAAAGCTAGTGGTTAGCTTACCATGGTTGCACACTCAAGAAGCCGCCAGCAGGCAAGACTGAGCAGCAGCAAGATGATTCATCATGGTCCTTACCAAGGTCACACACTCAAGACAAGAGACAGAAGATAAGCATGGAGCTTCAGAAACAGAAGTCACATTAAACAGATGAGAACACATTTATCAAATAGTAAGCTTGAAAAAGTCAGTCGGGAAAAGTCCTGATCGTTAGTGCGGGTAACACCAAAATGGTACGTTTTTTTTGTGTTGTCACTCAAAAACCCCTACTTTTTTGGATCATCCAGTGCAGATCACAATGTCAAGAAACATATTCAACTACATCTGCTATTGACTTCTGCATGACCTTGACACGTTTTAGCATTTAGCATTGGAGTATTTAGATTCTAAAAAGATTCTGTTTTTTAGTAGTTTTGGGTTATAATAAATTTCTAAAAAATCACAGTTTTTTTTTCCTCTAAAAGTTGGAGTTCTCCCCCAAAAAAAATTGACCAGAAAAAAATGGGACTTAATAAATAGACCCATATGTGAAACTAAGTTTATACATCTAAATTGTTTTATATCTCACATATGCACAGTGGTGGAAGAATTGAAGACTCTAAAACATTTTCCTTTTCATCCCTTGGCAATACAACTTTCAGATGAAACCTTTTAATATTTCTTCCCTGTAAACGTCTTCCATTGTCTTTGATCTTTTGTGTATTCTAATATTTTATCAACTTAATGAGGTATTGGCTTTCATTGTGTTTCCAATTCTCTAGGAAAGGAAACCCTTTAATTATAACATGACACAGAAACAATTACTTTCATATATTCCTTGTGAAGTGAACCAGAGCAAATACTTTATATGGTGGTTGCGCACTGAATGTTAATGATGTTCTTGTGACCTTTGTGAAGGTGCGTATATAAACTTGTTCCTTGTAATGAAATATTGTGGACAATGTTCAATGGTGTGCTGTCCAGGCAACATAGATCATATTAATTTCATATGTGGCTTCACTAAACATTTTTTCTTTGAATTCACTTTTTGAATTTTCTCATTTTGTATACACCATCTGTACACTTGGGGATTCGTAGATACTGGCTGATATACACATAGAGATCTGGTGGCTATTAAGTAGTGATGGGCGAATTTATTCACCAGGCGCGAATTCGTGGCGAATTTGTGCCAAAAAAAAAACATTTTCGTTGGCGTCGGAAAAAATGGACGCCGGCACCGTTTCACGAATTTTTCGTCATTCGCACGAAATTTGAATTTTCCGGCAAAGCGAAACGGCGCAAATTCGCCCATCACTACTATTAAGGGCTTTTGTTCATACAAACAAAACATGAGCGTCACATTTTTATCAAGACTATAAGTGGCAGTAATTATGCATTTAGAGGCCCATTTATTAGTGGTATTAGAGCTTTTTGAAACCACAATTAAACCAATTTTCTCAAAAACCACAATGCCATAAAAGTTATTAAAAGATCCAAATATAAAAAGTATAAATGGCCAAAAATGCTGAAATGTGCTAAAGAATAGGAAAATCTCTAAAACCTCTAAAAATCTGAATGACTTAAATAAACGTCCCATTGACTTCTATGGACCTCGATTGATTTTGCTTGCCGAAATTAGAGTTTTTTTTGTGGTTTTTACACACAAAATGTTCTTATTATTTAAATAAAAATGTCCAATCAAACTAGAATACACAATATGACCTTATTTATTATTAAAAAGCTTGATTTATTTGGTCCTGGTAAAAACCCAATAAAGTGAAAACCCGAATTGTATGATTTTTTCAGAGGTTTTTACTGAATTGCTCAACTTTTCCTGCCTCTTTCTTGAAAAGCCCAAATTTTTTGGATTATTGCCTGAAAAAGTTGTATTTTTGGCCTAATTCCAGCACAGACCACAGAAACTTCAAAATAGTATAGGCACCTCTGACATTGACTTATATACTGCAGCAGGTCTGAGATGGTGGATTGTTGGCTTTTTGATGCATCGGGCTTTAATAAATCTAGAAAATCTGAGTTTAAAAAACAATTGAGTTTGTCCCAAAAAGCTGAAACGGAGTTTATTAAAAAACGTGAATAGAGTTTTAGAGAAATGTTTTTAAAAAAAACATGAATTTATAAAGCAAAAATAGGATTTGTGAAAGAATATCTAACTTTTAGTGGATCGGACCCTTAGAGTTTAAGAGTAATTAGAAGAAAAGATGATATTAAATGATGCTAGATGTTTAATCCATCTGAATATTAAATATGTTTGATTGCTTTTTAGAAACATGTTTTTGTAATTATTATAAGTAAAAACACTGAAATACTTATATGTGTTTAATCCTTTATGAAACTCTCTTTATTTCCAAACATACATATTTGATTCAAGGTGCATATTAATTCTTCTGCTAAATATGCATCAATTGAGGCTTCCTTTCAATAAAAAAGAGCTTTCTAGAACACTTTTATACCTCCTACAGGTTTACTTTAATGGATGTGGTGGGAGCGTAGAGATGGCAGCTAAGTGTCTCTGAAAACTGGGAAATGTTGAAATGTTTTACATTTAATGAGTGAGAAAGAGAGGGTATTATGTCTTTCATTGTTAACTTTAAATATTATGTGGAATAGATAAATATTGTATATATTTCTTTCCTTATATATATATATTGATATTATATATATATATATGATTTTTATATCTATATATATAAAATTTTCTTACAGCACCCCTTACATAGATCCAACAAAAGTCATATGGAAAAGGATGAAAGAGAATTTATCAATGCTATGTCTCATTACTATGGGGCATATTTATCAAAATTCAAGATTACATATTTCAGATACATGAGAATATCACAATACGAAACACCACAACCTAGAATTTTAGTGGATTAAAGTTTTCTGAAATCAAATTTATGGTTTGATAAAATCTCAAAAATAAAAAAAACATTTGCCAACTGAAACCTAAAAAGCCTCTTAAACGGTCAGTGGGAGGTGTAGTTTAATCACTCAAGCTATTTACATTTTTATGTTTCTTTAAAAACTCACATTTTTAAAGATTGAAGGAACAATGTTATTTGTGCTGTAATTAAGTTTTTTCCATGACTTAACATGATCTAATGATTTCCAATTGGTGTTTCTGTTGTAAATATACTAGCTCAGTCATGTTTAGAAGAAAACTAATAAATCAGATTCCAAGTCTTGGCTTCATGATATGCCACTGAAATTAAACATCAGGAGGGAGGGTATGATACATTTTTGTTGTCCTATGGTAGAAAAACCAGGCATTTACTAAGTTCAGGGTGAAAAGAGCAAAAGAAAGTGTAAAGACCTCCAAGTGTTTTCCAAATTCAAAGGTCTTTGCACTCTGTTCTGGAACATAAAGAACAGGGGATGTCCCATAGACGCTTTGCTTCCCCTAGATAGAGAGTCATTTATTCATAAGGCACTTGGCATAACCCTACCAACACTACCCAGTGTTCTCTGTTTTATGCTCTCATCCTCAAATTTGGTTAATCATATGAAATTATTTTGCAATACATGCTGTATAGGTTACATTCTCTTCATTTTGCTTTGCAACACTCTAACAACATCTCTCAGCTGAATACTGTCCCGTCTTTAAGAGCTTGCTTGTTTTAATACAAACCATAACCCATACTGTATATAATTACACATTTTTCTTTATCAGGTTAAATAAAGCTCTGTGTCTAGTATTGTGTCCTCAGCCAAATAACTTGATTTTGATCACTCTGGTGTGAAATCAATAGCCTTGCTTGTCAGGTGGGCTTTTATGGAACAGAAATGGGGGTGTAGCGGGGGGCAGTATAATTTTTTCCCAATCAACCAAATGGTGTTTAGGAATGAAAGCATGAAATCACATTCACTAATAATGCATTTCTTGGTATTTTTCATTATATTCTTCTTTTTTTTCCCCTTCCGCAGCAAATTAAAGTAATTCACTTATAAACTCTGATATAATCCTGAGTGCTCAGTGGAAGGCTTGGCGAGATTGGATAAAAGCATCTATGAAAGCAGAAAAGGGTAAAAGATAATGAAAAATTTCATCAGGTACCACTTCAAGTCAATAACACGTCTCTCCATCACTCGCACATCAATAATACCTCGCTCTGAATACTTCCTAAAAGGTCACATGGCTATTACTGATAACATTTGTAGATGTTCTCTCTGTCTTTCGCTGGATGTCATTGTTCCCCTGAAATCCCATTTGGGGAGATAAGTAGATGGAACACTGTAATATCACCTCTAAGGTGTAGGGTGTGATATGCTGTAAGACACTATTGATGACATTATAAGGATTTGGAAAATGTACGTATTACTTCTCTTACACATGATGTCTGGTAGAAGGTTCTTACTCTAACAAAACCATCCATTTGAATGTCTGAGCCTACGTACATTGTAACACGATCAATGCTCTCTTCAACAGCTCTTATTTCCATAATTAATTATGTATTTTATATATATATATATATATATATATATATATATATATATATATATATATATATATATACTGACCAGTCATTCTAATTAGAATACCTAACATGCCTTGCTATTTAAATTCTGTACCAAGGATGGACATTTGTAAAGCGGTATGAGACAGCAATATGACTATTATAACCATTAGGCTGAATGGCTGTTATACATCTCTAATTATAGAAATGGAAGGAAATATCTTGCAAGAGGTGTTTCTCTTTCCATTCACTCTGCAATAAAAGAAGATGAACTCATCTACGACAAGAGGATTTTAGATAACTTATTAAAGACATTCACAATTTGCCAGCCAGTTTTATATTTCTGAATTTGAAGTTGATACAGGAATGGTTCTTATGTCTTTCCATAAAAAATATGGATGTGCCATGAAAAAGAAATAATGTAAACCTAAAAGATACTGTACCGTTAACTATCTATTTGCATATTAATTGCAGACTGCCTTGTAAAGGTAATTATGGGAGTTATTGCCTTAACCAATGTATCAGTGAGGAATTAAACGACAACAGACTTTGGGATATAAGAACCAGTAGGGTAATGGCGCCTAACCATAAACATGTCATGGTGGCACCTTGCCCAGATAGTGTTACCTCTTTATTTATACTAAATTATATGGTGGGCAAATATATTTACCATGGTTTATTGTAGAATCCTTTCAACAAGTCATTCTAGTCTTTAACAGTGCCTTATATTTAAATGCTTACAAAACTGAAATTTTTACTTTTTACTGGTGACAATAGCCCTTTAAATGGTCGTCCAGCCACAATGACCATAGAGAGGACCAGTAGAGTAAACAGAATGGGCAGCTGATTTATTGAGTCACAGATTTACTAAAATTTATATTTCCTTTTATTGTATGTACCAAATTGTTTCTCTAAAATGTGTTTTATTTATTTCTAAAAAAAAACGTATATTTATTTAGGGGCAGATTTATTAAAGTTCGAGTTGTTTTTTCTTCGAAAATAGTCACATGTTCAGGTTAAAAAAAAAAAACTTGAATATTTGAAATTTATTTTACCCTGAAAATAGATTGAATCTGAAAATACACCACCTTTGAAGTCAATGGCAGAGGTTCCTTGATCCATTTGAAAAAGGTTAACAGCGTGCTTGATGTTCGGAGGGTTTTGCCCAATAACTTGAATCGGTAATTTGATTAGATCGATTTTTCCGGATCAATTTGAATTTTTGGGTTGCAGGACTCAAACTAGAAATAAATAAGAATTGTATCTTATTTATTTCTTATTCAAGATACAATTCGAGTTTCGAAGTCTTTTTCAAGTTCATTGAGATAAAAAAAAACGCTAGCACTCGACTTTTCATAAATAATCCCCTAAGTAAGAAAAAACTCTGACTCTAATTCAAAACTTCACCAAGTAAAAGCACCAAGTAAAAGCAATTTAGGTCCTATAGAAGTCAAGGGCAGTTGCCTTGGTCCTATTGGGCCTTGTTTTGAATATTGAGTCTTTTAGAGGTTTTTATATTCGTTTCACTATAAAACTCAAATCTTTAGAGGTTTTAGAGATATTCATATTTATTTTTTTATCTTTCTGCACTTTTTTTCATTCTTCAAATCATTCTTTTTCATGTCTTTCATGGTTTTAGAGTAGAGAAATACAGTTTAATTGTGGTTTCAAAAAGCTTGAATACCCTTAAATTTAACCTTCAATAAATGGGCATCCACGTGTTATTAAGACTCAATTGTGTTTGTGCACTCTATACTTTGCATCTTAAACACCAAAGTAAGTGCACATTAGTGCCAATGTTGATATGTAATGCTTGGTTACCAGTATTGGTAAATCAACCCCAAAATGAATAGAAAAATACTGCAGCCCAGTCATGCTGAAAATGAGCCCTTTTAATGACTGATTGCAAATGAAACCGGAGTAAAATAGTGACTAGTTGTAATTCGGTCTTGTATTAAAATGACTGATGAGTCAGGACTATAAAATTGATTACCAGTGTTCACTAGTCTGAAGACTTTCAATAGTGAAAATATATTGGGGCAGATTCACTAAAAGAAAGAAGCGACCACTTTGCACACATCGCACCACTTTGGCGCTAGCATTCATTTGTGCCTAGTGAAAATTCGCTAGTGATCTTGTGCTTAGGTCAATTTGCATATGAAGGGTCATTTAAAGTTGCATGGAGGTTATTTTAAATGTATTTATTATTGTATAATAGCTTTATTATTAATGTTGGTGCAAATGCTTGAAGTTACCACTTTTTATTACCAATGTCCAGGGAACCTCAATAAAGACAATAGAATTTATATAATGGCCGACACATGAGCCCACTGTAAAATGAATGTTCCACATGTTAGGAAATGTTTGGAGAAACTCGGGTCCCCAAAAAAATGTTGTTAGGACTTTTGCTGGCAATCCCTCTTCAAAAAAGGAAAAGTCGCCAGCGTTTTTGGAACTTGCATTTTCGCACACAGGATATGATGTAAGTGACAGAAGATTGAGGAAGATCTAGCTTCTTTTTAGCGCCTGATCTGAGGTGGTCAAGGCAACTCTGGCGAAAGAGGTAACGTTCAGTAAAATCTGCACTTTAGTGAATTTGCGGAGTAACGACCTTTCACCAGAGAAAAAAGTCACCTGCCAATAGAGTGTGAATGAATGCTAGTGACAGTCTCTTTCGCTAGCGAATTGGCACCTGCGCCTGTTGTTGCCAATGTTGGCGAATTGTCACTAGCGTTAGCCACTTCATTCTTTAGTGAATCTGCCCCTTAGTGTGTTGTTAACGTCAAAACTCATTTAACTAGTTTTATCAGTGCTAGGTATAAATCACAAAGAAAAAAACTCACTAATGAACATTTGGCATTTTAAAATGGTTTATTTTAACATGTCGTGCAGAGTTTTCTCTTTTTCTTCTCCTTGTCTTTTTTCACTTTCCTATTATTAGACTGTCTTGCTAAAAACTGTGTAGGCAGCAACAGGAGGCAAGCCTCAAGCTAGATATCTCTGTGCAGATTTGATACATGATTAGGAATTCATTTAACCCTCAGGCTGCAATTTTTTTAAGCGGGGAACCCCTATTTCTTTACAAGGGGATTTGATTTAAATGATGACACATACGGTAGAAGGGGGTGGCACTTTGTGGTCTGCTTTAAAATGCCACTGTCTGCGTTGCGCTCACTCTGCTGTTGTTGCTAAGAAACTAAAGCAAAACTGCACATTGCCTGGGATGCAGGTTATACGTAGGAGGCAAAGTTACCCATTGGATAAAGATCTGCTATTTATATATGCCAATGTTTATTGGGAGATATCAGTTATAATTCCATTAATGTGTCACTGTTTGTAGAAGGAATACACAAAAATTGTAAAATTGTGTAAAATGTACTTTAACGCAAAAGCTGTTTGCAATTTAAGGCACTTAGTCATATGCAACAAAGGACTGTAAAGGCTTATATGTCAAAATACACTCTTACTCATATAAACTATAAATGGTTTTACAGTTTTTACAGCTGAATCCAGGAAATTTGTGTGTGTTGTTGTATTTTCTCTTTTGCTGTTAATTATGCCAGAACTTTTATCAACCAGGTCACCTGATGGCTCTACATCTTATTTCTAAGCTTGGACTTCTGCAGTAGAGTAAACTACAAGTACAAACAAGCTTAGCAGTGTAATGCAACCTGCTGGTTCCACGTTTCCTCTGTCATTTAGGCGTTCTGAAGGTGTTCTCCGGTAATCTGCTCCAATACTTTGATGATGCCAAAAGCACAAACAATGAACCATACTATTCTTAACTGTGGGGTTGAAGACACTTGACGGCAGAGGTTCTCCTGCTTCATGAAAGAGTAAGACAAGTATCAGCTGTCTGAAAAACACTGTACTGAAGAACAGTCAACTGAACTGAAAAAGCTGCAAGACAATAAAACCAGTCAATTGGGGGACCATTTATTAAACCTCATTTTTTTCTGGTGGATGTTTTTAGAGGGGAAACAAAAAAAAATTCACATTAGAGATTAATCATTAGGGATGTAGCGAACCGCCGACAATGTGTTCGCGAACGCCGTTCGCGAACACCGGCAAAAAATGCGAACAGTTCGCGAACAGTTCGCGAACTTCGAACATCCGAAAATCGTTCGATTCGAACGATCGAAGGATTTTAATCGTTCGATCGAACGATTTCCGTTCGAATCGAACGATCGAAGCCATTGGATCGAATGATTTCATTCAATCCAATGGCTTCGATCATTCGATTCGAACGAAAATCGTTCGATTTTAGCGATCGAATGGTCGAATGGTCGAACGATTTTGACTGGAACGCCTATTGGCGAACGTCGCGCGACGTTCGCGAACTTGCGGCTGACGCGAACAGTCGAAGTTCGCGCGAACTAGTTCGCCGGCGAACAGTTCGCTACATCCCTATTAATCATGCCCCAAAGCTGCTAAAAATCAGAATCCGAAAATATGCCATGTCAAACCTGTCGAAGACATTTCGAAGTTAAGAGCAGATGTCCTTGAAGTTGCTTCTTGACATCTCTGGGGTTTCCGGACGGTAATCCAAAAAAAGTCTAGTTTTAGCAGCAAAAACTTGGAAAATATAGATTTTTTTGGAGCGTCAATTGTACAATTCGAGTTTGAGTTAAAGTCATGGAAGGGAGTTAGTCGGATTTGTTTTCATAAAAAATTAGATTAACTTGAGTTTTAGTACATGTGCTCCTTAACGTGATATATGATATACCTCTGCTAGCCTGACCTACTGTATAAAGTGGTCATTATCTATTGACTAAAAGCTGAACAACTCTGCTTTAAAGGTAGCAGCAATTTATGTTGTGTCCACTAATAATAATATTCAAGTGACAAATTTACCCCAAAATGTCCTTAGATTCATACAAGTACCAGCTTTTTCTAATCATCACCCTAGAGCTATTATTTATGCTAGAAAAGTGGTTCTTCTGTATTCAGTTTGCCATTATCTACTCATGATGATAATGAGAGGACAGTTAAGTGACTGGACTAAACCTTCTGGCTTACATTTATGGTCCTTAAAAGACATCCTAAGTGCAAAGCTCTATTTTAAAACTGTGATATCCATCATCTCATGCATTATATGACCCTCTAGTCATTTCTGCAATTGCTCTAAAAAGCCTTTTAGAAGGTGTTAGAATGTACCCATCTACAATGTTGTTGAGGTAATTGCTTTGTGTAATCATTGTCATCAATACACAGGTCGTTTTTAGATTCTAGTGCTTTGATCTGCACCCTGATTTTATCTTTGACAGTGGAAGTATCATCTTCATATATACAGTAAATATGGCTGATGTTACCTTCATACTGGGTTTGCTTTGCCACTATGAATGTGAGCAGCCCTTTATGATCATCATGTTTCGTTGATGGAAAAGCCTTGTTTTGGTCTTAGGCTGAAGAGTTTTTGAGTTTTTAAAGGGATACTGTCATGGGGAAAACATTTTTTTTCAAAATGAATCAGTTAATAGTGCTGCTCCAGTTGAATTTTGCACTGAAATCCATTTCTCAAAAGAGCAAACAGGTTTTTTTTTATATTCAATTTTGAAATCTGACATGGAGCTAGACATATTGTCAATTTCCCAGCTGCCCCAAGTCATGTGACTTGTGCTCTGATAAACTTCAATCACTCTTTACTGCTGTACTGCAAATTGGAGTAATATCACCCCCTCCCTTTTCCCCCCCAGCAGTCAAACAAAAGAACAATGGGAAGGTAACCAGATAACAGATCCCTAACACAAGATAACAACTGCCTGGTAGAACTACGAACAGCACTCAATAGTAAAAACCCATGTCCCACTGAGACACATTCAGTTACACTGAGAAAGAAAAACAGCAGCCTGCCAGAAAGCATTTATCTCCTAAAGTGCAGGCACAAGTCACATCACTGGGGGCAGCTGGGAAATTGACAAAGTGTCTAGCCCCATGTCAGATTTCAAAATTGAATATAAAAAAATTTGTTTGCTCTTTTGAGAAATGGATTCAGTGCAGAATTCTGCTGGAGCAGCACTATTAACTGATTCATTTTGAATTTTTTTTTTCCCATGACAGTATCCCTTTAAAGACGCTTAGATGTAGAAACTGAAGGAGACCATCTGAAGATTATGGGACTGTTCCATAATAGTATTGTGTCTATGGTTTCAGATATTCTTCAGTGTTGACACAGATTTTAGGTACCCTTCAAAACAAATCACTCCTTATAATTACTTATTTTTGATGATAAATATTTTTCAAGGGAAAATATTTTGTCAGTTGTTCCTCATCTTTTGCTGATTAATTTATGCCAAACAAATGGATACCAAGAATAATGGATACTTAGGGGCAGATTTCTTAAGGATCGAATATTAAATTCTCAAAAAAATTTTGGTCAAAACCCACAGATTCGAATTTTAAATCACCAACTCAAATTTGAATGTGAGATTTATCACACCTCGACCCTAAAACAGTTCTAATTCAAAATATAATAATGAAAACATAATTCACATTTTGTTTGTATTTTAAACAAAAACAAATCAAATTTTCGGGTCATTCCCATCTGATTGAATTTTAGAGATCAATTTTATCATAAATAAGCTCCCTATCGAATTATGAGTACGTTCAAATTTATTAGAATAAAAAAAAAATTCACATACATTCAAATTTGACCTTTGATAAATCTACCCATTAATATATAAACAGAGAATCGGAAAATGTTGGAAAGGTTGCTGTCTGCTCTGTTTCAAATTCAATTACATTTTTGGCTCGTTTATATTAGACGTTCAAGTTTTTTCATAAATAACCTCCCACTTGAGTTGTGAGTACATTCAAAGTTATTAGAGTTAAGATAAATTTACATAACTTCGACTTTTGATAAATCTGCCCCTTAGAATAATAGATACTTAAAATGCAGAGGTTGTAACACAGTTCCCCAGTTCCTTGGAGGGGGGTTGTAGTGACTCAAAACATGCATAAATGTGCTGGAGTTTTGATGCAAATGTATTGAAAAGTTGAGATGCCATCTGTGATATGTCTGTAGGTGCAAGTGTGCTACACTTATAATGGCGTCTTTGGATATAAGTACCTTTATTGAATGCCACAAATTTGTACAAAGGCCACTACAGTCACAAATGAGTCTCATTTACTTTAATTTTAACAGGATTCTTTGGCCCAAATAAGAGAGTCAATAGTTCTAAGTGCGAACAGGTTGGAGAGCTTTAACAGAGATCTAAAATTACAGATGAAGAAGAGAAGACCACCAAAGGCATTACCATAAAAATCAGGACTTCGACTACAAGCAAAACCTATTTACAAGTACGAGATAGGAATATCTGGAAAGTCAATGTGCTGTAATTTAGTAGCTTTGATTTTAAGGGGTGGTCTAGTAAAAGTTATAGATTTTCCATTAAAAAAAATGTAATTACCCTTTTGAATAGAGAGGAGGAGAAAAGCGCAGCAAACATAGAAAGATAAAAACATTGTTTTCCCAAGGGAGAGAAGGTGAATTGGAACACCATCTGCTAAACTATGCATGCTTCGTGTTCTTAGAAAGCATAAATGTAATGGCTTACAGCTGCTCCTCCCAGATCCCCACACATTAGACTTCTGACTTTGTTAATAAATAGTAAACACTTAATGTATTTACCTATAGCAGGAGCATTGTTTTGGCTCTTAATTCTTTGGGTACAGGAGATTTTACATTGACGATAATGGCATATCATGAGTTGCTTGACATTTTTCCATTCAATCAACAAATGATTAAATAGTTGGTTAAGAATAGAGTGGAAAATTAATCGAATATATACCAAACTTACATGTTCTCTTACATGTTCAAAAATAACCCTTAACATTTGCATAGTTGGGATCTCTAAACGTTATCATTATCAAGATTTATCAAGGGTCGAATTGAAAATGTTTCAATTCAAATTTTAGTTTATTTTAGTGTAATTAGAATAGGGAATAGTCCAAATAAGTTTCGAGTTTAAAAAGATTCAAAATTTATCATGTACGTCCCTTTAAGAATTTGAATTCATCTATTCGCCATCTAAAACCTGCCGAATTGTTGTTTTAGTCTATGGGGGACCTCCTACAATAAATTTGAAGTCATTTGGTGGAAATTAGATTTGATTCGAGTTTGCGTGTTGATCCTATTCCCCCGAATTAAATTTTTTTACATTTTTTTTTAAAAAATTTGATTGGTCATTTTTTTTTAAATTTCGAGTTTATGGGACTTTTTGGGAGTTTTTATAAACTCCCATAAACTCTAAATTCGCCCCTAAATGTAGAAACTTCTGTTGCTGCTTTTCTTATCGCATATGGCTTCCCCATTAACATCAGTGCCCTAAAACACGCCCCCATGCATGCTGGTTTCTAATATGAGGGTAATCAGGCTGAGAAGGACATTTAGAAGGGAAAAGGAGGATTGCATCATAACAATCCAGTTAGAGTGAAAGCTAGGCTGAAAGCTTAGCTATATATACACCTTTATGGAGGCCAGGAAAAGGCCTGAAGGAATGTTATTATTACATATTTGTTTCTTAATATAGATAGTTACAAATGGTAAGATGGAGGCTAAGCACAGGGGCGATCCTGGCCCCTCCTCCGCCTGAGGCAGCAGCAGTTGCTGCTGCCCCCCCTCACCCGGAAATTCACTCTTAAAGTACCAGGAGCAGCATTTTTGCTGCCCCTGGTACCTAGTGGGGCACTGCCGCCTGAGGCGACAGCCTCAACTTGCCTCATTGGCGAAGCACCCCTGGCTAAGCATAGTTCCATAATCGTGTTTCTGTTTCTTCAATATCTTTATATGTTGTATACAGGTATATCCTGTGATCTTTAGCAGTATCTGTAGCCTCCTAGCATTATGTACAGTCAGTTCTTCCAGTTCTACAAGTATGTAAATTCCTTTAAGCTATGTCTATGCCCTTCTAGCTCTATCAGTATCTCTCGCTCCTTCCATAAATATTTATGTCACTCCAACTGCAAAATCATGTCCTTCTAGTGGTATGCATGTCCCTTTCATATTATATTATTCAAGGTTGACAACTACCTATGTTCCTCCTCAAGTTCCCATATTCTGCCAGCAGTAGAGGAAAGGAAATTGGAATTATTTATATAGCGTTTTTTCCCATGGGTCTCAAAGTACTTCACCGCAATCAAGGCAGCCACGCTAGGCATTTTAAGCATGCTGAGATCCTAGGAGATTGTATGACCCAGGATAAGTGACTTGTCCAGGGTCACAAAGAGTTGCCAAAGGGAATCAAACTAGGGTCTATTACATGCAATCCCACATCAAGACATATGTCTTTATTCCTCTATCTCCAGAAGGCTATAAGGATAGAGATAGAGATGTACCATAGCAACATACTGTATGCTAGCATGTCCTTCCCACAGTATTTATTTCCAACAAACATATATGGCAACAGTAATCTATGTTTGTATTTGTATGCCTCCAGCAGTATGTTTCCCTCCAAGTGTATTTTTCCTCTGTGTAACATGCTTCATTTATATATAATGTATATACAGATGTGCCTTGAGGTTAGGGTTGAGAGTACAGTAACTACTCAACAGATTTGCATTATATAGTTCTGTTCACAATAGCAACAATATGTTGTAACAACATCTATTTATTTGCATAGTCAACACACATTATTCCAGTACATCAAAGACAGAGAAACGTATGAGTTATGTCTTTAGCCATAAGCATTAGGCATAGCATTTCAGTACTACAATTTTAATTTCAGATAAGTTTCCATCACAACTGTTCAAACCAACTGGTCTATCATTGGGTCAAAAAATGTTTTGATCTGATCTACTCAGGGAAAGCTACAGCTATCTAGTGCTACTAATCCCCCAATCCAAAATGTTTAAGTAAACCTTCTATTTTCATTGGTCGCTTTCCATTGTTCTTCATTTGGCCAGAGTGTTGAACCCTATTTCTGCCAAACTCTTTGGGGGTTATTTATCAAAAGTGATCAAGTTTTTTTTAACCTCGAATGAGCTCAAATGACCTTGAATGACCTCAAAACTCAAATGATAGCTTATTTAAAAAAACACGAATGTCTAAAATCTGAATCAAATTCAAAAGGAACTCAATTTGAGTTTTTTTTAACTGGACCTCTGCCATTGACTTCTACATGAACTCAACAGGTTTTCGAGTTTCGAGTTACTTCCAGGGTCAAGGTATGATGAATCTTTATTTTGAAATCGAGTTTGGATTTTCCCCAACTCATCAAATTTGTGACTTTTGATCAAGATTTCTACTCAAAAAAATAAATTTGAATTCGGAATTACCATTTGAACCTTAATAAATCTGCCCCGTACATATTGCCATTTACTGTAGTATAGTAGAAAATTGCACAGTAGGCACAATATATCTTTCACAATTTGATGCCATTTGAGGATTGATTTAATTCACACTGTATTTGATCAACTTTTGTTACTGCTGTTATTTTTGGTAATAAAAAGCATAATTCCTCAAATTTATAAACTTGATAACTGTCTTACTCATTTTTAGTTATACCAATCAATTTTAAACAACAACTTTAAAACATATTTTCCTAAATCTGGTGTCTATTCCAAATGCCTAAAGCAAAAGTCAGGCAGGACATATGCCAATCAAATGAATGAGATGTTCTGCTGGTGAGGGTGTTTTGATATTCTAAGAAGACAGAAACGGAACTGAACAGTCTTGGGTAGAACCCTTAAATAATGCAATTAGCGTCCTATATACTGTAACTTGCAGTCTTTGGGATATAATCAGACTGATATAAATTGAAAACTTTTGAGATTAGCTCTAATTTTTTTAATCTACAGACCCCAGTCTGTATTGTGAAACGTCAAATTAATAAATAAAATATTGGGGGATTTTTACCCTCATTTTCTCATTCTCATTTCAAGGTTCTGTTGACATAGATTCAGAATGAAAAAACTGTTAAATGTTGTGCATTTTGTAAACAGCGAACTGTTATACTTCAGCCAATAATACGTCTGGAAATTGCCTTAAGCTTTGTTCCCTAAGGGTTGCCTAAACTTTGTCAAAGAAAAGTAAATATTAGTTGTTGCCATGACAGTCTAGGCAAATATTTGTGCGACTTAAGTTATTTTTGAGAAATAAGCATATTCAAAGTCAACACAATTAGCTTGTCTCAATAGTATCGATTTTGTTGTGTTTAAATAACCTTTATAACAAAAGGGTAAGAGTTCTGCTAGTTACATTTAGGGAGTACAACACAAATGTGTGGTTTTGCATATCTAACAAGAATAGCAATTTAGGTTGAATAGTTCAATGCAAAATCAGTAAACTCTTGTAGGAGTATGTGTATTCGGAAAGCACAGGAAGCACAGCATGAGTTGAATGTAATAGTAGCAGTACAGTCATAACACTACATAACTTCCATGAATAATTGGTATAAAATTTCCAATGAAATAACATTTAGGTTTCTCTGTAATCAGCTTTAAAATGGACATGATGGCATATAAGACAGGTCAGTTTTCTTGGGACCCAGCCTGAAAGGGGCCCCTTGAACAAAAATGTCCTAGGTTAAATGAAAATCCAGCTTTAATGTTAATACTTGGAGGCCCATTTATTAAAGGTCAAATTTTAGTGGTATTAAATCTTTTTGAAACCACCATTAGAATTTATGGGGACCATTTACTTTGCTCGAGTGAAGGAATAGAGGGAAAAAAACTTTGAATTTCGAATGTTTTTTTGGCTAATTTGACCATCGAATGGGCTACTTCGACCTTCGACTACGACTTCGAATGGACCGATTCAAACTAAAAATTGTTCGACTATTCGATCATTCGATAGTCGAAGTACTGTCTCTTTAAGAAAAAACTTCGACCCCCTAGTTCGCCACCTAAAAGCTACCGAAGTCAATGCCATAGGCTTAGCAATATTTTTTTGGTCGAACAAAAATCGTTCGATCGATGGATTAAAATCCTTCCTTTTTCGATAGATTGAACGAATAGCGCTAAATCCTTCAACTTCGAATAACTTTGACAGTCGAATATCGAGGTTTAATTAACCCTCGATATTCGACCTTAAGTAAATTTGCCCCAAAATATCTAAAACCAGGAATGCCATGAAAGTAATTAAAATATAAAAAATTCAAATGACAAAAAAGGGCTGAACAATATAAAAAAATATGAATATCTCTAAAACCTCTAAAAATTTAAGTATTTCAGACAATTGCAAGTGAAAACAAATTCAGAAAACCTCTAAAAGTCTGAATGGCTAGAAAGAAATGTCCAAAAGGATCAGCACAGCTCCCACTGGCTTCTATGGGACCTCAGCTGATTTTACTTGGGGACATTTTATAATAGAGTTTTTTTGTGGTTTTATACACATTTTTCAAGTTCTACATACAGTTTAATTAGCGTACCCTTTATTGACCATACTAGATCATGGGTTACACTGGACACCTTAGAGTCCCTCACAACAGGGACTACCCATCACACTCACCCTCACTAAATTGTTCTACCAAAGCACCTACTACAAATTTAGCCCCTAGTACCCCATTTATCGACGACCAGTTAGAGCTTTGGCCGGAGTGATGAGTAAAATTTGTTCCCAGGCTTTACTATTACTATTTACTATTTGTTCCTATTCTTTCCTCAGAATTGAATTGTTCAATTCATTTTATTAATTAATTGCACCTCTCTGCACCTTTTCTTTCTAAGATACAAAGGGTCAGATTCAATTCAGTAAGAAAAAGGTTGTGCGAAACTCTATTGAAGTCTATGGCGAAAAACTGGAACGGAATTTGGAGAAAAGTTTTTTCTCCTAGAATTGAATCTCGTCCATAAGTTTTTACCTGATAAACCATGCTGAGATAACTCTTTCTCACTAAATTCAATCTGGCCCAATTCAGTGAGAAAAGGTTATCACATGGTTTATAACATGAAAAGTCACAGATGATGTTCAGTTCGAGGAGAAAAAACTGTTCTCCAAATGCAAGTCAAAACTTAAAGTCTATGGGAAACAAATTAATTGAGTTTGGAAAAAGGTTTTTTTCTCCTCAAATTGAATCTTGTCTATGAATTTTCACATGATAAACCATGAAAAACCACTGAATTGAATCTGGTTCAAGGGTGGACCCTTTCTAGATTTGCAATGCCTTTTATCCACAATAACCCCCAATCCATTTTTCTTTAAGGAGTCCCTCAACACAATGTTGCATACAATAAGCATTCATGTTGAATCATGGATACATTTTGCCAGATTTCATAATTGATTATTCTTTGATGTATCTGTCTGAAGCTATTTAAGATGATGAACCCAGATATGTTGAGTACATAGGAGGGTGTATTCGAGGAATATGCCTATGCATACCATTTCCTTACCTTTATGTTTGCATGTACATATTTTGTATAACTAAAAGCTACCCCATCTTTCCTCAGTTGAGGAGAATCAGAAAAATCTCTACAGACTGTAGCAATAGAGCCAACTTATTATGAATACTATTCATTGCATGAATGTAGAAGGCTCCTCAGGACTCAAGCAGTAGGTTGTTTTTTACTCGTGAATACATTTAAATATAGAATTATGTATTTTCATGATTCACTGGAAGCTATAGGGTATACATGGAATTACCTGTAGGTGCAACTCTTAGATTGTATCTTATATTCCCAGCCATTAATAATTTTGTAGATGGCTATCATAGTAAAATAAATATGCATAGAACTGCAACCAGGTCATCATTTCAACCATCTCTTCAATGTCAAAACAACATAATATTGATGAATATTGAAATCTTGCTTTATGCTGGAGAGAACTCCTGAAGTATGGTCAATTCCCTGGCTGATCAATAACATGATGTATCAATTGCAGGAACCATTTTATAAGAAACAAAGATTAGATGAATGTGACAAGGACCTAATTAAAACAAACCCAAACCATGAATCATTTCTACTGACTGCCTCATGGCTGAGGGGCCTTATCTTGCCCTCGGCATAATAGAATTTTAATGGAACACCTTGCTTTTGATTAAGTGTACATTGGGGAGCCATGCGAATGGGAGTATATACAGAACAAACAAGCATACTTGGCTAGCCTCAGGCAAATGATAAAATAGATTTAAACTCAGGTAAACACTATGACAAAAACTCTATGTGACGAAGTTGCAGTGCAGGAGAAAGCCAGTGGGAAAAGCTGATTTTACTTTAATGAATTCAACACTTATTGCTAAAATAGTTTTCCAAGATCACGAGTATATAGAAGACAAAATGTTATAGTCTTTCCAGTACTTAGTGCAAGATTCAGTATAAAAATACTCACCCAGCAAACAGGATGAGTTTTTTTGTGAATTTATAGCAAAGAAACTGTCATAACAAGAACTAAATCTTATCCCAATGCAACCTGATAGGTTTTTGTTAGTTTAGTCACAATTAAAATAATTCAACCGCTTTCTAGTTTACTGAAACATACATTGTTTTTAACCAAATAATTAGAATTTCAGTAAAAATGTAAAACAATGTTTATACCTTGAAAGAACATTAAAATGACTGCTCCTTAGCCTGATTATGAAAAATATTACAATTGTCACATAATACAGTATTTCCCAAAACTCCAAAAACTTACAGAATCTCAACTGCAATGTGTCGACATTTACCCTTAAACCATTGACCAGTTTACAAGTACTGTAGACATGAAGTCAAGCTTTCCATATACTGCTGAGGATACTGTATGGATTAATTGTAAATCTACCTCTGATTTTAAGAAAAAGTTGAATGGAATGGAGAAAATGGTGCACCTATAAGTGAGAGATATATACACTTTTGGGGTTGCTAAGGAGCTGATTTACTAACATTGGAATTACCTTTCTTTCCACAAATCATATGTTTTTTCTAAAAATTCATGTTTTCTTAAAACCCTGAGGGGCAGATTTATCAAAGGTCAAAGTGAATTTTTGAATTGAAAAAATTCAAATGTCAAGCTATTTTTGTGTACTTCGACTAGGGAATAGTCCAAATTTGATTTGAATTTGCGAAAAATTTAAAAATTTGAATATCAAAATTTATCATGTACTATCTCTTTAAAAATTCTACTTCAACCATTCACCATCTAAAACATGCCGAATTGCTGTTTTAGCCTATGGGGGACCTCTTAGAACCTATTTGGAGTCAATTGGTGGACTTGGAAAATCTAAGTTTTTTGGGGGAAAAACTTCTAATCATATTCAATTGAATGAGCTATTTCTTCGTTTAGAATGATTCTAATTTGGCCAAATACAGACCTATTCGATCAAAAACTTTGACTTAATTTTGGTTGGTCTTTTTTAATTCGAATTTCAAAGTTTTTTAAATTCAAAATTCGACCCTTGATAAATATGACCCTAAAAGTGTAAAAACTATAGTTCTATAGCTGATCCCACTGGACCTTTTTTTAGCCATTCAGACTAGATGGATGAATTTTTAGATATATTTGTATTTCTTTTGGATCATTCAGCCATTTTTTTAATTAATATTTTTTATATTCTGATCTTTTAATAACTTTCACATTTCAAAAAGCTCTAATACCACTAAAATTTGACCATTAATAAATGGGCCTCCCCAAGTGGCACTGGATGAGGCTATTGGTTGGAAGGAATACTTAATTTGCTCTACTTTTATTTCCCCTACAAAAATAGGGATTGGCAGGGCTTTATTGGTTCTTAAAAAATTAGAAGTTAGGCAAGGGGAAGAGAAAATAAAATGCTGAATGTTGATAAAGATGTAGTACTTAGTATGCAGTCTCTTAGGGGCAGATTTATAATAAATTCAAATTTGAATTCGAATTTGTGATTTTTTTTTAGTGTCAAAATTCAAACATTTGATTTATCAAAAAAAACTTTGAAATTCGACCATCAAATTGAAATACTTCGAATTCTAATATTGAAGTTGAAGTATTTTTCACTGAATTTGGCCATTGAGCGATCAAAGTAAAATTGTTTGATCTAACGATTCGACCGATTTTAGGGTACAATCGAATGATTTTACTTCGATGTGTGAAGACTTAGAATAATGGTCTAGACTCTAGAAGGTCCCCATAGGCTAACATAGCACTTCGGCAGGTTTAATTTGACGAAGTATTGAAGTCGAAATTTTTTTTAAAGAGACAGTACTTCCATTATCAAATGGTCAGATATTCAAACTATTTTTACTTCTCGGCAGGTTTAATTTGACGAAGTATTGAAGTCGAAATTTTTTTTAAAGAGACAGTACTTCCATTATCAAATGGTCAGATATTCAAACTATTTTTACTTCTAATCGAATTTGAAGTAAATTCAAAGTCGTAGTATCCTATTCGATGGTCAAAGTATCCAAAAATTAATTCGAATTTCATTTTTTTTGTTTTTACTTCTAAAATTCCCTCGAATTCACTTCAACCCTTGATAAATCTGCCCCTTAATTTGATTGTGAGATTTAGCCCAATTCGACCATGGAAACAGCTCTAATTTGAATATTTGCCACCTAAAACCTACTGGATTCATTTACAAGTCAATGGCAGAGGTCCATTGACCTATATGAAGATGCTAATAGGCTTCCTGACATTCAAGTTTTTTTCGGAGGAAAATTCAATTCGAATTTCGTTTGAATTCTAATCAAATACAAATTAAATTTTCGGGTCGTTCCCATTCAATCAGATTTCAGATTTGTTTTTATAAAAACCTTCCAGTTGAATAGTGAGTACATTCAAATTTATTAGAGTAAAAAATAGGAAAATGTTGGGAAGACTGCTTTCTGCTGTTTTCAATCAAACTTAATAAAACAGGATTTGAAAAACCTCCGTATTTTATTGTCTAAAAAGACCTAAAGCAGTGGTACAATTAAGGAGGTTGCATACATTTGTGTTCCTATTGTCACCTGATTCTTCATAAATTTGTTAATGTATTAATCAATGGCTAAAACTGGAGCTTTGAAAAGTTTCAGTTAAAAATTTTCATAGTTTTCCAAACAGAATGTTAAATGGCAAATAGAATTGAGAGTACTTGACTCGACGCAAAGGGTTGATTTGTTTTTGAATCTAGTATATAAAAAGTTGAAACCATAGTTAATAAAAACAAGAGAAGAGAATGAAATTACCGGAGTTTGACAAATACACAACGTGGATCATTACTTGTTATTGAAAAACAGTGAAACGGTAGCTGATGGCAAATGATGTATATACAGAGATATATATGTATTGGAGTGGAAAAGAAAATATACGGCTTGTCTTTTAATATTGCTGGATGTCTGATAAGATCTAATAACATTTTTACTGCAAGATGATAACACAAATAACATGAAACTTCTGGAGGGTCTGTATTATTTCTTTTTTTTTTGTTTACAGCTTGTTGGGTGATACAATCTTCTGTTTAATATTGTGGATGTTAAAAAACACGCTTGTGGAATATAAATGCAGTTTGAAATTGACATTCCAGCTGGAGCTGATGATCTGCATTATTATTCACTTGTCAGGACAGTGGAATAGGTTATTTTGGCCAGATTACAGGATTTAGGCTATGTTGATATGCTAGCATCAGGGGAATATACATGTCATCAGTGATGTTAACACACAACATACATATATATGAAATAAATAAATAATTGGTGTCAAATAATATTAACTCTTGCCCCAAATGATACACCGATGCTACATGAGTGATACTCAGAGTTCCCTGAATAACTCAGCCTGCAGGCTTGTGTCTTTATATGGTCATAGAACAACCCCTCAGTGACTTCTAATATCCGTATTTACAGTAGGGGTACATTATCCCTTATAATACATGAGTGATACTCAGAGTTCCCTGTATAACTCAGCCTGCAGCCTTGTGTCTTTACAGATGCAGCCACTTTGGTTTGTCTGTTTGACACAGAATAACTAAACACAGATATCCCATTTATCTCATTTAACACAGAAAACTGCGTCACAACATCCCATCTAATTAAAGCATTCACCATTGTGAACAATGGAGCTTTGGTATGCTAATGAAAAGGTTAAATGCATTAAATGAGTTAAGATGACTTAAGATAACACAGTTTCTTCAATTACCCCTGAGTCATGACGCATTTAACTCACAAATCCAAGTGGCTTCATCTGTATATGGCCACAGAACAACCCCTCAGTGACTTCTAATATCCTTATAATTTACAGTAGGGGGTACATTATCCCTTATAATACATGAGTGATACTCAGAGTTCCCTGTATAACTCAGCCTGCAGCCTTGTGTCTTTATATGGCCACAGAACAACCCCTCAGTGACTTCTAATATCCTTATCATTTACAGTAGGGGGTACATTATCCCTTATAATACATGAGTGATACTCAGAGTTCCCTGTATAACTCAGCCTGCAGCCTTGTGTCTTTATATGGTCACAGAACAACCCCTCAGTGACTTCTAATATCCTTATCATTTACAGTAGGGGGTACATTATCCCTTATAATACATGAGTGATACTCATAGTTCTCTGTATAACTCAGCCTTGTGCCTATACATTTGCAAATGTTAATACTCAGATAAAGCACCATGGATTTTCAAAAGATATCTTTATAGGACTTTGTGGATATGGACAGAGAACAAAAGTCATGCGTTTTCCTCGAAATAAAGGATTTATATATTATACTTTTATTGTTTAATCAACTTTGTTTTAATCAAGCTTGTGCGGGTCTTCACCACATTAGCGTTTGTTACAGACCTTCTAGCCTTTCATTCTTTAATGGACTGAATAATTGCTAGTCACAGGCATGAATTATGCTCTTATTAATGATCCATCAGAGCAATAGTGTTAATTAACTAATATATGCTTCCCTTTTAATGGCAGCAATAGATTACGTGTTGTGAGGTTTTTATGGGCAGACATCGATACCTCTCTGGAATCATTGCTGGGACTATGTAATGTCTATTCATGGAATAGCTTATTTATTACTAGTGAACCTTGATAAATCAGTGGTTGCAGAACTAAAACCCTCAGGCTTCTCCTTGGTGTTTACAGTAACATGGCATGACACATGTTGGCTATGAAACTTCTAGTGTATTCACACGTGTTTTCATTTTATATGTACCTTTGACAGGACCCACCATTAACATAATTTATTTCATAGCATAATTTGTATTGCAGGCAATAGAATTCATCGTACAACATCACCTGAAAACAATGCTGTCCTTCCTCCCAATTTAGCTGTATTTCATGTACCAGCAAGTTCATCACTTTGTTCCAAAATTTCAGTATTTTAGAACATGTCCTACATCATATAGAAGTTGACTCTATGGTCTCTGCCATTGGGGCAACATGCCCTTTCTAGACTTCTAGATAGGTGGAGGCATAGCGGGGTCACATACAGATGATGAAGATAATGTAGTTCTTAAAGTGGGTCTTCTGGAAATCAAGCAGGGATTCTCAACTCAACCAATGTGTGATACACTAGAACACTCTTATGGCAACTTACAAAACAGGGACGAGGAGTCAGCAACTAGGGTCAGACTGGACTGACAGGACATCTAGTATGACATCTAGCCCTGCCAACCCAGACCCTCACCCTTCTACGGCCCTGGATTTCCTATAACATATTAAACTGAGCCATCTGATCCGGATAAAAATCACTAACATAAACAGGGTTTAAATAATTCCCCAAATCAGAAAAATGAAACACAAACAAGTTCATTAGGAACTATATTTTATAAACATATTTAAAAACAAGTGTTTAAACACTTGGTTCCTCTTTATTGCTGAATCTCTGAGTCACTGCAGGGCCATTATCTGAAATTATTTCTCTGAGCTGTTTACTGTACAATATGCTGTTTCCGTTGGCTTTCATCTCATTTTTGCTTCTTTTTAGCTCTGATGCTTCCAAGCCTCCTGCGTGGTTTTCTTCACCTCTAAAACTCTACTTTTTTTATTCACTGAAAGGGAAATTCGTATTTCAAGGTGACCTGTGGTTATAGAGTCAAGGGAGTTCACTGCACACATCTTAATGCACTCTTAGATCCATTCTCTCTAACACCAGTGAACTGAGCTTCTAGCAGCAAAATATTCTATTTCTTTATCCCTTGCAAAATAGCCTGACAGTCTACCGTCAGTTACTAGAACAAAAAGTCATTATGTTCAATAATTGTGTTGGTCATTCTTTACAGACTTTATATAAAAGCTCAATATATAATAACAATGTTTTATTTTAAGATTTTACAAAAAACATGCAAGAGTGAGAATTGGGGAGAACACGTATTTTCTGTTCATTCTAGATGTTCTTGGAGCTACTGACCTTCCACAATGGACTACAACAATCATAGGTCTACATTAAAAGCTCTACTATTGTAGGAATAATACCAAAAATGAGGCCAAAGCAAGAAAGAGAAGGCGATATGGTGTCTCCTAGAGGCATATTGGGGTAAATAATTTTGACCAACATACACCTTGAGTGTCTTTTTAAGTTTTTACTAATCAGTAACCTTACTATAAGACAAGCAAATGTAGTGCCCATTGATCAACGTGAGCAATGAGGCATTCTGATGATTTTGCAAAGCAACACTCTATATATAGTAATGGCTCTTGATAATGTCTGGAAGCAATATAAGATGAAAACAATGACTTGATGAAAATGAAAGAGAAACAACAAGTCAACAAAGCATGCAACCTATGAGATAAGTCTACATAACAAACCAGTGGTTATTGTATGTAGTAAACTGAAACAAGTCTGTGAAATCAGGTGAGAAGTCTAGATAGGCAGCAAGCAATACAAGTCCACGCAAACAGGTCAAGGGTCAAAACCAGGAGATGAAATATAATGGATATGGTTAGAAGGAACTCAGGCACTTGACAACTCAAAGGTTTTAGAACACAGAAAAATGACTCAATGAAGAGCAAAGAGCAGAAGAGTGAGGCTGTCTTAAATCCTGTATGTTCTTGAAATCATGATATCTCCAATGGCTCAACAAATAACTGCAGTGGTAGATAGCCATACGAGTCCTGACATTGACACAAATCCCACTTGTTTTCCCTTAGACCTTTCCTGTCACTCCTTCTTTGATTGTCAGCCTCCAGCACAATGTGAGATGCAGGACCGTTCTATAAGCACAATAATATATAGCCTCACATGATGTTTAGACATAGCATCTACAAGACATTTATAGAAATACAAATACACAGTGAAGAAATAGTCTATGCCCTGAAGAAGCTGTACCCTCATGCTGAGAGAATCTTGATTGAATGTGGTATATCATTTCTCTTTTAGTCTCAATCTTGGTATTCAGTAGGGCTTTCCTTTTTTTTAAAGCTATTTTATTTGTAAAATCATTTATCATTTTATTGGCATCATCTGAAATGTCAGCCAGCGTTATACATAAAAAAGGCTGCCTGCCAGATCATTTGCTACCTGTATGTGCTTAATAAAGCTATTAAATTACACTTGTCTTTCTACAGATCCCTGACATGCTGCACTTGATCAAATTTCAAATTTCATCCTCAGTGATATGCATTTTCTTTCATAAACTGTGGGTCTCATCAGTAGCCTTAAGTACATAAAACACAAATAAATCCAATGGAAATAGACTCTATGACTCAGTCCACATATCAAATCCATATATTTGGGTATCAAGATGATTAGAAGAATACTAAAATGACTTGGTAACACTTGAATGACTGTCAGTTTGCTAATTGTTCTCTTATGGTTGATCTCTCTGTTGATCATGTCATTTTAGAGTTGACCACCAAATCAATGATGTCACAGATGAGCTCAGTTCCGTTACTTTATAAGGTTCCTGGCTTAAAACTGAATTTTTTGTGAAAAAAAACTCAACTTTTTCAGGATTTATTATACCCAGAGAATGGAAAAAGTCAAAATCCATAAATCCGGCATCTCAGACCTGCCAAGGTTGTATATAAGTCAATGAAAGAGGTCCCGATTTGTGCTGGGTTTTGTGCAATAATTCAAAGAATTTGTGTTTTCTAGGAAAAAAACAGAAAAATTCTCGTTTTTTGGGTGGAAAATACAAAAAATTTGTATGATTCGCATTTTTGTATGTTTTTCATGATTTTTTAGCATTTTATCCTGAGACTTAGAGGCCTATTTACTCATTTTCGTGGTTGAGGGGAAAAAAACACGATTGCCAAATAAAAACTGTGACAAAACTTGTGTGACTTCGTTTCTCAAACGCTATATTATTTTTTTTTAAAAAAAATGCAGCAGAATCTTCCTGTGCATGTTTTTTTCTAAAAAAAAAAAATTGCCTTCCAGTGAGAACCATAAAGTTCCATTCCTTATAAAACCTATAAAACTCTTTTTTTTAATAAGCTAGGAAAATTAGTTTATAATTAAAGCTGTTAGAGACAATCCCTATTGAACCTTGGCAGCTGTTACTAGATTCATTTTTTCATGGTTTTATTCTTTTAAAAATCCTGAATATTGAGGGTTCCAAAGGATATTCTCAAGTATATTTGCGTTCAAATTTTTTTTTCTCAAAACGCGCAAATAAACTTTTGATAAATTGGCCCCATACATTATTACTAAGATAAAATTTTGTTCTGTAATGCCTCTATTTTGTCCACCAATCTCGCCAATCTGCTTTTAGATTGTAAGCTCTTTTGGGCAGGCTCTTGTATTGGGTACTGTTGGTTTTGTGTGTTTTTCTGTATGTTTAATGTATAACCCCATTTTTTTGTACAATGCTGCAGAAAATGTCAGTGTTTTATAAATACAGATAACAATAACAACAACAATAATAATAATAATTGTACTATTAAGCTCAGGATAATACCTAAAGGTAAAAAGTCTGGTTAAAGTATGGTTGGGGTTCACTTTTTCTAAACTGATTGTCTTTCTGACTGAAAAGGTGAAAATTAGTTTGTTTGTTTTTTTAGGTTTTTTTTAGATAAAATGATAGTAAAATGCTCCTTCCTCCCGTGCGTTAGTCCCACTAAGCTCCCTTAGTTGCTTGAACAACACATTTCTGTTTCATACAGTTCTGATTTCTCAGGGGACCTTTGTCAGCAGTTAGGGCTTTGAGAAACACAAAATACTTTCCTTTTAATTGCCCTGTTAAAACCACAACTGCTGCCTTTTACTTTAATTACTCAACAAGCCCTTGAGAGATTTGGCGACTACTTCTAAGCATAATGTTCTGAAAGCAAAATGTTCCTCAAAGGAACCAGGGAGATATGGGAGCAGCCGACATGCTGTTTAAACGATCAGCGTGAACACATTGGGCAAATTGGGGAGGCTTTCAGCTTGAGATGTAAGTGGCTTAAGTCACACTGCTTATCTCAAATCAGTTCTCCTTAAGTGAACCCTTTAAAAAAACAGTAGCTCAATTACATGGACATTCCTGGAAAGAATTGTAGTTGATTTAAGAATTATTCATAATTTGTTAAATGAACTTCAATTATATTCAGTTCATAAAAAGATATTTGTGGCCAATGCTATAAAGATTTTTTTTTTTCATAAACTGTATTTTCTCTCTAAACGTGTGTTTTTTTTTAAAAAAATGGGGGTTATTTATCAAAGGTCGAGTTTGTGAGGTTTGTGAGATTTTTTTCTACCTCAAATAAACTCAATTGAATGCAATCAGGGAAAAACTCGACTATTTAAATAAGATCAAGTTATCAGCTAAAAAAACATTCAATACTTCAAACTGATTGAGTTTTTATTATACTGATGTTAAATAGGCCTCTATAGAATTCGAGATTACTGAAGTGTAAAAACCATGAAAAACTTGAATACAAAATGATGCCAAGTAAAAGCAGTTAAGATCCTATAGAAGTCAACGGGAGCTGCACTGATCTTGTTGGATCCTTTTTTTTAGCCATTCCGACATTTTTTTGATTTTTCTTTGCTATGCAGCCGATCTATTAAGTCGCACATATTTTGGATCAGGCTTTTTGGTGCCAAAAATGTTTTAAAAGTGTGATTTTTTGACACTGACTTTTGTGACTTTTCTGTGACTCCCATTTGTACTTTTTTATTCTGATTTTTTGAATATTTCATGACATTCATGAAAACCACTAAAACTACAAAAAAGAAACTGATGATAAATAGGCCTCCACTTAGGGTGGGGGGTTAATTAAATTGTAATTTCTCAAAATTTTTTGAATAAAACAAAATCGACCATCCACAAATTTAGCTCATTTATCAAAAAAATAGCTTTAAAAAGTTGGTGTGACAAAAAGTTGCATCAATATTGCACATCAATTCCAAACACTCAGCTTCATCGAATTGTTGCTGCGACAACTTGAATTTATTGGATTATCAAGAAACAGGGACATGCCATTGACTTCTACATGACCTTGACAGGTTTTAGATGGAGTATTTTTGGATTCAGAATTTTAGCAGCTTTGGGGTATAATAAATCTCTCTAAAAAATTGAATTTCCCCTTTACAGACTCACCAAGAAAAATTGTGGTTTAAAAAATAGGCCCCTTATTGTCCAATTTAGAGATTTTGGAATTTTCTAGCATATTGTTCAGCATTTTGTCCCCATTCAGACGTATTATATTCGGATTGTTTAGTAACTTTCATGGCATTTGTGGTTTTAGAGAAAATGAGTTTAATCATGGCTTCAAAAAGCTCAAATACCACTGAAATTCGACCTATAATAATTGGCCTCCCCTTGACAATATGCTGATATTTGTATTTGTAATATATCTTCAGAAGTTGAACAAAATCCAGAATTTGTCTTTCTTGAATAACATTTATGCAGCACTTTTCTGAGCTGTGGAGCTAAGAGCAAGAGATACATCTACACAACAGATATATCAGTGCCATCACTTTAAAAACATGCATTGATGGTCCCAGCAATAAAACATATGGCCTCGGACCATTAAATTCAGTACAAATGAGACCCAGTGATTAAACATGGAATGAATAAGGTGGTCACAAGGAAGAAAAACATTTTTGTCCATTACCCTGTCCATTCAATCACTCGTCCTGCTCTGCTGAGCATTGCTCTCTGCTAACATTTGAGAGAACTGAAAGGAATTGATGTTAATGTGACTCCTTAAGTCTCTCACCTTGAGGTACAGGGCTCACCACTGATTAATACGCAGCCTTGGCAGCCAGCCGTTTCATGAATATCTCCTACAGTGTCGGCTCACTTTTCTGTCAACTGTACCAGCGGGGTGACCGAGCCTATATGCAAGAATGATGCTGAGAGAGAGCTGGAAGACAGTTTGAAGAAGTGGATTCTGCACATCTCCCCATGCTTCATCTACATACAGTATGTTGGTTTGGGCAGCTTATATATTCTGATTGCCGTTATACAACAAGAAAACAGAAATGATATTCACAGCTATAAAGTTCCGACTGGGCAGTCAGTAGAGTTCAGAAACGCTGTTAATTCACTTTACATTCCACTCTTTTCATACAGGGACTTAGAAATAATTCCACCTCTAATAAAATGAAAAGAATTTGAGGAATTTATTTTGGTGAAGGGGGTTATTTATTAAAGTACGAATGTCAAAAACGTGAAAAAAATTATGTCTTTTGCTATAAGATCACGAATTTTTTGTGGAAATTAAACAAGTTTTTTTTGAGATTTATTATACTGTGAGGATGGAAAAAGTCAGAATCTGATAATCTGGCATCTCAGACCTGCCGAGGTTGAATATAAGTCCCTATCCTATTTTGAAGTTTCTGTGGTCTGTGCTGGAATTAGCCCAAAAATCTGTCTATTTCAAACTTTTTAGGGCAAAAATCAGAAAAATTCTGGCTTTTCAAGAAAAATCCAGAAAAAAAAAATTAAGCAATTCAGGAAAAATAAAATCAGGAAAAAACGTACGATTCAGATTTTTGCACGATTTTATTGACTTTTTCCCCAATCCAAATAAATTGTGATTTTTTTTAATAATAATCAAATCGGGGATTGGTTTGCTCAGATTTTTTTAAATAAAATTATCAAAAAGATTTGGGGGCACATTTATCAAGGGTGGAATATCGAGGGTTAATTAACCCTTGAAGTGAAATCCTTCGATCAAAGTAAAAACCGTACGATCGGACGATAAAATCCTTCGAATTGAACGATTCAACCCATTTTAATCGATCGATTGAAGGATTTTTCCCCATTGGCTAACATTGTACTGTACCTACTGCTAAAGTATATAGTCAAAGTTTTTTTTAGGAGACAGTACTTCGACTATCGAATGGTCGAATAGTTGAACGATTTTTAGTTTGAATCGTTCGAGTCGAAGTCGAAGGTCATAGTAGCCTATTCGATGGTCGAAGTACCCAAAAAAATACTACAAAATTCAAAGTTTTTTACATTTGAATCCTTCACTCGAGCTTAGTTAATGTGCCCCTTGGATTTTGATAAGTGGCATTGGCAAAAATGTTATTTCTATATTATAATTTTGTCTTACAGCTGCTGAAAATACACATGATGGATAGTGCCTGCCAAGCGAATTTATTCACCAGTCAGGAATTTGTGGTGAACTTTTGGATTTCATCATCAGCAATTTTTTTTTTGCAAGAATAATGTTTGAGAAAATATGTTTTAGGGCCCATTTACAACTGTTAACACAGTTGTGGTCAAGCATACAGTGTCACCCAAAGGTGTGCAAGTTGCAATGGACTCAAGATATTGTGTAACTTCATTTCAACTAAAATTTTGTAAGAAAAAAAATTCAGCATTGTGGGTAAACAAAACCTGGCAATTCTGCATTCAGAAATTTCAATATGTACAATTTGTCATTATGATAAATTTAAGGATTAAGTTCTTTATGAGTTTTTTGAATTTCTTGGAATGGTGAAATTCACACACTTTGCCAAGGAAATTTGTGGTAAATGACAGATTTGTTGATTTTTTTTCATCCTAAGCATAAAAGAATATAGAGAGAGCTATTGAAATGTTAGGCAAAAACGTAGCTTTAAAAATGCCTAAACTTTCATTTTAAATTTATCAGCATATTTTTTTTTAATGAAATTTGGTTTTCTGCCACAGAGGATGGTTTCGACATCTTCACAAGTTTCCATGCTCCTCAAGCAAACACAAAAAGTGTAACAAAATGCTGAAAAAAATGTTCCCTTCACCGCTTTGCTTTAAAGTACAGAAGATTAAAAAGTCAGAATTAAATAAATAAACCCTGTGAGGTCAACATGTCAGGATACGGGAGACAAAACAGTTGCTGAATTGCTAGATAATCCACTTTAAATTGGAAAATGTGCTCAACAAAGATACTTCTCTCGAAATGCTTGATTCCCAGCTCTGCTTAGTCTTGTACATTTAATGTCATCCTGTAGGAGATTACCGAGTTCCTTTTAAGCTAGGGGGGAAGAAAGAAAAAAGGGATGGGATAGAGAGAAGTTATGAGAGAGAAGAGAGAGAGAGAGAGAGAGAGAGAGAGAGAGAGAGAGAGAGAGAGAATGAGGTGAGAGCATAGAGAGACTGTGTATATGTGAGAGTGAGCAAGGTATACAATAGAGAAACTCTTAAAGAGAGCGAGAGGGATGGGATAGAGAGAGAGAGAGAGAGACAGTGTATGTGTGAGAGAGAAAGATAGAGAGAGAAAAAGAGAGAGAGAGAAAGAGAGAGACCGAGAAAGGGGTAATAAAGAAATTCTTGAGAGAGAGAGAGATAGTGCCCTTAATACTCAGCAATGCAGGACACCCACTTACAGAGGTTCTCTCATTGCATCCCAGACTTCATTCCATAGAAGAAGAGGAAAATCCAAATTTTACATGGGGAGGATTCACTGACAGGAACAATGACTGTAAAATATGTAACTGTTACAAACTGAGACAAAAGGCAGGAAGGAAGGAAGGAAGGAAGGAAGGGAAGGAAGGAAGGAAGGAAGGAAGGAAGGAAGGAAGGAAGGAAGGAAGGAAGGAAGGAAGGAAGGAAGGAAGGAAGGAAGGAAGGAAGGAAGGAAGGAAGGAAGGAAGGAAAGAAGGAAGGAAGGAAGGAAGGAAGGAAGGAAGGAAGGAAGGAAGGAAGGAAGGAAGGAAGGAAGGAAGGAAGGAAGGAAGGAAGGAAGGAAGGAAGGAAGGAAGGAAGGAAGGAAAAAAGGAAGAAAGGAAAAAGGAAGGAAAAAGGAAAAAAGGAAGGAAAAAGGAAAAAAGAAAGAAAGAAAGAAAGAAAGAAAGAAAGAAAGAAAGAAAGAAAGAAAGAAAGAAAGAAAGAAAGAAAGAACCTCGAATGCTATCTAGAGTAAAAAATAATAAGCTCAAACTCCAACTATTTTACATCTAAAGAGACTAGAAAGCATTCAAAGGTGCTTGTAACTATATGGCAAAGTATGTTTAGGTATGACTGTAACTATGCATGTAGAAGGTATGAATGCCAGTTGGACTGATGTGCCCAACACTCTGTCTAGAGGGAGACCATATTAACAGCGACTGACATCAAAGAGTGACACATATACAAATGCAATGTAAAGATGTGTTTTTCTAGGATAATGTAATGTCACATCTCTGTCTTTTCTGACAGTGAGATTGCATATGAAATCTGTTCCTGCTCTGGGCCGCTGATTCCAATCTAATGCACCACCAGGTACTTAGCATCACATTTCCATCCTTGACAACTTTATGGTGATTTGAAATGTGTTCCTAATCTCTACATTCTATTGTACAATGAAAACATCTACAGGTGATTCATATGACAGTTGGTGGTGTGTTAACATTAGAATACTGATTAACTCTATTTAAAACGTGTATTGTGCTAAGCAGTTTTCTATTGAAGATGGTTCATGTCTACCATAGGCAAGGAAATGAGTGCATTATCTATAACGCAGTCCAATTTATTTAGGGTTTTAAGGAAGATTTAACACAAAGATAAAATGTCAATTATGTCAACTAAACCCTATGCCCAAACAGGTTATTGCTTTATAAATACAATATATAAATAAATATAGATATATATATATATCAGACCATTTGCAACTGGTGCACTCGGCAAATTAATCATATTTATAAACAAGTGAAACTTGTGCTCACCACTAATTTTTAAAACCATTAGGCGGGGGTGCAATGAGGCTGTGACCACAAAATACATATAGACAAATACAAGAGTCCTCTGCACTCAACCCATTATCAATATATTAAAGACAAAGACATTTTGTGCTATTGCTACTGAAAAATGCCTTACCATTTAAACAAAACAGGGATTGTTTGTCCATATATTGCAATATATTTAAGATGAACAATTACGTCAAAGTCATCCCATATCTGGCCAGTCCAACACTCAATTTTCATCTGATTCATTAAGAATTCTATTGCTTCATTATACATTTTACAAAGGGACTAAGTTTTACTTGCAACTTACTTGCTGCTTTCAAAGTAAAACTCCCAAACTTGGCTGCCCTTTTATTAGACACCAGTGGGATCACCTGACTATAGCTGGGAAGGTTGGGAGCTACAACATGGAGCTGGTCACTGCTCCTGTATAACTATAACAAACAAGGGAAAGTTGTGCTCACCACTATTTTTTAAAACCATTAGGCAGGAGTTTGGGAGTTTTACTTTGAAAAAACTATTGGTTGACCCCTATACGTTCTGCACAAGGAAAGAGCCCAGCCACTGATGACAAATAAAGTACCTTAATATTTGAACATTAAAAAGTAGAAATTGATGTCTTAAATGCCACTGAAAGTATTTTTCCATGATCAAGCAATTAATTTGCATCAGAATTTCTGCACGTCTTGTTACCGTGAACAAGTCCGGTGGGTCTTTGGAATCGAGAAACTGTTTAGTGATGAGCAAAATGTTTCACAAAGTTTTTGCCAAGAAAATGACGTCCATAGATTCCAATATGTGAAAAAAATTGTTGCGCATAAAAAAAAATTGTTGCACGTTAAGAAAAAAGTTGCCCATTACCATCTGGCGAATTTTCAGCAAGCAAAACAGGTCAGATTCGCCCATCACTTTTCACCATCCATCATGTCTCACAAAGTTCAGCAAATCCAGAGACAATTTGAGGTCAGGATGATGACTACAGCTAATCATTAGGAACAGAGCTCTCAGGGCTTTACTGAAGTGTCTATCCAGCTATACTATTTATTGAAATGGAAATGTATCCAAGGGTTAATTTTTAATATGATTTACACATCATTGTTCTGTGGTCTTCTAGATCTGTGTCTGCTACAGATGAAGCCATTTGAATTTTGTTGCACCATATCCAGACACTATTTTGTAGTGCTAAGTCCTTCCTCTAGATGGAGCAAGAGTGCAATGTCCTTAGTCCATCAAAAGTTGGAAAAAACGGTGCAACAAAATGTGAAATCCCAATGGCTTTATCCATATGTCTGAGTGTGCCATACTAGCCTCTGGCCACCCTTGGCATAGTATTTTGTATTAGCTCACATCATCCTGCTATACCCACCAAAGTTGGGACCAGATTGTGATCAATGAAATGAGTGTTTGGAGAAGAACATATAGATAAATATCATAGGTTAAAAAGTCTCCTAGGTGCCTTTAAATATATTGAGAAGAAAGAACTCAAATTCTCAGTGGATAAAAAAAAGGTGTGGATAACAGAAACTTGACCAGAAGCAGCTTCTCAACTGCAATGTTTCTATGTGCTCTAGTTGTTGATGTTATAAATCTCATTTGTTAAACGTATTATTCTGTTGTTTTTGGGTATTTCAGGGCTTTATGATTATGTTGTTGTTGTTAATCATGTAATAAACCCTTTTTTGTCTGCTTTCTATTGCCTACAGAATGTTGTTTTGATTTTAACAATTCAAGTGTATCCACCATGATCTTGCAAGATGCCCCTTGTTCCTTTCTTCAGCTTCACGTTTGTGACAGGTCAAGTAACCGATAGCAGCCTGCCAATAAGTAGAATTTACTTAAAAATATCTACTAGACCTGGGAAAATGTTACACCTTCATCCATATATAGTCTAGTATGGTGTAATGGATGAGGTAGCTGAACCAAAAGGCAACATGACTTACTGGTCTTGGTCGCTAATGGAACATCATTAGTTAGTGTGTTTTGTGCTTTCCCCCATAGAGCAGCGATATGAAACATAGACTTCAGAACAGCTAGGAAAGTGTTTGAGCAGGCAATAAATAAATAACAGGCGGTTGCAGCAAAATTTATAGAAAAGGCTTGTAGTCTGAAGGGTACAGAATTTACGCATGCAAACAATGTACAAATGAATCCAGCTTTAATGGCTCTATCTCACATGTTGCAATGCCATTCGCTACCATCGAGAAAGGGCGTTTCATGTTGCACCACGCTGAGCTGAATGTACAGTAAAGTACAAGAAAAGATCTGTAACTGACACACTATTAATTTCAATAGACAAAGGGAGCTGAGGCTGAGGGGTGCCAGGTACATCAATTAACCCTACTTAGTCTATACATAAAAGGTAGAATCCAAAGCTGAAGATCAGTTCAATGGATATCTGAGCTTTTTTCCGATTGTTAGATCTAGTATATTCTAATGTAATTGTGGCTCAATTAATTCTCTTAAGTGTGGAACATTGTATAAGACCATATTTTGATGTCAAACAAAACTGTTAAAAAGCAAACCATTGTAAGAGCCCCTACTGTGTGGTTTATACACATATATATATAGAGAGAGACAGAGACAGAGAGGCAGAAATGTCTTGGGTTTCTTCTAATCATAAGCCTGGAAAATAATTCAAGACATCAAAACCATTTCCCAGGGAAACTTTAATATCCTATTCATGGAGTAGACTTTTGCAGCTGGTTATGTTTATGTTTAATATTGTGCTGAAGTATATTGGCATTGGGTTTTTATAGGCGCAAAACAATATAAAGGAAATACATAAGACAGTAAGAGAGAGACTTGACATTTGGTGGCAGAACTTGTAGTATATGAGACCTGGGCATAGGGCAACTATTGGACCTACATCGACCAAAAGGATGACTATGAGTTTTAGCAGACTCAGTCAAAGTTCCTCCTGTTAATTGCCCTTTGGATTTATGGCTTCCAAGCAGGGTTTATGGCATACTAGTGGATTAAGTAACTGTACCTCTTCAGCATTACAAGGGGTGCAGCTCATACTGCCGGCCAATGCAGACTTGGCAAGAGAAGATCACAACATGCCGATGTGTTCCTTATCCAAAAGGATTTTCTAACCTTCCAGATAATTATAGTTCTTAAAATACTTACCAACCATGGAATCCAGTTGGGATTTGCTGAAGGTTCTTGATGAGCTACAACTGAAGTTCATGTTGGACATAGGTATAGTATATAGGAAGTCACTTCTGTTGGTATTTCAGTGACCTGCCTATGACCACATTTGTTTAATTTGTAACTGGGCACCTACAGTAGATGAATTTTTAATATCATTAAATATAATAGACTTCATTAGCTACGGCCAAGGTAACTTGTAAGAATTAACGATGGTCAGAGAGGATTTAGTGTACCAAAAGCCAGAGCCAAAAATCATCAAGACCAACAGGGAAAGTCACACTTTAAATGTTAATTGATTTTGCTTTATTTTTTTTATTTTAATTGAGTTTTATCTGAGCTACATCATTTAAGCCAACAGAAGCTTGCCTTTGTAACTGCAGTTAGAAAATTGCTTTCCTAATGTTACACTGACATTTAGGATGACATGTCGGCCGAATACTATGCTGTTCATCTTTCAAGAGACACTATAACCAAAATAAAACATTAGTAGTACTAATATGTGACGACCTTGTATAATAATTACAATACTTTTGGCTTTAGTTTGGAATTTTTAACTCCTTTTTCAACTCTTTGTAATGTGTAATTCCTGTGATCTCAATACATAGCTTTCATATATAAGGACAATAACTGAGGTTTGTAAATGCATGAATTATTTGACACCACAATTTTGGCATAGAGTCATTTTCACCTATTTATAAATATGGCGGAACAATAAAGACCAGATTTATTAAGTTCCCAATTTGAGTTTTTACCAAAATGTGAGGGTTTTTTTTGTGGGAAAATTTTTCAGAAACTTGAATATTTGAGATTTGTTTGGTGCAAATGGCTTGAATAAAAAAAACCTCAGCATTTAAGGGGCCCATTTATTAAACCTCAAATTTATCTGGTGGAGGTTTTTAAGGGGAAAATTAAATTTAAAATTAAAGTTTTTTTTCATGGAAAAAAAACTTAAAGATTTATTTTACCCCAAAGCTGATAAAAATCTAAATCCACCCTGGATCCCTTCCACACAGCCCCAACAAGTTAGAGATTCTCATCTCCTTCTGACCTACTGTCTACGCCAATGGGATTCCGTCAGCGGCCCTTTGGGCCTGACTTCCACCTGCTCACTTCTGTTACCATTTATTGACAATCGGGACTTTCCTCCAGGCTTACAACCTGGTTACTTCAATAACTGGCAAGGTGGAAAGGTGCAGCAGCTCTTTCACATCTGCCCTAAAGGTGTCATGCCCTCATGGGAACAGGTACAGAATAAATATGTGCTTCCGACCACTGATTTAAATATCAACAGATTGCCAGTTTCACAAGAAGAGTGCTCAATCGACCTACTGGAGCTTCGTTATACACTGGTTTCGAAAAACTGTGCTGTCATGCTTCGCCACCTCTCAGAGCCATCTCTGCTATTTACCAACTGCTGCATGGTCCAGCCGCGGCTAAACACTCTCCTTTACCGAGGTTCAAAAAATGGGAAACTGTTTTGAATGTCACACTATCCGAACAAGACTGGGAAAACATCTTGGCTAAATCTCTTACAGGCCCCAGAAGTTGCAGAATTCTGGATAATAATTACAAAGTGCTCTCCTTATGGTATAACACCCCTGCGAAACTACATGTTATGTTCCCTGGAACAACAGACAAATGCTGGAGATGCAAACAACACATTGGCACTATGCTCCACATCTTCTGGGACTGCCCTCTCATTAAGCAATTCTGGTCACAGATATTGGACACCTGCACAAATAAACTTCTCCTTGATATTCCTTCCGACCGAGCTGCAATTCTCCTGCACCACAGGTTGCTCTAAATGCAGCTAAACTCTTGATTCCCCGCAACTGGAAAAGTAATGCCTCGCCCACTCTGCTTGAGTGGATGATTGAAATGGAGGAGATACGCAAATTTGAGGAAACGCATGCAGACTCCCCTAAGGCGATGCTGGGGAGTCCGTGGCTACAATATCTTGATTCTATTTCCTAAAACTGTCTGAGAGAGTCCTCTGCCAAACACACCCCCCCCCACCTTTGGATCGCCTTACTTGGGACATTATTCTGCATAATTTAGCTTTATTATGAGTGCTAGGCTATACCACCATATGGGTAATGTTACTGTAATGTTCTTTTCTCTTGACAAGATATATGTAATACGCAGTCTGGAATCTACTGATGAAGTTTCTGCATTTTTCTTCCCTTTCCCCTTCCTTCTCTTTCTTTCTTTTCTGTTATTTCCCGGACCCCTCCACCCTTTCCTTTTTTCTCTCTCTTTTATATTATCTTGCTGATCCTGTACACACCTTCCAATCGACTGACCCCCACCATGACTGACTAGCTCCTTGACAGCGCACAGTGGTTTACTTGTTTCTTGTAGACGCGTGCTTCTCACCCCTGGAAAGGCATGCGTCTGAGAAATTGCTCTCTCACACTATACATACTAGTTACCACTGTTAGTGATTGTATATGGTGCCTTCCCTGTGTATTGTGATCCTTCTTGATCTATGCTGAAAATAAAAAATAAACATTTAAAAAAAAAAATCTAAATCAAAAAAAATTTAATCACAAACCTGTCGAGGTCATGTAGAAATCAATTGCAGACGTCCCTGAAGATGTTTCTTGACATCGTGATCTGCCCTGTATAATCTGATAAAGTCGTCATTTTCATATGATAAAGTCGAATTTTCAGAGCGTCACAATAACAATTAACACATGATTTTGTAACGTTTTGATGCTTTGATTTTTTTCAAAAATAATTTGTGATAAATGAGTTCAATTTATGGAAGGGAGTTTGCTCCACTTTGCTTTCATAAAAAACTGAGATCAATTTGAGTAAATATCCCCCTAAAAGTTGGCGGGTTCATATAAAAGTCAGTGGGTGGTGTATTTTCAAATTTCAAACTATTTTTCGATTCAGGTTTTTCAGGTTTTTGAGATTTGCCATGCTCAATGACAATGAAGGGTAGAATGTTATTTCACTGTGATCAAGTTGTTTTTTCATGGTGTTACGTGATTGAGGTGTTGAAATTCAAGTTTTTTTCATCAATAAGTCCACAATCGAGATATCCAAGTTAGAAATATACTCCAAAATTCTAATTTTGATAAATCTGCCTCTAACTCCAATGACTCAGGAGTCCCACATTTAAACATGAAATTTTCATTGCCAAGCAAGGAAAGGTGATAGTATTCAGAGCTGCTTCTTAGCAGCCCAGAGCTCTAACACGCCACAGGACAGAATGGCAGTTGACTGTTCAAAGCACTCTTTCTAAATTTATAAAGCTTGTGGTCAAAACTAAGGGCATTGATGCTGATTTAATGCAATTGATAAATACAGCAGTTGTGGCTCATTTGTATTGATGTATTTATGTAAAGGAGTTACTGTATGTTCTGTAAACCCATTAAGCTTTATTGTCATACTGAGAGAAATAAAATGTTTCTACATGAAGGTATAAATATACAATGCGCTGTGCTCACAGTGAGCTGTATCTTTGCACTGTACCTCCTTTGTTTCAGCTTAGCCACATCTATGATAGAAATATACAAAGAAAAAATGTTCCATGGATACAGGATAACTATAACTTCATAGTGTCTAGGGCTGGGATCCCCAACCTTTATGAGGTCTAACCTGTATATGAGACAATCTATCAAAAGTCAGAAGAAAATACAGAAGAAGTATTTCTTCCTAGATAAAATAATGACATCTGTCAATGGTCAAGATAAAACATATAGGGGCCCATTCACTAAGTTCGAGTGAAGGAATAGAGGAAAAATAGTTCGAATTTTGAATGTTTTTTTTTGGCTACTTTGACCATCGAATTGGCTACTTCGACCTTCGACTCCGACCTTCGACTTCGAAATGAACGAAAAATGAATCAAACTAAAAATCGTTCGAATATTCGACCATTCGATAATTGAAGTACTTTCTCTTTAAAAATTTCTTCGACCCCCTACTTCGCCACCTAAAACCTACCGAGGCCAATGTGAGCCTATGGGGAAGGTCCCCATAGGCTTGCTAACAATTTTCTGATCGAAGGATAATCCTTCGATCAATGGATTAAAATCCTTCGATTTGCTAGATTCTAAGGATTTAATCATTCGATCAAATGCTTATTGCGCAGTCGGATATCGAGGGTTAATTAACCCTTGATACATCTGCCCCTTACTGTATAGTTGTCACTTAATCCATTTATTTAGCATTTTTAAAAACTTTCTTTGTCCCTTGAGAAAATTCAAGCAAAAAGTGCTAAATACTAATTCACAAATTCACGTTGAATTTCCACATTTTTGCTGGAATAAATCTGCAAAACTATGGTGAAAATTCTCCGGCAAAAAACCTGGTGCGACTAAAAAAAAATTCTCACGCATGAGAATAGTCACGCACATAAAATTGTTGCGCCTCAAGATTATTAGGACGCCCATTGACTTTAATGCATTTGGACAAAATAGTCGCGCCTATGAAAATTGTCGCTCGCATCAAAACTGTTGCAGGTCAAAATTATTTTGATGCCCATTGACTTCAATGAGTTTCGTGAATTGTTCACCGAAGCAAAACGGCACAGATTCGCTATTTCTGAGACACACAATTTGGTGAGAATGTTCAAGAAAATGTTTGAACTTACATATCTCTTTTTTACATATGGAATTCATACCAAATGGGAAACTAAATGTAAACACCACAGCTTTATTAAAGGGCATTTTACCTTCAGTTTTATACCTGTTGTCATTAAATTCAATAAACACGTCAAATAACTATTTATAGGGCACAGAATTGTATACATTTTCGGTAATGTATGAGTGAACAAAAGGCATGCCATGGCTCCCATGAAATTTGTAGAACAAGCAAAAATTTATAAGACAAGCAAAATTTCTACAACAATATTATGTCACAGTCATAATAACTCCTCAATGTTCTAATGTGGTCTCCAAGGTGAGAACCTAAGTAAATGGCAGGAAGATTTCATCAGTTTTGTAGGACACAAAAGACAAATGGAGTTTTAAAAAGAATTTTAATTTTTTTTTTTAATTTTTCAAATTTTCAAATTGAGATTATGCTCCATGGACAGAGACAGCAGGTAGTTGGAGTGTTGGAGTGTTGGAGACTTTATTGGCTACTCTACTTTTATTTCCCTACATAAATAGAAATTGGTCGCTTAAATAGATGCCTTATTTTTATATAGAGAAAGAGGCCAGGAAAAGGGATGAAAGATTTAATGGCCTGCTCGATTTTCTTTTTCCCTACAAAAACGTGAGGTGCCTAATATATAGGGGCAGAAACAAAAGCAAAAAAGAAATAGGGTTTAATATCTGTAAATAGGTATTCTCTACAAAATGTCTTTTATTCTTGTGCTGTAATTGTTGGCCATATTTCAGTTCATTTAATATATTTGAAGTTCTGCTTTTAAAAAGGGGTTAAACTGCAAATCAGTCGAAGACGTTTTGAAACTTAGATTTGTCCTAAGATGAATCTTTTCTCTGGAGGACCAAGGAGAAAAGACAGAAAGAAATACAAATGGTGCATATTCTGGTTTTGTAGACTTATTATTACTTTGTGAAACATTGAGGAGATAATACACTTTTACCCATTTAAGCTGCTGTCCTGTAATATATCTTCTACACATGATAAAACTTGCAAATTATAGACTGACCCTATTCATCACTTGGTATATTTTCTGTAACCCGCATGTCAGGTAAAACATCTATAGCTCATAATAACTTCTCTTCCACAAATGCTTGATGTCAGGGAATTGGTTCTATCTATCCCAGGTGCATTGCTGTGACTCCAGGGCATTTTTGGGTTGGCTTGCTAGGAAATGCATCAGGTCTACAATGATTAATTGGTAGCTGTACTGATGGAATTGCAGCTCAGGGAATGGGATGAGATAGAAAGAACACACACAGCATGCTGTCTGTCCTATTTATATATCATCTGCAAAGTGAGTTTGGGTTGCTCCTCACACAGTTACCCTTCACATTACCTAGTTGACATTTACATGTTGTAGTTCTTTATTAGGTTGTTATGTGACTGTAATGTCTCCTTTGCCACATCGAGGGGGTGGGTGTTGAAATACTGTAGATAAGTCTACTGGTAAATAACAGTAAAGCTAGTGCAATTTTAACCACCGAAAATATCAACCTTTTCCAAAACTGTTTTACACCTTCTAGCTCTTAGAAATCTGTATCCCAAATGTCTGTCATGCTAATTATATTGCTTTAGGAACCCATCTCTGTTATGGCCCAACCACGGCTCCCATCATGCTTTAAAGTTGGAGCATAAACTGGAGAATGATCAAAGTCATAGTCCAACAACAACCACTGCCATGGAACCGTTGATGGCAACTGCAACTGAGCAGTACTATAAGCAGTACTTTAAGAAGCAGACTGTGAAGGCTTACCCTGGTGATCGAGGGGACCAGCTGGGATGCCCGCCTTGCTCATGTCAGTGACTCCCACCACACTCCCAGTGGGGATGCTCACCAAGCCGATCGGGTCCCTCTTTGCGACTTTCCTCCTATGGTGCGTGTGGAGCACACTTCCGGGTTTTACCGCGCCGAACGTATGACGTCAAGTTTTGGTGCAAAAGTTTGAATATTTAAAGGGGCCTTTGAAACTCATCTCAAACTCATTGCTCGTTGTTAGGTCTAATTTGATTAGTTTCTGGGAGTGATTTTGTCTGTGTATTCTCTGGTTTTAAAACCTGCCTGTCTGACTGTGCTGAACTCTGCCAATCCTGACCTGACCCCAGCCTGCCCAACCACTCTATATCATCTACTCCTTAAGAAACTGGTGTTGCCTTTCGTCCTAACCTTGGTAACAAATGTGTCCATTTGCTTTTCTCCTCTCAAGGTAAGACCTGGCGGCATCTAAGTAGAAGCCAAAGGTAGCTGCTACAGTCGGAAGATTGAGCCGGGACCAGAAGCTTAGCACATGTTCTGAATTTAGGGAGTCATATGTGACACAGACAAAAAAAGTATTTGAATTAAATAGCTTCCAGGAATAACATTACCATTAATCATCTGGTAGATGTATGCCCAAAATATATCTTAGGCCTTAAATGAAGACTAAATGGGTCTACAGGGGGTCTGTAAAAGGTTATATACAAGGTTATGGCTGATAACTTGAGATTAATGGAAACCAAAGAGAGACTGAATGTCTTCGGTCTCACAGTAATTGCAACTGGGTAAAAAGTAATAGATAAATGTACATCAGACTCAAGAAATGGTAAAAAAAACATGTATGGAGTTAGAAATGTAAACCCACAAAACACATTAATGTAGAATTGCTCTTCTGTGCACTTTTGCAGTATTTCTTTTTCTAGTTTTCAAGATATTAGCAGTTTTTTTTGACACTGCTTAAATAATTAAATTGAACCACAGAGCCATCTGCTGGTCACTTCTGATAAACAGCCTGGAAATTTCAAAAGAAGAGGAAGGTCTTTTGATGTTGTTGCTTTGACGAGAACGAAGGAACCTCCGATGGCTTGTTTATTCTCTTATCTAAACAGAGTAACATAAGAAGACTTATCTCTTCTTCTAACCAGAAAATGGTGCTGTTGTGTGAATTTCAGTTTATTTGCTTTGTAAAAATGGCTAGTATCTTGAAAACTAGGAAAAAAATTAATGCAAAAGTACTCAGAAGAGCATTAATATGTATTGAGGATTTACATTTCTTCTAAGAGTGCTGTTGTTTTCATCATTACCTGCCTCTTTTTTATGTCATTAGAAATACACAAACTAAGGAAAGCAAATATCATTCCGACTGAACAAACTGATTACACTTCAAGTCACAGATCGATTTAGACAGACCTTTAACACTGAAATCAGTTGACAAACTGTGTCCATATCTGTATCCCAGGGTAGATCAATGTATGGATCCATTTAAATGTGGCAGCTCATGAAGGTTTATACAGAACTCCAATCAGAATGAAGTAATGTGCTGCAAAGCGACTTTTGGGTTGCATTGCCGATCGCTGTAGCTATGCCAAGACTTTCATTAAACACTCCAAAATAAGTGAGTTTGTATGAGGAATTTACAAATTGTAGGAAATCATACATACTGTACACTGCAAGATATTCCTGAACTGCCACAATAAAGAATTTACATAAATTATTAAAATATGATTGAAACGTTCATATTGCAGGACTATGCCAACAGCAGAGTAGCCAGACTATGGGGCAGATTCACTAAAGGGCAAAAAGTCGCCAGCGACCGATTCACACCCATTGCTACACTTCAACAAGTGAAAATTCACTCAGACAACGATAATTGACTAAAATTCAGAGTTTCATTGTGGGTGCCAGATGCTGGCGACTATTCGCTAGCGATACTTCGCCAATGCCAACAAATTGGCTCCTGCGACCATTAGTAAATTTGCAAAGTCCCTGCGGGCGGTAACGCTGGTGAATCTGCCCCATAGGAAGGGTTGACTGCAATAGGAAGGGCAGAAGTGTCACATAAATTGGAGGGGCTTTAGAACACATGAGTCAGGCACTTTGATTGCTTACTTCAAGTATGGTAGGAAATCAAATACCAGTAGGAAAACCCAACACAAACTTGTAGACAATATACTAATGCCTTACAGATAGTGCCCTGGCTTGAATCAAAGCTAGATACCCAGTTGTTCCCCAGGAGGGTTGGTGTCAAAGATGGTGGTTGAATGCTTGGCTTTGGGAATTATATTAGGTTCTCATTGTTAATTAAAGCTGTGGTCTTCATCAGGCTAAATCTGAACTCATCATTTGGTTTTATGATTGCTTTTGAAGCATTATAAGTTATAGGAAGGGGAGCATGATGCTTTCAGGGACAAGGTCGAAGCTCAGGGATATTGGTGGGAGGAAGAACAGAAAGAAGGTAAACATACTGGAAGGGTTATTATCTCCTAT